>CM038141.1:275831191-276431191 GCA_021437245.1 Aegilops speltoides
ATTCAGGAGAGATGTCCCATCCTCCCAGCCAGCCGCCGCCACCACTCCTCTTGTCTCCCCTTCCTCGGGATCTCCTCCCGATCCAAAAATCCTCCCCAACCAATTCCCTTGATTTCCGCCGCCGCCCAACCACTGCATCAAGCCGCATCAGCAGCTCCAGAAACCCATCGCTCCACTCCCTTTCTCTCCTCCCTTCGCCCGGAGCTCCAGATCGAGATGGGCTCGATCCCAAGCAGCCAGCCACCTCCGGCCTCGAGCAGTTGGCCACCGGAGTTCGACGTCTCGCAGCTCCTCTTTTCTTCTTCCCCTGCCTTCTTCTCGTTTCTTTCTTGTCTCTCTCTCACTCTAATCTCTCGATCTCTCTCTCGGTGTTCACAGGAAGCCCGAGGAGCCCCATCGTTTCCATGGCCGTCGCGACTCGTTCAAGCCCTCTCTGTTCGCCGCTTGGTTGCCGCCAAGCCATGGAGCCATCGTCGTTCCTCCTCCATCCCGCGCAGGAGCTCAGCTGCGTTCACGCCCGAGCCCCGCGCCTGCAGCCTCTCGCTCCACCGCCAGAGACGTTCCATCCCTCACCCGATCCAGTAGGCCGTCCCCGTCGCCTCCAGGACCCCATCAGATGAGCTCCGCCGGCCCTCCTTATCTTCTTGATTCACCCCTTTCTCTCTTTGCCTCCCTGACCTCTCTTCCTCCCTTGGTACTGCAGCAGCAGGAGCTTCCCCCACCGCGCCATGTTGCTGTTCCTCTGCTTCGTTGCCGTTCAGGACCACCTCGAGCCACCGCATGGCGGACCTCCGCATCCGCCACGCCCGGCAAGCCCGCCTCCGCGCCTCCCTGCTGGATTTGGACCGGCGCCTTCCCGCGCTCCGTTCCGCCTTGGATCCGGCCATTCCCGCGCCAAGTTGCCGTCGCCACTCCCCTGCATCGCCATGACCTGCTGCTGCTGCTTCTGTTGGTAACGAGCAGCAGGAGCCCGCTCGCCCTGGAGCGTTGACCGGTCGCCAGCGCCTGGGTCGCATCTCGCGCAAGGCCATCGCCCCCTTCCAGCCTCCCTCTCCACCGAACCGGGCCGAAGCCCATGGGTGAGGACGCGCCCAGCCCCTCTTCTATGCACTGCTGGGCCAGCCAAATTCAGCCCGCCTATGTTTTTTTCGTGCCCTGTGATTTTATCTAATTATCCAGAGTTGGCAGAATTGCAGAAAAACCCTCTAACCTCATGCATATAATAACTCATCAACCGTGCATCACATGTAAAAACTTTATATATGAAAAATGCTTAGTTTTTCATCAAGTTTCATATTTTGCCACTTTCATCCATGTGTAACATGTTTAAAATGTTGTTTGATTAATTTTGCTCTATTGCCATGTTAAAATGATTTAATTCATGACTAAATAACCGTAGCTCCAAATGTAATAAACTTTATATGTAAATGGGGTGGAAAAATGCCTAGTTTAACATGGTCCACTTTATTTTCTTGTTTAACAACATTAAAATGGTGTTTAGGGCAGAACAGTACCGAATCTAAAATATGCACATGAGGATTTTCCGGAATTGTTGTTTATTCTTCCGACCTCATTTAAACTTGCTTAAATAGTTAGTTTCCATATGCTTCACCTCTTGCCATGTTTAACAACATTTAGTATTGTTTGGTAGCTTAAACGAGATCAAACTAAATAATTGCATGTGGTGTTTTGTCAATATGCAACTCGTTGCATATTGAGCTCCACTTAACTTGTAGTATTGTTTGCTGCACTTTGCCATGCCATGCCTCGTTAAACCGGACATGCATCATACTTGTTTGTGCATCATGACATGCTTATGCTTGTGTGTTTACCATGTTGTTTGCTTCTTTCCGGTTTGCTTCTCTCGTTAGCTTCGGTTTCGTTCCGGAGTTGTGAGGATTTGTTTGACTGCTCCATTTCGTCTTCTTCATGGACTCGTTCTTCTTCCTAGCGGGATTTCAGGCAAGATGACCGCTACCCTGGATCTCACTACTATCATTGCTATGCTAGTTTCTTCGTTCTATCGCTTTGCTGCACTACCTATCTCTTGTTGATCAAGCCTCCCAAATTGCCATGAACCTCTAACCTTTGTCACCCTTCCTAGCAAACCGTTGTTTGGCTATGTTACCGCTTTGCTCAGCCCCTCTTATAGCGTTGCTAGTTGCAGGTGAAGTTGAAGATTGCTCCATGGTGGGCAGGGTTATGTTGGGATATCACAATATCTCTTATATTATTAATGCATCTATATATTTGGTAAAGGGTGGAAGGCTCGGTTTATGCACTGGTGTTTTGTTCCTCTTGCCGCCTAGTTTCCGTCATACCGGTGTTATGTTCTTGGATTATCGTTCCTAGCGGTCGGGTGATTTATGGGACCCCTGACGATTCGCATTGAATAAGACTCCTCCAAAGAAGGCCCAACATTGGTTTTACCATTTGCCTCACCTATTACCTTTTTCCTTGGGAGTCGCGCATCCTAAGGGTCATCTTTATTTTAGCCCCGGGCCAATGCTTGTCTAAGTGTTGGTCCAAACTAGAACCACTTGCGGCGCCACCTCGGGAAACTTGAGGGCTGGTTCTAGTTATGCGTAGTGCTCATCCGGTCGTGGCTCGAGGCGAGATACACGCGGCTACTATCGGGATGTCGACGCGCCGGGAGGTCTTGCTGGTCTTGTTTTACCATTGTCGAAATGTCTTGTAAACCAGATTCGAGTCGATCGGGTCTTCCCGGAGAAGGTCTATTCCTTCGTTGATCGCGAGGCAACTCGTTGCATATTGAGCTCCACTTAACTTGTAGTATTGTTTGCTGCACTTTGCCATGCCATGCCTTGTTAAACCGGACATGCATCATACTTGTTTGTGCAGCATGACATGCTTATGCTTGTGTGTTTACCATGTTGTTTGCTTCTTTCCGGTTTGCTTCTCTCGTTAGCTTCGGTTTCGTTCCGGAGTTGTGAGGATTTGTTTGACTGCTCCATTTCGTCTTCTTCATGGACTCGTTCTTCTTCCTAGCGGGATTTCAGGCAAGATGACCGCTACCCTGGATCTCACTACTATCATTGCTATGCTAGTTTCTTCGTTCTATCGCTTTGCTGCACTACCTATCTCTTGTTGATCAAGCCTCCCAAATTGCCATGAACCTCTAACCTTTGTCACCCTTCCTAGCAAACCGTTGTTTGGCTATGTTACCGCTTTGCTCAGCCCCTCTTATAGCGTTGCTAGTTGCAGGTGAAGTTGAAGATTGCTCCATGGTGGACAGGGTTATGTTGGGATATCACAATATCTCTTATATTATTAATGCATCTATATATTTGGTAAAGGGTGGAAGGCTCGGTTTATGCCTGGTGTTTTGTTCCACTCTTGCCGCCCTAGTTTCCGTCATACCGGTGTTATGTTCTTGGATTATGCGTTCCTAACGCGGTCGGGTGATTTATGGGACCCCCCTGACAGTTCGCATTGAATAAGACTCCTCCAGCAAGGCCCAACATTGGTTTTACCATTTGCCTCACCTATTACCTTTTTCCCTTGGGAGTCGCGCATCCTAAGGGTCATCTTTATTTTAGCCCCCCCGGGCCAATGCTTGTCTAAGTGTTGGTCCAAACTAGAACCACTTGCAGCGCCACCTCGGGGAAACTTGAGGGCTGGTTCTAGTTGTACGTAGTGCTCATCCGGTCGTGGCCTGAGACGAGATACACGCGGCTACTATCAGGATGTCGGCACGCCGGGAGGTCTTGCTGGTCTTGTTTTACCATTGTCGAAATGTCTTGTAAACCAGGATTCCGAGTCTGATCGGGTCTTCCCGGGAGAAGGTCTATTCCTTCGTTGATCGCGAGAGCTTGTCATGGGCTAAGTTGGGACACCCCTGCAGGTTATTATCTTTTGAGAGCCGTGCCCGCGGTTATGTGGCAGATGGGAATTTGTTAATATCCGGTTGTAGATAACTTGACACCAGATCCGAAATAAAACGCATCAACCGTGTGTGTAGCCGTGATGGTCTCTTCTCGGCGGAGTCCGGGAAGTCAACACGGTCTTTGGGTTATGTTTGACGTAAGTAGGAGTTCAGGATCACCTCTTGATCATTGCTAGCTTCACGACCGTTCCTTTGCTTATCTTCTCGTTCTCCTTTGCGTATGTTAGCCACCATATTATGCTTAGTCGCTGCTGCAACCTCACCACTTTACCCCTTCCTTTCCCATTAAGCTTTGCTAGTCTTGATACCCATGGTAATGGGATTCTTTGAGTCCTCGTGGCTCCTGATTACTACAACAACGATTGCAGGTACAGGTTTATGCGATGATCATGACGCGAGAGCGATGCTTGCTTGCGTTGAGTTCTTCTTCCGCTTCTTCGATCGGGGATAGGTTCGGTCGGCGACTGGGCTAGCAGGGTGGATATTGTTTGAGTTTCTGTTTATGATTCATACGTAGTCGGATGTTGTTCTTGTATGTTGTATTGTTGTATTCATGTGACATTGTATGTCTTGTATGTATCCCTACTATTATGTAATGTTGATGTAATGATATCCACCTTGCAAAAGCGTCTTCAAGATGCGCTTCTATCCCTTGGTGGGACCTTCGAGTTCCTTTAGGATAGGGTCGCATCTTGGGCGTGACAATCTCCTACATTAAACTCATGCTTTTGTATCCTCTTATCATGCCAGCGTTTGACTTTTTCTTTGAAGAGCTTGGCATTCTCATACGCTTGGGTTCTCCATTCATCAAGTGAGCTAATATCAAACAACCTCTTTTTACCGGCAAGTTTGAAGCCATAATTGATCTCTTTAATAGCCCAATATGCCTTATGTTCAAGTTCAAGAGGTAAATGAAACGCTTTTCCATAAACCATCTTATATGGAGACATACCCATAGGATTTTTGTATGCAGTTCTATAGGCCCATAATGCTTCATCAAGTTTTTTGGACCAATTCTTTCTTGATCTATTCACAGTCTTTTGCAAAATTAATTTGAGCTCTCTATTGCTCAACTCTACTTGACCACTAGACTGCGGATGATAAGGAGATGCGATTCTATGATTGACATCATACTTAGCAAGCATCTTACGGAAAGCACCATGAATAAAGTGTGAACCACCATCAGTCACAAGATATCTAGGGACTCCAAACCTCAGAAAAATAACTTCTTTAAGCATTTTAATAGAAGTGTTATGATCAGCACTACTAGTTGGCCCACTTAGTAACGTAATCAACAACAACTAAAATATGTGTATAACCATTAGAGGCAGGAAAAGTTCCATATATTCAAAGCCCCAAACATCAAACGGTTCAATAATAAGAGAATAATTCATAGGCATTTCTTGACGTCTACTAATGTTACCTACTCTTTGGCATTCATCACAAGATAAGACAAACTTACGAGCATCTTTGAAGAGAGTGGGCCAATAAAAACCAGATTGTAGTACCTTGTGTGCAGTTCTGTCTCCAGCGTGGTGTCCTCCATAGGATTCAGAGTGACACTTGCGTAGGATATGTTCCTTTTCATGCTCAGGCACACAACGTCTAATAACACCATCTACTCCTTTATAAAGGTGCGGATCACCCCAGAAGTAATGTCTTAAATCATAAAAGAACTTTTTCTTTTGCTGGTATGTGAAACTAGGCGGTATAAATTTAGCAACAATGTAATTAGCATAATCAGCATACCAAGGAGCAGTACGAGAAGCATTAACGACCGCTAATTGTTCATCAGGAAAGCTAATTGTTCTCAGCTTCCTTTCTATCAATAATATGCAAGTCAAATTCTTGGAGCAAGAGAACCCATCTAATGAGTCTAGGCTTAGCATCTTTCTTTTCCATAAGATATTTAATAGCAGCATGATCAGTGTGAATAGTAACTTTGGAATCAACAATATAAGGTCTAAACTTATCACATGCAAACACAACTGCTAAGAACTCTTTTTCAGTAGTAGCATAATTTCTCTGGGCAGTATCAAGAGTCTTACTAGCATACTGGATAACATTCAATTTCTTATCGACTCTTTGCCCTAGAACAACACCTACAGCATAATCACTAGCATCGCACATAATTTCAAAAGGTAAATCCAATCAGGTGGCTGAACAATAGGTGTAGTGATCAAAGCTTTCTTAAGTATTTCAAATGCTTCGACACAATCATCATCAAAGACAAAAGGAATATCTTTTTGCAATAAATTAGTCAGAGGCCTAGAGATTTTAGAGAATTCCTTAATGAACCTCCTATAAAAACCGGCATGACCAAGGAAACTTCTTATACCTTTTATGTCCTTGGGACATGGAATCTTTTCAATAGCATCAACTTTGGCTTTATCAACTTCAATACCTCTCTCGGAGATCTTATGCCCCAAGACAATGCCTTCATTAACCATAAAGTGACACTTTTCCCAATTCAGGACGAGCCTAGTGTCTTCACATCTCTGCAAAACTTGATCAAGGTTGCTCAAACAATCATCAAAAGAGGATCCATAAATGGAGAAATCATCCATGAATACCTCACAAATCTTTTCACAAAAATCAGTGAATATAGCCATCATGCATCTTTGAAAGGTAGCAGGTGCATTACATAAACCAAAAGGCATATGTCTATAAGCAAAAGTACCAAAAGGGCAAGTAAAAATAGTTTTAGGTTGATCCTTCGCTGACACAGGTATTTGAGAGAAGCCAGAATAACCATCTAAAAAGCATAAACGTGTGTGTTTGGATTGTCTTTCTAGCATTTGATCAATAAAAGGTAAAGGGTAATGATCTTTCTTAGTAGCTTTATTTAACTTACGGAAATCAATTACCATCCTATAACCTGTAATAATTCTTTGCGAAATCAATTCATATTTATCATTAGGAACAACAGTAATACCTCCCTTTTTAGGAACACAATGAACTGGGCTTACCCATTCACTATCAGCAACGGGATAAATAATACCCGCCTCAAGGAGCTTTAGTATCTCCTTTCTTACCACCTCCTTCATCTTGGGATTTAATCGTCTTTGAGGATCTCTAATTGGTTTAGCATCTTTCTCCACTGTAATTTTGTGTTGGCATAATGTGGGACTAATGCCCTTAAGATCATCCAGAGTATATCCAATAGCTGCTCGGTGCTTCTTCAGAGTTTTCAATAATCTTTCTTCTTCTTTCTCTGAAAGGTTAGCACTAATAATAACAAGATATATTTCCTTTTCATCAAGATAAGCATACTTAAGATTATCAGGTAATGGTTTGAGTTCAAACACGGGATCACCCTTGGGTTGAGGCGGATCCCCAAGAATTTCAACGGGAAGGTTATGTTTCAGCATAGGTTCCTGTTTAAGGAACACTTCATCTATTTCCTCTCTTTCCTTCATAAACATATCGTTTTCATGGTCTGGCAGATATTGTTCTAACGGATCAGTTGGAGGAACAACAATGGAAGCAAGACCAATAATCTCATCTTTACTAGGTGGTTCCCTATCACGAGGTTGTCTACTAAACTTAGCAAAATTAAAGTCATGAGACATACCATCTATTCCAATAGTGACAGTATTCTTTTCACAATTAATCTTAGCACTAGCCGTATTCAAGAAGGGTCTACCAAAAATAATGGGACAAAATCATCTTGTGGGGAACCAAGAACAACAAAATCACTAAGGTATTTAACCTTCCCACACAAAACTTCAACATCTCTAACAATCCCAACAGGTTTAATGGTATCCCTATTAGCAAGCTTAATGGTAACATCAGTGTCTTCTAATTCAATGGGTGCAATGTCATGCATAATTTCTTGATATAAGGTATAAGGTATTGCACTAGCACTAGCACCCATATCACATAAGCCATGATAACAATGATCTCCTATTTTAACAGAAATAACATGCATGCCTACGACAGTTCTACGTGTCTTAGTATCTGGCCTAGCAATATTAGCAGTCTCACCACAGAAAGAAATAACATGCCCATCTAAATCTTCATCCAGGAGATCTTTAACCATAGCAATACTAGGTTCAACATTAATTTGCTCAGGAGGTGTATAAGTCCTAGTATTACTCTTACGAACAACAGTCGAAGCTTTAGCATGATCCTTTATCCTAACAGGAAAAGGAGGTTGTTCAACATAAGTAGTAGGAACAATAGGATCACTATAGGTAATAGTCTTTTCTTCGACTGTAATAGGTGAAACTACTTTCACTTCAAGTGGAGGATTATATTTAAACCACTTCTCTTTAGGGAGATCAACGTGAGTAGCAAAAGATTCACAGAAAGAAGCTACTATCTCAGAGTCAAGTCCATACTTAGCGCTAAATCCACGAAAAGCATCGGTATCCATAAAAGATTTAACACAATCGAACTTAGGTGTCATACCTAACTCCTTACCATCGTCGGAACCCCAATCTTCAGAGTTGCGTTTAATTCTTTCCAATAAGTCCCATTTGAAATCAATAGTCTTCAGCATAGAAGAGCCAGCACAGGAAGTATCGAGCAGGTTGCGATTATCAAGAGAAAGCCGAGCATAAAAGTTTTGAATAATCATTTCCCGAGAGAGCTCATGATTGGGGCATGAATATAACATTGACTTAAGCCTCCCCCAAGCTTGAGCGATGCTTTCTCCTTCGTGAGGCCAGAAATTATATATGTAATTACGATCACGATGAACAAGGTGCATAGGATAGAACTTCTTGTGAAATTCCAACTTCAATCGCTTATAATTCGAAGATCGCGTGTCATCACATAGCCTATACCATGTCAATGCATCTCCCTTCAAAGATAAAGGGAAGACCTTCATTTTGACAACATCATCGGGAATACCTGCAAGCTTAAATAATCCACAAACTTCATCCACAAAGATAAGGTGTAAATTGGGATGCAATGTTCCGTCTCCTGCAAATGGATTAGCTAGCAGTTTCTCTATCATACCCGAATGAATCTCAGAGTAAATATTTTCATAAAGTTCAGTAGGTTGAGGAGCAATTATTTGCTCTTCTGGTTGGGGTGAAGATACCCCAAACAAGCCCCTCAAAGGATTAGTTTCCATAGTGACAAGTAACAGAAAATTTCAGCACACTATATAAATGTTTCCTTACCAAGTTCCACTGACCAAAAGCGCTACACTCCCCGGCAATGGCACCAGAAAAGAGTCTTGATAACCCACAAGTGTAGGGGATCAATCATAGTCCTTTCGATAAGTAAGAGTGTCAAACCCAACGAGGAGCAGAAGGAAATGATAAGCGGTCTTTGGTATGGTTTTCTCTGCAAGCACTGAAATTGTAGGTGATAGATAGTTTTGTGATAAGATGAATAGTAACGAGTAACAAGTAAATAAAGTAAATAAAGTGCAGCAAGGTGGCCCAATCCTTTATGTAGCAAAGGATAAGCCTGGACAATTTCTAATAATGAGAAAGGAGTGCCCGGGGACACATGGGAATTATCGTCAAGCTAGATTTCATCACGTTCATATGATTCGCGTTCGGTACTTTGATAATTTGATATGTGGGTGGACCGGTACTTGGGTAATGCCCTTACTTGGACAAGCATCTCACTTATGATTAACCCCTATTGCAAGCATCCGCAACTACAAAAGAAGTATTAAGGTAAACCTAACCACAACATTAAACATATGGATCCATATCAGCCCCTAACGAAGCAACGCATAAACTAGGCTTTAAGCTTCTGTCACTCTAGCAACCCATCATCTACTTATTACCTCCCCATGCCTTCCTCTAGGCCCAAATAATGATGAAGTGTCATGTAGTCGACGTTCACATAACACCACTAGAGGAAAAGACAACATACATCTCATCAAAATATCAAACGAATACCAAATTCACATGACTACTAATAGCAAGACTTCACCCATGTCCTCAGGAACAAACGTAACCACTCACAAAGCATATTCATGTTCATAATCAGAGGAGTAATAATATGCATAAAGGATCTAAACATATGATCTTCCACCAAGTCAACCAATTAGCATCAACTACAAGGAGTAATCAACACTACTAGCAACCCACAGGTACCAATTTGTGGTTTTGATACAAGAGATGAACTAGGGTTTTGGGAGGAGATGGTGCTGGTGAAGATGTTGATGGAGATTGACCCCCTCTCGATGAGAGGATCGTTGGTGATGATTTCCCCCTCCCAGAGGGAAGTGTCCCCGGCAGAACAGCTCCGTCAGAGACCTAGATTTGTTCCGCCAAGGTTCCGCCTCGTGGCGGCGGAGTTTCGTCCCGTAAGCTTGCCCACGATTTTTTCCAGGGTAAAAGCTCTAATATAGCAGAAGATGGACACCGGAGGCCCACCAGGGGGCCCAGGAGATAGGGGCGCGCCCTATAGGGGGGGGGGCGCCCTCCTGTCTCCTGGATAGGGTGTGGCCCCCCTGGTGTATTTCTTTCGCTCAATAATTCTTATAAATTCCAAAAAGATGTTTTGTGGAGTTTCAGGACTTTTGGAGTTGTGCAGAATAGGTTTCCAATGTTTTCTACTTTTCCAACCAGAATTCCAGCTGCCGGCATTCCCCCTCTTCATGGTAAACCTTGTAAAATAAGAGAGAATAGACATAAGTATTGAAATATAATGCGTAATAACAGACCATAATGCAATAAATATTGATATAAAAGCATGATGCAAAATGGACGTATCACACAACTCTACAAAGGGACAAAGCCTCGCCATCTCAGGTTCGAGAGCACGATGAAGGGGTTCAGAACAAGCAGCAATACAACACCCATCATGGTTGAATGCAACCACATGAGCTCCAAACTTGTTCAAGTCCGAGAAAACAACATCATCCAAGTAAATCATGACCATACCTTATGGCGGCGGAGTCTAGGAAGGATTGGTTGAAGCCGACTCATGCGTGTTGATAGGTTTAGAGATGAAAAGGTGCTGCATGATCAAGTCTGAATATGCTCGAATCTTATCCACCGCATTGCGAATCGGTGGTGCTTCAAGTGGTTGTCGAGTATCATTTTGAGCTTCCCAAATATGCCCCATAGCAACAACCAAAACCGTAGCATCTCTATTTTAAGATCTTGACAGAAAATCAAAGAGCCATAAATTGGTGTTGCTGAATTCTAAATGCATAGCACTATGCCGGTCAAGTTTTTTATTGCATCCCAAATCGCTTTGGCAAGCGGGCAGAAAAGAACATGTTCCACGGTTTTTGAACTGGGCACATAAGCAGCAAGAATCGGCGTCCATCACATGACATCGTTGTAGTTGAGCCCCCGAGGGAGGCAGTCTTGGGCAAAATGCCAGAACACCACCTTCATTTTATTTGGGGCTTTGACAACCCAAATGGCCTTCCATCTCCTCTCCTCTCTTCAGTAGCCATGTTTGAACATAGGCCATGCCCAGCCTTGCTGCCAGCTATCTGAAATTGCTCTGATCGAGCCATGTTGTATGCCGAGTGGACCAAATAATCCCTAGATTTTGTAAACGTCCAACTAACAAAATATTCACCTCCCTGTGTACTAATAGGAATCCGCAGAATGTCCTCAGCAACATCATTTTATAAAAACTCTGACGGACTCTTCATTCCAAGAACCTTGGCATTTGCAGGGATAGGCAAAAGAGGATGCAGGCGTTGCGGAGACGTCGATGGGATCCAGTGATCAGAGATGATACAAACTTGTTCACCATTACCAATGCCCCACTGAATTCCTTTTTTTAACAGACAATGACCGGCGAGAATTGCACGCCATGTAGCTGATGCCGATCTCGGCGCCTTGGCATTCTAGAAATCTGACTTGGGAAAGTACCTTCCCTTAAGGACACGAGCACACGGAGACAAAGGGTTTGTTAGTAGCCTCCAACCTTGCTTAGCAAGCATAGCCAAATTGAATAAAGCCATATGTCATAGCCCTAGAATAATGTTGTAATTAGTTGCATTATAGGTAGTCATGCATCATATTTAAATTCAAGAAATTTGAATTGAGGAAAATTCAAGCCTCAAGATTTTGAAATAAAGGAAAGAATCCCTAAAATTTCATTCAGTGGTTCCAAAATTTTCTTATTAACAACTTTGGTATCATAGCCTGGCTGCCTATAGGATTACCAAGCCAAACTGGTCAAAGTCGAGTCATGAAATGTTTTAGTTATATAAGGAAATTGATTATGGAAGGGAATGTAAGGCTCTTTTTGCTCCTTACCTTTTGTCATTCTGATTTTGAATCACCCTCACCTTTTCTATGGTATTAAGAAACTAGGCTTTCTCATCAATCTATCAGGATGACGAGTTACTATGCTGAAGACTTGTAGGAAATGTGTTGTCTTCTAGGATCAATGTTTCCATAAGAATTTAGTTAGTCATGTTGCCAGTTGTCTTGCAGGTTGTTTCATGTTTCATGCTCGTACAACAGTTATGTTATCCGAGTTATCCAAGGTTTCTAAACAAACTGATGCATTTGCAAATTTTTCCTCCCCATTTTCGATGTCCTTTTGGGTTAGATTAAGCACACTAATCAGTGTGTTGAAGTACTCCATTACCTCGACATATATGTTGAAGCTATTATTAGGACACTAGGGTATTTAGTGAACCACCCAGAGATTTAACCTTTGTGTTGTATCCCTAGTGTGATGATTCTAGCAATCATTCTCGAAAGCATCTTGTGATGTCATTTAGTTAGTAGGTTTTCTATTTCTGGGTTCTTGAACCCATGATTCATTCCATTCATTTTTGTTCATAGTGTTTGTTCGTTCCTTTAGTACATTAGTAACCTTTGTGATAGTCCTCAAGGTTCGTGGTTTATCATTCTTCCAAATACCATGAACCATCCTTGGCAGAAGCTCTTTTGAATCAAAAGATCGCAATAAGAGTGCTCTTGATGAGTCCTCCATTAGATATTTGTGACCTTGCCAATCCTACCTTTATGCATGGGTTATTCGGAAGAAATATGTTGAGCCTTACTCGACATGCTAACCTATGCGTCCACAACTCAGAAAAATCATATGTGCTTCTTGAGTTGTCCCTCTTCAGCTATATTCCGACCTTCATCTATCAATTGATAGTCAAGAGTATGTCATGCATTCGAGTCATCTATGCCTATTATTCTTGTGGTCCGTCAAGCCATTCTATTTCTGAAAGACTAGGAGAAACAAACTCCATTACCTCATCCATTTCTTGGATTGGGTTAAAGTAGTTGTATTCCGTAGACCAAAAAGTCAATCCAGCTTTTGTTTTGTTCTATGTTGGAGTATTACCTTCTTTTATGCCAAGATTTTCATGAGAATTGCACAATCTCTTATGAACTCATGGTACAGTTATAATTTTCACCATCATCATTCATTTCTTGGTTTCCTTGTTGTTCTATGTGGATTACTGACAAGTGAATCATCATGTGTGAAATCAATACTCCTAGAAATCCCATTGCTTGGTAGTTAATGGACACTAATTTCATTCTTAGTGTGATGGTTTTTGAGTTTCCATTCTAAGATTGACCGTGCCACCTAGTCCATCTTTCCGGTGCACTTCTCGACTAATGAGTTAGGATTGTGCCAATCCCTTGCTCTTATGATCACATCATCTTGCCCTGAAAAGCAAGATTATTCTCGAGCTTAATAACATATCGGTGGTTCCTGATTTTCCAAATATCTTCTTAGAAGTATTACCAGGTTGTCCCCTGACCGATATGTTTGGTTCGTCATCAAGTTGGCTTTCCTCTAAACCACCCATTCTCCAAGGATCTATGTTGGATGCCCTGAACTAGTTGGTTAAGCTAAACCACAACTTGGAGATTTGGAAGATAAAGGCTTTGCCTAACTTAGTTCATTCAAAGGGATATCGTGTGTGTGTGTGTGTGTGTGTGTGTGTGTGTGTGTGGAAGAAAGATGATATTTTCATCGATTGACCTCCGTGTTCAGTTGTTGGATCTATTGTCTTATCTGGTCTTTGATTTAAGTATGGGCTATTGTCAAATCAAAATCAGTACCAGCAATTTTCATAATGTTGTATTACTTGTGGTTGTTTCCTCGGGCATACATCAATATTTTCGTAATGATGCATTAGTCAGACCAAAAGACGATCTCATGTTTCGAGCTTGCTGCCATAGTTCATTCCCCGAGAATCTCGCAATGTCATCTCATCGATTTGTGTTGCAAACTATTTTTCCAGACACGTTGAGTCTGAAGTATCTTGTCACCAACCAGATCTAAATCTCAGGCATATCTGATGGTTGGAACTTTCCAAGATCTATGATGTAGGTTCTAGCAGGGTTGAACTTTTGGCCGACACACCTAGCCGGAAGATCTATTATTCTAGCATCTTGATTGAGCAATTTAACCATCTTCTCCATGAGGATTTCGTGCGACTTATTCTAGAAGTTGTTCCTTATGGAATGTTCTTGTGCTTCTGAAGTCCGACCTATACTTGATGACAATGTTAATGCTTCTTAAGTATGATCGTGGTACCTAGAACATCAAGGAGAACATTAGAAGAGGAGTGCTAAATGTTTCTCGGTCGATCATCCAGATTTTGTTCCCTTGGCATCGTCAAGGTAAAATTTGAGAAAGTGTTGTCTTCCTTTGTATCTGCATCCTCCACCATTAGTCATCGTGGTAGTATGAAGAGTTACCAAGATCTTTGGCATAGATGTTGGTAAAACCCTGATGAATATGGAAATGCTCAAGTTCTTGAGATCACTCTCAGACACTAGGTTATATCCTCGACATTAAGTGGAATGCGCCTTCCATTTGCTGAGTTGTTCTATAACTCTAGATTCCATTCTAATCTGAGTATGTGATACGTCTCCAACGTATCTATAACTTTTTATTGTTCCATGCTGTTATATTATCATTCTTGGATGTTTTACAATCATTTTACAGCACCTTTATATCATTTTTTGGGACTAACCTATTGACATAGATCCCAGAGCCAGTTGCTGTTCTTGCTTGTTTTTTACTTTGCAGAATATCAGTACCAAATGGAGTCCAAATGCAGCGAAACTTTTTGAAGAATTTTTATGGACTAGAAGGAACAACTGGGGCCAAAGAAGTACCAGAGGAGTGCCCCGAGGGGGGCACAAACCCCCAGGGTGCGCCTGGGGGCGCACACCCAGGTGGGTTGTGCCCACCTTAGTGGCCTCCCGCGCCGCCTCTTTGCTCTATAAATACCCCAAAATTCCAAAAACCCTAGGGGGGTTGACGAAACACAACTCCAGCCACCGCAAGTTCCAGAACCATGAGATCCAATCTAGACACCATCATGGAGGGGTTCATCATCCTCATTGGTGCCGCTCCGATGATGCGTGAGTAGTTCATTGTAGACCTATGGGTCCGTAGGCAGTAGCTAGATGGCTTCTTCTCTCTTTTCGATTCTCAATACAATGGTCTCTTGGAGATCTATTTGATGTAACTCTTTTTTGCGGTGTGCTTGTTGAGATCCAATGAACTTTGAGTTTATGATCAGATCTATATATCCATGAAAATTATTTTAGTTTCTTTGATCTCTTATATGCATGATTACTTATAGCCTCGTATTTATTCTTCGAATCTTTGGTTTGGTTAGGCCGACTAGATCGATTTTTCTTGCCATTGGAAGAGGTGCTTTTTGATGGGTTCAATCGTACGGTGTTCTTTCCCAGTGACAGAAGGGGCATCAAGACACGCAGGTATCGTTGCTATTAAGGATAACAAGATGGGGGCTATTCCAACATGAATAGATCTCGTCTACATCATGTCATCCTTATTATTGCATTACTCCATTTCTCCGTGAACTTAATACACTAGATGCATGCTGGATAGCGGTCGATGTCTGGAATAATAGTAGTAGATGCAGGTAGCAGTCGGTCTACTAATATTGGACGTGATGCCTATATAATGAT
Source organism: Aegilops speltoides (assembly GCA_021437245.1). Classification (NCBI taxonomy): domain Eukaryota; kingdom Viridiplantae; phylum Streptophyta; class Magnoliopsida; order Poales; family Poaceae; genus Aegilops; species Aegilops speltoides. The sequence goes on from CM038141.1 coordinate 275,846,966, forward strand.
CATTTCCTGGATATCGTCATAATTATTCAATGTTCTATCAATTGCCCAACAGTAATTTGTTTACCCACCGTATGCTATTTCTCGAGAGAAGCCACTAGTGAAATCTATGGCCCCCTGGTCTATTTGCTCATCATATATTTTCAGATCTATATTGTTACTTGCCTTTTTATTTGTTTGCATCTTTTATTTTTAGATCTATATTATCAAAAACCCAAAAATACCTCACTGAATTTTATTTGCCATTATTCTATTTGCATCTACCAATCTATCTCTTTACCAATCTTTTACCCGAGAGGGATTGGCAACCTGATAACCCACAAATATAGGGGATCGCAACAGCTTTCGAGGGTAGAGTATTCAACCCAAATTTATTGATTCGACACAAGGGGAGCCAAAGAATATTCTTGAGTATTAGCAGTTGAGTTGTCAATTCAACCACACATGGATAACTTAGTATCCGCAGCAAAGTATTTAGTAGCAAAAGTGGTATGATAATAATAGTAGCGGTAGCAAAAGTAAAGATAAATGTTTTTGGATTTTTGTAGTAGTTGTAACTGTTGGGGAACGTAGTAATTTCAAAAAATTTCCTACGCACACGCAAGATCATGGTGATGCATAGCAACGAGGGGAGAGTGTTGTCTATGTACCCTCGTAGACTGAAGCGGAAGCGTTGACGCAACGTAGAGGAAGTAGTCGTACGTCCTCCCGGTCCGACCGATCCAAGCACCGTTATTCCGGCACCTCCGAGTTCTTGACACGCGTACAGCTCGATGACGCACCCTCGATCTCCGATCCAGCAGAGGCGCCGAGGGGGAGTTCCGTCAGCACGACGGCGTGGTGACGATCTTGATGTTCTCCTGTCGCAGGGCTTCGCCTAAGCACCGCTACAATATGACCGAGGTGTAATATCGTGGAGGGGGGCACCGCACACGGCTAAGGAACGATCAATGATCAACTTGTGTGTCCTAGGGTGCCCCTTACCCCCGTATATAAAGGAGGGAGGGAGGAGGTGGCCGGCCCAAGGGGCGCACCAGGGGGGGAAACCTACTCCAAGTAGGTTTCCCCTTTCCTTATCTTATTTGGAGGGAAGGAAAGAGTACTAGTATTAGGAAGTAGTACTAGTAGTAGTAATAGGAAGAGGGGAGGAGAAAGGAAAGGGGCGGCCCCTCCCCAATTCGGATTGGGCTGGGGCGCCCCTCCCTTGTTCCTTCTCCTTCCTCCTACATGGGCCCAATAAGGCCCATATACCTCCCGGGGTTCAGTAACCTCCGGAGCTCCAAACTTCTCCGGAACCTTTCCGGTGTCCAAATATATCCGTCCAATATATCAATCTTTATGTCTCGACCATTTCGAGACTCCTCGTCATGTCCGTGATCATATCCGGACTCAACAACCTTGGTACATCAAAATACATAAACTCATAATATAAGCATCATTGAAACCTTAAGCGTGCGGACCCTACGGTTCGAGAACAATGTAGACATGACCGAGACATGTCTCCGGTCAATAACCAATAGCGGGACCTGGATGCCCATATTGGTTCCTACATATTCTACGAAGATCTTTATCGGTCAAACCGCACAACAACATACGTTGTTCCTTTGTCATCGGTATGTTACTTGCCCGAGATTCGATCGTCGGTATCCAATACCTAGTTCAATCTCGTTACGGCAAGTCTCTTTACTCGTTCGTAATACATCATCTCACAACTAACTCATTAGTTGAAATGCTTGCAAGGCTTAAGTGATGCGTATTACGAGAGGGCCCAGAGATACCTCTCCGACATTCGGAGTGACAAATCCTAATCTCGAAATCGCCAACTCAACAAGTACCTTTGAAGACACCAGAGAGCACCTTTATAATCACCCGATTCGTTGTGACGTTTGGTAGCACACAAAGTGTTCCTCCGTAAACGGAGTTGCATAATCTCATAGTCATAGGAACATGTATAAGTCATGAAGGAAGCAATAGCAACATACTAAACGATCATGTGCCAAGCTAACGGAATGGGTCATGTCAATCAGATCATTCAACTAATGATGTGACCTTGTTAATCAAATAGCAACTCCTTGTTCATGGTTAGGAAACATAACCATCTTTGATTAACAAGCTAGTCAAGTAGAGGCATACTAGTGACACTCTGTTTGTCTATATATTCACACATGTATTATGTTTCCGGTTAATACAATTCTAGCATGAATAATAAACATTTATCATGATATGAGGAAATAAATAATAACTTTATTATTGCCTCTAGGGCATATTTCCTTCAGTCTCCCACTTGCACTAGAGTCAATAATCTAGATCACATCACCATGTGATTAACATCGATAGTTCACATCATCATGTGATTAACACCCATAATTCACATCGCCATGTGACCAACACCCAAAGGGTTTACTAGATTCAGTAATCTAGTTCACATCGCTATGTGATTAACACCCAAAGAGTACTAAGGTGTGATCATGTTTTGCCTGTGAGAGAATCTTAGTCAACGGGTCTTTCACATTTAGATCCGTTATGTATTTTGCAATTTTCTATGTCTACAATGCTTTGCACGGAGATACTCTAGCTAATTGCTCCCACTTTCAATATGTATCTAGATCGATACTTAGAGTCATCGGATCGGTGTCAAAACTTGCATCGACGTAACCCTTACGATTTAACCTTTTGTCACTTCCATAATCGAGAAACATATCCTTATTCCACTAAGGATAATTTTGACCGTTGTCCAGTGATCTACTCCTAGATCACTATTGTACTCCCTTGCCAAACTCAGTGTAGGGTATACAATAGATCTGGTACACAGCATGGCATACTTTATAGAACCTATGGCCAAGGCATAGGGAATGACTTTCATTCTCTTTCTATCTTTTGCCGTGGTCCGGTTTTGAGTCTTACTCAATTTCACACCTTGTAACACATGCAAGAACTCTTTCTTTGACTGTTCCATTTTGAACTACTTCAAAATCTTGTCAAGGTATGTACTCATTGAAAAAACTTATCAAGCGTCTTGAACTATCTCTATAGATCTTGATGCTCAATATGTAAGCAACTTCACCGAGGTCTTTCTTTGAAAAACTCCTTTCAAACACTCCTTTATGCTTTACAGAATAATTCTACATTATTTCGATCGACAATATGTCATTCACATATACTTATCGAAATGTTGTATTGCTCCCACTCACTTTCTTGTAAATACGAGCTTCACCGCAAGTCAGTATAAACTATATGCTTTGATCAACTTATCAAAGCGTATATTCCAACTCCGAGATGCTTGCACCAGTCCATAAATGGATCATTTGGAGCTTGCACACTTTGTTAGCTCCCTTTGGATCGATAAAACCTTCCGGTTGCATCATATACAACTCTTCCTCCGTAAATCCATTCAGAATGCAGTTTTACATCCATTTGCCAAATTTCATAATCATAAAATGCGGCAATTGCTAACATGATTCGGACAGACTTAAGCATCGCTACGGTGAGAAGGTCTCATCGTAGTCAACCCTTGAACTTGTCGAAAACCTTTTTGCAACAAGTCGAGCTTTGTAGATAGTAACACTACTATCAACGTCCGTCTTCCTCTTGAAGATCCATTTATTTTCTATGGTTTGCCGATCATCGGGCAAATCCATCAAAGTCCATACTTTGTTCTCATACATGGATCATATCTCGATTTCATGGCCTCAAACCATTTTGCGGAATCTGGGCTCATCATCGCTTCCTCATAGTTCGTAGGTTTGTCATGGTCAAGTAACACGACCTCCGAACAGGATTACCGTACCACTCAGTGCGGATCTCACTGCTTTTACCTACGAGGTTCGGTAGTAACTTGATCTGAAGTTACATGATCATCATCATTAGCTTCCTCACTAATTGGTATAGTAGTCACAAGAACAGATTTCTGTGATGAACTACTTTCCAATAAGGGAACATGTAAAGTTAACTCATCAAGTTTTACTTTCCTCCCACTCACTTCTTTCGAGAGAAACTCCTTCTCTAGAAAGGATCCATCTTAAGCAACGAATATCTTGCCTTCGGATCTGTGATAGAAGGTGTACCCAACAATTTCCTTTGGGTATTCTATGAAGACGCACTTCTCCGATTTGGGTTCGAGCTTATCAGGATGAAACTTTTTCACATAAGCATCGCAACTCCAAACTTTAAGAAACGACAACTTGGGTTTCTTGCTAAACCACAGTTCATATAGTGTCGTCTCAACGGATTTAGATGGTGCCCTTTTAATGTGAATGCAGCTGTCTCTAATGCATGATCCCAAAACGATATTGGTAAATCGGTAAGAAACATCATAGATTGTACTATATCCAATAAAGTACGGTTATGATGTTCGGACACACCATTATGATGTGGTGTTCCAGGTGGCATGAATTTGTGAAACTATTCCACATTGTTTTTAATTGAAGACCAAACTCAGTAACTCAAATATTTGTCTCCGCGATCGATCGTAGAAACTTTATTTTTCTTGTTACGATGATTTTTCCACTTCACTCTGAAATTCTTTGAACCTTTCAACTATTTCAGACTTATGTTTCATCAAGTAGATATACCCATATATGCTCAAATCATCTGTGAAGGTCAGAAAATAATGATACCCACCATGAGCCTTAACACTCATTGGATCGCATACATCAAGATGTATTATTTCCAATAAGTCGGTTGCTCGCTCCATCGTTCGGAGAACGGAGTCTTAGTCATCTTGCCCATGAGGCATGGTTCATAAGCATCAAGTGATTCATAATCAAGTGATTCCAAAATCCCATCAGCATGGAGTTTCTTCATGCGCTTTACACCAATATGACCTAAACGGCGATTGCCACAAATAAGTTGCACTATCATTATTAACTTTGCATCTTTTGGTTTCAATATTATGAATATGTGTATCACTACGATCGAGATCCAATGAACCATTTTCATTGGGTGTGTAACCATATAAGGTTTTATTCATGTAAACAGAACAACAGTTTATTCTCTTACTTAAATGAATAACCGTATTGCAATAAACACGATCAAATCGTATTCATGCTCAACGCAAACACCAAATAACATTTATTTAGGTTCAACACTAATCCCGAAGGTATAGGGAGTGTGCGATGATGATCATATCAATCTTGAAACTACTTTCAACACACATCGTCACTTCACCTTTAACTAGTTTCATTTATTCGCAACTCCGTTTGAGTTACTACTCTTAGCAACCGAACCAGTACCAAATACCGAGGGTTGCTATAAACACTAGTAAAGTACACATCAATAACATGTATATCAAATATACCTTTGTTTACTTTGCCATCCTTCTTATCCGCCAAATACTTGGGGTAGTTTCGCTTCGATAACAGTCCCTTTGCGGTAGAAGCACTTAGTCTCGGGCTTAGGTCCAGACTTGGGCTTCTTCACTTGAGCAACAACTTGCTTGCCGTTCTTCTTGAAGTTCCTTCTATCCCTTTGCCCTTTTCTTGAAACTAGTGGTCTTGTTAACCATCAACACTTGATGTTCTTTCTTGATTTCTACCTTCATCGATTTCATCATCATGAAAAACTCGGAATCATTTTCATCATCCCTTGCATACTATAGTTCATCACTAAGTTCTACTAACTTGGTGATGGTGACTAGTGAATTCATCAATCACTATCTTATCTGGAAGATTAACTCCCACTTGATTCAAGCGATTGTAGTACCTGGACAATCGAGCACATGCTCACTAGTTGAGCGATTCTCCTCCATCTTTTAGCTATAGAACTTGTTGTAGACTTCATATCTCTCAACTCGGGTATTTGCTTGAAATATTAACTTCAACTCCTGGAACATCTCATATGGTCCATGACGTTCAAAACGTCTTTGAAGTCCCGATTCTAAGCCGTTAAGCATGGTGCACTTAAACTATCAAGTAGTCATCATATTGAGCTAGCCAAACATTCATAGCGTCTGCATCTGCTCCTGCAATAGGCCTGTCACCAAGCGGTGCATCAAGGACATATTTCTTCTGTGCAGCAATGAGGATAAACCTCAGATCACGGATCCAATCCTCATCATTGCTACTAACATTTTTCAACACAATTTTCTCTAGGAACATATCAAAAATAAACATATGAAAGCAACAACGCAAGCTATTGATCTTACAACATAATTTGCAAAATACTACCAGGACTAAGTTCATGATAAATTTAAGTTCAATTAATCATATTACTTAAGAACTCCCACTTAGACAGACATCTCTCTAGTCATCTAAGTGATCACGTGATCCAAATCAACTAAACCATAACCGATCATCACGTGAGATGGAGTAGTTTTCAATGGTGAACATCTTATGTTGATCATATCTACTATATGATTCACGCTCGACCTTTCGGTCTCCGTGTTCGAGGCCATATCTGCATATGCTAGGCTCGTCAAGTTTAACTTGAGTATTCGCGTGTGCAAAACTGGCTTGCACCCGTTGTAGATGGACGAGAGCTTATCACACCCGATCATCACGTGGTGTGCGGGCACGACGAACTTTGGCAGCAGTGCATACTCGGGAGAACACTTCGATAATTAGTGAGAGATCATCTTAAAATGCTACCGTCAATCAAAGCAGAATAAGATGTATAATGAGATAAACATCATATGCAATCAAAATATGTGACATGATATGGCCATGATCATCTTGCGCCTTTGATCTCCATCTCCAAAGTATTGTCATGATCCCTATCGTCACCGCACAACACCATGATCTTCATCATCTTGATCTATATCAATGTGTCATCACATGGTTGTCTCACCAACTATTGCTCTTGCAACTATTGCTATCGTATAGCGATAAAGTAAAGCAATTATTTGGCACTTGCATCTTATGCAACAAAGAGACATCCATAGGGCTTCTGCCAGTTGCCGATAACTTCAACAAAACATGATCATCTCATACAACAACTTATATCTTATCACGTCTTGACCATATCACATCACAACATGCCCTGCAAAAACAAGTTAGACATCCTCTACTTTGTTGTTGCAAGTTTTACGTGGCTGCTACGGGCTTAAGCAAGAACCAACCTCACCTACGCATCGAAACCACAACGATAGTTTGTCAAGTTGATGCTGTTTTAACCTTCGCAAGGACCGGGCGTAGTCACACTCGGTTCAACTAAAGTTGGAGAAATTGACACCCGCTAGTCACTTGTGTGCAAAGCACGGCGGTAAAACCAGTCTCGCGTAAGCGTACGCGTAATGTCGGTCCGGGCCGCTTCATCCAACAATACCGCCGAACCAAAGTATGACATGCTGGTAAGCAGTATGACTTATATCGCCCACAACTCACTTGTGTTCTACTCGTGCATATAACATCAAACCATAAAAACCTATGCTCGGATGCCACTGTTGGGGAACGTAGTAATTTCAAAAGTTTTCCTACGCACACGCAAGATCATGGTGATGCATAGCAACGAGGGGAGAGTGTTGTCTACGTACCCTCGTAGACCAAAGCGGAAGCGTTGACGCAACGTAGAGGAAGTAGTCGTACGTCCTCCCGGTTTGACCGATCCAAGCACCGTTACTCCGGCACCTCCGAGTTCTTGACACGCGTATAGCTCGATGACGCACCCTCGATCTCCGATCCAGCAGAGGCGCCGAGGGGGAGTTCCGTCAGCACGACGGCGTGGTGACGATCTTGATGTTCTCTGTCGCGCAGGCTTCGCCTAAGCACCGCTACAATATGACCGAGGTGTAATATCGTGGAGGGGGGCACCGCACACGGCTAAGGAACGATCAATGATCAACTTGTGTGTCCTAGGGTGCCCCCTTACCCCCGTATATAAAGGAGGGAGGGAGCAGATGGCCGGCCCAAGGGGGGGCACACCATAGGGGAGGGGGAAACCTACTCCAAGTAGGTTTCCCCCCCTTTTCCTTATCTTATTTGGAGGGGGAAGGAAAGAGTACTAGTATTAGGAAGTAGTACTAGTAGTAGTAATAGGAAGAGGGGAAGGAGAAAGGAAAGGGGGCCCCTTCCCCAGTCGGATTGGGCTGGGGCGCGCCCACCCTTGTTCCTTCTCCTTCCTCCTACATGGGCCCAATAAGGCCCATATACCTCCGGGGGTTCGGTAACCTCCGGAGCTCCAAACTTCTCCGGAACCTTTCCGGTGTCCAAATATATCCGTCCAATATATCAATCTTTATGTCTCGACCATTTCGAGACTCCTCGTCATGTCCGTGATCATATCCGGACTCGAACAACCTTGGTACATCGAAATACATAAACTCATAATATAAGCTGTCATCGAAACCTTAAGCGTGCGGACCCTACGGTTCGAGAACAATGTAGACATGACCGAGACATGTCTCCGGTCAATAACCAATAGCGGGACCTGGATGCCCATATTGGTTCCTACATATTCTCGAAGATCTTTATCGGTCAAACCGCACAACAACATCGTTGTTCCCTTTGTCATCGGTATGTTACTTGCCGAGATTCGATCGTCGGTATCCAATACCTAGTTCAATCTCATTACCGGCAAGTCTCTTTACTCGTTCCGTAATACATCATCTCACAACTAACTCATTAGTTGAAATGCTTGCAAGGCTTAAGTGATGTGTATTACCGAGAGGGCCAGAGATACCTCTCCGACATTCGGAGTGACAAATCCTAATCTCGAAATCGCCAACTCAACAAGTACCTTCGGAGACACTGTAGAGCACCTTTATAATCACCCGATTACGTTGTGACGTTTGGTAGCACACAAAGTGTTTCTCCGGTAAACGGGAGTTGCATAATCTCATAGTCATAGGAACATGTATAAGTCATGAAGGAAGCAATAGCAACATACTAAACGATCGTGTGCTAAGCTAACGGAATGGGTCATGTCAATCAAATCATTCAACTAATGATGTGACCTTGTTAATCAAATAGCAACTCCTTGTTCATGGTTAGGAAACATAACCATCTTTGATTAACAAGCTAGTCAAGTAGAGGCATACTAGTGACACACTATTTGTCTATATATTCACACATGTATTATGTTTCCGGTTAATACAATTCTAGCATGAATAATAAACATTTATCATGATATGAGGAAATAAATAATAACTTTATTATTGCCTCTAGGGCATATTTCCTTCAGTAACAGTAGCAACGGAAAAGTAAATAAGCGAAGAACAATATATGAAAAGCTCGTAGGAAATGGATCAGTGATGGATAATTATGCCGGATGCGATTCCTCATGCAATAGTTATAACATAGGGTGATATATATAACTAGCTCCAATTCATCAATGTAATGTAGGCATGTATTCCATAAATAGTCATACGTGCTTATGGAAAAGAACTTGTATGACATCTTTTGTCCTACCCTCCCGTTGAAGTGGGGTCCTTATGGAGACTAAGGGATATTAAGGCCTCCTTTTAATAGAGAACCGGAACAAAGCATTAACACATAGTGAATACATGAACTCCTCAAACTACGGTCATCACCGAGAAGTATCCCGATTATTGTCACTTCGGGGTTGTCGGATCATAACACATAATAGGTGACCATAGACTTGCAAGATAGGATCAAGAACACACATATATTCATGAAAACATAATAGGTTCAGATCTGAAATCATGGCACTCGGGCCCTAGTGACAAGCATTAAGCATAGCAAAGTCATAGCAACATCAATCTCAGAACATAGTGGATACTAGGGATCAAACCCTAACAAAACTAACTTGATTACATGGTAAATCTCATCCAACCCATCACCGTCCAACAAGCCTACGATGGAATTACTCACGCACGGCGGTGAGCATCATGAAATTGGTGATGGAGGATGGTTGATGATGACGACGGCGACGAATCCCCCTCTCCGGAGCCCCGAACGGACTCCAGATCAGCCCTCCCGGGAGAGATTAGGGCTTGGCGGCGGCTCCGTGTCGTAAAACGCGAGGAAACTTTCTCTCTGATTTTTTTCTCCCCGAGACGGAATATATGGAGTTGGAGTTGAGGTCGGAGGAGGTCTAGGGGGCCCACGAGATAGGGGGCCGCGCCCTAGGGGGGCGCGCCCCCTGTCTCGTGGACAGGCCGTGGGCCCCCTGGCACTAATTCTTTCACCAAAAATTCTTATTAATTCCAAAAAGTGCCTCCGTGGATTTCCAGGACATTCCGAGAACTTTTCTTTTCTACACATAAAACAACATCATGGCAGTTCTGCAGAAAACAGCGTCAGTCCGGGTTAGTTTCATTCAAATCATGCAAATTAGAGTCCAAAATAAGGGCAAAAGTGTTTGGAAAAGTAGATACGTTGTAGACGTATCACAACCCCTCTTACGCATGGGGTTGCAAGTATTTGTTTCTTTGTGTACAGGTACGATTTACATAGTGTTGCTTGGTTTTCTTGCTGGTTTGATAACCTTGATTTCATAACCGAGGAAATACCTACCTTAGCTGTGCTGCATCATCCCTTCCTCTTCGGGAAAAAACTGACGTGGACACGAGCCATCAAGAATGGATTTCTGGCGCGTTGCCGGGAAGACATCATCAACATCTATCAGGCCTAATCACAAATCTTATCTCCTTGCAATTTACATTGTTTGCCATTTGCCTCTCGCTTTCATCTCCCCTACTTCACAAAAATTTGCTGTTTTATTCGCCCTCTCTTTCGTTCGCTATTTTCTCGTCAGATCTCTTGTTTGCTTGAACTAGTCACCATGAGTGATTTTGGGATGGCAGAAACAGATGATGGCCTAACTCCTAAAATTGGACGATCTAGCAGTCTGGATGCTAAAACTTTTGTTTTGGGACAATTGAACGTTATGGGAAAAGAACATATCCAAGAATTTTTCAATTGTGTTGGAAATTTGACTCTTGATGATACCCCTATACTTAAAGGAACTAAATCTTGTGCGGAAGCTATTTCAGCACTAGTTCTAAAACTTGAAAATAGATTTATCCGTACCCACCCTACGTTGCAAAGATTATTTTTGAGCTACCAGTGACAAAGGATCCAAAAGCTAAAAAGTTAGCCACCCTTGTTCTTATGAATGGATTTGATCACATAGTACGGGAGGCTAGGGAAGTTTTTGATTTCTATGGTATGAGCCGTGAAAAAAACATGATAAATGAGATCCTTTATAATAGTGATTATATGTTGAGACATTTGCTTGGAAATAATCAAATTTTTGATGAGAATCTTAAAAAGGAAATCCTCGTTTTAGATATAATCCAACAAGTTTTCAATGATGTTAATCAAAAATATGCTTGGATTGTTGCCGGAAATCAAAGGGGTACGTAGATGCGCAACTTGATTATGCTAAAATTTCTATGGATAATGTGTATCAAGTTGTTTTTGCGAAACCTCCTGACAAGAACACATCTATGGAGAGTAAGAAGAAAGATGACAACACTTGAATCTATGCATTATGCCTAGCTAGGGGCATAAAATGATAACGCTTGTTGGGAGGCAACCCAATGAATAAAATTTATTTTTGCCTTTTTCTTTCTGTTTTGAGTGTCTGCACAATTATTCTATTGTTATGATTGTGTTTTATGTTTTAATTAATTTTTGTGCCAAGATAAACCTTTGGGATCATGTTGGGTGATAATTGATTTGATCTTGTTGAAAAACATAAACTTTTGTGCTCAGTAAAATAATTTTCATAAATGACAGAAATGTGCTTTTTCTCTGACGTTTTTACACAAGATTGATATACAAATTTCCCACATGGTCCAATTCTTTCAGAATTTTTGAGTTACAGTAGTATACGAAGTTTCCAGATTGCTACAGGCTGTTCTGTTTTTGTCAGATTCTATTTTGTTTGTGTTGTGTGCTTATTTTGATGATTCTATGGTGTCTATCGGGGGTATGAGCTATAGTAAAGTTGGAATACAATAGATATAGTTCAAAAATAAAATATGAATGGGTTTGCAACAATACTTGTAGTAGTGATTTGCTTCCTTATACGAACGGATCTCACGAAAGTTTTGTTGAGTTTTGTGTGATTGAAGTTTTCAAGTTTTGAGTGAGATCACGATGGATGAAGGAATAAGGAGTGAAAAGAGCTCAAGCTTGGGGATCCCCCATGGCACCCCAAGTTATTATCCAAAGAGAAAGAAGCGACTAAGCTTGGGGATGCCCCGAGTAGCATCCCCTCTTTCTTCCAACGACCATCGGTATTTTACTTTGAGCTATATTTTTATTCATCATATATCATGAGTTTTGCTTGGAGCGTCTTGTATTATATGCGTCTTTGCTTGTTTTGCTTTTTAGTTTGTCACAAGTATCCTTGCTGGACACACCTATTTGGGAGAGCCAAAATTATGCAATGATTTATTAGAATTTCTCTCTATGCTTCACTTAAATTTTTTGAGCTATGGAATTGCTCCAGTGCATCACTTATATCTTTTGAGCACTGTGTGCTTTAATATTTTGAAGAATTGCTCTGATGCTTCACTTATATTTATTTGAGATTTAGTACTTTTGAAGAAATTTTCTCATGCTTCACTCATATTATTTTGAGAGATGAAAACTTTATACTCATGTTCTTCACTTAAATTTGTTTGAGCTTATCAAAAGCAACATATGAAATTAGTCCCAAAGTGATAGATATTCAAGAAGGATATAATAAAAACATTCATGAAGATCATTGGACAAAATAAACTTGATTCATGATGATAGTGATGTGAGTCATGTTGGTGAGTAATTATGCTTTAGTAAGAATATTGATGTTAAGGTTTGTGATTCCCTATGCAAGCATGAAAAGTCAATAGTTATGAAATGAAATTAGATCCTACTTGTGGTGCATTATTTGGTGTTAGTTATGCTTACGTAATTTTTTGTTTCTTGGTTGGTTGCTTGTCAATCTTTTTGCTAGCCTCCATTTGTACTAAGTAGAAATACTACTTGTGCATCCAAAATCCTTAAAACCAATTTTGCCATATGAGTCCACCATACCTACCTATATGCGGTCCCTTCTAAGAAAATTTGTATGTGCCATATCTAATTTTCAAAATAAATCCCTTTTTGTGTGCCTGTACCGCTCATGAAGCAGCATGGGGTGGCAAATATTTCCCATGCTAGATGTGTTATTCTAAAGATGAGTGTTTATTCACTTGTCATTGCACGAGAGTACGATGGTAATAGAGATGCCGAGTCTTAAATTGATTTTTTTACTTTATGTTGTCAAATTATAAATTCCTTCGAAAGTGTTGGTATGGAAGGCACCCGTGAATACGACTAGCCATGGATTGTGAAAGAATGGTGGAAAATGGAATAAACTTCACTTTCTGTTTGGGAACCGCCTATGATATATCTAGCATGGAAAGTGTTGCGAATTACTCGGTCGTTTTCGTTTATGGGAAAAGTATGCCTCCCAAAATCTTAATCTCTCAATTTAAGCTTCAAGCTCTAGCACCTCTACAAGTCCCCACTTCACTTTGTGAAGGTCCTTTGTATTTACTTTATTAAATTTTTTTCTATTTGAGTCTCCATCTTCTCTTATAAAGCACCAACTAAGGGGCACTATGATCGTACTTGAGCACTGGATGTAGCTAATATGCGGGTGTGTTTCATGAATGGATCAATGATTGAGGATGATGGGTTAGGTATAACTTGTTTTAGTGTTGATATTTTGAAATACATGGTTGCTTGTTGATATGCTTGAGTATTGAAATCTTCATGTCAAAACTAGACTATTGCTTTGAATCATACAAAAGTCCATAAGTCCATGCTACAAAAGAAAGAATATGTGATGAACATATTAGGCAGCATTCCACATCAAAAATTCTGTTTTTATCATTTACCTACTCGAGGACGAGCAGGAATTAAGCTTGGGGATGCTGATACGTCTCCAACACATCTATATTTTTTATTGTTCAATGCTGTTATATTATCACTCTTGGATGTTCTACAATCATTTTATAGCATCTTTATATCATTTTTTGAGACTAACCTATTGACATAGTGCCCAGTGCCAGTTGCTGTTTTTTGATTGTTTTTTACTTTGCAGAATATTAGTACCAAATGGAGTACAAATGCAACAATTTTTTTGGAGAGTTTTGATGGACCAAAAGGAACAACTTGGGCCAAAGAAGTACCATATGGGTGCCCGGGGGGGGGGGGCAGAACTCACCTGGGCGCGCCTGGGGGCCCAGGCGCGCCCTGGTGGGTTGTGCTCACCTTGGTGGCCTCCCGCACCCCCTCTTCGCTCTATAAATACCCCAAAAATCCCAAAACCCTTGGGGAGTCGACGAAACACAATTCTAGCCGCCGCAAGTTCCAGAACCACGAGATCCAATCTAGACACCATCACGGAGGGGTTCATCGTCCTCACTGGTGCCTCTCCGATGATGCTTGAGTAGTTCATTGTAGACCTACGGGTCCGTAGGAAGTAGCTAGATGGCTTCTTCTCTCTTTTCGATTCTCAATACAATGGTCTCTTGGAGATCTATTTGATGTAACTCTTTTTTGCGGTTTGTTTGTTGGGATCCGATGAACTTTGAGTTTATGATCAGATCTATATATCCATGAAAGTTATTTGAGTTTCTTTGATCTCTTATATGCATGATTACTTATAGCCTCGTATTTCTTCTTGGAAACTTTGGTTTAGTTAGTCTGACTATATCTATTTTTCTTGCCATGGGAAGATGTGCTTTGTGATGGGTTCGACATACGGTGTTCTTTCCTAGTGACAGAAGGGGTAGCAAGACACATATATACCATAGATGGGCAACTTGATAATGCTAAAATTTCTATGGATAATGTGTTTCAAGTTATTTTTGCGAAACCTCCTGACAAGAACACATCTAAGGAGAGTAAGAAGAAAGATGACAACACTTGAATCTATGCATTATGCCTAGCTAGGGGCATAAAACGATAGCGCTTGTTGGGAGGCAACCCAATGCATAAATTTCTTTTTGCCTTTTTCTTTCTGTTTTTGAGTGTCTGCACAATTATGCTAATGTTACGATTGTGTTTTTATGTTTTAATTAGTTTTTGTGCCAAGCTAAACCTTTGGGATCATGTTAGGTGATAGTTGATTTGATCTTGTTGAAAAACATAAACTTTTGCGCTCAGTAAATTAATTTTCATAAATCACAGGAAGGTGATTTTGCTCTGAATTTTTTACACAAGATTTATATACAAATTGCGCACGTTGTCCAAATTTTCCAGAATTTTATGAGTTAAAGAAGTAAACGAAGTTTTCAAGTTTTTATAGACAGTTCTGTTTTTGACAGATTATGTTCTCTTTGCGTTGTGTGCTTATTCTGATGATTCTATGGTGTATATTGTGGGGTATGAGCCATAGTAAAGTTGGAATACAGTAGATATAGTTCAAAAATAAAATATGAATGGGTTTGCAACAATACTTATAGTAGTGATTTGCTTCCTTATACCAACGAATCTCACGAAGGTTTTGTTGAGTTTTGTGTGATTGAAGTTTTCAAGTTTTGAGTCAGATCATGATGGATGAAGGAAGGAGTGAAAAGAGCTCAAGCTTGGGGATCCCCCATGGCACCCCAAGTTATTATCCAAAGAGAAAGAAGCGACTAAGCTTGGGGATGCCCCGAGTAGCATCCCCTCTTTCTTTCAACGACCATCGGTATTTTACTTTGAGCTATATTTTTATTCGTCATATATCATGAGTTTTGCTTGGAGCGTCTTGTATTATATGCGTCTTTGCTTGTTTTGCTTTTTAGTTTGTCACAAGTATCCTTGCTGGACACACCTATTTGGGAGAGCCAAAATTATGCAATGATTTATTAGAATTTCTCTCTATGCTTCACTTAAATTTTTTGAGCTATGGAATTGCTCCAGTGCATCACTTATATCTTTTGAGCACTGTGTGCTTTAATATTTTGAAGAATTGCTCTGATGCTTCACTTATATTTATTTGAGAGTTAGCAAAATTTGAAGGAAACTCTTTCATGCTTCAGTTATATTATTTTGAGAGGCGGAAAACTTTATGCTCATGTTCTTCACTTAAATTTGTTTGAGCTTGTCAAAAGCAACATATGAAAGTAGTCCAAAGTGATAGATATTCAATAAGGATATAATAAACACTTTCATGAAGATCATTGGACAAAATAAACTTGGTTCCTTGTAATAGTTTTGAGATATGATGATAGTGATATGTGAGTCATGTTGGTGAGTAATTATGCTTTAGTAAGAATACTGATGTTAAGGTTTGTGATTCCCTTTGCAAGCACAAAAAGTCAATAGTTATGAAATGAAATTAGATCCTACTTGTGGTGCATTATTCGGTGTTAGTTATGCTTAATGCTCGCTTACGTAATTTTTTGTTTCTTGGTTGGTTGCTTCTCAATTTTTTTGCTAGCCTTCATTTGTACTAAGTAGAAATACTACTTGTGCATCCAAAATCCTTAAACCCAGTTTTGCCATATAAGTCCACCATACCTACCTATATGCGGTATTTACGTGCCGTTCTAAGAAAATGTGCCATCTCTAATTTTCAAATAAATTTCCTTTTTGTGTGCTCGTACCGCTCATGAAGCGGCAGGGGGTGGCCAATATTTTCCATGCTAGATGTGTTATTCTCAAGATGAGTGTTTATTCACTTGTCATTGCACGAGAGTACGGCGGTAATAGGGATCCCAGTCCCGAAATGAAAAATAAATTTTCTTTATGTTGTCAAATAATAAATTCCTTGGAAAGTGTTGGTATGGAAGGCAGCCATCGATAAGGCTAGCCATGGATTGTGAAAGAATGGTGGAAAAAGGAATAAACTTTATTTTCTGTTTGGGAACCGCCTATGATATATCTAGCATGAAAAGTGTTGGGAATTACTCAATCGTGTTTGTTGATGGGAAAAGTATGCCTCCCAAAATTTCTCTCTCTCAATTTAAGCTTGGCATCTTTACAAATCCCTACTTCCCTCTGCGAAGGGCCTTTCTATTTACTTTATGCAATTTTTATTTTTATTTGAGTCTCCATCTTCTCTTATAAAGCACCAACTAAGGGGCAATATGATCGTACTTGAGAATTGGATGTAGCTAATATGCGAGTGTGTTTCATTAACGGATCAATGATTGAGCATGATGGGCTAGGGATAACTTGCTTTAGTGTTGATATTTGGAAAGACATGGTTGTTTGTTGATATGCTTGAGTATTCAAATCTTCATGTCAAAACTAGACTATTGTTTTGAATCATACAAAAGTCCATATGTCCATGATACAAAATAAAGAATACGTGATGAACATGTTAGGTAGCATTCCACATCAAAAATTCTGTTTTATCATTTACCTACTCGAGGACGAGCAGGAATTAAGCTTGGGGATGCTGATACGTCTCCAATGTATCAATAATTTTTTATTGTTTCATGCTGTTATATTATCAGTCTTGGATGTTTTACAATCATTTTATAGCAAGTTTATATCATTTTGGGACAAACCTATTGACATAGTGCCCAGTGCTAGTTGCTGTTTTTGCTTGTTTTTTTACTTTGCAGAATATCAGTACCAAACTGAGTCCAAACGTAGCGAAACTTTTTGGAGAATTTTTATGGACCAGAAGGAACAACTTGGGCCAAAGAAGTACCAGAGGGGGGTGCCTCGAGGGGGTCACAACACACCTGGGCGCGCCTGGGGGCCCAGGCTCGCCCTAGTGGGTTGTGCCCATGCGATTGCCTCCTGCACCGCCTCTTTGCTCTATAAATACCCCCAAAATACAAAACCCCTAGGGGAGTCGACGAAACACAATTCCAGCCGCTGCAAGTTCCAGAACCACGAGATCCAATCTAGACACCATCACGGAGGGGTTCATCGTCCTCATTGGTGCCTCTCCGGTGATGCTTGAGTCGTTCATTGTAGACCTACAGGTCCGTAGGCAGTAGCTAGATGGCTTCTTCTCTCTTTTCAATTCTCAATACAATGGTCTCTTGGAGAACTATTTGATGTAACTCTTTTTTGTAGTGTGTTTGTTGGGATCCGATGAACTTTGAGTTTATGATCAGATCTATATATCCATGAAAGTTATTTGAATTTCTTTGATCTCTTATATGCATGATTACTTATAACCTCGTATTTCTTCTTCGAATCTTTGGTTTAGTTAGTCCGACTAGATCGGTTTTTCTTGCCATGGAAGATGTGCTTTGTGATGGGTTCGACATATAGTGTTCATTCCTAGTGACAGAAGGGGTAGCAAGACACGTATATATCGTTGCTATTAAGGATAACAGGATGGGGGCTATTCCTGAATGAATAGATCTCGTCTACATCATGTCATCGTTCTTATTGCATTACTTCGTTTCTCCGTGAACTTAATACACTAGATGCATGCTGGATAGTGGTCGATGTGTGGAGTAATAGTAGTAGATGCAGGCAGGAGTCGGTCTACTAATCTTGGATGTCATGCCTATATAATGATCATTGCCTGGATATCGTCATAATTATTCGATGCTCTATCAATTTCCCAATAGTAATTTGTTTACCCACCGTATGCTATTTTCAGGAGTGAAGCCACAAGTGTAATCTATGGCCCCCGGGTCTATTTTCTCATCATATATTTTCAGATCTATATTGCTATTTGCCCTTTTCTTTATTTACATCTTTTATTTTCAGATCTATATTACCAAAAACCCAAAAATACCTCGCTGAATTTCATTTGATGTTAGTCTATTTGCATCTACCAATCTATATCTTTACCAATTTCTTACCCGAGAGGGATTGACAACCCCTCTTACACGTCGGATTGCAAGTATTTGTTCTTTGTGTGCAGGTACTGTTTATATAGTGTTGCTTGGTTCTCGTACTAGTTCGATAACCTTGGTTTCATAACTGAGGGAAATACTTACCGTAGCTGTGCTGCATCATCCCTTCCTCTTCGGGAAAAAACTGACGTGGACACGAGCCATCAGTATGCCATCTCTTTCATTCTTTCAAACGACAGTCTATGAATTTCCTTAGCTTGGTATGAAGAGTTTCAATGATCCATGTATCAAAAGTAATTCTTTTTGTCACTTAAGGGAATAATTATACGAGTCACCTCTGCTAAGGTGCCCCGTAACGGTGTCAATGGCAACTTAACCCCCCGCTACTTTCAAACCCATGAACCTTCGGCATATGTCTTTTCTATCCCTCTCAATATGTGTTTTGTGTGCCAGCTCTAAAGATGTTCCAACATCTCATTCCGTGAGTTGATCGTGAGTTGCTCGTTCTTTGTGAAGGTCAAATCCTGTAGAGTTTCCCTCTCTTTCCGTTGTCGCAACTGGATGAACATCCCGAAAGCAAAGATGTCAAGATCAACATGATGCAATGAATCAACATCATCGAGAAGGGAAGTTGGATCGATAAGATTGTGGTATTTTTGTGACCCCTCTTCTCTTACCCTACGTCATGAATCTAGGGACGAGATTCTTGTTTAGTGGGGGTGAGTTGTCACAACCCTAGAATAATGTTGTAATTAGTTGGACTGTAGGTAGTCATGCATCATATTTAAGTTCAAGAAGTTAGAATTGAGGAAAATTCAAGCCTCAAAATTTTGAAATAAAGGGCAAAATCCCTAAAATTTCATTCAGTGCTTCCAAAATGTGGCCCAAACCAAAAATACAAAACATTTAATAAGAACATTTTGGAACCACTGAATGAAATTTTAGGGATTTTGCCCTTTATTTCAAAATTTTGAGGCTTGAATTTTCCTCAATTCAAATTTCTTGTATAATGCAACTAACTACAACATTATTCTTGGGCTATGACACCATGTCTCAAAAAACCATTCCTCCGAGCGACTTTGTGGTAGTAAGCCACTCCCACAAATGCTAGTGCAGTTTCCGCTTGCCATCTTCACGGCCCCACCACTCACCAAAAATAATTTAATGAAATTTCTCACATGTGTCGATAGAAAGTTGAAAGAAACACACAATACATGTCGGGATCACTTGGATGGTCGCTTTCAACAGGGCTTCCTTGCCTACCCAAAACATAAGTCGTTCAGACCATCCAAATATGCTAGCCCATGCCCAATCAAGCAAGAACTTGGAGGTATTCGTTCGAGAGTTGCCAACCTCTGTCGGCATACCAAGATATGATTCATTAAAAGCATCGCTGGCAATACCAAGCCGTGATTTAACCTTATGTTTCACATGTTCCGTGCAACCCTTTCCAAGGAACAATGCAGATTTATCTTTGTTAATTAACTGACCAGAACCCTGGCAGTAGAGATTTAAGGTAGACTCCAACACCTACACACTACGAGTATCACTTCTAGAAAAGAAGACAAAGAGGAGATGTGAGATAGGTGGGTGAAGAAGACCATTTTTTCTAACATTTAGCCTGCCATGATTCTCCTTCTGAACTAACAAGCCTGGCAAACCTTCTGTGTATAAAAGGAACAAGTATGTACTAATTGGATTCCCTTGTCGAATGCCCCCTGATGGCACAACTGGATCAGTGAGCTCTCCATTCAGCTTGACTGCATAACGAACATGCAGAGACAAAACCAAGTTTGGAGAGGTGTCCCATGGGTGATGATTATCTGAAATAAATATTACAATGACACCCCACCCCAAACAATGCCGAGATGTGGGTCCTTCTGGTGGCATGACACAATCTCCTTGATCGGCATCTATAGAGGTATAACTTCGTGTGTGCCAAGAGCTAGTGACACTATCCTTCTATTGAAGGATTTCTGGCTATCCGAGGAGGTTTTAGAGGATAGATTCAACCACCTATTTTCATTTGCTTTGGATGAGGATATCTCTCTCGCCAAGTTTTATGAAAACCCTGATCTGACATCCAACTTCTACCTAACATTGTCTTTGGAAGTCAGGCAAGAATTGGATTCACCCAATAATCAGCTAAACATGGTTTCTCTTGAGCCTTTGATGGCAGACGAATGGATAACCTGTTGGGGGACACATCATTCAAATTTATCAAGTTCTACAAATTCTATTTTAGAAATCTCATCCCTCCACAATACATTACTAGAATTTGGAAGACCAAATGCAAGATGAAACAAAGTGTTTGTGTGGTAAATGCTGATGTGTAGAGTGAACACCAGGGACATTTTACGCAGGAGACATGTCAATATAGGGGATGACCATTCATGCTTGCTTTGCAACACCCAACCTCCAGAGACCAACAAACATCTTTTATTTCAATGTAACTTTAGTGCCTGCTAGGTTTCCCTGCACATTCATTGGGACACTTCCTTGGGGCTCCAAGAAATGTTTCATTGGACTGTTGCTACTTGGTCACAACCTTTGTTCCAGGAAGTTATGATTCTAGCTGGGTGGAATATATGGAAGCAGAGGAATAGATGCTACTTTGATAAGGTGGACGCTTCTATCCAGAACCGATGTAGGCTTTTCAAGGCAGATCTTGCCATTCTAAAACTCAGAGTTAAACCTGAGCTTGTGGCCTTCGTTGAAGGCATTTCTCAGGGGCTGATTGTGTAACTCCTACCCTTGTTGTATTAGACTATTTTGTGTTTTTTCTTCTTATCTTTTGGTCCTTGACCATGTGAACACTCTTTTGTAAAAACCCCATAAAAATTTAACATGCAACAGTAGGAGCCTCTCCTGCCGCTTTAACCGGTAAAAAAGTTTGGAGAGGCAACCATGAAGATAATTCCACTTGACACGATCGTAAGTCTCATCATATCAATCTTCATGGCAAAGAATGGTTGTGTGGCACGTTGCCAATGGATGGTGTGTAGGCACTCGTAGGTAATTAGAGTGTTATCCGTAATCACCCGATTAGGCACAAACGCACTCTCAAAATTTGAGATGACTTCAGGCAGAAACAGCTTAAGACGGTTAGCCAAGACTTTAGAGGCAATCTTGTACACCACATTACAAAGGTTGATGGGTCTGAAGTTTTTGAGCTCATTCAGCCTTGTCACCTTTGGAATGAGCACTATTACAGAATCTTAGAAACCATTAGGGATGAGTTTACCTTCCAGGAAATTACAAATAACCTCACACATTTCTTCTTCCAAAAAGTTCCTATGGGTCTGGTAGAATAAAGCCAGAAAACCATCCAGGGCAGGCGCCTTGGTAGGCCCCATCTAGAATAAAGTAGCCTTGATCTCTTCACTGGTGTACTATTTGCACAATGCATCGTTCATATCTTAGGACACTTTAGTGGGAATAACATCCAAAATAGCATGACATGGTTGATAGGAGAAGAGGTTGTCAAGTCATGGTTGGACGGTTGACCATTGAGTTTTCAAGAAAATGCTAAAATTTTAAAAACAGGAATTAAAAAATGATCACAGAAAAATTAAGAAGTTCATGAATTTGAAAAAGTTCACGGGTTAAAAAAAGTCCGTCGATCTCAACGTGAAAAAGTTCACTAGTTCAAAAAAAAGTTTACTAATGTGGAAAAAAGTTCATCGATTTTGAAAAGAAGTGCACACATTTGAGAAAAGTTCACAAAGTTTGGAAAAAGTTCAAGAATGTGAAAACAAGTTCAGAGCTAAAAGTTCAAAAATTTTGATTTTTTTCATTTTTTTTGAAAAGGTTTATGATATTAGAAAATAGTTCATGAATTGAAATAAAATAAAGAATTTTTAAAAAGTTCATTATTAAAAATTCATACACTTGAAAAGTTCACAAATTAGGAAAAGGTTTAGAGCTAAAAATTCACAAATTTGGAAAAAAAATTCATGAATTTAAAAATTGTTCACAAAAAATGAAAACATGGAAGGAGAAAAAAGTAAAAATAAATAAATTGAAATCCAAAAAAGAAAAATAAATAAATAATATGAAGAAAAACCAAGAAAAAAGAAAAGAAAACCAGATCTTGTGTGCATAGAAAGGAAAAACAAAAGCAAAAGGCCTACCGGGTCTGGACTAAACCTTACTGTAGGAGTTCGAATCTCGTCGTCGCATGAATATTTTTTGAAGGTTAAAAAAAAGGTAAATGGGCCGAACCTAGGACAATTGGTTGTCTGCGCCAAGTTTCGGGAACAGCAGAAAACATCGCATGAAGTGCCAAATAGGGATTGGCTATGCGCTACACATCGAGCCAACACACACCCCTTCCCCCACGTGTGCACGGGTTGGGAAGCGCCCTGTTTTTCCACTTCGTTTTTTTCCTTTATGTTTTCATTTTTATTTTATTTTTATTCTATAAATAATTAATGATTTAGGAAAGTTCCAAATTTCTAAAAATGCATTTGATTTTTTTTCAAGAAATCATAAAATGTTCATTGATTAAAATAACTTGATTTTAGAAAAAAAATTGTGCATATTAAAAAAATGTTTGTGAATTGGAAAAACTTGTTTGTGATTAAAAAAATCATGTTTTTTCGAAAATGTTCAGAAAAAGTCAAAAAATGATTGTGAATTACAAAAAACTTCATTGGTTAAAAAAACCTAAGCTATTCATGAAATGTTCATTAATTTCAAAAAATGTTTGGCTAAAAACTTGGTCAAAACTGTTAGTATGCAATGAACAAAAAAAAATCTGGCTAAAAACCTGCCACGCTGAGCTGGCCAAGCAGCAAGAGCACCGCGGGAGTGGATGTTTTGTTGATATCTTTTTTCAACTACCGGTACTACTGATTTAAATTACAAAGCTCTTCTATGAATATGATGTTGCCTTTTAATTTCTTCCTGTATCGAGCATTGAAAAAAGCTCTTTATTGTACCATAACCGAGTCTCTCCTTCCAGCTCTGACCAATCCACCCATCATTGCAAATAACTGATCCTTACTTTTTAATTGTATGTCCGTTTTTGCTTGATGTATACCTCACTATCCTTGCATAGGGATGGGAATAGGATTTGCCGAGCATGCTAAGTTTTAAAAGAAAATTCATGCAGCCGTGCATAAAGACCGTTGTGAAAAGTTAGGAGAGTGTCTCTTGTAGAACAATCTGAAGATGAAAGCAAGTTCCATCTTTTGCCTACCAGTTGCACTAGCCCCATAGACGAGCCTTTGTTCTGTACCTGAAAGCTACTGGGCTATACGGAGTTCCACAAGTAGTATAATTGCACAGTAGGGGTGAAAAGTGACACTGGATAATCCAAAATATTTGACGTTCATATTCGAGAGAATGACTATTCGTATCTGAAACATCTGTATCGAAACTAAAATGAAAATGGAAATGAAAGGTATCCGAATTTATTTTATAATTAAAAATACAAATATGGTATAGGATTTGACACAAATATGGATATGGAAATTGATATATTCGTATCCGAACAAAATTGTGAGAGCTAATTTAAGAAACTTGAGGTCCAATGTGCCAATTATCCAACAATAAAACCCTAAAAGTAGTCAAATTTTACCTTTTGTACGATTAAAATTGATATTATTATGAATTATAGTAGTATTAGTTTTGACAATATGAAAATGAAAGTGGGAAGACCACTATCCGATCTGCATTTGACCCGTTTCCACCTTGCATGGGTCACCAGATAATTTGGACTGGCAGAAGAAACAGAGACCTCCTATTTGGTGCCTTCGATGCCAGGTAAGCTCTGCAACGCCCGCTACTCCCCATCTTACGGGGCGCGGCCCAACGCTCACTGGCACGCACCTCGTCTGTTTTTTTTTTTCATTCGACTGGTCGACCATTGACCTCTTGCCTCTTTGACGTTTGACACATTGACTAATTTTATTGTTGACTTTTCCATAAAAGTTCATGGAAATGAAAAGTTTGTGCATTTGGGACAAGTTCACAAATTTAAAAATTCATGATTCTGAATTAAAAAAAAATCATGTTTCTAAATTTGACAGTTTGTGAATTTGAAAAAATTTCAAGAATTCAAAAAAAAAGATGACACATCTAAAAAAGTTCATGAATTTGTGGAAAGTTTACAAATTTGAAGAAAAACTTCAATATTTTTTGAAAAGTTCACAAGCTAAAAAAGGGGGAAAGCAATTTTTTTTAAAGAAGAACCAGCCAAAAAAACACATAAAACCAGTAGAATGAAAGGCCGGAAGTTACTGGAAGCTTCCCTAATCCAGAAATATAAAAACCAAAACCGGGAGCGAGTGGTTTCCTGTTTGATGCCTGTGCAAGACTGTTTAGTGTGTATTTTAAAAATGTTCATCATATATTAAACAATTGTTTATAGTGTATTAAAAATGAAAAATAAAAATAAAAGCCAAACCAAAAGAAAAAAAAAAGAAAAACAGTGGTCGTAAAGAACCGGAAAGCAAAACCCTAACAGGAAAACACACAAAAAAAAACTGCAGCGAACGAATGACAGCACGCGCGACAAAACTTGGCCAGGCCACTTCGCTCTGTTGCAAGCGGTTCCTCCTCTATTTTTGCCGCTCACGGGCGTGATCTAGGATCCACCAGGGAGCTGGCCCGGCACGTACGCGGCAGCCCGCGCCACCGGAAGCAAACGCGGGTTGAAATAGAGTTTCCCCGTGTGGAAGCGGAAGAGGAACCACGTGGAAGGAGACGCACTACGGTAGACGGGGCGCGCGGCGGTGTTCGGACTTACCCGGCGCGTCGTATTTCAGGCCGTGACTCCGTGAAGGCGCAACGCAAAGTTAGACATCGAAAGAGGTCAAGGAAACGCCTTGCACATTTCTTCTTAATTAAAAAAGTGCCTTTTGATGCAAGAATTGCCTTTCCCCTATGCTACCCTCAGGAATTACGGTCACGCGAAAATCTGACGTTGATTTATGAGTACAAAGTTGCAATTTTATCGTAGCACTGTGCCAGAAACACACGAGTTAAGGAGCGGGGAATTAGCCGGGCAGCTAAAGCTTGCTAGCCCCATCATGTGTGGTCTACTCCTTTGCCGCAAGTGGTAAACATAAACAGCAGGAGCCAGGAGCGCGGTGAAGGGTAAAGACACGGTCTCTACTGGAACAACGACGACATCAAGCTATACCTATAGTTGCATGCTACGCCTACACTCCATGTTCCTATATGAGAGACCAATAGCACCTTCGGTGCTTGTCTCATTGTCGTGCCGTCATGGGCTCTAGTTTCCTCAAGAAATACCTCCGGTGCGCGCGCGCGGTTGCTTGCTTCTGCCATGTCTACACGTACTCTAGTACTGTAGGTGGAAAGACCCTGTATGCTAGCGGCCGTTGAATCTGGTGGGAAGGGTTTGTTTTGCAGCATGGGCATGCATCTCGCTTCGTCTGGACCAGTAAAAGGCCAGAAGAGGAGAAGCAAAAGGGGTCAGGATGATGATGGACCACTGCGAGGCCCACACACTCGAATGGGTTACTCACTCAATTCACTCATGCAGTGGGCTTGTGCTATCCTTTTGGTGATTCTCAAAAAGAAAAGTTGCTGGTTTTCTTGCGGACAATACACAATAGCTCTTGGGGGCTCCACCCCTAATACGAATATTAAATTCAAAATACCAGGAAAATTAAAAAAACTTGAAATTTGGGAAAATCAAACATGGGCGCCCAATCTACTCCAGTATGAAAATACAGTCCGACCTGATCCATCCAAACAGTTGTTTCTGTACATAGGGCTTTTTTTGTCTTTTTACTAAGAATGTGTTTCCGGGTATATTTTCACGAAATTTCACACGGGAGTAGATTGGGCACCCAGGTTTGATATCTCAAAATTCTTGATATTTTTAATTTTCCTAGTTATTTTTTGAATTTAATAATCATATAGGGAGGTGGAGCACCCGGGTCCTCCAAATCCTCTTCCATTTTCTTGATCCCTTTTTTGATTCTAGTAGAAAGAAGATAAACACATTATTTGATTATTCAAAAGGAGGATGATCTCTGCCTCCTGCAATTACTGATGCTCATATATGATTTATTATTAAAAACAACGCTAGGCACTGCCAAGCATTGATACAGAACAAATATATTCTCTATTTTTCTCTATCTCGACTACTTAAAAAGAATGTAAGGTCGCATGTTTCACTTTTCTTTTCACCACCTATACGTCCTATCTTCCCCATATGATAATCAATCACTCAAGTACATATGTTCTTTCCTCTTTCCCCTCTTTTTTTTTTATTTTCCCTCCCACCTCTGATTTTTTCTACTGGTTTTCATTGAAAACTTATAGATTTACCAAAAGAAATCATTTTTTTGGTAAGTCAATAAATGTTGATTCCTTTTCAAGGGATGATGATTCCATTGATAGTTATAAACTTCTCATTTTATACGTAATCACGTTAACGAAAAAGTGGCAAGTAAAACACGGTGATTGAGAATGAAACAATTGTGCCCCATTAAGGCAATTATCTAGTCAACGTAAAAAAGATAAACAAATCATTGCAAGTTGTCAAGCCATAGCCGTTAGGAGATTGGCAGCACCGCAACACCATTCTCAGTTTTCATACTAATTTCCCTCACCTCATTGGCTCTTAGGTTATATGACACACAAGACCATTGTCTGGTCTGTGGGTATGTTTTCTCGCTTGTTAGGACTGAGTGTTCTTGTGGCAACATCTAGACCACAGATATACCTATGTACGAAATAATAGTCTTCCTACTCTAACCCCGTCCTAGTGTGGACATTGCAACTAGTTTCATGTGGCTAGAAGTGTTTTGATCACACTACCATGGGACCAACTCGTGATCCAATAGATAGTCGTCTAAAACTCCTTATAAACTTGGTAGCGATCGCAACGTCAATGCCTTCATTTTGTTTTGGTCAAGACTCTATTATTCTTTTCCTTCATCTCTTATCTTTTTCTCCAATGGTTCGATATGAATCATCAGTACTCATAACTTCATATAACCTTTTATTTTATCATGGGTTTCTGTTACTCACATTTGTTTAGCTATTCTCATCCAATGGTTATATCTTTCTTAAATAAATATAGGCCTGATTGAGTTGCGTCTTTCTGAAATACACCAAATTATGCGAGGGCCCATCTCTTGTGTGTGAGAAATATTAATTATTTATTTTAATATTGTGAAGAAATGTTTCTCCCATTTACTGCTTCATTGCAAAATACACCACATTCTAGACATGATGCATACCTATAAGCATAACTTGAACTCTATCTTGTATTCGATTATATATGTTTCTGAGAAACAACAAGATGATTCTGAAACAAATTTCACAGAAAATATAATGTTATTGATTTATTTTTCTAAATAGTGTCTTTATGCATTCAAGTGTGGAGAATCTAGAAGCATGTAAGATCATTTGTTGCGCGGCTAGTTGTGTGCTTGCTAGCATTGCTCTACAGCTCAACTTCTCTCTATCACTTTGCGCATGGCTATATAGAGCATTCCAGACTTTCCGCTCATATCCTCATTGAAAAAATTGTTGGCTTGCAGTGAGGTTCTTGCTTGCATATTCAATTGGATCCATCTTAAAAGAACTGTTAGACAAATAAATAACTGACACTCCTTCAAGCCTTGCTTTCTATTCCCTCCTTCCCATAATATAAGAGCGTTTTGACACTACACTAGTGTAAAAAACGTTCTTATATTATGGGACAGAGGGAGTAGCAATCAATACTCATTTATGTAGTACTTTATTAACGTTTATGTTAGTGCCTAGTCACTCGTCAACCCTTTTTTTGAGTTTTGCCACTCTGAAATTTGTATGCCCCAAATAGTGCTGATTTCCTACAAAGTATAAGATGGTAGGGTAAAACCACATGCTGCATTTTTTAGAGGGCCCCAATCGAGTATCTGTCCATCGTATCTATCATGTGTGTTGTGAGGACCGAATAACATGCCTAAAAACCTCAATGTGTAATTTTCGTTCACAAAAGTTCAAGTAAGCGTGAACATCTACACTTATAAATATTTGTCTTCCAAGACCTGTCTAAGCACAACTACCAATTATGATAGTCTTACTTATGGTCATTAAGATCTAACATATGTGTTCTTAGTTGGGATATATAGATATAACGGTTTATAATTTGTTTAGGCCTGGTACAAAAATCTAATGGATGCAATCTGTTAGATACAATCATGAGTATCTAACGGATGCAAACTATTTGAGTAGATCTAACTAATGTGCTCTAGGTACACTTATCTAGATCTAGCGGTTGTTTATATCCTAATAGAGAGATGATCCACTAGATCGATGAGTGGGTGTTTTACCTTTTTAATAGAATTTCTAGCATATCTCTATTATTTTCTATAAAATGCTTTTACTATACAATAGATAAATTAGCCGATTAGCCAAAGGCCCCAAACTCTAATCGGCTCCATCACATCCAACCCCCTACAAGGACACTAGAGAATGCCACAACCAGAGGTCTCTCAGTGGACGGCAATGGTTGGGGCTCTCATGTTTCTCCTGTCGTGGTGGTTGCCCTTCAAGGATGATGGCAATCAACCACCTCCATCGCCACTGAACGGTGCCACATGACCATCGTCTTCAGAGTCAACAATGATGATGAGGAATCATGGTTCTCGTGGAGGCATGTTGAGTTGTCTACCTACCTTGAACCTAGGTGAAAACCCTAGGAACGACTTCTCGGATTGGGTAGTGGACGGAGTTCGGTGTCGCGGGCTTCCCGGAGGCGTTAGCGATGATGGCCTAATAATGTTTTGTACCATGGCTAGTAAACGTGAAGCACTTTTTTTTGCAGGTGAGTGCATGTACTATTTTCAGAGATGGCATTAAAGGAAGCTTGCCAAGTCGAAGACTTTTGTTGTAGACTTCTTTTTATGCAAGAATCGATAAATTGCATGATATGATTTTTCATTCATGTTATATGTAGCATCTAGCTTTTCTTCGCACATTTTACAGTAGCGATAATTTTCGTTCTTTGTAATAAATAGTTGTGTGCATCCTCGTTGATGCAAAGGCCTGGTGCTATAGAACTTCTGATGTCCAAAATAATATCCTTACATCATTTCGTTACTAAAAGAAACAAATGAAAGTTAGGACTTATTTTTTCGTTTGTTTGGTGCGACCGAATGAGTGATACATACACCGTAGTAATATCTTACGGGTGGATATATATAAAGAAGATATATTGTCTTGGCAAACATTTTTTTTGCGGGTTGTTTTGGCAAACATGACTAGATGTTCCAATGGTAAACCTCCCAGAGCAACGTGAAGTAGTGCAACGCATGTTAATGATTGGTTAGCAAAGAGTATATAAAGGTTGTACAACGTACTGTGTGGCAAGCAGCATGTGACTATGACATGACGCGCCGGCCTAACCTTTTGGAATTAGAGCAAAAAGGCCGACCATATTGATACACTCGACCCCATATGAACCCTATATAATTCGTAGCTAGGGCAGTGACCATGCCTGAATAGCCGTTGGATCGACAGACTCCGCCGTGTTGTACTGTCAGTGTATGTGCATGTCACGCCTCACCATCCAAATGACAAACCCCAATACATGGTCGACATAAAATTAATTGCTCGCGCACACACGCTAACAAAAAACCAACAGGGTCCTCTCCGTCACATGTGTTAGAAGGGAGAGAGGTATTGGTGGAATAGTTTTTATGTATTGCTTGAGCCTCATGGGCATATATATAGGAGTACATGATCAACTTGGAGTACAAGACAAGCCAGAATAATTCCTAGTCTATCTTATGTTTCCTAACTAATCACGATACTCAACATCCCCCGATCACAACGGTAGCGACGCAGACGGTGAGGCGGAGAAGAATCGAAGGCAAGCCGACGGACACCCCCCCGATCACAGCAGATCGGCCGACGATCGCGAGTCGTGGTCGGAGTGGAAACCAACGAGGTTGCTCAAGCAGCGGTAGCCCTTTGTGCCGTTTGTCGATGTAGCCGAGAGCGTGTGTGGTGGAGCCGTGGTCGAGGTAGCCGTGCGAAGAATGCCGTGGTCGATGTCGAGTCGGGGTGGCCGGTGTCGAGGAAGTCGCCGTGGAGCCGCGGGCGCAAGGGGGCGCCGAGTTAGTCGTGGGCGTAGTGGTGTCGAAGTAGTGGTGCGCCAGACGGAAATGATGTTGACGACGCGTCGCGGCGGGTTTGCCAAGCCCGGGACACATCGTGAGCGAAGGCACGCACCGGTGTTGCCAAGACCGGGCATGCGTGAGACGGACGAAGACGAAGTTGAATGAGCGCCGCACCAGCTTGCGAGCCCAGGACACGTCGTGGATGAAGGCACGATCGGTGTTGCCATCACCGGGCATGCGTGACGAGGACTGCACGAGCTGTACGCCATGTCGGAGAAGTCGGAGAGGCGAAGAGAAGGACTCGGCGACGGTTGCGGCGCCTAATCGGCACGGGCCAATGTCGCCGCGGTTGTCGGAGTAGATGAAGCGGTCGGGGTAGATGACGGCGACGCTGGGACGGGCTGGTCTTTGGACGAAGACGAAGAAGGTGGGACGGGCGGCTGCGGCGCTACACGGGTAGCGGCGGCGGCGCTAAAGAAAAGCGGCGGCGGCGGCTCGATGGCGGCGGCAGCGGCTAGGTTAAGAGCGGCGGCGGTGCTCAAGTAAGGCGAAGAACCCCGACAAGCGTGGATTTAAGACCGGCGCAGACGGTGGCGTTCAGCGCGCAAAAAGAGACGGCGGCGCGATACCACGAGAGGTCGACGCGCGGCGACGGCAGAGTGGACCGTGGGCGCGGCGCTTCTGACGGCGGCGCGAGCAGCGGCGGCAAAGGGTCGGGCGACGGCGGAAGACCTCGGCGGTGGCGAGGACCGCGGGCGCGACGCTGCGGCGAAGTGGCGGCGGCGTAATGGCGGTTCGCGAAGTCGGTGCAACCGCGGGACGGCCTCGGGCGGCGGCGTGGATCGCGTGTGCACGCTTCGCTACGGACCGACGGGAAGACGCAGCCGGCGCACGAGGGTCGGTGCAGCCACGGGATGGCTCGAGCGGACGGCCCGGGCGGCGATGGACCGCGGGCAGCGGCACTACGGCCCGGCGGGCGACGCAGCGATGACGCTGGTCGGTGCGGTGTGAGGAGAACCACGCGCGGCGGCGCGCGGCCCGACAGGCGACGCGGCGGCGACCCGATGCTCGTCGGTGGAGAGCGCGCGAACTCGGGACGATCTTCACGGGACTCGCGGAGGCGCGTAACTAACGGGCGGTCGGTCGTCGCGGCGTAGATGAGGCGGATCGCGCGGCGGCGGGTGATCAATCCGATCGCGAGGTCGGGACGCCTTCGATGAAGGAGTGGTGGCGGGAGTCCGGATGAGGCCGGCGACGACGGACGGCGGAGACGCCAAGACCGCACCGGGCGCTGCTAAAAAAAGCCGACGCCGGCAAGCGAGGCCCGAACGACCAACGGAGCAATGGCGCCGAGTTGAGGCGGCCGACGAGCTGATGCGGCCGAGGACGAGGCCGGCGAGGTAGACCGCCGAGCCGCCGTGTAGACGCGGCGAGGCGGGTGGCGTGGATCGATGGGCGGTGGCGCGAAGCGTCGGCTATGATTGGCCGACGATGGCGCGAGGTCGCCGGGTCGCGCGATCGTGTGTGTCGGTCGGTGCGAAGGCGATGAGGACCGGCGCAGCGGCGACGGCGGACCGACGCATGGACGGCGGTGGCGGACGGCCGCCTCGGCGTAGCGTGGCCACCGGTCGGAGGAGAGGCGGTGGTCGTGCGGGTCGGAGTAGAGCGCGACGGGTCGACGGCGGCGGTGGGCGGCATAAACCGGATCACAAAGACGGAAAACCAAAAAGTAGACGCCGATCAAAGCGGCCGCGAGAGAGAAAACCAGATCAAAGGATCGGGAAAAAGACTCTCTAGGGCAGCCGCCAACACGGCGTGCGGACGAACCCAAATGTACGGCGGCGGCGGCCCGGCGGCGGTCATGGAGGCCGATCGCCTTGGGCGGCGCAGAAAAGTCTTGAAGCGGCGGCTAGGTTTAGGATCGACTTGCGATAGATACCATGTTAGAAGGGAGAGAGGTATTGGTGGAATAGTTTTTATGTATTGCTTGAGCCTCATGGGCATATATATAGGAGTACATGATCAACTTGGAGTACAAGACAAGCCAGAATAATTCCTAGTCTATCTTATGTTTCCTAACTAATCACGATACTCAACAACATGGAACAAGGAGCCAACTCAAATGCATGTATTGTTCGTCGCGTAACGACATATAAATCAGCAGTCCCTGCTCCCAAAGGAAAAAAGAAAAGCACCGGCGACGTACGTGGCTCATATTTTTGTAATGCCGGCCAGGACATCCACGTCAAGATCGATGACTATCCAGCTAACGATTTGAAAAGTAACTAGTGCCGCCATAATAGGACAACCTGCTGATAGAGGGTTAGATTATTTGTCACAAGACACACCATGCATTAATCAAACATATCAGAGGACTAGAAAACATTAGGATATGATATGATGATCATTTTTCTATTGCTAAAGAATGTGTGCATGTCTACCAGTGTAAAAATGCGCTCTGGTTTTGACACCGGCCGTTCAGAGGTTTACAGCTCCATAAGTTACAAGGTCTTAACTCCTACGTGTAGGTACGTACCAACCCCATGCAGTCAGAGTCTACTGCGCATCTATTATATCGCATGTCTCCTGTCAGTGACTCAGCCACACACACACACACACACAGCCGGTAGAGTATTGTTAATTTTCACCATATAGCTGTGTGCTCCTAGCAATGGAGTAATAGTACAGTATGAAAAATTTGAAATCATGCACGGCACGCCCTAGGCCAACACACACGAGAGCGAGCAAGCAAGCAAGCAGTCACAGAGAAATTTCCAAATCTTGGGCAGCGCATTTAACTCAACCACTCCCCCACCGGCTGCCGCGCGCGCGCGCCTCTCCCCATTTCTAGGGTTTCACGGCCTCTCCTACGCTATCGACGGTCCAGATGGCGACGGACGGCCGGATGGAGCCCAGAGCCTCCGCAGCAGCGGGCGCGGCTGTAGGTCCGACCCTCTGCGGCCGTGTTCTTGTCACCATTCACCCCGTTCTTTAATGCCTTCTCTTTTCTCCATGTGGCCTTGCCGGTGGCCGTTTCAATGCATGCATTTGCGCGCCCAGCGTCACTGACAGGTGGGCACGCAGAGCGCCACGAACGCTGTACGGCCCACGCCTCAGTCGCTGTGCAGTGCACCATTCCTCAATGAATGCACGGTGGTGGGTATTTACTCTGTTGAATAGTGCTAGTATGTTGGTGACTCCGAAAAAGAAATGATTTGTGTGATGATGTGGGTAATCATTCACACATCATGAGCAGCCACCCACACTGGACCATGTCACCGTGTGTCTATACATACCCGGCCTCCTCACCCACAGCCTCCTGCAAGTTGCATAGCGAGAGAGTTGCATGAGAGAGGGTGAGGAGGCTAGAGGTAGAGGATGAGAGGATATGAAGCTATTTTGCTTCTGGGTGGAATGTTGTCTGGTTCAAGGTCTCGCTCTGGTTTGAGGATGGAAAACTTTCATTTCTCTCAGCTTCCTGCGATCTCGGACCAGGCTTCATTCCCCTCAGAGATAGCTTCAACCATGAGATCTAGATAGTAGCCAGCCAAGACTATTCTATGTGATGTTTCATGGGTAGATTATTCTTCTGAACCATTTCGAGTTTATGTCGAGGAGATTGTTCCGTGTGAAGTTTCTTGGGTAGGGGGGGTTGAGTGAGAGTTTGTTTCCTGTTCTTCCCCTTTTCTTCTTGCACTTCACAGTGCTTTATTTGTTTCTTGCGTATGTTTGGTGAGGACCGAGGTTGCTCTTACACTTCCGCTGCGTTTTTTGTTTGTTTGTTTGTTTACGTTTAGTCGGAAACGAAGGAAGTTCTTACACACTTGACTGCACTATTTTTGTCCGTCTGTTGGGAGAACCGAGAAAGGTTGAAGATTGCTGTAATCATGGCTTGGCTTTGACTTCGCTCTTTCCCATGTCTCTGGCATGCAGCAGCTAGAAAGTTTCATCATTGCTTCGTGATTGGGAGGGACGTCTTCGCTTTCTCTCTCCTCTCCCTCCATAATTTCTATCCCGCTTGCTTCCTCCTCTCGATTCCATTCTTTTCACTCCTCTTTATCCAGATCTGAGATCACCAACTTGATTGCTCTCTTTGCTTCCGGGAATCCATCTGCCTTCGGAGTGAGGTTTTTGTTGCATGGTTTTGTTTCTTCCAAGCAGCTAGCCACTGAACTAGATGTAGATCCGTACGTAGATTTTCCTTCAGTGATGTTAGTAGGTCTTGAGAGCATATGGTGCATGCATGTTTTCAGTGCAAGATTCATATACTACTAGTATGTTTCTGGAGCTCAATTCATATGGATGCATATGTATGTTGTTGTGTTTTTTCTTCGCAGGTGCAGTATAAATCAGGCCGGTATCTTGATGTGCTTAAGACCTGTGAGCTTCTTTAAATTGCATAATTAGCACTTTAGCAGTTCAATTTATCTTTTACCTTCAGGGTTTAGGGATGGATCTGCATCAAAAGAATGAAGTATCTAGCCGGAACTCGGAGGAAATTGTGATGTAGTAGTATTGAGTTGTGTTGTACTGTGTTGTTGTAAGCTGCCATGATCGTTTGCTAGTAATCATGATAATACATTGATACTTCGATCGTTTGGGCCAAAGTAAACTTTGTACGTATGGTACAATGTTATGAGAGAAGCATTGTCCTCTTGTCTACCATGTATTTAACACTTGGTATCTTCTGTGTTGTAGCTGTGTGCTCCAGTTTTGGCACAATGTTTCTCTCATAACTGAGTATAATCATGTTCTCGGATTTCCTGAATTTCTAACTTACAGAATCATTGCTTGGAGAAACCCCATAAATCGCGAGCAACAGTTTCCAATCAATTTTATGTTGTGTCATGTTCAGTGTATGCGGCCTGGCTGCTCGCATGATGTGCTCTTGTCCTTTGTTCGCTATTCATCATGCGATTTTCTTCATATGGATCTCCATTGTCTCAACTTAATTAATCTCAAGATACGCATATATTTCTGTATATCATCTTCATAAATAGATGACATCCGGCGAACTGATGATAACGTTACATCCACGAAAGGTTTATTTAGATCTACACGCACTAGCTCTTGCTACATGCACAGTATTTTGTCTAGGATAATTTGTGTCATTCTGTGTTATGTCAGCATGTGAAGGTGTCGACACACGAACACGTCACGTGTACCCTCGACGCCGGGGGTGATGCACCGCAGCTCACGTCGAAGGAGACCCGACCGACAGCGCGATACGCAAGACAGTCGGCGGGTGCTTTTGCAGACCCGAAACCCCGCGCACCCGGGAGGGACCCCGTCAGGGATTGCGGCGGCTATGGGCTGCCCTAGGTCGATTCGCTCGCCCCTAGAGCCTCGAGATTCGCAGCTCTCAAACACGAAGAACAGCGAAGAACGAGAGAGAAAAACGATGGAGAGATAAAAAGTAGACAGGATAAAGTAGTATATTGATTTGTTCGATTGTGTGTTGTTCAATCGGCCGTCACCCCCAACATATATAAGAGGCGGCTGGACTTCCCGTACAAGTAAAGGATTCATCTAGGCTTTCCTTACAAGAAAAATCACATCAATTCGCGTCCTAGAGTCCTAGTTCTATTCCAACTCGGATCCAGTCTGAATCTGGCCCAACTTCTGTCTTCCTCCTTGTGCAGGCCGCCGAGCCTCCATATGACCTCCGATCCAGATGGCCCAAATATCAAACTTGTGCGCCTCGACGATACGAACAACTCTCATGTTGATCACTTTTTCAAATAAGGCCATCTTGAATACTTTTCGAGGTCATCTTTACCTTCCAGTCGGACTCGGTCTTGCGGTAGACTGAATCATCCGAGTCTTGTAATGAATTTGCAGGCCATATACTATCTCTGATGACGATGACTCCAAAAGCAAAGTTTACCGTCTTGACGATACGCACAACTTCTGTATTGAACACTTCTTCATCCGAGATCATCTTGATAAACTTTTGGGCACATGTTCAGTTTCACTCGGATTTGAGCTCATCCACTCGGATATTAGAGTCTTTCACTCGGATGGTCGACTGGACTTTTTCACTCGGATGACTATATTTTCACTCGGAAGACAATCTTTTACTCGATCGGTAGGCTTTCACTCAACCTTTTACTCGATCGGTAGGTTTTCACTCGACCTTGGACTCGATCGGTAGGTTTTCACTCGACCGGTGACTCGATCGGTAAGTTTCCACTCGACCGGTGACTCGATCGGTAGGTTTCCACTCGACCTTGGACTCGATCGGTAGGTTTTCACTCGACCGGTGGCTCGATCTGTAGGTTTCCACTCGACCTTGGACTCGATCGGTAGGTTTTCACTCGACCGGTGACTCGATCGGTAGGTTTTCACTCGACCGGTGAGTTTTCACTCGACCAAAAACATAGCCTGATCTTGATTTGCCTCTCCAGGTTGCATACGACCTCGGATTGAGACGAATTTTATATGAAAATCGATCGGCTCGACGAGACGAAACTTTTTCATGTTGAAGGTTTTTCGATTCAAGGACTTCTTGAAGGCCGAATTGCTCACGCATTGCATCAGACACTCATCAACATGTGTCTGGTGTCAAGCGTAATATTTAGGTCTCGGCCTGCCTGACCGTATTGACTATAACTTTTGCATATGAACTCGGATTGAGATGATTTATATATCAAAATCGATTGCCTCGACGAGACGAAGACAATTCCTTTAGAATACTCCCTCATCCGAGGTCGTCTTGAAGGCAAGATTGGCCGAAAATCACTCGGAATGTTTGAATTTTGTCACTCGGAGTACAACTTCGGCCACCGATATAAGGTCGAATGGCAGTAAATTAAACATCAAAGTTATTCCACTCATTGACCTGAAACTTTGCATGCTGAAAACTCTTTCACTTGAGGCCATCTTACTTGCCTTTTGTACCTTGCCAAAATCCGATGTCAACACATGCCCCCTGTTTTTTAAGCAAAGCTTGCATGCCGAAAAATAATATGCACGGTGTTTGTTCTAAGGACGATGTCAACACTCCATCGGCCATTTATTTTTCTCAGGCGATAATTATGTATCGGCCATGTTTGTGCTAAGGGCGATAATCGATATCGCCATTGTCTACTCAGCTTCCGCCACACACTCGGGTGGTATTTCTTCAAATATTTTCCGTTGAGAGCTCGAGATAACAATGCCCTTGTATTGATTCGACCAAATATGAATTTCCAGGAACAACCCTTGTAATCCTAAAAGGACCTTCCCAACTTGGAGACCACTTCCGAATTTTCTATCTCTTGAACCAATCGGCGAATCACTTTCCAAACGAGATCACCAACTTGAAAATTCTTCAACTTGACTTTCTTATTGTAAGCTCTTGCAACCCTCAACTTGTCTCTTTCTATGGACTCCAAAGCAACCAAACGTTTATCGGCAACTTCATCAATATTGTCCATCATCAAGTTATAAAAGTCTCTGCCGATAAATCATTTTGTTTGGCTATTCTCAAAGCATTCAAATTTACCTCCACTGGTAAAACAGCCTCTTGGCCATATACTAGCTCATATGGAGTTACCTTCGTAGCACCATGCCTTGAAATTCTATGTGCCCATAAAGCTTCAGACAACAGCTCATGCCATCTCCTCGGATTATCCTCAATCTTCTTCTTGATGAGCTTGATTAAAATTTTATTGCTAGACTCGGCTTGTCCATTAGCTTGGGCATAATACGGAGAGGAATTGAGCAACTTTATATTATAAGATTCGGCAAACTCTCTGACTTGGTGTGACATAAAAGATGAACCTTGATCTGTAGTTAATGTTTGAGGAATACCGAATCTATGAATAATGTGCTCGATTATGAATTGAATTACCTCCGTATGT
Source organism: Aegilops speltoides (assembly GCA_021437245.1). Taxonomy (NCBI): domain Eukaryota; kingdom Viridiplantae; phylum Streptophyta; class Magnoliopsida; order Poales; family Poaceae; genus Aegilops; species Aegilops speltoides. The sequence continues at coordinate 275,885,539 of CM038141.1, forward strand.
GTCATGTTCTTGAGAGGTACTGCTTCAGACCATTTAGTGAAATAATCAGTTGCCACCAACACGAATCGATGCCCCTTTGAGGAAGATGGATGAATTTGCCCAATAAAATCTAAACCCCATCCTCCGAAGGCCACGGCTTGATAATAGGATGCAACATAGCAGCAGGAGCCAATTGAATATCACCAAATTTTGACAAGCTTCGCACCCTTTATAATATCTGAAGCAATCATTAATCATGGTCGGCCAATAAAACCCAAAGACGTCGTAATAACCATTTCATCTTAGGAGCCGATGGTGAGTACCACAAATGCCCTCATGTACCTCTCCCATAGCAACTCTTGCTTGGTCCTCATCCAAGCATTTTAAAAGAACATCATCAACTGTTCGGCGATAAAGGTCATCATCCCTTATAGTATATTTAAAAGCCATCGCCGAACAGCCCTGTCCACCCTTTCACTCGGATTGCGCAGTAAGCAACAATGGGCTTCCTCCAATGGAATTGTCATCTGCATTAGATTTTTGTTAATGACCGAATCGGTGGGTTCAGTTCGGTCTCTCCCATATTGGCAAGACAAGACATCGGTCTTTGAGAGATATGAAACATGCCATGATCAACATGATATCCAGATGCTTGTTGCGCCAACTCATTTGCTTTCCAGTTGTCATGTCTAGATATATGTGCAATGCTAAAACAATCCAAAGTAGAAATCATATCCAGACATTTATCAAGATAAACATTAAGTGATTCGTCTAAACACTGAAAGACTTTGGATATTTGCTGCACCACTAGTAACGAATCACCGTAAGCCTCAACATGTGTAACACCTATAGCAAGTAACATCTCTAGACCGAATAACAATGCTTCATATTCGGCTTGATTGTTTGTGCAAAAATATTCTAAGCGGCATGAGGCTTCAAAACAGCACCATGAGGAGATATATAAACAATACCAACACCTTGGCCATTGCTACAAACTGAACCATCAAAGTACAATCTCCATGGTACTAATGAAACAAGGTTCATATCAACATCATGCTTGTCATTAATCCGATGTTCAACAATGAAATTAGCAACAATTTGGCCTTTCATGGATTTTAGAGATTCATAAGCCAAATCATACTCAATCAAAGCATAAGCCCACTTGCCAATTCTACCACTAAGAATTGGCCTATGCAACATGTACTTAATGACATCGGTTTGACAAGCTACTACACAAGCACTCGGCACTAGGTAATGTCTCAACTTTGTGCAAGCGTAATATAAGCATAAACATAGTTTTTCAATAAATGTATACCTTGTCTCGGCGTCCAATAAACGTCTGCTCAAATATGTAATGACATGCTCTTTTCCTTCGGTATCTTGAGTCAAAACAGCACCAATAACACCTTCCTCTGCTGCGATATAAAGTTTAAAAGGTTCTCTATGCTTGGGTGTTTTCATCACCGGAGGAGTGCACAAATAATTCTTGATCATATCAAAGGCTTCTTGTTGTTTTGCCCCCCAAGTGAAATCAACATCATTCTTTAACCGAAGGATAGGAGTAAATGCATCAACTTTCCCTGACAGATTAGCTATGAACCTTCTCAAATAATTGACCTTGCCAAGGAACTTTTGCATATCTTTCTTGCATGTTGGTGCCTCCACTTTCTGTATGGCCTCTATCTTTTTGGGATCGATTTCGATGCCATCTTCATGAATAATGAAACCCAAAAATTTGCCAGCTGACACGCCGAATGCACACTTCAAAGGATTCATTTTCAGTCCATACTTTTTCATTCTTTCAAAAGCTAAACGCAAATCGGCCAAGTGAGATTCAAAAGCATCCGATTTGACAACAATATCATCAATATAAACTTCAAGTATGACACCGAGTAAATCATGAAAAATCAAATTCATAGCCCTTTGATATGTGGCTGACATTTTTAATCCGAATGTCATCACTGTCCACTCGAATAAACCAAGGAAACCAGGACATCGGAAAGCTGTTTTGTACATGTCCTCTTGACCATAAAATTTGATTGTATCCGGCATTACCATCTAGAAAGCTAATAACCTTATGTCCAGAAGCATCATTAATAAGCATATCGGCTATTGGCATGGGATACTCATCTTTGGGTGTAGCCCTATTCACATCTCTGAAATCAATGCACACCCTCAACTTGCCGGATCCCTTCTTCTCCACTGGGACAATGTTGGAAATCCACTCGGCATACCTGCATGGTCGAATGAATTTAGCTTCAAGCAGTCGACCGATCTCTTCCTTGATCCGGTCATATGTTTTCGGATTAAACTTTCTGGCCGACTGTTTATAAGGTCTAAAACCGGCCTTTATAGGCAACCGATGCTCCACTAGCTCTCGGCTCAACCCTGGCATCTCATGATATTCCCATGCAAAGCAACAAACATATTCTTTCAATAGCTCGATTAATTTAGCTTTACAATCGGCTTTCAGATTTTTGTTTATAAATGTCGGTCGACTGACTAATCCGTCTCCGATATCTACCTCTTCTAACGGATCGGCCGATGTAAAACCTTGTCCAAGTTTATCCATGTCGTCCAACTCCTCAATAGACTCATACATATCGTTCTCGCTGGACCGATATTTTGCAAGACGTTTTTGTAGCCACTCGGAATTAGAATCCATTTAAACCTATCGTACCTTGGAGCCGATTGCATTCAGTCGGCTTTAAAGACACGGGCACAAAACCATTCTTGGTCGTGACCGAGAAAATCAAACTCGACAAATCACGCCCCGTCAAGCAAGTAGCATTGGGATGTTGCCAATCCACCGATGCATCGGCCAAAGCAACACAGGCCGAATTATCGCATGAATGACTTCCACTTCATCATCAACCCATTGGATCGAAAGCGGTGCATAGTGGATGGTACGCCGTTCGCATGAACCCAATCACGGCCTAGTATGACGTTGTAGTTACCTTGCACCTCGGCGACAAAGAATGCAAGAGCCAAAGTTTTGCTTCCATCGTAAGCTCCACATACATTACACCTTTGGCTTCAGTTTTCTCTTTGCCTTCAAACCCGTTGAGTACCATATTGGTCTTGATTAATTCTTCATCAGGCAAATCCAATTTCTTGAAGACCGAATAGGGCATAAGATTTACCACAGCACCACCATCCACAAGCATCCGAGTGAGCGGTGACCCATTGATATGACCTCTGAGATATAACGGTTTCAGATGCGTTACTGGTTCTTTTGGCTTCTCGAATATTGCATTTTTAGGACCAAAATCCAGCTGAGCAACTTCCCCTTCCTCATCTACAGCACGAAACTCAGCAGGTAAGTAATACACCATATTGATATCCATACCTTCATGAACCGGTGTAGACTCATAGTCCAACATATCAGCCTCTTCTTCGAGTGGATCGACCGATTCTGAAATCTGGTCGAGTGAAGGAGAAGTAAGAAGTGTCGCAGACGATGTAATAGTTGTCACATCGTCCTCTTTGGGTGGTGTAGGCACTTCTGTGATAGATGTAGAAGCTGATGTATCTTGTATTTGTTTTGGCCTCCACACTTGTTTTGCTGGAGCCATGGGCCGAGTGTCATTGAACAACTTATCCCTTTGTTTCTCGGCCTCCTGCTCTGCCATCTCTTGACTCCTTATCCTCTGTAGTTTCCTCTTCTGTGTCTTTGTTAACCCTGGAGGACACCACTTTGGCTGAGTATATTTAGGATCTCTTGTTTTTACCTGGCTGGTGCTTGCTTCATGGTCATTAGCCGAGTGCTTTGGCGCGATAGAAAGTATCGGCTCAGTCGAGTGATTATGCACAGTCGGCTGTTGTATGGGGAATGTTTCGGTACCCAAGATAAGTGAGTCGACATCCATTTTTTCCTTGCCTTTGCCCGACTCAACTGCTGCAACACTCGGTGACTTAACACGCCATTCTTTTCGACTTTCCAGAGGCATGAAATTTCCACTTGGGCGCACCTTTTTACTTGGATGGAATCCACTCGTATTGATGTCACTCGGATGGTATCCACTCAGATGGAACTCAGTCGGATGGAATCTACCCATCCACATTTTTTCACTCGGATAGCTTCCACCTGGGTGCATTTTTACACTTGGATAATTTCCACCCGGTTGCATATTTTGACCAGCCGACTGATAGCCACCAATGTTGAGTCGGCCATTATATGAGTAATCAAGTCGATCCCACACAGATTGCCTCTGCTTTTCTGAAAACTGCGCCCTTGGTCCACTCGGTTTTGTATACCGACTGAACATATCAACTGATGGTGACCTTGGTCGTTTTAGATGAGTCGGTCGATTGAAACTAGAACCGGCCGACTGGTTAGCATACTTGGAAAGCAACATATCAAAAGTTGGCTTGATCCGCTTGCGCTGCACTTTAACTTCATTCTTCTTCCACTTGCCAACTTCTGGACTCTTGGGCTTGACAAATTTAACACGAGTATTTTCTTGCACTTGCGGTTGCCCCCCGAGTGTAGGATTCTTGATGGTGATTTTGATCACTTCCTTGCCATCGGGTTGCTTATCAAGCACAACCTGTCTCCCCAAGACCTTGTTGTCCTCCTTGTCTTTCCTGGGCTCACCAACAATGACATTAGCTTTATTAGCAGATTCGGCTACCTCTGGCCGAATGAGTAACTTCTTCCCTTCTAAATCCATGGTGTTCATTGGAAAGGGCTGTTTATCAACTTGCATCTCAGAAAAGTTCAATCGTCCGTCATTAATGGCCGATTGTATCTGTCGTCGAAAAACATTGCAATCATTAGTAGCATGAGAAAAAGAATTATGATACTTGCAATAAGCACGCCGTTTTAGCTCTTCAAACGGCGGTAAAGTATGAGATATTCTAATAATCTTAGCCTGTAGCAAAGCATCAAATATTCTATCACACTTAGCAATGTTAAAAGTAAACTTCATCTCTTCATCACGATTCTTATGAATCGGTTTCAGATCATTGCAAGTAAAGGGTTTGGCCTTAGATGGCCAAACAAATTCAGTAGCAAAAACATCACCCTCATCGTCCGAGTGATCACTGTCATATTCCACCAAATTCATCTTTGGTCGATCGGCTTTGTATCTATGCACTTCTTTGAGGTCTTTGCTTCGGCTTTCCTGAGCCAAAGCCCTTTGTAAGACTTGGTTGATATTTAAGAACTCATAGCCTTCTAGCTTTTCTCTAATGGGAGTTCTCAAACCACTCAAAGCACTAGGTCCGCTAAGTCTCTCTCGGTTATCACCAAACTAAAACACGGTTTTTCGTTTTCTCGAATCTCTTGACGTAATCGGAGACCGATTCATCATGCTTCTGCTTAACCGATGTTAGATGTGACAACTTGAGTTCATTGTCGCCGCTATAAAAGTGATCATGAAATTTTTGCTCTAGCTGCGACCAAACTCGAATGGAACCATGTGGTAAAGAAGAAAACCATGAAAATGCGGTACCAGTTAATGACAAAGGAAATAAACGCACTTTCAATTCATTCAATGAGCCTGCCTCACCCAATTGTGCTAAGTATTGACTAACATGCTCCCATGTGGTTTTGTGCCTTCTCCATTAAACTTAACAAAATCTGGAATTTTATATCACGGAGGGCTTTGGATGGCATCAAAGTACTCGGGGTACGGCTTTTGGTAAATCCGATTCCGAGGTAACTCAACTCCAAAATTCTCTCGAAGCATCTTAGCCATCTCCTCTCTAAGATTAGCTAAACCATCATCCATAGTGGACGATGAAGCTTGTGGCGATGGCATAGGAGGAGTAGGGTTACTAGCTATAGGTAGGAATTGTGGCGGTATGTCGACCCATAATTTGAAAGTGGTCGAGTGGTTGTAGCTGTAGGTAGGGTTTGGTTGGCGTCACCACCAACCTGGCATGCTCATAATAGGATTAATGGGTGCAGCCACAATCTGATTTGTTTGGGTAGGATAATAAGTCATCGGCACGGGAGGCGCCGATGAGATAGGTAAAGCCAGATTAGGGTTTTGCACACTAGCAGCTACACCATCATTACCACTAGTCGATTGAGATGTATTCTTCTGAGCTTTAGTATTTTCAATGAAAGTTTGATAGACTAGATTGTTACCATCAGCAATACGACTTTCAATCTCAGCCCACTGCTCAGGAGAAAAGGTAGTACTTACAGAGGGTTTAACCTGCTCGGCTTGCAAAGGAGGGAACTTGATTTCTTCAATCGGAATGATGTTGCCTTGGCGATCCTTCTTGAACTTTGCAAGGAAATCCTGCAAGTCCTTCTCCTCGCGCGCCTTCTTGTACTCCTCATAGACTTGGCGATGATCGGCCGATATCTCATCAAGACTGGGCTTAATGATGTTATCGGCGTCTACCTCAGATGGCTTGGGAAGATCGGACATGGTGGATGACGATGATTGATCTTCGGTCCCCAGCGGAGTCGCCAAAAAGTGTATCGACACACGAACACGTCACGTGTACCCTCGACGCCGGGGGTGATGCACCGCAGCTCACGTCGAAGGAGACCCGACCGACAGCGCGATCGCAAGAGCGATCGGCGGGTGCTTTTGCAGACCCGAAACCCCGCGCACCCGGGAGGGACCCCGTCAGGGATTGCGGCGGCTATGGGCTGCCCTAGGTCGATTCGCTCACCCCTAGAGCCTCGAGATTCGCAGCTCTCAAACACGAAGAACAGCGAAGAACGAGAGAGAAAAACGATGGAGAGATAAAAAGTAGACAGGATAAAGTAGTATATTGATTTGTTCGATTGTGTGTTGTTCAATCGGCCGTCACCCCCAACATATATAAGAGGCGGCTGGACTTCCCGTACAAGTAAAGGATTCATCTAGGCTTTCCTTACAAGAAAAATCACATCAATTCGCGTCCTAGAGTCCTAGTTCTATTCCAACTCGGATCCAGTCTGAATCTGGCCCAACTTTTGTCTTCCTCCTTGTGCAGGCCGCCGAGCCTCCATATGACCTCCGATCCAGATGGCCCAAATATCAAACTTGTGCGCCTCGACGATACGAACAACTCTCATGTTGATCACTTTTTCAAATAAGGCCATCTTGAATACTTTTCGAGGTCATCTTTACCTTCCAGTCGGACTCGGTCTTGCGGTAGACTGAATCATCCGAGTCTTGTAATGAATTTGCAGGCCATATACTATCTCTGATGACGATGACTCCAAAAGCAAAGTTTACCGTCTTGACGATACGCACAACTTCTGTATTGAACACTTCTTCATCCGAGATCATCTTGATAAACTTTTGGGCACATGTTCAGTTTCACTCGGATTTGAGCTCATCCACTCGGATATTAGAGTCTTTCACTCGGATGGTCGACTGGACTTTTTCACTCGGATGACTATATTTTCACTCGGAAGACAATCTTTTACTCGATCGGTAGGCTTTCACTCAACCTTTTACTCGATCGGTAGGTTTTCACTCGACCTTGGACTCGATCGGTAGGTTTTCACTCGACCGGTGACTCGATCGGTAAGTTTCCACTCGACCGGTGACTCGATCGGTAGGTTTCCACTCGACCTTGGACTCGATCGGTAGGTTTTCACTCGACCGTGGCTCGATCTGTAGGTTTCCACTCGACCTTGGACTCGATCGGTAGGTTTTCACTCGACCGGTGACTCGATCGGTAGGTTTTCACTCGACCGTGAGTTTTCACTCGACCAAAAACATAGCCTGATCTTGATTTGCCTCTCCAGGTTGCATACGACCTCGGATTGAGACGAATTTTATATGAAAATCGATCGGCTCGACGAGACGAAACTTTTTCATGTTGAAGGTTTTTCGATTCAAGGACTTCTTGAAGGCCGAATTGCTCACGCATTGCATCAGACACTCATCAACATGTGTCCGGTGTCAAGCGTAATATTTAGGTCTCGGCCTGCCTGACCGTATTGACTATAACTTTTGCATATGAACTCGGATTGAGATGATTTATATATCAAAATCGATTGCCTCGACGAGACGAAGACAATTCCTTTAGAATACTCCCTCATCCGAGGTAGTCTTGAAGGCAAGATTGGCCGAAAACCACTCGGAATGTTTGAATTTTGTCACTCGGAGTACAACTTCGGCCACCGATATAAGGTCGAATGACAGTAAATTAAACATCAAAGTTATTCCACTCATTGACCTGAAACTTTGCATGCTGAAAACTCTTTCACTTGAGGCCATCTTACTTGCCTTTTGTACCTTGCCAAAATCCGATGTCAACAGAAGGAAGCTATACGTACGACAGCTTCTGCAATAACACATATCTGAAAGAGGCCAATTTAACTAACCAAATGGTGCTTTTTCAGTATTGAACCACGATTTTCAAGGTGAAAACCCGCTCTGATATTTTTTGCTTGCACCTGGTAATTGGGGTGTTCACATGTCGTTCACTTGTTGAAGACATTGCTTAGAGATTGCTCGGACCTGCTCCCAAGGGCGCAAACCCATGATTTGGCATTCAGTAGTTGGAATGGCGCAAGCACATTGGTTTGGGAGAACCTTTCTCTTGGTTCATCTGCTGTCAAGAGTGGTGGTTGATGTTTGTTGTTGTGTGTCGTTGGTCGCTTCAGCATAACACTTATTGTGTCATGTTTTTTTAGTTTTGTTGTCACATCCTTAATTTCTCGACTAGGACTAGGTTTAGGCATGCATTTGTGATGTCATGTTTGTTATTTTTGTTTTATTATTAGTAGTTTGGTTGTGGCATCCTTGCTTTCTCGACTAGGAGCACTAGTGCAGAACCGGGCATTAGCACCGGTTCGTAAGGCCCTATAGTGCCGGTTACATAACCGGCACTAATTTGTGGTCACTAAAGGCCCCCCCCCCCCCTTTAGTACCGGTTCAGCATGAACCGGTGCTAAAGGGCAACCACGTGGCACGAGCCAGCTCCGGGGACTTCGAGCCCTTTAGTACCGGTTGGTAAGACCAACCGGTACTATAAGGTTTGGGGTGTTTTTAGTTTTATGATTTCTTTTTCATTTAATTTTGTGTTTCTATTTTAATTCTTTCTCGTTTGCTGGTATTTTACGATACTACACATTGTACACATTGAAGCGCCTCAAATATATATATATATATATATATATATATATATATATATATATATATCACATCAATGTCTCACAAATTAAACCACCATATTAATTAATTCACACATACACACATGTATAGCTATATACAATTTTTCCTACATATGAATGTTGCCTTGAGCCAGTGGCATTAGCCTAATTGGTGCCTTGAGCACGATGACAATTGAAAGTGGTTTTCATGGGGCGGTGGCGGGTAATAGAATTCTCCATTCGGTTTATGACTGGTCGAGCAAAAATCCCGCTATTTCCTCTTGAAGTGCTTCTCGCGCCCTTTCTATGAGCTTCTCCGCACCTCTTTGAACTGTTAAGAAGGAGATCAATATGCATGTGTATTAGTTGTGTGACTAGATATCGATAATGGTGTAAAATTGTGAATAGTGTTACGACAAGCGTACCCATTTCTGTCTTTGAGATCTGCTCCTTTCGGACGCCATCATGCGAATGTTCTCGCAAACGCAGAATGCACACAGATCAGTCCCTGCGCTACCGCTTGAGGCCTTTACGAGAATGGAATTTGATCAGATAAAAATTAATCAAGCATGATAATTAAAGAGATGGCAGCTAGCTAGCTAGCTAGTACTATAATTACTTACTTTGGGTGAAACTATTGAAGCTTTTGTTTCCATTCACCTTCCGTGACGTTGATGAATCTTGCCCAAGCCCCGCCCCACGACAAAGAAAATGAATAAAGGGGTTATTAAATAGTTCATATCATGAAATGACGAACTAAATAGGCCGAGATATATAGTTAATAATGATTGAAATTACCTGTTGACTATCCCATACAAGATGTTAAAGTCAGTTTTTTTTTGAGATTAGTGAGTCCAGTACTTCAACTGTTCCGGCGTCAACTTTAATGATACACAAGACCCAGTGAAATATGCATGCACACACGTTAACATGTCTTAATTAAGCGGGCATATGTAAGCAAAAACATGTAGCTAGCTAGTAGGCAAAAACAGAGAATTTGTAGTACAAGACAGTGTGACTCACCCAAAGTGGTAAGGAAGTAGTATATCTTCATTGTATTTGAGGCGCTTCAAGAACTCTAGCATGCTGTCCTCTACTTCCTTTGCAAGACATTCATTTATCTTCCATGTGTATTCATTAACGGTGTTTGGGTCAATGAACCCAATGCCAAAGCGTCCACCTTTTCTCATTTCATATATCTTCATCCTGCATAATACCACGTAAAAGAATATAGTGAGGATAATTACGGTAATGATTGATCAAAAGGATCACTACAGCTAGCTTGAGACTTAAATTATAGAAAGAAATCACTTACGAGACAATAGCAACCGACGATAGATTTGTCGAGTCGTCTTGATTGTATAACTGAAACAGTTTCGAATACTCAACGGACCCAGCTTTCTCATGGTAGTAATGGTCACCTTGACATTCACCATGAGGACAATCGCTCTGAAATCTTGGTAATGTTCATGTACCATTGATGCAATTCATACATTCTCGTTGGGAGGTTCTTGACCTTGTCCGGCGCGACCAAAGGTTGGCCGGACATATTTCCGTTTTACTTCATCCTCTCTAAGCAAAGGCATGGGCTCGATCTCGAGGAGTTGTCCAACAGTGATGTTGAGAACTTCAGCCTGCATTATATGCTCCTCCGTTATTACCACATTGCCCACCTCGGGAACATGCCTTTGTTTGCCCACAATAATATTGGGGCGCGTCAGATCGTCACTGTTGTTGGCACAACAAGCGAGGGATCGATTCGCCGCTGTTCTCCCAATTGGGAATGGTTTTCCGCATTTTTGGCAGCTGCTTCTTGTTTGCTCGATCCCGATGTAGACATGCTCGCCTCCCTTTGTAGGCGTGCTCGATTTAACTTCGATGTGGCGCTCATAGTGCGTGTCAACAGCTTGGAAGCTGGTGGTTGAGCCATACTGAATGAAGTGGTCAATCGTTTCCTCGAGCACTTTCTCCTTGGCGGCGGTGGCGGTTTCGGTGCAAAATGGGCTTCCACCTCGGCCTTTGTTATGGCTGTGATTTCCTCCTCGGACTGTCATAAGACCTCTGCGGAAGAGGCTTGAGGCTTGGACCATATTTATATCGCTTGCCTCCGCCTGTACTTCCTGTACTACCTCGACTCGTACCGCTACGCACCATAGCTGCGGGGTGTCTCTTCTGCGATTGCTGAGGCGGCGGAGACGGCTGACGGGACTGAGTTGGACGAGGAGGAGTGGCCTGAGGTTGTGCCGAACTTGGAGGAGGAGTGGACGTCTGACGCTGTGGCGGACTTGGAGGAGGAGGATTGTCCTGACACTTCGCCGGACTTGGAGGAGGAGGATTGTCCTGACACTTTGCCGGACTTGGAGGAGCGGGAGTCTGCTGACTCGGTGGCGGACTTCGACGAGGACTCGGGTGATGCGGTGTCGGTGGCCTTGGAAAGATGATGCAATCCTTTTCCATAGGATGATCGATGTTTGGCCTCTCCGAGAAAGCGCCGTCACCTCCGGCAATGTCAAGCTGTAGCCACGAATATGGTGGGTCCACCACCTCATCAACCAAGACACGAGCATAGCCCGCTGGAATCGGGTTGCAATGGAAGGTTGCCTCGGGGATTTGTGAAAGCACAGCCGCCCCGCCACCTTCATGGATATGTTCTTCATTTTGACGTGTAGCTCGCGATTAGTGTTCTCCGTGATGTCATCCACGGGTATCTACATAGCATTGTGTCGTCCGGGGACGGAACCCACGCTGCTTCTCGGCATGGATGGGCGGTGCTATCCAATGCTGGATCATCCGCTAGCTGCTACAACTCTTTGAGACCCCTTTGATGGGTAAGTGAGTCGATCTGCTCCTGCTGCCGCTGGAATTTGACTGCCAATTCCGCTTGACTTGCTTCTAGGCCTTGAAGGCGTTCATAGTCCCGCTTCCTCTGCTCCTCCTCCATCTTCCTCTTCTTCTCCTCCGCAATCTTCTTTCTCGCACGGGTTCTGTAGTCGTTGTTCGATCGAAAACCTCTCATACCACGGCATAGCGCCCTTGCCTCGTGTTCTTCCCGGGTGTTCAGGATTTTCCAGGGCACGCGTAAGCTCGTCGTTCTCTCTGTTGGGCTGGAACACCCCCGTTCGTGCCTCTTCTATTGCAACAAGTATCGCATCGTCGGCTCCCTTCAGACTTGCCCTCGTCGAAACATTGCCTGTCTCCCGGTCCAACTCCCCCCATGCGCATAGAACCAAGTCCTGACCCTGGGGGGGCCAGCTCTTAGTAGCCGGAGTGACACTTGCATCCTCCATCTCTTTCTCAGACTTATCCCACTTAGGCATTGCCACCGATAGCCACCGGCCCCACTTATGGAACTTATCCTTTTTTCGGCATTCTTCTTGTTTATTCTCGACCGTTCCTTAGCTAATTCCGAATCCTTGAATTTCACGAAATCGTCCCAATGATCACGTTGGTTCTCCAGTGTTCCCTTGAATACTGGAGTCTTCCTTCCTCCGTTGACGTACTTGTTCCATTCACGATTCTTGTAGTTCTTGAATTTAGTCGCCATCATCCTAAGAGCAGCCTCTTTGACTTTCTGCACATCTGCTTCTGTGAAATGATCTGGTAGGGTGAAATGTTCCATGAGAGTATCCCAAAGCAGATCTTTTGATTCTTGTCGACAAAAGTAACATCTGGACGTGGCTTTCTTTGGCGCTCTCCATTCTTGAAGTTTGATCGGAGTTGGTCCTTCACAAGAACTCCGACCGACGAACGAACTTGTCCGCAATCTTCTTAGGCGCTAATGGTTTGCCAAGAGGGCCGCATTCCTCGATATTGTACTTTACGCCCGGCTTCAACTTTTTGTTCGGGCCTCGTTTAAATCATTTTGCTCAAGATTTGCTCGATCCGGATGGCTGAAATAACAAAGATCGATTCGTTAATATATCTTCAAGTCATTTAAAACATGTGATGATCACCAGATGCCTGCTTATATAAATATATATACCTCGTCGGTGTTTGTTGTTTCAGGATCAACATGTTCTTCGTCATCGTCATAATCATAGTTCATGACTTCGTCGCGATCGAATATCATATCACCCTCTCCGGTGTTGTTTAGAAATTCGGAGCCGTCATAAGCTTCTTCATTCGATTATCATCGCCTCGCGTATCATATCGAACATGGTGCATTCTCCCTCTCTGTCGGTATTGTCTGCCATAGCTTTTGTTTAACTAATCCAAAAGAAATATAAAACAATTTAGTATTCAAATCTCGAATAATAGATATAATCTCGAATACATCGTCCAGAATAATAGATATAATCTCGAATACATCGTCTCGAATAATATATAATATTGAATAGTACATCATCGGCTATTAGCTAATAAAGATCGAATACTACTGAAGAATCTAGGACACTCGCGGTTCCTCCGTGCAGGCGGTGGACACCCAAAGAGAAGGAACCTCACGGGATCATAGCTGAAGTGAGATCCTCAAGATCTCGCCACGTATTGGAGAACCTTCCGCCTCTAACGCAACCATGTAGCGATGGGCGTGCTTGTCCTCCTCCCGACACGGCGACGTACCACCTCCGGCGGGCCGGTCCCTCCGCACCAAATCGCCCACGCGAACGCCACCAAACGAGATCAGGGTCGACGACAGGACCCGCGGCCGGGTTCCTCGTCAAGCGGCGCGCCCCTCCAAGCAGCACCTCCCAGTGCCAGCCCGGCGGAGCCCAGTCCTGGACATGGGTCGGCTGGACGTCGTCGCGGACAGGTCGACGGCGAGGATGCGGGCCGGGCATCGTCGAGAACAAATACTAGCTATATGCCTGCAAAAAGTAATATTTTTTTAATGATTGGATTTTGATAACTAAAATTTCTAACATTTCTATATAACTAACATTTCTATAACATTTCTAACAATGCTATATATAACTAACATTTCTATAACATTTCTAATATTTCTATAACTAAAAAACAGAAAAAAATTATAACATTTCTATATATATAACTAACATTTTTATAACTATTTCTATAACTAAAAAACAGAAAAATTTCTAACAATTCTAACTTTTTTATAACTATTTCTATAACTAAAAAACAGAAAAATTTCTAACAATTTCTAACATTTCTAACAATTCTAACAATTCTAACATTTCTAACTATTTCTAAAAACAGAAAAATGTCTAACAATTTCTTAAAACAGAAAAAATCTATAACTAAAATGTATGTGTGTGTGGTGCGCTCACCGGCAAGAGGCGAGAGGCGACGGGCGCAAGCAGCGACGGGACAGCGATGGGCGCAGCAACGACGGGACAGGGACGACTGGGCGGGCGGCAGCGGACGGGACGGGACGACTGGGCGGGCGGCGACGACGACAGGGGCGGTGACGACGCTGCGGACGGGTGGCGGTGACGACAGGGACGACGAGGACAGGGCGACGGCGGCGGCACGACGGGACGAGGCGGCGGCGACGGGCGGCGACGGGCGGGCGGCGTCGAGGATATGGAGGCGGCGGGCGGCGGGCGGCAGTGCGAAGAGGAGAAGAAGCGAGGAGAGATGAGAAACTAACGAAATTTTGAAGTGTTTTCTTATATAGAAGCACCTTTAGTACGGTTGGAGCCACCAACGGTACTAAAGGTCTATTTTGGCCGAGCCAAGCGGCGAAGCGACCCCTTTAGTACGGGTGGTGGCACAAATCGGTACTAAAGGCCCCCTTTAGTACCGGTTGGAGCCACGACCGGTACTAAAGGGTGTCTTATTACCAGCGAGGGCGCAGGTTTAGTCCCACCTCGCTAGTTTAGGAGCACGAGGACCAGTTTATAAGCCCCGGCGCGGGCACTGCATTGAACTCCTCTCATAGCAGGCCTTCTGGGCCTACCTCTCCTACTCTGCCTGTGGGCCCACTGGGCTTGCGGGCCTGCATCCTGGCCCAATTTCAGGTTGGGTTTCTAGTCGTATGCAGGACCCTATGGCGCAGTAGGCGGGCTTTTTTATTTTCTTATTTATTTATTTATTTATTTTTGTTTTATTTATTTTTGAGTTTTTTTGCTGTATTTAGAGTTTCTTTGTGAATATTTTTGCTTTAGGTACAAAAAATTACAAACTTTCTGTTAGTGCCGGTAGATTTCAAATTTGAATAGTTTAAATTTTGAATTATTTGAAATTTGTGTGAATCACTAGTTTGTGAATAACTTAACTTTGAAAAAAGTTTTTCCAGTGATTCTTTTTTCTTTTGTTTAATATTAGTGTGTTTTATCATTATATTCAATTTAGTAATGCTTACGTTATTTAAAAAATGAAATGCCTTTGTAACAGTTCAGTTTTCGTCGGAAACCCTGATACTTCGAAAGAGATTGTCCATTTTGTACATGAAGTGCATCCAGTTTTTGCCGTAACCCTCTCTACTTTCTTGCACATGCTA
Organism: Aegilops speltoides; assembly: GCA_021437245.1. Taxonomy (NCBI): domain Eukaryota; kingdom Viridiplantae; phylum Streptophyta; class Magnoliopsida; order Poales; family Poaceae; genus Aegilops; species Aegilops speltoides. The sequence continues at coordinate 275,900,976 of CM038141.1, forward strand.
TTTGTATGAAATTATGATACCATGCCAACTTTCAACCTTTTCGAGTTCATTTGAATTGCTTTTCAATTTCAGGGTCATTTATTTGGAAAAAAATCGGTAAATGCATGAAAAGAATTTGTTTGCACATGAAATTTCTTCGTTTCAAATGCCAAAACACATAACTACCCTAACTATTACAGACATTCCCTCACGGGTGTGAAACACAGAAGAAAGTGATGATGGTGAAGCCGATCACATCCTGATCTTTGGGTGTGAAACTTTTTCTTCGCGTGTGTCTCTTTGCGCCGTAACCATGGAAAATCTTCATCATTTAACGGGATGCTCGGGTCAATATTCACTGTGAATGGAGCAATTTCATCAAACTTTTCATAATCTTCTGACTTGTCTGTCTTGTTATCCACTCCCACAATGTTTCTCTTCCCAGAAAGAACTATGTGCCGCTTTGGCTCATCGTACGATGCATTCGCTTCCTTATCTTTTCTTTTTCTTGGCTTGGTAGACATGTCCTTCACATAGAAAACCTGTGCCACATCATTGGCTAGGACGAATGGTTCGTCTGCATACACAAGATTGTTGAGATCCACTGTTGTCATTCCGTACTGCGGGTCTTCCGTTACCCTGCCTCGTGTCATATTGACCCATTTGCACCGAAACAAAGGGACCTTTAAACTACGTTGATAGTCAAGTTCCCATATGTCCTGTATATAACCATAATATGTTTCCTTTCCCGTCTTGGTTTCTACATCAAAGCGGACACCACTGTTTTGGTTGGTGCTCTTCTTATCTTGGGCGATCGTGTAAAATGTATTACCATTTATCTCGTACCCTTTGAAAGTCATTATATTCGAAGATGGTAACTGGGACAGCAAGTACAGGTCATCTTCAATAGAGGTGTCATGCATGGTACGTGTCTGCAACCAGTTGGCGAAACTCCTAGTTTGTTCACGTGTAATCCACTCATCAGACCGCTCCGGGTGTTTGGAGCGTAGCAAATTCTTGTGTTCATCCATATATGGAGCCACCAAGGTGGAATTCCGTAGAACTGTGTAGTGTGCTTCAGTGAGAGAATGTCCGTCCGTACATATTATTTGTTCCCCTCCTAGCGTGCCTTTTCCATCTAGTCTGCCATTATGCCACGATTCAGGAACACCAATCGGCTTAAGGTCAGGAATAAAGTCAATACAAAACTCAATGACCTCCTCATTTTGATGGCCCTTGGAGATGCTTCCTTCTGACCTAGCACGGTTATGAACATATTTCTTTAAGACTCCCATGAACCTCTCAAAGGGGAACATATTGTGCAGAAATACATGACCCAAAACGTTAATCTCTTCGCATAGGTGAACTAGGGCGTGCGTCATGATGTTGAAGAAGGATGGTGGGAACACCAACTCGAAGCCGACAAGACATTACACCAAATCATTACGTAACCTTGGTATGATTTACGGATCGATTACCTTCGAGAGATTGCATTGAGAAATGCACATAGCTTCACAATGGCTAATCGAGCGTTTTCGGTAAAGCCCCTCAATGCAACGGAAGCGATTGCGTCATAATCACGTGGCGATCATGAGACTTTAGGTTCGGAACTTTTTCTCGCCATGTTTATTATTCCTTTATATTCGACGAAGCCGACGGTACCTTATCTCGGCGAGGCATTAAAGAAGATTTCCTTCTCTTCTTTGGTAGAGCGTAGCTTGCATGACCACGATGTATGCCGTCTTATCCGTGCATACGTTGCTGGTCCTCCCGTGCCTCAGGTGTATCTTTTGTCTTCCCATACATGCCCAAGAAGCCAAGCAGGGTCACGCAAAGATTCTTCATCACGTGCATCACGTCGATTGCGGAGCGGACCTCTAGGTCTTTCCAATATGGCAGGTCCCAAAATATAGATTTCTTCTTCCACATGGGTGCGCGTCCGTCCGCGTCCTTCGGAACAGGTTGTCCGCCAGGACCATTTCCAAATATCACCTTCAAATCCTTGACCATATCATGTACATCAGCACCGATGACGGTGGCGAGGCTTCGTCCGTGATCCGCCTCACCGTGAAATGCTTGCCTTTCTTTCTTACGGATGCCCGCTCGGAAGAAATCGGCGATGTCCCACGTACACATTCTTCTTACAACTATTGAATATATATCGTCGGTATCATCCAAACAAAGGCGTGCATCCGCGGTATCCCTTGTTTATGCGTCACGAAGGTTACCGAGAGCAGGCCAATCATTGATGGTCACGAACAACAACGCCTTGAGGTCAAATTCTTCCCCATGTGCTCATCCCACGCGACGTACACTGTTCCATTCCACGGTTGTAAGAGTTCTTCAACTAATGGCCTTAGGTACACATCAATGTCGTTGTCGGGTTGCTTAGGGCCTTGGATGAGCACTTGGCATCATAATGAACTTCCGCTTCATGCACAACCAAGGAGGAAGGTTATACAAACATAGAGTCACAGGCGGATGCTATGGTTGCTGCTCTGCTCCCCAAAAGGATTAATGCCATCTGCGCTTAGACCAAACCATACGCTCCTTGCGTCATCGCAAACTCCTTCCGTACTTTCTTTCAATTTTTCTCCACTGCGACCCGTCAGCGGGTACTCTCAACTTTCCGTCTTTCTTACGGTCTTCTCTGTGCCATCGCATCGCCTTGGCATGCTCTTTGTTTTGGAACAAACGTTTCAACCGTGGTATTATAGGATAATACCACATCACCTTGGCAGGAATCTTCTTCCTGGGGCGCTCGCCCTCGACATCACCAGGCTCATCGCGGCTGATCTTATAGCGCAATGCACCACATACCGGGCAAGCGTTCAAATCCTCGTACTCACCGTGGTAGAGGATGCAATCATTAGGGCATGCATGTATCTTACGCACCTCTAACCCTAGAGGGCGACAGCCTTCTTTGCTTCAGACGTACTCTCGTGCAATTCGTTGTCCTTTGAAGCATATCCTTTATCATTACCAGCAACTTTCCAAATCCTTGTCGATACACCATTCTCTCGCCATCCATTGCAGCAATTCGGTGTGGTGCCCAGCTTTTTCTTGTCACCCACGCAATTCGGGTACAACAATTTTTGTGATCTTCTAACATGCGCTGCAACTTCTTCTTCTCCAAATCACTTGCGCAGTTTCTCTTTGCATCGGCAATGGCCCGACCTAGATCATCAACGGGCTCATCTGGTGCCTCTTCTTGACTTCTTCCGCATTGCGGCTCAGCTTCTTCCGCATTACCGGCTCAGCTTCTTCCCCATTGTTGTATCATCGTATTCAGGGAACCCATGGCGGGATAGATGTCGCCGTCCTCTTCTTCTTCATTGTCTTCCATCATAACCCCTCTTTCTCCGTGCTTGGTCCAAACATTATAGTGGGGCATGAAACCGGACTCAAACAGTGGGCGTGAATGGTTCTTGGCGAGAGTAATTGTGACCATTCTTACAGCCAAAGCACATGGACAAGGCATAAAACCATCCGCCCGCTTGTTTGCCTCACCACAAGCGTAAAAGTATGCGCCCTCAACGAATCGGGAGAGCATCGGTCATCGTACATCCATTGCGGCTCATCTTCATTACACAACACCGAATAGACCAAATTAATACAAGTTCATACATAAAGTTCATACAACACTTAAATGCAACAAACAAATAACTCTCTAGCTAAAGCATTTAAATGCAACAACAAATGCAATCAAGATCGCAACTAAGGTAACAACTGATCCAACAACATAATGATACCAAGCCTCACTATCGATTGCATATTTTCTAATCTTTCTATTCTTCAAGCGCATTTTCTCCATCTTGATCTTGTGATCATCGACGACATCGGCAACATGCAACTCCAATTCCATCTTCTCCCCCTCAATTCTTTTCAATTTTTCTTTCAAGTACTCGTTTTCTCTTTCAACTAAATTTAACCTCTCGACAATAGGGTTGGTTGGAATTTCCGGTTCACATACCTCCTAGATAAAAATATCTATGTCAACTTGATGGGCATAATTTGTCATAAACACGAAATGCAACTAATAGTTTTAAAAGAGAATATACCACATCCGAATCATAACAAGGACGAGGGCCGACGGGGACGGATATCAAAACCATGGCACTATGTATAACAAACAACGACGGGTAAGATAATTATTACATGATTAACTATATATCCAAATCACACAAACATCAATTTTTATATAAAATTTCATGAACAAGAGGCTCACCACAAGGTGGTGCCGTGTGTGAGGACAGTGCAGGCGATCGGCGGTGGTTCGACGGAGATTTAGAAGGCACTAAGTAAACCACACCTACATATGCAAACTAAGTGTTATTTTTGACCTCAAATTGCATATAAATCAAATACTAGCACATATATATATTTCCTCCCAAATTACTAAACTCACAAATTAGTAACTATACAAAGCATGGGAAGAGCTAATCTAGCAATAAGAGTTGAAAGGACAAAGTTGCTAACCTTTGTGATCATTTGAATGGATGGGGCCTTCAAATCTTGACAAATTTTGGGCAAAATTTGTGAGGATCTCGAGGGAAAGGGAAGAACAGAGGAGAAGTGAGGGAAAAGGGAAGAACAGAGTGGCTCGGGTGGGCCGAAGGGTTTATGTATCGTCGACCTATAGTACCGGTTCGTGGCACGAACCGGTACTAAAATGCCGGAGGGGCCCAGATCGACAACATCCCGCCACCACCCTCATTAGTACCGGTTCGTGGCACGAACCGGTGCTAAAGGTTAGCTACGAACTGGTACTAATGAGAGCGGCCTGGCTAGCCGTTGGAACCGGCACTAATGTATACATTAGTGCCGGCTCTAATAAAAACCGGCACTAATGTGCTGCACGTTTGACCCTTTTTCTACTAGTGGAGTAGGTCTTGATATTGGGTTGTTGTGTAGGTTGTGTGTGCTTTGATATCAGTTTCATATCACTATACTATCTTTTAAGAAAGCTATTGCTATTATATTTTTTTTATTAAGATAAAAAAACTAAAGAAACTGTGTTCATCAAACCGATCAGATCCACAATTAATTTTTGTTTGACATACTCGTTCCATCCACTAACCAAAAAGTCACTCTCAAAATAAGAAAATTGTGGCAAATATCAAATGCAGCTCGCAACAAAATATAGCAAGAACTTGCTTTTAGACTTAGCTGTGTAATAGTAACCAATCTAAGGCACGGGGCATCACTACTGGAATCTGGTTCTAAGCCGAGTAACAGAACTCAGCGAAAACCCAAAAACACTCGGCAAAGGCTTTGCTGAGTGTTGTACTCAACAAAGGCATTGACAAGTGTTGCACTCGGTATACCCCCTTCTGTTAAAGTGGGCTATGCCAAGTTCCTTCCGTCCGACACTTGACAAAGTGATCTCATGAAAACTACCAATCTTGCTCACTCGCTCCGGACATATCATTGGAATCTCCTAAATTCAGCCCATATCATTCTCCTGCGGAAGAAGGATGCTCCCGATTGACAACCCTCTTAATTATAGGCTGGTAAGTTTGATGCATAGCATTGCCAAGACTCTTTGCAAGGTACTGGCTAATAGGCTTGCCCCAGAGCATGATTCCATTGTATCCCATTCCCAGAGCGCTTTCATAAGAAGAGATGTATTCAGCGAAAGTTCCTTTATGTGTACAATATCATCAAAGAGGCCCAGACAAAAAAGAAGCCAATAATTTTCTGCACGCTTAACATTGCCAAAGTGTTTGATCCACTTGGTTGGGGATATCTATTGGAGGCCTTGTTTGTTTTTAGTTTTGGTCAACTTTTGAAAGTCATCGTATCTGCCTGAGCTCTTCTTCTTCCATAATTTTGGCTAATAGCACTCATGGAACCTTCAGGCACATCCGTAGACTTAGATAGGGGACCCCCTGTCTCCAATGTTGTTCATTTTGGCTATGGAACCGCTTCCCTGACTGATGGATCTTGCCACGGAATGTGATGCTTTATCCCAGCTTGGGCCTAAGGCTACTAGACTTCGAACAAGCTTATATGCGGATGGTGTGGCATTATTTATAAACCATATCAACGAGGATGTGGTAGCCGTCAGAGCAATTTTGGAAATGCCTTTGGACTAAAGATCAGTGCTAAGAAATGCGTTGCATATCCGGTCAGGTGCGAGGAACTTGATTTCCAGGACATCATCAAGGATGCTGGTGGGATGATGGGCACTCTCACTTGTCGCTACCTAGGCCTTCCACTTAGTCACCGCAAGCTTAGGAGAACTGAGGTCCTCCCTCTCATTGTCGACATGGATATGGATGGTAGACTTAAAGGATGGAATGGAAAACTCATGGCCAGACCAGAAAAGCTCACCTTGATAAACTCTATGTGGACGTCGATGGTAACCTACTTCTTAACCGGTTTGTAGTTGACGAATGGGTGAGAAAGAAAAGGGAGAAGATTCAGTGGAACTTCCTATGGAATGGTGATGAGGAGTGACGTGGAGGTTAACCAGTTTCACAGTTGATGAATGGGCATAAAGAAAATGGAGAAGATTCAGCGGAACTTCCTATGGAATGGTGACGAGGAGTGAAGCAGAGGCAGGTGCCTTGTCAAATTGAAAAAGGTTTGTTCTCCAAAGGATTTTCAAGGTCTGGGCATTAAATATATAGTCTACTTCAACCGTGCACTCTGGCTACACTGGGGTTGTCTCGAGTGGAGCTGCAATCCAAGGCCTTCGTAGGACACCCCACCCCTTGTGACTTTATGGGCATGCTGCTTATCTCTGCTTGCATGGAGAGAATCCTGGGTAATGGACATCATGCTTGATTCTGGAATGATTGGTGGTTTCTAGGCATGGCTCTCGCGGCTATCACCCCTAGTTTGTTCTACCCGAAACGAAAAAAATCCCATTGTAAGAGACACACTAGTTGGTAGTCGATTGATGAAGGGTTTTGAACGAATTAACTCCGAACAGCTCCTCGACCAACTTGTCACACTATGGGACCTGCGACAACTCATTGCCCTTGCTAATGTTCCTGATAACACCCGTTGGAATCTTGCAAATAATGACTTCTACTTCACTGTGTCTACTGATAATGCAAAGTTCGTTGGCCGCACCGCTTAACCCTACTGCATGATACTTGGAAGATCAAGGACTAGCCAAAGCTGAAGTTCTACTTGTGGCTTGTGATCCAGAATAGGAATTGGAGGGCGGATCGTCTAGCGATGAGGTGTTGGCCACACAATGACATGTGTTTGTTTTGTGATCAAATCCTCGAGTCGGCTGTCCATCTCACGCTTACCCGCCCTTTTGCCTGGGAAGTTTTGCTCTCCTTCCATCAAAGACGAGGCTGCCAATGTTGGTACAACATTGATGACAATCAAGGCATTGTGGAAAAGGATCTGGGCAGTGCGCAAGCACCCATAATTTTCCGCCAGATCACCTTGGTTGTTCATGTGGCATGAAATCTTTGGAAGAGAGGTATAAGCTCAACTTTGAGGGAAAGAGGTGCTCCCCTGAAACAGTAACTACTCTGGCTAGAGACGAGATTTTTTTGTTCAAGGAGGCTACAACAAAGTAGTCCGACTCTTCCTCGGACCTTGCGCAAGCGGGAGCTACATGCACCTGGCTACCCTTTTTTTAGAGTGTATTCCTATGAGTGTGTGGGTTTCAAATCTTTGTACGACACATTGGAACCTTAGTTCCTTTTCCCTATTCTAATATGAAAAGGAAGAACTACTACCATTGTCCCTTAAAAATAGTATGATGAGTGTCAAAAGAAGGTACTCAACAAAATAAAGTAGATTGGCGGCTAGCCGACGGAAGTAGCGCATGTCGAGTAGCATTTGTTTGTCGAGTGCCAGGAGGAAGGTACACCAAACCGCTTGGAAACATGGTGCTGATGCACAAAGGCGATGTCTCGTCACCAAGCATCCCTCGCCAGTCGGCGACAAACTTGAAGGAGCCAAACAAGAATGTTTGTCCCGGCGTGAATTCGTTGGGCATGATTAGAGATCTGATCTAGAGTCAGTCTCCGGTCGATGTAGTCTGTGCCTGGTGAACCAACTAGCGGTATAGAAAACCATCAGATCCCTTGGTAGGGTAGCAAGCGTAGCTGGAAGTACCATAGGGAAGTTTGCAGGGGGGTTTACCCAGGTTTGGGCCCTCATGCTGAGGTAATACCCTACATTCTGCTTTGTTTGGTATTGAGATGTGGGATCACCTCATGCGAATGGGTTACAAGAGGGTGGTGAATGTAGCTATCGAGAGTTATGTGTACATAGTAGGTGGATGTGAGATGCGCCTAGCCTCGCCTTATAAAGGGGGCAAGAGCTAGGGTTTACGGGGCTCCTAACCGACCTCGGGCGTGAGGGTTCCTTGGCTTGTACACCAAGATGAATTTCTTTCTCCAAGATGGGCCCCCGACTGCCTTCTTGAGTCATGTTGTCGCCACCCCCTAGGCCCCGAGGCTGGCCCAACACCGGGCTTCTCGGTCGATGGGCCACCCCCGGTGTATTGTACCATAGGGGAGCATGTTCGCAAGAATGACATACAAAGGAATTGACGGGGTTCCGCACAAGTGATGGCCCATATTGATTATCATGATATCTTTTCTACCAAGCCATACACTCATATCCTTTCTTTTCGATAAGCATGTCTTGGGTCGGTACAAACATATGATCTCCAATAGCAGGCGATAAGAGATTCATATAAGAAAACATAACTAAACGGGCTTTCTCCTGGGTTCCGATGATAAAGGTGGATGGACAACCCTTTGATATCTTGTCTCATGGTAGCCAGCTCTTGTCCCCTTACGAAACTTTTCATTACTGGGTTAGCCATACACTTTACACACCAATTTTCGAGCTCCACTATTATCTACTACATTTACAAGGTGCAGAAAAATAGGATCTCTCAAAGAATTTCTCTACAAGGAACATTGTATCACACGCATGACTTAGCACAACTAGGAAAGAAAGATAAGATAAAGCCTAAATTTCTAGAATACTTCTACAGGGAATGCTCATTGAGTGAACATTCTTCATATTATGCCTTGAAGAGGACTCAAACCTCCACGCTTGCATGTTCCTAGTGTATAAACCCTTTGGTCTAAAAAAGACCTAAAGTTAACGATTTAACAAAAGGTAATGTGCTTCAACACCTAACCAAAGAGGTACTATTCTTTCATGCACCCCCCCGGGAATCGGAAGCACCAAATATTTGTCTTCAAAGTTATCAGCTACTACCTTGACAGTTACCATGGTAGAAATTTGGTCCTCAGGCGTCCATTTTTTTCCTAATATGATAGAACATTTCTCCAGACTCAGTTTTTTCCCTTTCCCAATTCATAAGAAGCTAGAGACTCTTTTATGATCAAATATCGAGTGAGATTATATTTAAGGAAAAATAGGCATTCATCCACAAAGAGCGACTGAGATAACCCTACGCTTGTCAGCTAATTTCCAACTCTTCATGACCTCTCCTATATACAAATCGTTCATTACCAAACATACTGCATCAAGAAAAAAACCAAATAAGGTGATGGGGGATCACCTTGTCTAATACCTCGGGAAGTTGAGAAGGATTGAAGATACTTGCCAACTAGACCAGAGAATTTTACTGAGGTTACATCATCCATAACCCACTTAATCTATGTATTTTTCACACATCCAGAGATAATACCATACCCTTAAAAACTAATCCACTTTATCATATGTTTTGGCCATGTGCAACTTGTATGCATAGAAATTCTCTCTATGATCTTTCGTCCAGATTATGCAAAAATTCAAATGAAATGAGAGCATTATCTGTAATTAGTTTTCCAAGAACAAAATCACTTTGGGTCGCCAATAGCATCCTATCTAGAATAAGACACATACTATTTTCCAGATGTTTAGAAATCATTTTATAAATGACATTACACGAGCTAATAAGGCGGAAGTCTATATGGTCAAATGGCTTCAGCTTTGGAGTAAGCAAAATAGTGGTGTCATTCACTCCAGGGGCATGCTTCTAGGAGAAAAAATAATATTTAAGGACTTGTATAATATCTTCTTTCAGTAATTCCTAACCCATCTGAAAAATCTTGTTGGAAAACCATCCGGAATCGAAGCTTTAATGGGACAACTAAGGAACGGTGCATTGCTAATTTCTCTAAAAATCTACGCACAACAAAACACATGTTTACGATTAAATTTTGGTTGCACTATGGATAAAATAAAGGAAGGATCCACCATAGATTTCCCAATATATATAAGTTCTGAAAAAAGTCATTTGTTATAGAGTTAACCGTGACAATATCCTCCAGGATTAAATCATCTACCTTTTTAAGGGCCGATATATTATTTTTCTTAGCACATCAAGAGGACTTCCAGTGAAAATACTTAGTATTTTGATCACCAAATTTTAACCACTAAATTCTTTATCTTTATTTCCACATCATCTCTCCTTTAAAAATATAATTTATCCATAACATGAAGAATATTGTTCCTCTTGAAAGTAGCCACACTATCCCTCCTACTGGCTAACATCTCAGTTCTCTTCCTAGTCCACTTTTTTTGTGTGGACAAAACCAATATGTAATTCTTACTCCACCCATGTAAGGATTCCATTCATCCTGTACATTCTGTAGCAAAATTTCCTAAATCCATAATAGTCCCCCTTTCTCCCAACAAAACTTCCCATGATCATTAAATAAACTCCCCTCACGTTCCGAATAAGATTCATATCTCAAGCTACGATGAAATAGCCTCGCACAAGAGGGGATCCGATCTGGAAGAGATAGTGTGAAAATACCTAGCATTAAGGAAATACAAAATACCAATTTGGGCAACCCCTGCTGCGATCCAAGTGGACTCTAACATTCCTTCTCCCCTTCTGCTTGTTATTGAAAGTCCAAGGAATCCCAACAAATCCCAAGTCAAAAAAGTTACGATGGGGTCATGAAAGTTTTTCATCATACGTCAAGATCTATAGTGAGAGGAAAATGCTCATGTTGCCACCTAGCTACATTGAAATCTCCAACCATGAACCAAGGACCCATACCTAAAGGTTTTATTCTCCGAAGTAAACCCCACATTACATGTCTCCTAGAAGTAGAAGTTTCACCATACACAAAGGTTGTCCTCTATTTTAATTTCTTTGGTTTAAAAACGTGCATGTCAGTAAAATGCTCACTAAATTTATTCAACTATAGGACACAACTATCATCCTAATAAATTACTACACCTTTTCCTTTACCTAAGACAGGCACGAAAAAATATGACTGATGCCAAGGAGGAGGCGTAACCCCTCCACCCATGCCTTATTTTGCCTAGTCTTTGATAAGAAAACAATTTTCAACCTATGTGACTTCACAAGATAGATGAGCTCATGAACACATTCGTAGTGGACCGAGGCCTCGACAAACATGCCTGCCAATTCCCCAGTAGCCCCAAAGTTGGTAGCTCCATTTCTTGCCATCACATTTCCTTCTCTTCCCATACGAACTCCCTCCTCTTCTCATTGTACTCCTCCTCTCTCTCACCCACCTCCCTATTTACATAAGTGATCAATCCATCAACACCCATTACAGTTTCTACATGACCCATACAGCCGCTTGCATGACACATCACCATATAACATATGCTGAAAACTCTAAGCGCTGTCGTTTTCAAAAGACAACACTAAATCACTACCTATAGCGAGAGAATTAGCCATCATACATTTTTTTTACCTGTAGCTCTGTCCAACATAGCCCCATAAGCCCTCGCTGCAACCTTCACTCTCGCTTTTTCATGCATGCACTTAAACTTTCCCTTTGAACCAGCGTAGGAGGTCTTCACCTTTCTCCCCCGCTGAACACTGCCCTCCATATTAGTTTCAGTAGTCCATCGCACAACTGAGCTGTTAGGTCAACTCCAACATGGATCACCAAATCGAACGACACCAAATGTTCCCGGACACGTCCAGATGTGTCTGTGGAAAGCGATAGAGGCGGAGGCCATCCAAACGCAGGCACCAAATGTCCGCCCCTTTTCCTCTAAATAGGAATAAAACTATATCAAATGTCTGTCTCCGGTCCAGCATCACTTTGACAAATGTATCTAAAGAAATAACAATTCAACCACACATTTAAATGTGAAAGGGCCAAATGTTCAACAAGTTTTCTAAATTCATTGATCCCAAAAGCAAAAGAACTAGCTGCCTGTGCAAAAGACGTCATTTTTTTCACTCCTCGAAAGTGGCATTCATCTCAAGCTTCCGCTCCTCGAACTTGAACTTCTTCATAAGCACATTTTGCTCCAGGTTCTATGTCTACTGAGCTTATCCAACAATGCATCAATGTGAAGGTCTTTCCCTCCAACATTTGGTACAACGTGCACTCGTGTCCGTGCTAGACAACAACGTGACCAACAAGTTATGACATTGAGCAAATTAGTGAAATGACCAACATGTAGAACAACAAAAGGCAAAACTTACGAGCTCTTCGATTGATGTTCTTTGCACTTATCCATTCGCACCGCTATACTTCATGGCGGCCTTTGGAATGTCATACCATCGATGTTGTAGCGCCTTCGCATCGCGGTCATGGATCACTACCATGTTATAGGGCGCATAGGTCCTGCAAGGCTTGGGCGGCCGCCAGGGTGGTACAACAGTGCACCTGGATATGAGGGTGCCGATATAGAGCAAGGGGGAGGGTTGGAGTGGGGTGGAAATAACTCTGCGTGGGGTTTTTGGGTGGGCCGAGGGTGTTGGAGTTGACGTGACGGACATCTGGACCCCCTCTCCAAACCTCCCTTAGTTTGATCCGGTTTATGGGTTTCAGACATTGAGACGTGTGTGGACAATTTTGGTGACCGCCGCTGGATGACAAAGATGTTTGAACCATTCAATCCGGATATTTGTGGGCGATTTTAGTGATCTGAATTGGAGTTGCCCTTAGCCACAGGGAGAACAGGGCCAGGGGCACCCTACCTTTTTTCTGCGAAAACACTAACGCCCACACGTGTGGGCGATTGCATCTCGTCCACACGCGTGGATCCGCGTTCGTTTGTGAGCGCACGAATCTTGGCATGTTTCTAGTGCCACGTAGGACTGGGCTGGTGTGAGCATTCACCCGGTCGCCTACACGGCCGTTTCACCACGCGGGAGGGGCCGGTGTGTGGGCGCTCAACAGTTCGCCCGGACGCCACTTTCCACTAACGCACAAGAACTGGTGTGTGGGCATTTGCCATCTCGCCCACACGCCCGTCTCCTCTCCCACACCCAAGCTGCTAGTTGCCATATGTTTTGCAGTGTACATGGCAACTGCTTCTATTGTGCTTGTAAGCAGATGGCAACTCTCTTTTTTTTTACCCAAAAGTGTCAGCTGCCATGTGTTTTGCAGGGTACACGACAACTGCCTAGTGTAAACGTAAGCAGATGGCAACTCTTTTTTACCCGAATTGCCATGTGTTTTTGCATTGTACATGGCAAATGCCCTAGTGTGCACGTAAGCAGATGACAACTCTTCCTTTTTACATGGCAACCGCCCTAGCGTGCTTGTGAGCACATGGCAACTCTCTCAACTGCCTAGTGTTAGTAGGCGGCAACTCCTAAAATTTTGAAATCGTGGCAACTGCAGTAGACCAGACCATATATGGCAACTGCAGTTGAGCAACCATGGCAACTGTAGTTGACCGACATGGCAACCGTAGTTCAGAGACATGGCAGCTGCAGTTAAACGAACATGGACGAGGGTCTGGACCATGGCAAGTGCGGGTGCGTGGTGACTGTCACGCGGGACGTGCAGGACCACGAGGTACGAGCCCTGATGCACGGGGCGTGTGGGCGTTATCTATTTCACCCACACGCACGCGTGTGAGAGGGATCGGGAGAGAAAAAAAAAGGTGTGTGGGCATTACTTGTTTTGCCCACACGAAGATGTGTGGGATGTTCCTCTTATACACCACACAAAATGTGTGGGCAGACTCCCTAACGCCCACACGTGTGGCACTTGGCGTCCTTTTTCTTTTTTATTTTCTTTTTTTACAGTAGCACCCTACCTTTTTTCTTTTTTTGACAGTAGCACCCTACCCTCCTTATGAAATGGCAGGATCACCCCGCACATACAGAATTGGTTCCGCCAAACCTTGGTCTAACATATGAGACAGGAACGGCGTGCATAAAATTACCGTGTAGTGTTGCTCACATTAACCGTCTCGTCAACGGTATAGACACCCGAGGAATTTCTGCATGCATGGTTGACTGTACCTAGGTACTGGAAATGCGTCACATAGACGTAACTTCTACGCATGCTGTAAAACTGCCGGTACTACGACTGGTATTCCACGGGAGCAGCAGAAGCTACGATCAAGTAGGACTATAGACGTGTCGTGTGCGAGTGAGTGAGAGCAAGGGGGGAAACGGCCGGGATGCGTGCGTAGGGTGGAGCAGCTAGCTACTCGAGCTACGGCTTGGTGAGAGGAAAAAGAGGAGTCACCGTGCACTTGTAGGCAGCATTCATGGCCCGGCTGTAGCTCTGCACCAACGACGCACGGAGCAGGGGCAGGAGCGCTGCACGAATTCAATCCTGCGCTGTGTGCCTGTGCCCAAATTGACCTTGGTTTTCTAGCCTCACAATTCTTGAAGAGAGTACCCCCGGGGCCCGGCCGGCCGGTCGGCATGGACGATAGACGGGAAAGTACCAGGTGCTCCCAGCCTGGGGTACTAAACCCGGGCATGGGCAGCCCGGCCCGACGACCCGGCCCGAAAAACCCAGGCCGGGCCGGGCCGGGCTTGACACTCGGGCCGGGCTCGGGCTTCGTTTTGCAGCCCGGAAGGTAGTTCGGGCCGGGCTCGGGCTTCTCTTTTTCTATTTTTCGGGCCGGGCTTTCGGGCCGGGCTTGCACGTACACGTACTAAAAAACAACGTTCGGGCCGGGCTTTTGGGCTTCGGGCTTGTGTTCGGGCCGGGCTCGGGCTTCAAATCAGGGAGTATTTCGGGCTTCGGGCCGGGCTCGGGCTTGAGAAATGCAGGTCGGGCTTTTACAAGCCCGGCCCGAAACCCGGCCCGGCCCGACGTTTGCCCAGGTTTATGGGGTACTCCCAGTGCTCCAATGACAAAAAATATTTTTTTAAACATTTCAAAAAATTATGAATTTTTTTGAATGTTTACAAAGAATATGATTACAACCCCTAAAAAATTTCAGCTCCAAACTCAAAATGCACATTGAGAGACAAAAATGACAAATCCAGATGTGAATAGTGTCAATGTTGCTTTAATCTTTTTTTACACTATTCGTGCTAGATTTTACTTTTTTGTTTCTCAATATGTGTTTTACTTTTGGACCTGAAATTTTTAGGGATGGTAGTCACATTCCTTGTTAACATTCATATTTTTTTCTAGAATTTTTTGAAACATTTAAAAATGTTTGTATAACATTGGAGCACCGGGAGTACCTCAAGGCTGGGAGCACCTGATACTTTCCCGACGATAGACACCCTTGTTGCTGCTCATCGATGTTGTTCCACGTGAAAAGCTTATTTTCGTGTAAATTCCCAGTTTGGATGATGTATTCATTTGTGAAAAAATGTGAGATCAAAACAGATATAACAGCATCAGCACAATGCACCATATATTGCAACAACAGAAAACTGATATGTGATGCTCTTTATATGCGTTTCAAAAATTTGAAAAACTACCCCATCGCCCCGCGTCCCTCCTATTGGGACAACTCGGGCGCCTCCAACCCTACCCGCCGCGCACCCGGGGCAGGCAGCGGTTGTGGGTGCTTGACTGGTCTCCCTCGACCTATGTGGGCGGCGAGGGACCGGCGGTAGGAGTTCACGACACTCAGTCTTCTGTCGTTCGTGCGTCAAATTTGGGCGACTGGCTACTGTCACTTCTTCCTCTTCCTCTCTGTCCAATCTGGACTCTGGTGTGGCCTAAGTCGCCGGATCTGAGTAGCGGCCAGCGAGTTGCTGATACGTCTTCAACGTATCTATGATTTGTGAAGTATTCATGTCATGTTTACGACAATTTTATATGGTTTTGGTATGATTTGAATGGAACTAACCCGGACTGACGCTGTTTTTAGCAGGACTAATGTGAATAACCAGGGCGAGTGTGCATGCATGTGCCGTCATCACCTATTTATTCCGTTCCATTTTTGAAAAGAATTGTGAATAGTGTTTACATACCCAAAGACTTCTTGCATCTCTGCTCCTTTTGGTGATAATGCGAATGTTCTCGCAAACGTAGAATGCACATAAATTATTCCCCGATGCCTGCTTCAAGCACTTTACGAGAATAAAATTCAATCAGATAATAATCAAGCATCATAATGATATTGAAACTAGAATTAAAGAGATGCGCGGACTAGCTGCTAGTACTACTTAATTACCCTGGGTCGCCACCATTTCAGCTGTGATTTCCATGGGCCGACAACATCTTTGATGAACTTTTGCCAAACCCTGCCCGACAAAGAAAATGAGTAAGAACTATTAATTACTTGATATCAGGAAATGTACTAAAGAGGCCGACATAGTGCGATAATGATTGAAATTACCTGTCGAGCATCAACTTCAGGTTGTAGTATTGTTGAGGGTCTCTAGTTAGTGAGTCCAGTACTTCAACTTTTCCCTCATGAACTCTAATGATTAGCAGGATCCAGTGGAAATTGAGCACACATTTGTATAAGCGGGTATGCATAACTCATCAACTATACTTAACATCGAGTAAGCAAAATATAATTTGTAGTACAAGACAGTAACACTCACTTGAAGTTGTAAGGAAATAGTATTTGTGGTCTGGTATTTAGTTCCTTCAAAAACATTAGCAAGCTTTCCTCTGTGTCTTTGGGTTCATATTTTAACACTTCTTCATAAATGGTATTTGGATCAATGAACCCAATGCCATAGACTCCATCTCTTTTCATTTCAAACATCTTCATTCTGCATAATGCCACACGAAAGAATATAGTGAGAATAATTACAGGCAATGAACGAGCTGAGCTAGAGACTTAAATTATAGAAAGAAATCACTTACTAACAGTAGCAACCGATGAGAGATTTGTCCAGTGTGTCTTGATTGTATAACTGTAAAAGTTATGGCAAATCAATCCACACATCGGTTCCATGGAAGTAATGTTCTGGCTTGACTTTCACCATGAGGAGTTGTCGCCCGGTCTTTACTTCTCTCATGTACCAGTCATGCAATCTGCGCATCTGCGTTGATACAAGTGGCAGCTCCTCAGGCCTGACCTGAGGGTTCCCGGGGACGTATTTCCTTGCTACTTCCTCCTCTTCAATCCCGGGGAGATCCTCGATGCCTACGAGTTGTCCAACAGTGACATCAGCCTCTCTAGCCATCTGCCTTTGAGCGTCGGTTACCACAAAATCGGTACTAACCTTGAGCAGGGGGATCGATTGCACTTCCTATTCTCTCAGCTGGGAAGCAGTTTTCCTGCTTTTATTACTACCTGCTTGGCTCGAGCTCGAATCCTTATCTTTTTGTGCACGATATGACTTCTTAATAGAACGCTCATAGTCTAAGTCCGTTCTCTTCACAGCCGGTTGAGCCATATCCACAAAGTGTTGTATGACTTTCTCAGGTATTTTCTCCTTTGGCGGTGGGGGTGGTTTCGCTGCAAAATGGGCCTTCACTTTGCCATCCACTATGGCCTTGTTTTTTCGTCACTCCTATCATAAGCCAACTTCTTTTTGGCAGCAGGTTTGGATTTCTTTGTTGGTGCTCTCTTCCGCTTTGGAGAAGCACGCTTACGCGCCCGAGATCGATATGGTGGAATCGCGTTGGGCTCCATCTCAGGGTGGGGTAGAGTCAGTTGACGCGGCGGAGAGGAGTCGGCTGATGCGGCGGACTTGGAGAAGGAGTCGGCTGACACTGTGGACTTGGAGGAGGATTCGGCTGACGCTGCAGACTTGGAGGAGGAGTCGGCTGACGTTGCGGACTTGGAGAATGAGTCGGCTGACGCTGCAGACTTGGAGGAGGAGTCGGTGCCCTTGGCATCGAGTTTTGAAAGACGATGCATTCCTTTCTCCATAGAATGACACCACGTCCGGCCTCTCCCAGTGTCTGCTCCCCTTCACCTCTTGGAAAGTCAACCTCCAGTGAGTCATATCCCGACATCACTCCATCCACCCCGACACGAGCATAGCCAGCTGGAATCGGATTTCCATTGAAGGTTGCTTCAGGGGTATTTTGTAAAGCATAGCCGACTGCCACCTTCATGGATATATTCTTTAGTTTCATGTGTAGCCCACAAGGTGTCGTATCTTTGATGTCATCCACGGGGTATCTAGCCAGCAGTGCATCATCGGCCGGGACCCCCGTGGAACCCATGCTGCTTTTCAGCATAGATGGGATGATGCTATCAAATGCTGGATCTGCTTGCTGCTGCCGCTGAGATGCCTTTCCTGGCTAAGTGTGTCGATATGCTCCTGCTGCCGCATGAAAGCGTGTTCCAACTCCGCGTTCTTTGATTCTACCTGTTGAAGGCAGTCTGCTTCCTGCTTCTTCTTCTCCTCCTGCTTCTTCTTTTTCGCACGACTTCTATAAGTGGTGTTCCAATCTGCAAACCCATCAACCCACGGAACAATGCCTCTGCCTTGTGTTCGTCCCGGGTGTTCAGGATTCTTCAAGGCACGCGTAAGCTCGTCGTTCTCTCTCTTGGGCAGGAACGCCCCCGTTTGAGCCTCTTATACTGCAACAAGTAAAGCATCATAGGCTTCTTTAAGACTTGCATGCACCATAATCTCCCCTGTCTTTGGGTCCAACTTTCCCCCATGCGCATAAAACCAAGTCCTGCACCTGTCAGGCCAACCCAATGTTTTTGGTGTGACCCCTGCAGCAATCATCTGTGCCTCAGATTCATCCCACTTAGGCCGACCGATCTGGTAGCCACCTTGCCCCAGAACATGGTGTCACTTTTTTTCGCAGCATTAATCTTGTTTTTCCTTGACCGTTCCTTAGCTGCTTCTGATTCCTTGAACTTCACCAAAGAGTCCCACTGATCTTTTGCCTTCTCCAGTGCTCTAGAGAATTCTAGAGTCTGCTTTCCCGCTGCTTCGTAGCTGGCCCATAATCTTTTCTTGTGGTTGTAGAATTGTGTGACCATCTTCTTAAGTGCATTCTTCTTGACTTTCTCTCGTTCTGCATCTGTCAAATGCTCTGGTAGGGTAAAATGTTGACATGAGTGATTCTCAAAGCAGATCTTTTGCTCTCTTGGAGACAAAACTAACTCCTTGATCTCCCTTTGGCTTATTCCATTCTTAAACGGAGATCGGGATTTGGACCCTGACAATAACTCCGCACTGACGAGTAAATTTGGCCCACATGGTTTAATCTCATCGATGTTGTACTTTATGCCAGGCTGCAACCTTTTGGTGGTCCTCGTACTGCCCTGCTTGTAGAACATTTGCTCGATCCAGAGGGCCAAACGAAGAAAGATTTGTTTATATATATATATATATATATATATATATATATATATATCTGTGTGTGTGTGTGTATGTATGTATATGTATATAAATAAAACTCGTCGGTCTTTGTTAATTGAAGAACATTTCCTCCGCCATCAGTGTTTGTGTGGCCTTCCTCTCTTGGTTCTTCCTCAAATATTCCCTCACCGGAATTGTTCAGATATTGGGAGCGTATGATGTCGAACATGATCTCGTCTCCTTCTCTGTCGGTATCCTCCATAGCTTAACTAATCCAGAAGAAAGATAAAACAATTTAGTATTAAAATTAGAATGCATTCAATAAGCAAAAACTGAATCACAGTAGATAGTATGCATCTCGAATAATATCACTCATAGATCTCAAATAATCCAGATAATATGCATCATCAAATATAATCTCGAATACATCTCGAATATTATCAAATATAATCTTGAATACATCTCGAGTATTATCACTACTACATCTCGAATATTATCAGATAACATCACTAGCTAATAGAGATCGAATATTATCGAAAAATCTAGTTCACATACGTTTCCTGAGGTGCGGGCGGTGGACACCCAAAGAGAAGGAACCATCACAGGATCATAGCTCAAGTGAGTTCCCTGAAAACATGTCGGGTATTGGAGAACCTGACATCCAACACAACCATGTAGCGACGGACGTGCTCGTCCTCCTCCCTGACAAGGCAAAATATCACCACCTTGGGGGCAGGTTGCCTCCGCACTGAAAGTGGCCCACACAACTGCTGCCAAAGAAGCTCCAGGTCGAGGATCGGAGCCCGGTTCCTCACCAAACTGTGCGCCCCGGAAGGTAGCACCTCCCAGTGACAGCCTGGTGGAGCCCAGTCCCGGACATGGCGCCTCTCAAGCAGGTTGTCGCCGCGAGTCGACAACGAGGATGTGGGCCAGGCATCGTCGATGTCGAGAACAAATTCTTATGAAAACAAATTCCTATGCAACAATTATCATTTTATTATGCTATTCATATTTAATAAACTTTTACAACTACATAGTAGATGGGCGAATTTGAACAACATTTTATATCCATTGATCCAACCATTCTTTTTATAGAGAACACTTACTTGAACAACATTTCTATCATCCATTTAAATTATAAATAACAGTAGGAAATATGTTCATAATAAAATTTGCCAGAAATAATTCTTTTAATAGCATTTGCAATCTTTTACATGCTTTTGTTGCACTACAACTATTTTAAAAAATTCTTTTAAAATTCCACAAGAAATTATGAGGGGTCATGTGATGCCTATATGTCAATTTTATGCAAAACCCAACTTGGTCTTTTGAATTTTTTGAGCAATATATCCTATTTTCAATTATGTCCCATACCTAGGTTATAACTACAACCCTAATATTCCTTGCTCCAAAAATTCCAAAACTTTTCCCACTTATAGTCCTTCCAACAAAACCCTTAAGTCTAGAAGACCAACTCCATGAGCATAACTTAAGTTCACCAAATAATTCCTTGTGGTTTCTGTCTAGAACTAAATTCTGGTAAACTTGCACTTGCAAGTTTTTCTTTCTGTCAAACTAGCCCCACCACCATATTTATCATCAAAGGATACACCATCCTAGAAATTTCCACAGCCAACCAAAGTGCCTTGGTCACCCTTTCATTTCACCATACACCTCATGTGCATGGCAGAATCTTGCAACTCCTCTGAACTACATTGGGGACTACTTGACCATGCGACCAAACCAGTATGTCCAGCATCTCATTTGCAATCAAGTGTGGCAACCTACCAAATTCTAGCTCCAATAGTGATAACCCACAAGTATAGGGGATGGCAACAGTTTTCGAGGGTAGAGTATTCAACCCAAATTTATTAATTCGACACAAGGGGAGCCAAAGAATATTCGCGAGTATTAGCAGTTGAGTTGTCAATTCAACCACACTTGAAAGACTTAATATCCACAACAAAGTATTTAGTAGCAAAGTAGTATGATAGTGATAGTAACAGTGGCAAAAGTAACAATAGAAGTTTTGTAATGATTGTGATAGCAGCAACGGCAAAGTAACTTAACAAAGATCAATATGTGAAAAGCTCATATACATTGCATCAGTGATGGATAATTATGTCAGATGGCACTCATCATGCAATAGTTATAACCTAGTGTGACATGGAACTAGCCCCAATTCATCAATATAATGTATGCATGTATTCCATATATAGTCATACATGCTTATGGAAAAGAACTTGCATGACATCTTTTGTCCTACCCTCCCGTGGCAGCGGGGTCCTAATGGAAACTAAGGGATATTAATGTATCCTTTTAATAGAGAACCGAAACAAAGCATTAGCACTTAGTGAATACATGAACTCCTCAAACTACGGTAATCACAGGAAAGAATCCCAATTATTGTCACATTGGGGTATGCGGATCATAACACGTAGTAGGTGTCACAACTTGTAAGATGGGATCAAGAACACAAATATATTCATGGAAACATAATAGATTTATATAAGAAATCATGGCACTCGGGCCCTAGTGACAAGCATTAAGCATAACAAAGTCATAGCAACATCAATCTCAGAATACAGTAGATACTAGGGATCAAACCCTAACAAAACTAAGTCGATTACATGATAAATCTCATCCAACCCATCACCGTCCAGCAAGCTTACGATGGAATTACTCACTCCAGCAGTGAGCATCATGAAATTGGTGATGGAGAAAGGTTGGTGATGATGATCGCAATGGATTCCCCTCTCCGGAGCCCCGAACGGACTCATATATGCCCTCCCGATGAAGAACAGGAGGTGGCGACAGCTCCGTATCGTAAAATGCGATGAATCCTTCTCTCTGATTTTTTCTCCCTGAATAGGGTTATATATAGTTGGAGTTGACGTCGGAGGAAGTCCAGGGGCCCCACAATCCTAGGAGGCGCTTGGGGGGTGGGCGCGCCCCCATGGCTTGTGGGCTCTGGGCGGACCCCCTCTGGATAATTCTTGCGCCAGTATTTTTTATATATTCCAAAAATATTATCCATAAATTTTGAGGTCAATCTGAAACTTTTATTTCTGCACAAAAATAACACCATCGCAATTCTCCTGAAAACATCGTTAGTCCGGGTTAGTTCCATTCAAATCATGCAAATTAGAGTCCAAAATA
This sequence comes from Aegilops speltoides, assembly GCA_021437245.1. Classification (NCBI taxonomy): domain Eukaryota; kingdom Viridiplantae; phylum Streptophyta; class Magnoliopsida; order Poales; family Poaceae; genus Aegilops; species Aegilops speltoides. The sequence goes on from CM038141.1 coordinate 275,923,504, forward strand.
AGGGCAAAAGAGTTTGAAAAAGTAGATACGATGGAGACGTATCAACTCCCTCAAGCTAAACCCATTGCTTGTCCTCAAGCAATTCAGTTGACAAACTGAAAGTGATAAAAAAAACTTTTACAAACTCTGTTTGATCTTGTTGTTGCAAATATGTGTAGCCGATATTCAGGTTTTCAGCAAAGATTATGAACTAACCATATTCAAAATAACATTTAGGCCTCACTTTTACTCATATTAATGGCATAACCAACTAGCAAGCAATAATAATGAATCTCAGATGACAACACTTTTTTCAAAACAATTATGATACAATATGACAAAATGGTATCTCACTAGCCCTTTCTGAGACCGCAAAACATAAATGCAGAGCACCCTTGAAGATCAAGGACTGACCGGACATTGTAATTCATGTCAAAAGAGATCCAGTCATAGTCATACTCAACATTAATTAATAACAAAGCATATAAATGATAGAAGTGCTCTCCAGCTAGTGCTTTTTGTAAGAAGATCATGACTCAACAATAAAAGTAAATAGAGAGGCCCTTTGGAGAGGGAAGCAGGAATTTGCAGAGGTGCCAGAGCTCGGAGCTTTTAAAGCAGAGATGAATATAATTTTGAGCGGTATGCTTTCATTGTCAACATAACAATCTTTAATGCTAGATACATTATAGGCGGTTCCCAAATAGAATGGTAATGTTTTTACTCCCCTCCACCAACAATCACACTCCACAACTAGCCGAATTCACGGGTGCCGTCCATACTAACAACAGACTTGGGGGACTTTTGTTTTATGATTATATTTTGATTTGATTTAGAGCATGGAACTGGGCATACCGATCACCAGCCACTTTCTCGTGAATGGCAAGCGAATAAACACTCATCGTGAGAATAACCCACCTAGCATGAAGGTACTAACAACCCTAGTCGCTACATGAGCGATTTGGGCATACATAACAAATTATTATTTGAAGGTTTAGAGTTTGGCACATGCAAATTTACTTGGAACGGCAGGTAAATAGCGCATATAGGTAGGTATGGTGGACTCATATAGAACAACTTTGGGTTTAAGGAAGTGGATGCACAAGCAGTATTCTCGCTTAGTACAAGTGAAGGCTAGAAAAAGATTGAGGAGCGACCAACTAGAGAGCGACAACGGTCATAAACATGCACCGAGATTAAAAAATCGAGTGCAAGCATGAGTAGGATATAAATCACCATGAACATAAATATCGTGGAGGCTATGTTGTTTTTGTTTCAACTATATGCGTGAACATGTGCCAAGCCAAGCCACTTGAATAATTTAGAAGAGGATACCATCCTATCATACTTCATAATAACAATTTTAAATGCATGTTGGCACTCAAGACAAACCATTATACACTCCTAGCTAATTAAGCATGGCATGAGTAACTATAATCTCCAATTGTCCTTGCAAACTTGTTTCATACATAATAGGCCGAATCAAGAATGATGAGCTAATCATATTTACAAAAACAAAATAGGTCGAGTTCATACTAGCTTTTCTTAATATCAATTATTTCATCAAATATCTTCATTATTGCCTTTCACTTGCGTGACCGAACGGTGTGAATAATAAAAAGAGTGCATGTGCATTGGACTAAGCTGGAATATGCAAACATTTATTCAAAGGAGAAGACAATGTAATATGGGCTCTTTGTTAGATCAACAATAATGCATATGAGAGCCACTCAGCGTTTTCATCGTGGTCTTCTCCTCACGACCCAAAGAAAAGAAAAAGAATTTCAGAGAAACACACTGAAGTATTTTTTTGAAGTTTTTGTTTTTCTGAATAAAGTAAAATGAAAACGAGAAAAACTATTTACACGGGAAAGCTCCCAACAAGCAAAAGAAGAACGAGTAAATTTTTGGGTTTTACTTTAATACTAATACTGAATAAACTAGAAAGAAAAAGCCAAAAGAAGCGAGAAATATTTTTTTGAATTTTCTCAAAGTTTTTCAAACACACAAGAAGAAAACAAGAAAAATAAACTAACATGGATAATACAATGGAAAAGTATGAACACCGACAACTGGAATGAATGTGCGAACATGAATGTAATGTCGGTGAGAAATACGTACTCCCACAAGCTTAGGCTTTTGGCCTAAGTTGGTCTATGGCCACAACTCGAAATAGTTCTCTCCTCGATACTCTAAACGGTCCCGAGGGTTCCACTGGTTGGTGAGCTCTTGTGGCTCCCCCTGATAAACAGACTCCTTACATGGATCAGGTGATGTGTCTGGCTCAGGAATTGGGGATCGAGTCCTCTCCCAGTATGCGTAAATGTCATCGGGCATAATAGTGTACCTGCCTGAATGAATGTCGAACAAAGAAGGTGCAGACAAAGTAATAATCTGACAAGTACCCTGACTAAATACTAAGTTGTAGAGGAGCCACTTCTCCTTGTCGTTAGCAATAAAATCATGTGCTACCATACTAGCATAGTCTATATTTAGCGGGTAACTTTATCTCATCCTCTTCATCGTGCCTAACAGGTATCTCAAAATATTTGGCCAGGCGCAAGGCATAGACTCCACCAAAAACAACGCCCTTCGAACGGTTTGTGTGTAACCGTCGAGAGACAATAGCGCCCAAACTAAAAGTTCTATCAACATATAGGGCATGGCGTAAAATAGCGAGGTCAGGGGAACTAAGGCTCCACTCTCCCCACGACCAATCAGACATCTCCCAACAAATAATGAGTAATAACGTAAAACGGGAAAATGTAAACTAGCCACTCTTGCGTCAACATGGCACCCGTCGGGTTCGGATGCGGGTAATGGTCGCCCAAACCCTTACTCGTCTCAATATCCCCCTCCCCCAAACCCGCACCCATACCCACACCTCATGTTTCATATTGTTCCCATACCCGTACCCGGTCGGGTGCGGGTAATACCCGCGAGTAAATATACCCATCTTAGCCACCTTTCCTAATTCACACTTCACCATGTATTTTTAGCATTTCCGCATATATACACAAAATTTTAGCATGTATACTTCAAAATTTCAACACATATATACCACATTTTAGCATTTGAGCACATACATATCACGATTTGTAGTGCGATGGAATAAAAAATGGTGTTAATTTATAAAATTGGATAGTGATAAGCATGAACTAGATGGCACCAAACAATGTTGAATTACATTCATGGATGAGTAGCCTATAAGTGAACTCAGAGAAACATTCACATATGTTCTTTCTTCCTTTTTCCAATAACAAGAGAAACTAGAGGGACACAATTTTCTATAATTTTATTTTGTTGAAATTACTTATGCATCCCCTACTTCGAAATGATCAAATGGAGAATACTATAATAAGATCAATAAAATCAAAGGCAAAATCATGAGTTTACAAAACAAGATCAACACATTTTAAAGGGGAGGTGATTTTGGGTCGATGCTAGCGGTTGCATTTTTGTACGCGGGTATGGGTATTGCCTTCCTATACCCATACCTGGCTTACCCGATGGGTACAATTTTTCCCCATTTATAAACCCATGGGTATTTATTTTTCTCAAATCCTTGCCCTAATAGGGTTTTTACCTGTCGGGTTCACGGGTTGCGGGTTAACTCTTGCCTCAGACACTCCTCTCTCTTCCCCAAAAGTAATTTCAGTAATAAAATCTTCCATGTCTCTTGGACGTGGTTCACTAACGCTGCCCTCATAAGGTAATTTGCAAACATTGCATCATAAAGTTTCATTCGCTTAGACACATCATACAAGTGAAATTATACAATAGGAGGATCCTTCCTAGCATGAAAGTGAAAATTTTGTAAGAAGGTATTAGTGAGTAGGCGGTATTGGTCACACTTATCTTGGAGGAAGTCGGTGATCCCGCATTCTCCGCCAAGTAATAGAAATCATCATAAATTATGACCTCCCTCAAGAACACGTCGCTTGGCCATTCACACGGCCGAACCTCCGCCGCACGCGGAAGGTTGTACTTGGGCTTCTTATTCTCCCAATTTTCATTTTATTCTGAACCTTTACCTGAAGAACCCCTTAACCAACCCCTCATCATTTTTTACTTCTAAATTTTTTTGAAATTTTTAGTGACCCAAAATTAAAGTGAACTAAACTCAACAAAACTAATAGAACTACTCTCACAAGTGTATAGAGGCTAAATCATGCAACAAAACTAGTTTGGACCATATAAATTTGACATGTAAGCTCAAGAACAAGGTCACCACAGCAACAAAATTTGCAATATATAAAGCACTAGAACAAAAACTAGTTGCACCGATGGAGGAGTCACATACCGAAGAACAATCCCTCAAAATAGTTTCAGAAATGGATGTAATATCCCATATTTTCAATTTGGAATGTTATACATTAGATCATCATTGCATATCATATTTTAATGCATTTTGGCTAGATCCTAGAAATTCTACGCAACTCAAGGACCCACAGAGAGAGTTGGGGATTTCGTTATTTTCATATTTGAGTTTCTCAAATTTTGAAAAGAGGATCATTTGATTTTAATTATTTTCTCTTCTTATATTTCTTTTAGAAAAATAAAAGAGAGGGAATAAAATGACTTTCCCAAAATAAAGAAATATTGGAGATTAAATATTAAAATCAAATAAGATTTTATTTCGGAGTTTTATCGCCATTTTATTTGAATTAGGAAAAATGCGCGTTTTTCAAAATTGCATTTTGGACCCAAATAAATGTTCACTTTGTCCGGCTTATTTTTAGAGTACGGGGAAAATTCATTTTGGAATTTTTGGAGTCCGTTTAGTATTTCTTTCCTTTCTTTTTCTGCATGTCGGAATTATTTAACAAAAAAATCAAACCAACTTTGGCCGCCGTGGGCGAACCGGACTCCGCCTCGCCCCGGGGTTTATAAGCCGCCACCCCGCCGCCCCAGCCCACCCCACCGCCGCGAACCCTAGCCCGTCTCGAGCCCGCGCCCGCCCGCGCCGCCCGACGCCGCCGCCGCCAGAGTTGACCGCCGTCACCGCCGGAGTTGACCGCCGCCGCTGCCGTTTTTTTCGGGTTTATTTCGGTAAACCTTAGATCTAAATCCGTTTTTTTAATTCTGGTTTATTTTCATTAGATCGGTTTTTCCGACGGTTTATTTATTTGTCGGACGTTCGTCCGTACGTTCGTTTTAATGAACAGTTTTCATCGTTTAGCCGCAGACAGCGAACGTTCGTTCGTTAGCCTGTTCGTCAGTTTTTATTTTTTCAGGGTTTTCCGCGATTATTTTCGATCGCGATTTCTGCCCTGATTTTCGTTTTATTTTATCTTTTTGCTCGTTTATCGGAATCAGTCGTTTCAAGTGCCTACAGTTTCGTCTCGAAACCCTCTTTCTGTTTAACCAACTCAAACAAGTTTTTGCTAGTGTAAAATTTGACTTAGGTCCAGATTAGTAAACAAAGCTTGTTTCTTTCGCCGTTTGAGTTTCGTTGCTTCATTTGATTTGATTCTTTTTGCAAACAGGAGTTCTTAAGTTGAACTTTCTGGTTTGATCTCTTAATTGAGTTTTATTCATTCATTAGATGAGTGCTTATTGTACGCTTGTTTGTTTGTGATAGAGTACCCGGAGTGCGCAGCGTGCTACTACGAGTCTTTAGGTTTCACGGATCATCAGCAAGGCAAGTAACACTTTGACCTCTTTACTACCCAGTTTTATTGCATTAGATCAACCCTCAAACAATTGCATGGTTAGGATCTGTTTAATATGTGGGTTTTGGGAAGTAGTTGAGGTAGTACCTATTGTCCTGTTTATTATCAAACCTTTGGGAGTTACTTCTACGTTTGCTTATATTGTTATGCTATGCTAGTAGACGTGGATTGGGTGAGTGTATCCATGACAGATGTGAGTATTGCTAATTATTGGTTAACTTAAGGTGGCAACTTTAATACACATCTGGGTGGATTGAGGCACCTGGGGAACCCAGTGTTGCCTGTATTTTTGGAAATCCCGGGGTACCGTGTGATTCTCCTATGGACTGCCACCCAGGCTCAAAGGGATCATAAGATTATTCATTCTAGAAACTTTCGTGTGCAGCCACTAGCTATTATGGGCTCTAGCATAGTTGATTAAGTCGTGTGAACTCTTACAGTGGTAGACTAGCAGATGTAGGGGAAAGTAGGTGTAACTATCTACCCATCGTAAGGTGCAACGCTTCTGAAAGACTATGTCTCGGTCATCCATTTCTCAAACACCATGTAGTGCGAGAATTCCAACGAAGGAGATCGAGTCTTCTGGGGAAAAGTGCGCAAACCTCTGAAGAGGGTACAAACTAATCATGGTTAGTCGTGTCCCTGGTTATGGACGTTTTGAGTATCTAGTACTTGGATTATCATGTGGATCTCATCACTCTTAAATGTTAATTTGATTGGGTTTAATTATGATGCATAATTGGGATTGAGTTGGTGAACCTTCTCAATGTTTAAGCAACCACCATGATAGTTAAATAAAATGTATTCCTTTGTTGTAGGGAAAATTGGCTTTATGCAAAACCGTAACCATAGAGCTTTCCACCAGCCATATATGCATGTAGTGATAACATTATTCTGTTCATTACTCTCTATGTGTTATATTGCCAGCATATTCCATGTGCTGACCCGTTTTCGGGCTGCAACATTCATGTTGCAGACTTTTCACACGACGAGTAAGGTGTCTTAGGTCGTGATCTTTCACTCAGTGATGCCGTTGGAGTTGATGGACTCACTTTATCTTCCAAGTCTTCCGCTGTTATCATTATTAGATGGCCTTAAGCCATATTTATTGTAATAAGTTCTCTTTTGGGACATTCAATGTAATAAGTGTGTGATTGCTACTCTGTTATAAATCCTTCAAGTACTATGCGTGTCAGCATTACCGATCCAGGGATGACACTGATGCACAGAGATCAAACTGTTTGAGGTCTGGTCGCTACAAGATGGTATCAGAGTACACGCTGACTATAGGACACGACCACTAAGCTAAAGCCCTAGATCACTACCATCTTCTCATTTCTGACTCCTCTCCTTTCTCTACTCTTTTAGGATGGCGGATGCAAGGAACAAGTTCACGCAACCGGATGAAGATACACCTTTTGGACGTCACTTGAAGGAAGTAACTAGATACCTAAACATCAGAGTACCAAGCTTCACCGGAACCTGCATCGCCACTTTGCCAGAAGAGAAGCATTGGATGATTCAAGTTCAAGTTCCAGGAAGGACGTTTGTGCCCGTCATTGAGCCCATAGATTTTTCCTTTGATGCACCCACCTGCAGTCTAGGAAAGAGCGTGGCAGCCCACATCACCATGGGACGCATTGGAGAAGTTTACCACAAGGATCTCAAGGATACTATCTACCAGATTTGTGGGCGCTGAGATGAGCAATGGGAGATGATCAGCACCAGGAAGGATAGATCCATTGCAGCATTCATCCAGGAGTTAAACCAGCACATTCGACGCCAGGAGAACCAGATGTGCGCAGACATGATAGATCTGAAGAAGGCTATGACCATGATCACGGAGTTGTAAGAAGAACTCAAGACTACACGCGATGGATATGAGGAGGAAATGACGACACTCGTGGAGAAGAATGATGACATGAAGAAGAAGCTAAAAGTATTCATGGGATACCCCGCGCCAGGAGGAGAAGACGACGATTCCACTTGCCCGGAGAACGACATCATCATCGACGACACCGACTCGGACCCTGACGATAGTGATGATGACTATGTTGATGAAGCTGGAGCAGATATCATGGAGTCTTTGACCGATCAATTTTTCTAGTCGACCACCATAATAGTAGTAGTATACCCCCATGTATATAGCATATTCCGAGCATTTTTGAAATGATAGTTAGATCGATGTATGCCCTTGTTTTGAATTGATTGAAGTGATATTAATTGTGTTTGTCTCATGTGCATATGGGTAGTGTTTCCCCTCTAGATCTATTTCTATTCTGTATTCTCATCCTTTCTAAACCCTTAGATGCCTCTGAGACGTGACAATGGATTAGCTTTCCCACCGGAGCTCACTCAGTTGATCCAGTAGCAGAATGCATTAATGCAGATACTAGTCCAGAATCAGAATCAGGGGAACAACAACAACAACAACAACAACAACAACAACAACAACAACAACAACAACAACAACAACAACAACAACAACCCACCACCACCACCACCTGTTGATCACTTAGCCCGTTTCTTGAGGCTTAATCTACCGGTGTTCTCCAGTAGCACCGAGCCGATAGTTGCAGATGATTGGCTCCGCAAGATTGGGAGGGAGTTGACCACTTCAGGATGCATAGATGTGGAGAGAGTGCGTTTTGCCGCACATCAGCTTGATGGGCCCGCAGCATCATGGTGGGAGAATTTCATAGCCAATTATCCCATCGACACTGTCACATGGGACTAGTTTCAGCAGGCTTTCGGTACTGCCCATGTTTCAGCAGGAGCTATGGCCATGAAGAAGCGTGAGTTTTGCAACTTGCTCCAAGGAGGACGTACAGTTGGCCAGTATGTGGATGACTTTAGTAAGCTAGCACGTTATGCCCCGATAGCGTTACTACGGATGCGACTAAGCAGGAGAAGTTTCTGGAAGGACTGAATGATGAGCTGAGCATGCAGTTGATGGTGGCAACCTTCAACAACTACCAGGAGTTGGTAGATAGAGCTCTCATGATTGAAGGGAAGCAGCAGTAGATTAACAGCTGCAAGAGGAAGTATGGAGAATGGAAGTACAATTCTGGAGCTCAGCAGAAGCCTCGTTTTACCCCGAACTCGGGAGGACCTTTTCAGCATAACCATGGAGGCCACAATCATAATGGAGGGAGTTCGCACAACCGTAGTGGACCCAGGAATGGGAATGGTAATGGAGGAAGCATCGGCCAGAACCGCACCAACCCATCAACCCCAGCCAAGAAGGATCTGAGCCACGTCACTTGCTACAAGTGCCAGAAGACTGGACATTATGCCAATGAATGTCCTCAAGATAAGAATGGAAATGGCAATGGAAGCTCTGGGAAGAAGCCGAACCTTTCAACAGGGGACAGGTGAACCACGTTAAGGTGGAGGAGGTTGAAGCCCAGCCAGATGCAGTAATAGGTAAGTCTTTGGTTAAGTCATTTACTGCAATCATTCTTTTTGATACTGGTGCATTGCATTCATACTTATCAAGGGGATTTGTGGACAAGTATAAATTGCCCACCAAAGTTCTTAGAACACCTATGTTAGTAAGCTCAACAGGAGCGGAGTATATGGCAAGTCAAGGATGTTTTCAGATGCCATTGACCATAGGTAGGCATGTTTTCCCCTCGGATCTATTAATTTTGGAGTCGCAAGGTTTGGATGTGATTTCGGGTATGGATTGGCTATCGATGTATGGAGGAAACATCGACTGCGCCAGTAAGTCGATTTTGCTGACCACCCCAGAAGGAAGAAGGATCAAGTATGTATCACGACATGAGCCGAAGAGGACTCGAGTGAATTCCTTATGAGGAGTTGTACAGGAGGAAGTACCAGTGGTGAAGGATTTCCCTGATGTATTTCCAGAAGAGTTGCCAGGCATGCCACCGGATAGAGACATTGAGTTTTTGATTGAGCTTTTGCCAGGCATAGGGCCGATATCTAAGAGACCGTACAGAATGCCCGCAAAGGATTTGGAGGAAATTAAGAAGCAGATTAAGGAGTTACTGGATAAAGGCTATATTCGCCCAAGTTCGTCACCTTGGGGATCGCCAGTGCTTCTAGTGGAGAAGAAGGATGGATCATTGAGGATGGTTGTTGATTATCGAGGATTTAATGAAGTGACAATCAAGAACAAGTACCCACTACCGATGAACAATGATTTGTTTGACAAATTGCAAGGAGCTAAGGTATTTTCCAAGATCGATCTGCGATCAGGATACCACCAGTTGAAGATTCGAGAGCATGATATACCCAAGACAGCTTTTACCACAAGGTACGGGCTATATGAGTATACCGTTATGTCATTTGGTCTGACTAACGTACCTGCCTATTTCATGAATATGATGAACAAGGTATTTATGGAGTTTTTGGATAAATTCGTCATGGTGTTCATTGATGATATTCTGGTCTACTCGAAGAATGAAGAGGAGCATAAGGAGCATTTGCATTTGGTACTCGGAAAGCTCAGAGAACATCAGTTATATGCCAAGTTCAGCAAGTGTGAGATTTGGTTGAAAGAAGCTGGATTCCTCGGACATGTGATATCTTGAGAAGGGATAGCAGTAGACCCCACCAAAGTTGTCACTGTGACAAACTGGGAAGCACCCACAACAGTTGGAGAGATCCGGAGTTTTCTTGGACTCGCAGGATACTACCGGAGGTTCATTGAGAATTTCTCGAAGATTGCAAAACCTATGACAGAGTTGTTGAAGAAGGACACCAAGTTAAAATGGGAGGAATGTGAGGCCAGTTTCCAGGAGTTGAAGAAACTTTTGGTCACATCACCAGTGTTGATTCTGCCAGATCAGCGCAAGGATTATGAAGTATATTGCGACGCTTCTCGTTGAGGACTTGGACCAGTGCTTATGCAGGAGGGAAGAGTTGTCTCGTATGCCGCACGACAACTTAAGCCCCATGAGTTGAATTATTCTACGCATGATTTGGAGTTAGCAGCCATAGTGCATGCGTTGAAGACACGAAGACATTTTCTTATCGGGAACCACTGTGAGGTGTACACGGATCATAAGAGTTTGAAGTATATCTTCATGCAGAAGGAGTTAAATCTCAGGCAAAGGAGATGGTTGGAGCTCATTAAGGATTATGAGATGAGGTTGCATTATCGTCCAGGAAAGGCTAACGTAGTAGCCGATGCGTCGAGCTGCAAGAGCCATGTCAACACCCTCATGACCGGAGAGTTACCTAAGGAGTTAGTCGAAGATCTTCGCGAGCTATGTTTGGAGATAGTTCCGATAGGCTATGTAGAAGCATTGGAGATTCAGTCTACTTTGATGGATAAGATCAGAGAAGCTCAAAAGACCAACAAGGAGATTGCCGAGATAAAGGAGAATATGAGCAAAGGAAAAGCTAAGGGATTTCGTGAGGATGAACATGATACCTTATGGTTTGAGGACCGCGTATATGTGCCTAATGATTTGGAGATCAGGAAGTTGATTCTGCAAGAGGCCCATGATTCGCCGTATTCGATTCACCCAGGAAATACCAAGATGTATTTGGATTTGAAGGACAGTTTCTGGTGGACCGGAATGAAGAAGGATACTGTAGAGTATGTAGCAGTTTGTGATGTATGTCAGAGAGTGAAGGCAGAGCATCAGAAGCCAGCAGGATTGCTACTGCCATTGCCGATACCCAAATGGAAGTGGGATAAGCTAGGCAAGGATTTTATCACGGGATTGCCCAGGACTTGTTCAGGCAACGACTCAATATGGGTTGTAGTCGATCGTTTGGCAAAGGTAGCTCATTTCATCCCAGTGAAGACCACTTATACAAGTGCTAAGTTGGCAAAGATATACATGACCAGGATCGTATGTCTGCATGGAGTTCTGAGGACCATTGTATCAGATAGAGGAACCCAGTTTACCTCAAAGTTCTGGAATTAGTTGCACGAAACTTTGGGTACCAGGCTAGAGTTCAGTACAGCCTTTCATCCACAGACAGATGGACAGACCGAGAGAGTCAATCAGATTCCGGAGGACATGTTGAGAGCTCGTGCACTAGATTATGGATCTAGTTGGGACGACAATTTGCCATATGCGGAGTTCTCTTACAACAACAGTTATCAATCCAGTTTGAAGATGGCCCCCTTTCGAGGCCTTGTACGGAAGGAGGTCCAGGACACCGTTGTTGTGGGATGAAGTTGGAGACCGTCAGTTGTTTGGACCAGATTTGGTTAAAGAGTCTGAAGAGAAAGTTAAGCTGATTCGTGATAGACTCAAGGTAGCCCAGTCCAGGCAAAAGAGCTATGCGGATTCTAAATGCAAGGAGACAGTTTACAAATTCAGAGACAGAGTTTATCTTTGTGTATCCCCACTTCGAGGAGTAAAGCGTTTTGGAGTTAAGGGAAAGCTAGCGCCACGTTCTGTGGGACCATACAAAGTTCTGGAACGAATGGGAGAAGTTGCTTACAAGTTGGAATTGCCTGAAGGACTGTCAGGAGTTCATGATGTGTTCCACGTTTCCCAGTTGAAGAAGTGCCACGCAGAGATGGCCGATATCCCTCTGAGAGATACAGTGCCACTGGAAGCCATTCAGTTGGATAGTGATTTGACCTATGAGGAGAAACCACTCAAGATTCTCGAGTTTGCTAGCCGAGTCACGCGCAGCAAGGTTATCAAGTTCTGCAAAGTTCACTGGAGCCATCATATCGAGGATGAAGCCACCTGGGAGCGAGAGGAAGACTTATGGAAGGACCACCCTCACCTATTTTCTAGCCAACCCGAATCTCGAGGGCGAGATTCATCTTAAGGGGGGTAGGTTTGTAACATCCCAAATTTTCAATTTGGAATGTTATACATTAGATCATCATTGCCTATCATATTTTAATGCATTTTTGCTAGATCCTCGAAATTCTACGCAACTCAAGGACCCACGGAGAGAGTTGGGGATTTCGTTATTTTCATATTTAAGTTTTCTCAAATTTTGAAAAGAGGATCATTTGATTTTAATTATTTTCTCTTCTTATATTTCTTTTATAAAAATAAAAGAGAGGGAATAAAATAACTTTCCCAAAATAAAGAAATATTGAAGATTAAATATTAAAATCAAATAATATTTTATTTCGGAGTTTTATCGCCATTTTATTTGAATTAGGAAAAATGCGCGTTTTTAAAAATTGCATTTTAGGCCCAAATAAATGTTCACCTTGTCCGGCTTATTTTTAGAGGACGGGAAAATTTTATTTTGGAATTTTTGCAGTCCGTTTAGTATTTCTTTTCTTTCTTTTTCTGCATGTTAGAATTATTTAAAAAAATCAAACCGACTTGGGCCGCCGTGGGCCACCCGGACTCCGCCTCGCCCCGGGCTTTATAAGCCGCCACCCCGCCGCCCCAGCCCACCCCAGCCACCGCCGAACCCTAGCTGCCTCGAGCCTCGCCGCCCAGCCGCCCGCCGCCCGCATGCCATTGCCACGCTGCCACGCGCCGCCGCCACCGCCTTTTTTTTCCGGTTTATTTCGGTTAACCCTAGATCTAGATCCCTTTTTTTAAATTCCGGTTTATTTTTGTTAGATCAGTTTTTCTGACGGTTTATTTATTTTGCGGATGTTCGTCCGTATGTTTGTTTTAACGAACGGTTATCATAGTTTCGCCGCAGACAGCGAACATTCGTTCGTCAGCCTGTTCGTCAGTTTTTCTTTTTCCGCGGTTTTATGCGATTATCTTCGATCGCGATTTCTGCCCTGATTTTCGTTTTAGTTTATCTTTTCGCTCGTTTATCGGAATCAGGTGATTCAAGCGCCTAGAGTTTCATCTCGAAACCCTCTTTCTGTTTAACCAACTAAAACAAGTTTTTGCTCGTGTAAAATTTGACTTATGTCCAGATTAGTAAACAAAGCTTGTTTCTTTCGCCGTTTGAGTTTTGTTGCTTCGTTTGATTTGATTCTTTTTGCAAACAGGAGTTCTTAAGTTGAACTTTCTGGTTTGATCTCTTATTTGAGTTTTATTCATTCATTAGATGAGTGCTTATTGTATGCTAGTTTGTTTGTGATAGAGTACCCGGAGTGCGCAGCATGCTACTACGAGTCTTTAGGTTTCACGTATCATCAGCAAGGCAAGTAACACTTTGATCATACCTCTTTACTACCCAGTTTTATTGCATTAGATCAACTCTCAAACAATTGCATGGTTAGGATCTGTTTAATATGTGGGTTTTGGGAAGTAGTTGAGGTAGTACCTATTGTCCTGTTTATTATCATACCTTTGGGAGTTACTTCTACGTTTGCTTATATTGTTATGCTATGCTAGTAGACGTGGATTGGGTGAGTGTATCCATGACAGATGTGAGTATTGCTAATTAATGGTTAACTTAAGGTGGCAACTTTAATACACATCTGGGTGGATTGAGGCACCTGGGGAACGCAGTGTTGCCTATATTTTTGGAAATCCCGGGGTACCATGTGATTCTCCTATGGACTGCCACCCAGGCTCAAAGGGATCATAGGATTATTCATTCTAGAAACTTTCGTGTGCAGCCACTAGCTATTATGGGCTCTAGCATAGTTGATTAAGTCGTGTGAACTGTTACAGTGGTAGACTAGCAGATGTAGGGGAAAGTAGGTGTAACTGTCTACCCATCGTAAGGTGCAAACGCTTCTGAAAGACTATGTCTCGGTCATCCGTTTCTCAAACACCACGAGAATTCCAACGGAGGAGATCGAGTCTTCTGGGGAAAAGTGCGCAAACCTCTGAAGAGTGTACAAACTAATCATGGTTAGTCGTGTCCCCGGTTATGGACGTTTTGAGTATCTAGTACTTGGATTATCATGTGGATCTCATCACTCTTAAATGTTAATTTGATTCGGTTTAATTATGATGCTTAATTGGGATTGAGTTGGTGAACCTTCTCAATGTTTAAGCAACCACAATGATAGTTAAATAAAATGTATTCCTTTGTTGTAGGGAAAATTGGCTTTATGCAAAACCGTAACCATAGAGCTTTCCACCAGCCATATATGCATGTAGTGATAACATTATTCTGTTCATTACTCTCTATGTGTTAAATTCCCAGCATATTCCATGTCCTGACCCGTTTTCGGGCTGCAACGTTCATGTTGCAGACTTTTCAGACGATGAGTAAGGTGCCTTAGGTCGTGATCTTTCACTCAATGATGCCATTGGAGTTGATGGACTCACTTTATCTTCCAAGTCTTCTGCTGTTATCATTATTAGATGGCCTTAGGCCATATTTATTGTAATAAGTTCTCTTTTGAGACATTCGATGTAATAAGTGTGTGATTGCTACTCTGTTATAAATCCTTCAAGCATCTTGACGTGTTAGCATTATCGATCCAGGATGACAGCGATGCACGAGATCGGTCGTGCGAGGTCCAGTCGCTACAATGGAGTTCTGAGAAAGGAGATAAAAAATGGTAGCAAAATGAGCAAGAACATGTGTTTGAGCAATGGTGGGATTTTTTTTGGAGGAAGACGAAGTGGATGGATGTTGTCCAGAACTAAATTCTAGTAAACTTGCCCTTGCAAGTTTTTATTTCTGTCAAACTAGCCCCACCACCATCTTTGTCATCTAAGGATACATGATCCTAGAAATTTCCACATCCAACCAAAGTGCCTAGGTCAACCTTTCATTTCACCAAACACCTCATGTGCATGGCAGAATCTTGCAAATCCTCTTAACTACATTGGGAACTTGAGCATGTGACCAAACTAGTATCTCCAGCATATCATTTGCAATCAAGTGTGGCCACCTGCCAAATTCTAGCTCCGACAGTGATAACCCAAAAGTATAGCAGATCGCAACAGTTTTCGAGGGTAGAGTATTCGACCCAAATTTCTCAATTCGACACAAGGAGAGCCAAAGAATATTCGCGAGTATTAGAAGTTGAGTTGTTAATTCAACCACACCTAAAAGACTTAATATCTGTAGAAAAGTATTTAGTAGCAAAGTAGTATGATAGTAACGGTAAAAGTGGCAAAAGTAACAGTACAAGTTTTGTAGTGATTGTAACAGCGGCAATGACAAAGTAACTTAGCAAAGATCAATATGTGAAAAGCTCGTAAGCATTGGATCAGTGATGGATAGTTATGTCAGATGGCATTCATCATGCAACTATTATAACCTAGGGCGACACAGAACTAGCTCCAATTCATCAATAATGTAGGCATGTATTCTGTATATAGTCATACATGCTTTTGGAAAAGAACTTTCATGAAATCTTTTGTCCTACCCTCCCGTGGCAGCGGGGTCCTAATGGAAACTAAGGGATATTTAAGGGCTCCTTTTAATAGGAACCGAAACAAAGCATTATCACTTAGTGAATACATGAACTCCTCAAACTACGGTAATCACCGGAAAGAATCCCAATTATTGTCACCTTGGGTATGCGGATCATAACACGTAGTAGGTGTCTACAACTTGCAAGATAGGATCAAGAACACGAATATATTCATGGAAACATAATAGGTTCAGATCTGAAATCATAGCACTCGGGCTGTAGTGACAAGCATTAAGCCTAGCAAAGTCATAGCAACATCAATCTTAGAACATGGTGGATACTAGGGATCAAACCCTAACAAAATTAAGTCGATTACATGAAAAATTTCATCCAACCCATCACCGTCCAGCAAGCCTATGATGGAATTACTCACTCTCGGCATTGAGCATCATGAAATTGGTGATGGAGGAAGGTTGGTGATGATGATGGCGACGGATTCCCCTCTCTGGAGCCCCGAACGGACTCCAGATCTGCCCTCCCGATGAAGATCACGATGAGGCGGCATCTCTGTATCGTAAAATGTGATGAATCCTTCTATCTGATTTTTTTTCTCCCTGAATAGGGTTATATGGAGTTGGAGTTGAGGTCGGAGGAGGTCCAGGGGCCCCACAAGCCTAGGAGGTGCGCCCCCAGGGCTTGTGGGCTCTGGGTGGACTCCCTCTGGATAATTCATGCGCCGATATTTTTTATATGTTCCAAAAATATTCTCTATAAATTTTCAGTTCAATCCGAGAACTTCTATTTCTGCACAAAAATAATACCATGGCAATTCTGTTGAAAACATCGTCAGTCCAGGTTAGTTCCATTCAAATCACGCAAATTAGAGTGCAAAACAAAGGAAAAAGAGTTTGGAAAAGTAGACATGATGGAGACGTATCAAATAGCAATCTATCAATAGAATTTGTAAGGCCCTGCTTATATACAAAACCCTTTAGTCCCGGTTGGTGGCTCGAACCGGGAATAAAGACCCCCCCCTTTAGTCCTGGTGCAAGCCAAGATACCAACCGGGACTAAAGGTGAATTTCACTAGGACGAGCGGCGAGAAGCCCAGGGCTTTAGTCCGGGTTGGTGGCCCGCACCGGGACTAAAGGGGGGAGAGGTCTTTAGTCCCGGTTGAGCCACCAACCGGGACTAAAGGGTTTGTCCTGGCATGGTGGAATTTTAGTTCCACCTGGCCTAGTGAGAGGCACTTGCACCGGTTTATAAGCCCGACTGCGATCTCCCTCTCGAGCTCCTCTCTAAAGTAGGCTTGTGGGTCTAATGAACCTCTCTGCCCTGTGGGGCCTACTTGCCCCATGGGCCTGCATCCTGGCCCAACTAGTAGTTGGGTTTCTAGTCGTATGCAGACCATGGTGTCCTAGTAGGCGGGCATTTTTTAATTTTTTAATTTGTAGTCCTAGTTTGTGGTGGCAACCGGGACAAAGGCTCTTTTTCCAGGTTTTTTGTTTTTTGCTTTATTTATTTTCTTTTGTTTCTACTTACAGCCAAATATTTAGAGTTTTTGAGTGAATCTTTTTGCCTTAGGTCACAAAAATTATAGACTTTCTGTTAGTGCCAGTAGTCTTCGAATTAGAATAGTTTAAATTTGAATTCTTTGAAATTTGTGTGAATCACTAGTTTGTGAATAACTTTACTTTGAATAGCGAATGAAGTCTGAAATGGTTGAAAATTGATGATGTGGCTTTGAATGGTGCATATTGAAAGCACAAGAAGTCTGGAGTTAAAATAAGTTTGAAAAAAATTAAATGCCTTTGTAACAGATGAGTTTCCGTATGAAACCCTGATACTTCGAAAGAGATTGTCCATTTTGTACATGAAGTGCATCCAGTTTTTGCCGTAACCCTATCGACTTTTTAGCACATGCTATGTGGGTGAAATGATGATACCATGCCAAGTTTCAACCTTTCCAGAGTTCATTTGTAGTCCTTTCCAATTTTAGGGTCATTTAGCTCAAAAAAATCATTAAATGCATGAGAAATAACGAATGAAGTCAGAAAGGGTTGAAAATTGATGATGTGGCTTTGAATGGTGAATATTTAACATACAAAAAGTCTGGAATTAAAATAAGTTTAAAAAATGAAATTTCTTTGTAAAAGATGAGTTTTCGTCCGAAACCCTGATACTTCGAGAGAGATTGTCCATTTTGTACACGAAGTGCATCCAGTTTTTGTCATAACCATCTCAACTTTTTACCACATGTTATGTGGGTGAAATGATGATACCATGCCAAGTTTCAACCTTTTCAGAGTTCATTTGTAGTGTTTTTCAATTTCAGGGTCATTTAGCTCAAAAAGTTCATTAAATGCATGAAAAATAGCGAATGAAGCCAGAAAGGGTTGAAAATGATGACGTGGCCTTGAATGGTGCATATTGAATGCACAAAAAGTCTGGAGTTAAAATAAGTTTTAAAAAATAAATGCCCTTGTAACAGATGACTTTTCGTCTGAAACCCTGAAACTTCGAAAGAGATTGTCCTTTTTGTACACGAAGTGCATCCAGTTTTTTCGTAACCCTCTCAACTTTTTGGCACATACTATGTGGGTGAAATGATGATACCACGTCAAGTTTCAACCTTTTCAGAGTTCATTTGTAGTGCTTTTCAATTTCAGGGTCATTTAGCTCAAAAATCCATTAAATGCATGAAAAATAGCGAATGAAGTTAGAAAGGGTTGAAAATAGATGACGTGGCTCTGAATGGTGCATATTGAACGCACAAAAAGTCTGGAGTTAAAATAAGTTTAAAAAATGAAATGCCTTTGTAACAGATGAGTTTTCGTGTGAATCCCTGATACTTCGAGAGAGAATGTCCATTTTGTACAGGAAGTGCATCCAGTTTTTATTGTAACCCTCTCAGCTTTTTAGCACATGCTATGTGGGTGAAATGGTGATACCATGCCAAGTTTCAACCTTTTTAGAGTTTGTTTGTAGTGCTTTTCAATTTCAGGGTCATTTAGCTCAAAAAATTCATTAAATGCATGAAAAATAGTGAATGAAGTCAGAAAGGATTGAAAATTGATGACGTGGCTTCAAATGGTGCATATTGAATGCACGAAAATTCTAGAGTTAAAATAAGTGTAAAAAATGAAATGCCTTTGTAACAGATGAGTTTTCGTCCGAAACCCTGATATATACTTCGAAAGAGATTGTCCATTTTGACACGAAGTGCATCCAGTTTTTTCGTTACCCGCTCAGCCTTTTAGCACATGCTATATGGGTGAAATGATGATACCATGCCAAGTTTCAACCTTTTCAGAGTTCATTTGTAGTGCTTTTCAATTTCAGGGGCATTTAGCTCAAAAATAGCAAATGAAGTCCTACATAATGGATGAAATATTTTGTTTGCACATAATATTTCTTCGCCTTTCAAATGCCAAAACACATATATACCCTAACTATTACAAAGATTCCCTCTAGTTTGTCTGAAGTGGGACTTTCGAGATAAGTCCGGAAACTCACTAGAGAAGAAAGTGATGACGGTGAAGCCGGTCACATCCCAGAGTGGGATCTTGGGGTATAAAACTTTTTCTTTGCGTGTGTCCCTTTGTGCCGTAAACATTGATAATCTTTATCATTTAACATGATGCTTGGGTCAATCTTCACTGTGAAGGGAGCAATTTCATGAAACTTTTCATAATCTTCTGACATGTTTGTCTTGTCCTCCACTCCCACGATGTTTCTTTTCCCTGAAAGAACTATGTGGCGCTTTGCCCCATCATCTGATGTATTCGCTTCCTTATTTTTTTCTTTTTCTTGGCTTGGTAGGCATGTCCTTGCTACTTCTTGAGCTTGCATTGGTTTTTCCCTTGAAGAGGAAAGGGTGATGCAACAAAGTAGAGATAAGTATTTCCCTCAGTTTGAGAACCAAGGTATCAATCTAGTAGGAGACAACACACAAATCACCGAATACTTGCACAAACAATCAAACAACTTGCACCCAACGTGATAAAGGAGTTGTCAATCCCTTCACAGTTGCTCGCAAAAGTGATATCTGATAGAGATAGATAAGCGACAAAGTAAATATTTTTGGTATTTTAGGTTTATAGATCAGAAAGTAAAAGATTGCAAAATAGTAGATCGAAAACTAATACGATGGAAAATGGACCCGGGGGCCATAGGTTTCACTGGAGGCTTCTCTCAAGATAGCAAATAATATGGTGGGTGAACAAATTACTGTCAAGCAATTGATAGAAAAGCGCAAAGTTATGACGATATCTAGGCAATGATCATGAATATAGGCATCACGTCCATGTCAAGTAGATCGAAACGATTCTGTATCAACTACTATTATTCCAGACATCGACCGACTCCTGCCTGCATCTAGAGTATTAAGTTCATGAAGAACAGAGTAACGCATTAAGTAAGATCACATGATGTAGAGGAATTAACTCAAGCAATATGATGAAAAGCCCATCTTTTTTTTCCTCGATGGCAACAATACAATACTTGCCTTGCTGCCCCTACTATCACTGGGAAAAGACACAACAAGATTGAACCCAAAGCTAAGCACTTCTCCCATTGCAAGAAAATCCAATCTAGTTGGCCAAACTAAACCGATAGTTCGAAGAGAATTACAAAGATATCAAATCATGGATATAATAATTCAGAGAACATTCAAATAATATTCATAGTAAGCTGATCATAAATCCATAATTCATCTGATCTCGGCAAACACATCACAAAAAAGTATTACATCGAATAGATCTCCAAGAACATCAAGGAGAACATGGTATTGAGAATCTAAGAGAGAGAAGAAGCCATCTAGCTACTAGCTATGGACCCATAAGTCTATGGTAAACTACTCACGCTTCATCGAAAGGGCAATAGAGTTAATGTAGAAGCCCTTCGTGATCGAATCCCCCTCCGGCAGGGTGCCGGAAAAGGTCCCTAGATGGGATCTCACGGGTACAGAAGGTTGCAGCGGCGGAAAAGTGTTTTTGTGGATGCCTCTGGTGGTTTGGGGATATATGGGAATATATAGGTGAAAGAATTAGGTCGGGAGGGTCATGGGGGGCCCACAAGGGTGGGGGCACGTACCCCCTCGGCGCGCCCTCCGTCCTTTGGCCGCCTCGTGGCTCCCCCGACTTCATCTCCAAGTCTCGTGGTTGTCTTCTGGTCCAAGAAAAATCATCGTGAAGGTTTCATTCCGTTGGGACTCCGTTTGGTATTCCTTTTCTACGAAACTCAAAAATAGGAACTGGCACTGGGCTCTAGGCTAATATGTTAGTCTCAAAAATAATATAAAATAGCATATTAATGCATATAAAACATCTAAAACAGATAATATAATAGCATGGAACAAAAAAAATTATAGATACGTTGGAGACGTATCAAGCATCCCCAAGCTTAATTCATGCACGTCCTCGAGTAGGTAAATGATAAAAACACAATTTTTGATGTGGAATGCTACCTAACATATTTATCCATGTAATTTTATTTATTGTGGCATGAATGTTCAGATCTTCAAAACAAAAGTTTAATATTGACATAAAAACAGTAATACTTCAAGCATACTAACAAGGCAATTATGTCTTCTCAAAATAACATGGCCAAAGAAAGCTTATCCCTACAAAATCATATAGTCTGGCTATGCTCCATATTCATCACGCAAAATATTCAAATCATGCACAACCCATGTTTCAGCCAAGCAATTGTTTCATACTTTAGTGTTCTCAAACTTTTTCAACTTTCACGCAATACATGAGCGTGAGCCATGGACATGGCATTATAGGTGGAATAGAATATGGTGGTTGTGGAGAAGACAAAAAGAGGTAGATAGTCTCACATCAACTAGGCGTATCAACGGGCTATGGAGATGCCCATCAATAGATATCAATGTGATTGAGTAGGGATTGCCATGCAATGGATGCACTAGAGCTATAAGTTTATGAAAGCTCAAAAAGAAAAACTAAGTGGGTGTGCATCCAACTTGCTTACTCAGGAAGACCTAGGGCAATTTGAGGAAGCCCATCGTTGGAATATACAAGCCAAGTTCTATGATGAAAAATTCCCACTATTATATGAAAGTGACAAAATAGGAGACTCTCTATCATGAAGACCATGGTGCTACTTTGAAGCACAAGTGTGGAAAAAGGATAGTAACATTGCCCCTTCTCTCTTTTTCTCATTTTTTCTTTTTTTGTTTGGCTTCTTTGGCCTCCTTTTTTTCCTCACATGGAACAATGCTCTAATAATGATGATAATCACACTTCTATTTACTTACAACTCAAAAGATTACAACTCGATACTTAAAACAAAAATATGACTCTATATGAATGCCTCCGGCGGTGTACTGGGATGTGCAATGAATCAAGAGTGACATGTATGAAAGAATTATGAAAGGTGGCTTTGCCACAAATACGATGTCAACTACATGATCATGCAAAGCAATATGACAATGATGAAGCGTGTCATAATAAATGGAACGATGGAAAGTTGCATGGCAATATATCTCGGAATGGATATGCAAATGCCATAATAGGTAGGTACAGTGGCTGTTTTGAGGAAGATATATGGTTGGTGTACGGTACCGGTGAAAGTTGCGTGGCACAAGAGAGGTTAGCAATGGTGGAAGGGTGAGAGTGCGTATAATCCATGGACTCAACATTAGTCACAAAGAACACACATACTTATTGCAAAAATCTATTAGTCATCGAAACCAAGCACTATGCGTATGCTCCTAGGGGAAGGGTTGGTAGGAGTTAACCATCGCGCGATCCCGACGTCCACACAAAGGATGACAATCAATAAATACCTCATGCTCGGACTTCGTTACATAACGGTTCACCGTCCGTGCATGCTACGGGAATCACAAACCTCAACACAAGTATTTCTCAAATTCCCAATTACTCCACTAGCATGACTCTAATATCACCATCTTCATATCCCAAAACAATCATAAGGAATCAAACTTCTCATAGTATTCAATGCACTTTATATGAAAGTTTTTATTATATCCCTCGTGGATGCCTATCATATTAGGACTAAATTTATAACCAAAGCAAATTACCATGTTGTTTAAAACACTCACAAAATAATATAAGTGAAGAATGAGAGCTCAACAATTTCTATAAAATAAAACCACCACCGTGCTCTAAAAAGATATAAGTGAAGTACTAGAGCAAAATTGCCTAGCTCAAAAGATATAAGTGAAGCTCATAGAGTATTCCAATAAATCACGATTCATGCGTGTCCCTCTCAAAAGGTGTGTACATAAAGGATGATTGTGGAAAACTAAAAAGCAAAGAGTCAAATCATACAAGACGCTCCAAGCAAAACACATATCATGTGGTGAATAAAAATATAGCCTCAAGTAAAGTTACCGATAGACGAAAACGAAAGAGGGGATGCTTTCTGGGGCATCCCCAAGCTTAGGATTTTGGTTGTCTTTGAATATTAGCTTGTGGTGCCTTGGGCATCCCCAAGCATAGGCTCCTGCCACTCCTTATTCCATAATCCATAAAATCCTTACCCAAAACTTGAAAACTTCACAACACAAAACTCAATAGAAAATCTCATAAGCTCTGTTAGTATAAGAAAATAAATCACCACTTTATGGTACTGTTGTGAAGTTATTCTTTATTTATATTGGTGTAATATATACTGTATATTCCAACTTTTCCATGGTTCATACCCACCGATACTACTCATAGATTCTTCAAAATAAGTAAACGACACAAATAAAACAGAATCTATTAAAAACAGAACAATTTGTTGCAATCTGGAAACTTCAGATTCTTCTGTAACTCCAAAACTTCTAAAAAATTGGGACAACCAGGGCAATTTGTTTACCAATGCAGTACAAAAAGAATCAGATCAATAGCGCGCTTCTGTGAATTACGAAAATTATTTTCCTAGGCGCAAATGTGTCTGTTTCTCAGGAAGATTAAAACAACTATCACTGTAAGCCATCCCAAAGGTATTACTTGGCACAAACACTAATTAAAACACAAAACCACATCTAACCAGAGGCTAGATGAATTATTCAAAGCAAAATAGGAGCAAAAAGCACAGAACAAAAAATAAAATTGGGTTGCCTCCCAACAAGCACTATTGTTTAATGCCCTTAGCTAGGCATAAAACACGAATAGATCTAGGTATTGTCATCTTTGGTAAGAAATTCTGTTCTCATCAAATCCTCCAAAACTCGTCTTAACAAATCAATCCTTTCCTTTATTTCCCTCCTAGTAGATGAACCCAAATCATAAAAAGGACTTTGATTAGTTATTTTGACATTCATAAACCTGTAAGCGGGATCATCACCATAAATATCATCATAAAGAACATGAATCTCGTTTCTAACGGGTTCCTTCATCATCTTATTCAACCAATCCCTATTGAATCCCACATGAATACCCCTAGTAATCCAATCAAATTCCTCATAGGCCTCAAGGTGCAAAGATTGAGAGATTTCTGAATAGGGAACTCTTCTCCTATGGTTTTCACTATAGATTGATAATCCCTAGATTCCAAACTACGCAAAGTTTCTTTTTCATGGAGGATATCTTTAATTGGAGGGTGTTCAACATATTTTGTATAAAAAGCAAAATATCCCTAGCTTCTTGTATTATAAAATCAAATTCATGCATAAGAATGACAGTGGCAATCTTTTTAGCTAAATGATGATTAATGTTGGGAAGTTTGTAAAACACTTTTTGCAAAGCAGGATGAATGTGCACAAATTTTCTTTCTAGTTTCTCAACAAGCATAACAATGGCATTCGCCTAACAATTTGTACCGAGAAGAATATATCTTTTATTAAGAGGCATAAATCTCGTACAATTAAAGAATTCTTGAATAATACTTTTTCCAATAATATTACAATCACCCACTCGAAAAGTTTTTGCCTTGTAATTAGGAGGATTTTCAGTTTAATGATCCAAAGAACAAGATCCAAGTTTTTCTTCAAGATTTTCAATGATAACCTCCCCAGATTCCGACATGAAGGCAATAAACAATCTAGCAAACAGGCAGACAAAAAAAGCAAACGAAAAGACGAACGGAAGAGGGGCGAAGAAAAAAAACAAACAATCAAATCTTATCGAAAATCGTTTTAGAAGTGGGGGAGAGGAAAATGAGATGTGAATGGCGAATAATGTAATGCAATAGATGAGAGTTTATGATGGTTACTTGGTATGTCTTGACTTGGCATCGATCTCCCCGGCAACGACGCCAGAAATTCTTCCTGCTACTTCTTGAGCCCGCGTTGGTTTTTCCCTTGAAGAGGAAAGGGTGACGAAGCAAAGTAGAGATAACTTTTTCCCTCGGTTTGAGAACCAAGGTATCAATCCAGTAGGAGATAATGCACAAATCACCGAATACCTACACAAACAATCAAACAACTTGCACCCAACGCAATAAAGGGATTGTCAATCCCTTCACAGTTACTTGCAAAAGTGAGATATGATAGAGATAGATAAACGATAAAGTAAATATTTTTGGTATTTTTGGTTTATAGATCGAAAGTAAAAGATTGCAAAATAGTATATCAGAAACTAATATGATGGAAAATAGACATGGGGGCCATAGGTTTAACTAGAGGCTTCTCTCAAGATAGCAAATAATACAGTGGGTGAACAAATTATTGCCGAGCAGTTGATAGAAAAGAGCAAAGTTACGATGATATCTAAGGCAATGATCATGAATATCGGCATCACATACGTGTCAAGTAGACTAAAACAATTCTGCATCTACTACTATTACTCCACACATCGACTGACTCTGCCTGCATCTAGATTATTAAGTTCATGAAGAACAGAGTAACAAATTAAGTAAGATGACATGATGTAGAAGAATTAACTCAAGCAATATGATGAAAACCCCATCTTTTTATCCTCGATGGCGACAATACAATACGTGCCTTGCTGTCCCTACTTTCACTGGGAGATTACACCGCAAGATTGAACCCAAAGCTAAGGACTTCTCCCATTGCAAGAAAAACCAATCTAGTTGGCCAAACTAAACCGATAATTTGAAGAGAATTACAAATATATCAAATCATGCATATAAGAATTCAGAGAAGATTCAAATAATATTCATAGATAAGCTGATCATAAATCCACAATTCATTGGATCTTGGCAAACACACCACAAAAAAGTATTACATCGAATAGATCTCCCAGAACATCTAGCTACTAGCTATGGACTAGTAGGTGTGTGGTAAACTAGTCTTGCTTCATCAGAAGGGCAATAGAGTTGATGTAGAAGCCCTTCATGATCGAATCCCCCTCCGGCAGGGTGCCAGAAAAGGTCCCTAGATGGGATCTCACGGGTACAGAAGGTTGCAGCGGCGGAAAAGTGTTTTTGTGGATGCCTCTGGTGGTTTGGGGATATATGGGAATATATTGGCGAAGAATTAGGTTAGGAGGGTCCCTGGGGGGCCACAAGGGTGGGCGCACACCCTACCCCCCTGGGTGCACCCTCCATCCTTGTGGCCGCCTCGTGGCTCCCCCAACTTCTTCTCCAAGTCTCTTGGTTGTCTTCTGGTCCAAGAAAAATCATCGCGAAGGTTTCATTCCGTTTGGACTTCGTTTGGTATTCTTTTTCTACGAAACTCAAAAACAAGGAAAAAAACAAGAACTGGCACTGGGCTCTAGGTTAATAGGTTAGTCCCAAAAATAATATAAAATAGCATATTAATGCATATAAAACAAACCAAAACAGATAATGTAATAACATGGAACAATAAAAAATTATAGATAAGTTGGAGACGTATCAGTCCTTCACATAGAAAACCTGCGCACATCATTGGCTAGGACGAATGGTTTGTCTATGTACCCAAGATTGTTGAGATCCACTGTTGTCGTTCCATACCGCGAGTCTTCCTTTATGCTGCCTCCTGTCAGATTGACCTTGACCTATTTGCACTGAAACAAAGGGACCTTAAATTCTTGTCCATAGTCAAGTTCTTATATCTCCTCTATGTAACCATAATATGTGTCCTTTGGCCTATTGGTGTTTTTTGCATCAAAGAGGACACCACTGTTTTGGTTGGTGCTCTTTTTATCTTTGCCGATCATGTAACATGTATTCCGATTTATCTCGTACCCTTTGAAATTCAATATAGTCGAAGATGGTAACTTGGCCAGCAACCACAACACATCTCCAATAGTGTCGTCATGCATGTTACGTGTTTGCAACCAACTGCCGAAATTCCCCGTGTTTTCACATGTATTCCAGTCATCAGACTACTCCGGGTGTTCGGAGCGTAGAATATTCTTTTTGTTCCTCGATATACGGAGCCATGAAGGCGGAATTTTGTAGAACTGTGTATTGTGCTTGTGCCTGATACGTCTCCAACGTATCTACTTCTCCAAACACCTTTGCCCTTGTTTTGGACTCTAACTTACATCATTAGAATGGAACTAACCCGGACTGACCCTATTTTCAGCAGAACTGCCATGGTGTTATTTTTGTGCAGAAATAAAAGTTCTCGGAATGACCTGAAAATCCACGGAGACGCGTTTTGGAATTAATAAAAAATATTGGCGAAAGAATCAGCATTAGGGGGCCCACACCCTATCCACGATGGTGCAGGGCGCGCCCCTACCTCGTGGGCCCCCTATGACTCCACCGACCTCAACTCCAACTCCATATATTCACTTTCAGGGAGAAACAATAAGAGAGAAGGATTCATCACGTTTTATGATATGGAGCTGCCGCCAAGCCCTAATCTTCCTCTAGAGGGCTGATCTAGAGTCCGTTCGGGGCTCCGGAGAGGGGAGTCCATCACCATCATCATCATCAATCATCCTTCATCACCAATTTCATGATGCTCACCGCCGTGTGAGAGTAATCCCATCGTAGGCTTGCTATACGGTGATGGGTTGGATGAGATTTACCATGTAATCGAGTTAGTTTTGTTAGGGTTTGATCCCTAGTATCCATTATGTTCTAGGATTGATGTTGCTATGACTTTGCTATTCTTAATGCTTGTCACTAGGGCCCGAGTGCCATGATTTCAGATCTGAACCTATTATGTTTTCATGAATATATGTGAGTTCTTGATCCTATTTTGCAAGTCAATAGTCACCTACTATATGTTATGATTCGGCAACCCCGAAGTGACGATAATCGGGACCACTCATGTATTCACTAAGTGCTAATGCTTTGGTCTGGTACTCTATTAAAAGGAGGCCTTAATATCCCTTAGTTTCCAATAGGACCCTGCTGCCATGGAAGGGTAGGACAAAAGATGGCATGCAAGTTCTTTTCCATTAGCACGTATGACTATATTCAGAATACATGCCTACATTACATTGATGAACTGGAGCTAGTTCTGTGTCACCCTATGTTATAACTGTTGCATGAGGAATCACATCTGACATAATTATCCATCACTGATCCATTGCCTACGAGCTTTTCACATATTGATTTTTGCTTAGTTACTTCGTCGTTGCCTTTGTTACGATTACTACAAAACTGCTACCGTTACTTTTGCCACCTTTACCGATACTTCCATACTACTTTGCTACTAAATACTTTGCTGCAGATATTAAGTCTTTTAGGTGTGGTTAAATTGACAACTCAGCTACTAATACTTGAGAATATTCTTTGGCTCCCCTTGTGTCGAATCAATAAAGTTCGGTTGAATACTCTACCCTCGAAAGCTGTTGCTATCCCCTATACTTGTGGGTTATCAAGACTATTTTCTGGCGCCTTGCCAGGGAGCATAGCTCTATTCTTTGAGTCACTTGGGATTTATATCTGCTGATCACTATGAGGAACTTGAAATATGAAAGAACCAAGATTTTTCCCTCAACTACGAGGGGAGGTAAGGAACTGTCATCTAGCTCTGCACTTGATTCACCTTCTGTTATGAGTAAACTTGCGACACCTACACCTGCACCTGCTATTGATTCTGATATGTTGCATGTTATTGATGATGCCACTTCTTCTATGCATGATGCTTATGATGAAACTACTTCTATGCTTGATAATACTGTGCCATTAAGTGAGTTTCTTGATGAACAACTTGCTAGAGTTAGAGAGAATGAAATTATTGAAACTGATAATATTGATGAAAATGATGATGAAGATTCTCCCCCTAGATATGAATTGCCTGATGTACCTGAGGGTTATGTTATGGATGAAGGAACTGCTAGAGACCTTTTTGCTTGCAAAGATAGATATGATCTTAAGAAACTGTTGCTACTTCGCCTATTTGTATTTCTGATAAGGATTATGCTTTCTCTGTCGATCCCGAGTTAATTACTTTAGTTGAATCTGATCGTTTATATGACTATGAATCTGAAACTGTTGTAGCACATCTTACTAAATTGAATGATATAGCCACCCTATTTACTCATGAGGAAAAAATTCGCTATTACTATATTCTTAAATTGTTTCCTTTCTCCTTTAAAGGTGATGCTAAAATATGGTTTAATTCTCTTGCTCCTGGTTGTGTGCGTAGTCCCCAGGATATGATTTATTACTTGTCTGCTAAATATTTCCCCGCTCGTAAGAAACAAGCTGCCTTAAGGGAAATATATAATTTTGTGCAAATTGAAGAAGAGAGTCTCCCACAAGCTTTGGGAGGATTCTCCAATTACTTAATGCTTTGCCTGATCATCCTCTCAAGAAAAATGAAATACTTGATATCTTTTATAATGGACTAATTGATGCTTCCAGAGACCACCTAGATAGTTGTGATGGTTGTGTTTTCAGGGAAAGAACTGTTGAGCAAGCTGAATTTCTATTGAATAATATCTTGAGTAATGATAATGGTTGGAAACTCCCTGAACCAACTCCTAAGCCAACTCCGAAGAAAAGGGGTATTCTATTTCTTAGTCCTGAAGATATGCAAGAGGCAAAGAAATCTATGAAAGAAAAAGTTATTAAAGCTGAAGATGTTAAGAATTTACCACCTATTGAACAAATACATGGTCTTGATAACCCGACACAGGTGGTAAAGGTAAATTCTCTCTATAGATTTGATGAAGGTGACATCCCTCGTTATAAGTCTGCTAGCCAATGCCTGGATGAGTTAAATAATTTTATTGTTAAACAAGAAAACTTTAATGCTTATGTTGGTACACAATTGAAACGTAATGCTTACATGATTGAACATTTGAGTGATTATATGTCTAGAGTTAAAGGTGACCTTAAGCTTATTAGTAAACATGAATCTATGGTTGCCACTCAAGTAGAACAAGTACTTAAAGCACATGATGATTTGCTCAATGAGTTAAATAATAAGAAAAATGATAATGTTGTTAGAGTTTTGACTAGAGGCGGTAGAATGACTCAGGAACCTTAGTATCCCGAGGACCATCCTAAGAGAGTTGAGCAAGATTCCCAGAGAACTAATGTTGATGGACCTAGTCCTTCTAAGGAAAAGAAAAAGAAAAATGATAGGACTTTGCATGCTTCTAGTGAACCTACTGTTGAACACCCTGAAAATCCCAATGATATTTCTATTTCTGAGTCTGAGACACAATCTGGTAATGAACATGAATCTAGTGATAATGTTAATGATGATGTTCATGTTAATGCTCAACCTAGTAATAATAATGATGTAGGAATCGAACCTGTGTTGATCTTGATAACCCACAATCAAAGAATCAACATTATGATAAGAGAGACTTTGTTGCTAGGAAGCACGGTAAAGAAAGGGAACAATGGGTTCAAAAACCCATGCCTTTTCCTCCTAAGCCATCCAAGAAAAAGGATGATGAGGATTTTGAGCGCTTTCCTAAAATGATTAGACCTATCTTTTTGCATATGCGTTTGACTGATATGCTTAAAATGAATCCTTATGATAAGTATATGAAAGATATTGTTACAAATAAAAAAAGATGCCAGAAGCTGAAATTTCCACCATGCTTGCTAACTATACTTTTAAGGTTGGAATACCTAAGAAACTAGGAGATCCAGGAGTACCAACTATACCATGCTCCATTAAAAGAAACTATGTTAAAACTGCTTTATGTGATCTTGGAGCCGGTGTTAGTGTTATGCCTCTCTTTATATCGTAGACTTGATTTGAATAAGTTGACACCTACTGAAATATCTTAGCAAATGGCCGATAAATCAACTACTATACCCGTCGGTATTTGTGAGAATGTGCCTGTTGTGGTCGCAAACGTTACTATTT
Source organism: Aegilops speltoides (assembly GCA_021437245.1). Taxonomy (NCBI): domain Eukaryota; kingdom Viridiplantae; phylum Streptophyta; class Magnoliopsida; order Poales; family Poaceae; genus Aegilops; species Aegilops speltoides. The sequence goes on from CM038141.1 coordinate 275,954,504, forward strand.
TAACTGACTTTGTTATTCTTGATATTCTCAAGGACGGCAGTATGTCGATCATCCTTGGTAGACCCTTTTTGAATACTGCAGGGGCTGTTATTGATTGCAACAAAGGCAATGTCACTTTTCATGTTAATGGTAATGAGCATACGATACACTTTCCGAGGAAACAACCTCAAGTCCATAGTATCAATTCTATTGGAAAAATTTCAACGATTACCATTGGAGGTTTTGAATTTCCTCTTCCTACTATCAAAAAGAAATATGATATTCTTATTGTTGGGGACATGCATATCCCCATTGAGGTAACCTAGTGTAATTCGAAAATTCTACAGTTTCATGTTATTCGGAAGAAGTTTGTTAATAGGACTTGATCATCCTTGTTAGTGGATTCCATTTGATGAGCATCAGATGGATGAAGTTAGAAAGCACTACTCTATGTACCTTTCTTTTAATTTCTGTTATTTAGAATAAATAAAGCAAAAATAGTATATTTTTTTGTTTGTTTTCTGAATTATGCTTGCAATAAAAAATACCCCAAAAATAAAAGTTCTCCAAATGTCTTGAAAATGAAGTAAGATTTTTTGTAGAATATTTAAGAATTTCTGGCACTGAGAACACACCGGGGGGCTCACCATTTGTCGACGAGGGCACAGGGCGCGCCCTGCCCCATGGGGCACGCCCCCTGCTTCATGGGCCCATGTGGCCCCCCTCCACTTATTCTAGCACCCACTCACTTCATCTTCCTCCAGAAAAAATCCTCCCATAGCTCAAACCCGTGTTCTAGCTCATATTGTTGCATTTTCGATCTCCTTGCTCAAAGCTCCATTCACAAAATTATTTTGGGGGATAGTTCTTCGGTATGTGACTCCTCCAATGTTCCAATTAGTGTTTGTTCTAGTGCTTTATTTATTGCAAATTTTTGTTGCTGAGGTGACCCTGTTCTTGAGCTTGCATGTCAAATTTATATGGTCTAAAGTAGTTTTAATGCATGATTTAGCCTCTAGGCACTTGTGGAAGTAGTTGCTATCAATCTTGTTGAGTTTGGTCACCTTTATTTTGAGTCACTAAAAATTTCAGAAATTTTTCAGGAAAATAAAAATGTTTAGGAAAATGTACCAAGGTGGTTCTTCAAGGAAGCAAGAACCAAGGCTTGCGATATGTGAGCCGGACGATGAAACCCTGAGGGAAGCTCAAGTTCAGCCTTGTGAATGGCCGTCAGAAGAGTTTATGGTCCAAGCAGGCCTCAAGGATGAATTTGATGCTTATGTGCGTAATGCTGATCTTGAGGACTTCGTGTCAGATAAGTGCTGACAATATCACTACCGCACCGATTCCTTTGTGAGGAGGTTTAAATTTTCGTCCTCGCGAAATTCTCACACTATTTTATTTGATCTTTATGATAAATCATATACCATGGACCTAGAAGATTCTAATACTGCTTGTAAACTTGCACAATGGGGTGATGTTAGTGAACCTTGTAACTCTGAATATAAATACTTTCTTGCTAGTATCGCCGTGGGGGAAACTAGAGATATCGCACAAGCTACCATAGGGAGCATTCATTTCCCTTCCGTACTTTATTTTGCTCTCTTTATAGGTAGATGCATTAACGGTAAAAATGAGGTTTGTCACATGTGTGTTCTAGATCTTAGTGTCCTCAAGAGTGCGGTATTAGGTTATAAACAATATAACTTAGGGGGCATTGTTGCACGGAGGTTACACCATAATGGTAAAAATGGGGATTTGTTTGGTGGAATTTATGCAACTCATGTAGCTAATTATCTTGGTGTACCCATACATGGAAATGATATGGAGTTGCCTCCTACTTATCTAGATTATAGTGCTATGGTTCGCCATCAGTCTCTTGAGAGGAATGAACAGTTCCTTCAGTACCGACTAATCTTTGATAGACAGTGTACTATCCATGTTGCTCTCCCTGCTCCTACTTTCTTTAACTTTCGGGCAAAAAGGAGATATTTTATAACCATGGAGGAGGCGAACGAATATGAGAGGAGGACGGAAGCAGCTCGCCTCCAAGCTGCAGCTCTTCTGGCAGTAACTGCTGCATCTCAGTACAACCCCAAATACGACTTTGGATATCCGCCAGACCAGTAGTGGCCATAGACAAACTTAGGATAAAAGCCAAAGCTTGGGGGAGTAAATATTTCTCACCGACATTACATTCATGTTCGCACACTCATGCTAGTTGTCGGTGCTCATACTTTTTCACTGTACTATCCATGCTAGTTTATTTACTTTTCTTGCTTTGTTCTTGTGTGTTTGAAAAACCTTGAGAAAAACAAAAAAATTAGTTGTAGCCTTTAGCTACTTTACTTTCCATGCTTGTAGTAGTAATTAAAAGAAAACCCAAAAAGATTTCTCATTCTTCTTTTGCTTGTTGGGAGGTTTCCCGTGTAAATAGTTTTATTTCTTTTCTTTTCTTTTCTTTTGGCGTCGTGAGGAGAAGACCATGACGAAAATGTTGAGTGGATCTCATATACATTATTGTTGATCTAATCAAGATCCCATATTACCTTGTCTTCTCCTTTGTATTAAAATGCTTGCAGATTCCAGCTTAGTCCAATGCACGTGCACTATTATATTATCCACACCATTCGGTAGTGCAAGTGAAAGGCAATAATGACGATATATGATGGACTGATTGAGATGAGAGAAGCTGGTATGAACTTGACCTATCTTGTTTTTGTAAATATGATTAGTTCATCGTTCCCGATTCAGCCTATTATGAATGAAACATGCTTGCAATGACAATTAGAGATTATAGTTGCTCATGCCATGCTTAATAGCTAGGAGTTTATAATGGTTTACCTTGCGTGCTAACATTCTATTAAAATGGTTGTGATGTGGTATGATAGGGTGGTATCCTTGTCGGTGTAAAAACCGGCGGATCTCGGGTAGGGGGTCCCGATCTGTGCGTCTAAGGCTAATGGTAACAGGAGGCAAGGGACACGATGTTTTACCCAGGTTCGGGCCCTCTCGATGGAGGTAAAACCCTACTTCCTGCTTGATTGATCTTGATGATATGAGTATTAAAAGAGTTGATCTACCACGAGATCATAGAGGATAAACCCTAAAAGCTAGCCTATGATGATTGTGATTGTTATGATCCTCCCTATACGGACCAAACCCTCCGGTTTATGTAGACACCGGAGGGGGCTAGGGTTTACACAGAGTCGGTTACAAAGAAGGAGATCTAATACCCGGATTGCCAAGCTTGTCTTCCACGCAAAGGAGAGTCCCATCCGGACACGGGACGAAGTCTTGCATCTTGTATCTTCACGGTCCAACAGTCCGGGCAAAGTATATAGTCCGGCTGTCCGGATATCCCCTAATCCAGGACTCCCTCAGTAGCCCCTGAACCAGGCTTCAATGACGATGAGTCCGGCGCGCAGTTTGTCTTCGGCATTGCAAGGCGGGTTCCATCTCCGAATACTCCAAAGTACTTACCGAACACTTAAATCATGTCCGGATCTGCAAGATGATCTTCATATACCACCGTAGAGAGAACGATATTCCACAAATGTAATCTGCTGACAACTTCAGACAACATGACATGACACTACGGTCGAGTCATTATTTGAACCGTTTTCCCACAACCACCCACAGCGCATATTGCGAGGCGGTTTCCTCGGCACGTCTTGCTGAAGCAGAGATCATGTCCCCTTATCACGGGATTTTCATTAACACGGGCACGGGTAGCCCAACCACACCGCTAATCGCTGCGGGTGGGGAACGAGCGGGTTCCACTAGGCAAGTGGGGAGGCGCAAAAAGCTTTTACCGCCTCTATAAAGATATAAGGTCTCTTCCTCTTTACCCACGCCTTTCCCTTCCACTAGTCCATTCCCCTGTGCTCGATCCCTAGCACCCAAGCACTCTTCCTCTCCACCGAAGAGAGGTTCTCCGAAGATGTCAGGATCCGGAGCAAGAGGCAAATGGATGGCCTCTACCGTCCGAGAGAGGGATATCAAAAAGCTCTGAGAGGCCGGGTACCTGGCCAAGAAAATCGGCCACCATCTTCCATCGGCGGGACAGATCGCCCACCGAGTGCGGCGACGCCATGGTGAGCAAGATGCCCAAGGTCACATGGCCGACGGGCACCTTCAATGATTCCGTCAAGGAGTGGCAGCAGAAGTGGTTCTATATCACCGAACCACGCGGTAAAAAGTAGGCCACTGCTCCTGAATTCAGATTCAGAGCCCCACTGCGGCTCACGTCCTGGCCCGAGAAGGGCCTGAACTGTTCCTCATCCGACGAGTTGTCAGTGCTCCAAACGCGCGTCCAGAGCATGGTCGATAAGGATGTCAAACTTGTCAACATAGTCCAGGTGATGTTAGTTCGCCTAGTTCTCCCTTGCCAGCGTCAAGCCTGCACTTTGTGGGAATATGACCCAGCCGAGCACCAGACCCTACGGAAGCTCTACGGCTCCTCCCACAAGGACATCTGGAAGGTGCTCTTCAAGTCTGGCAAACCATGGTCGGGCTCCGCCGAGGACCGCGGGTATCAATTACCCCACTCTACAAGTCCGGTAAGTCATTGTTGTGCTCTATCCATCCATGTTTTAGCTGGTATGTCCCGAGGGAGACACTTTTATCATGCTTTCTACAATAATCCTAGGAATGGACGAAAAAGGTGGGGCGGATACACTGTCCGGCCCCGCTGCCAGAAGAACCGGCAGGACCTCTTCTAACAAAGATGCTGGTCCCAGCGCCTTACGAGGCACCGAAGAAAGAGGCCTCCAAGAAGATCAAGAAGACCCGGAGTGGCCTCCATCGCCGTGACGCTTCAGACGCAAAATCCGGAGACTCCAGCGACCATCCCTCCTCCGAAGACAAAGAGGAGGAGAAGAAGGCGGGCCCTCCACAGGGGGAGGGGAGAAAAGGATGGCTTCCTCATCCCTGGAGGCTGAATCGCCAAAGAGGGGGAAAGGTTCCCTCCCGGAGGCGTCCGCCACGGCTGCCCATAGCAGCCCGGAGTGGGATCCCAGGGCCCAACCCCTGTCAAAGTCATGAGTATACGGAATCCAAACACACCTACGTGCCCGAGATCATTAGGATGTAGTCGTTTAACTATCGCCATACTGTGTGCAGCCCGGCGAGGTCCCACGCCGGACAGTCCTCATCGGAGGATTCGCTGAGCTCAGATGCCCTGAGAGCGAGACGCCTCCAGAGGAACCTTCCCCGAAGCCTAGGCGCGACACCGAGGTGTCATCTCAGCGGGACCCGGACCAGGGAGGGCATATCTTTGGGGCCGGATATACGGGAGCAGCGGTTCCCATGCTTGTCGATGGCGGGGCCGATCTTAGATTCTGCCTGCAGCCGGACACAGTCCTGGAGACCTTTAAAGCTCCAGGATCGGGCGAGCAGCCGGGGGGAGGCCCGCCCGCTCCGCCAGCAACCTATGTCCAAGCAAAGTTGCCGGGCGGCCTATCGACAGCGCTAAAGAGTGCGACCATCGCCAATGAACATCGCACCCTCATGGGTGCGGTGATTGAAAAGATTCAGTCCGCTGAGAGCGGACTGAATGAATCCTGCCTTAGCCTTATAAAAGGATTTGAGGTATGTTTTTAGAAACCTTTGAAGATTGTCATAGTATGAGTAGTAGCCCCTGATGCACTGTCCGGTGAAAGAGAGAAAGAGCCGGACTTGGGGATCAAATTTCCGCTTCGCAAGAGACTCAGTAAATGACATATATCCCTTTGTTTGAAAACAGGCGTCTCTAGCGACGATCGCCTCTCATAATGCAGAGGTGTCCGGACTAATGCAGAGTCTGGAACGGGCCGAAGAAGAACTTGGCCGCGTGAAGAAGCAGTTGGAGGACTAGCAAGGTATGTCGAAACCTTTTGCTAAGTTGAGCACGAACGAGTACTTGTGCCTGATGAAAATATTTGTATTGTATGCTCTAGGAGCGAGTGCCGAAATTGAGGCACTGAAGAAGGCTGTGGCTGAAGCCGACAAGAAGGCCGCTGCAGAGCAGGCTCTGCGTGAGAAGCACGAGGCAAGGGTCATTGAAGCTGAGCGAGAGCTCCAGGAGGCCGTGAAGAAAAGCAAGATCTTGGAGTAGAGTTTAACAGGAAAGAATCTGAACTCTCCCAAGCTCTCGAGGCCGCAGATGATGCTCGGGAAGAAGCCCGAGGTGCTCTAAAGGACATTCAAGAGGCACGGATGGTTGCGGCTGGTAAGGCTTTTTGTACTCAAAGCAATTTTACGTAGTAATGGGAGGAACTCTAAGCGACGAACTAAATTCTTGTTTCTGTAGGGGCGTTTGTGGACATGCCGCGCAGCATATCTGATGCTACCCAGTTCTACCGATCTGAGGAGAAGAAGTCTACGGAGAAGCATTTCTGGTTGCAGTATTTGGCGTCGAATTATCCGGTACCCTTTATCGATCAGCTGAAACAGCTGATCGAACTGCACCAGGCGGCCGAACTAGCCATGAAGGACTTAGTTGTCCGGCTGTGGCCTGCGGAGCCAATTCCAAGCAGCTACTTCGGACTCGTGAAGCGGATTGTTGGTGCTTGCCCTCGGCTCGAAGTCATTAAGCGATCGGTTTGTATAGAGGGTCCCAAGATGGCGTTTGCCGTCGCGAAGGTGCACCGGGAAGCTTGATGATGAGAAGTCGATGGTGAGGACCACCAGAGGGTAAGGAGCATCGCAAGCCCGAATTATACTATGAAGGTGTCCTGAAAGGAGCCCGCCTTGTGGCAGATTAGTGTAGCAAAGACACTATATTCCCTGAAGGCAGTCATGCCGTCCTTTATAATGCGGGATAATGGCACTGTTATTATTTATTGCCTGTTATATGAACGTTTGTTCTTTCCTGTGCGACCGTTTAGTGTATATAAATCCTGAGAGTTGGCCAGTCGTCGACTTCTGCCCCCACGTAAAAAGTACGGGGGTGTTCGGGACATACCTGAACACTCTTTATTCCATTGTTGGGTCCTTTAAGGAGGTGTTCATCACCACGAACCAGGCAATCAGACTATAGGGCTTTATCACTCTCACTTCGCCATAGGAATACGAGTATGGTAGGCGCAGCCCCTGGTATTCGGAAGACCGTACGAGGGGCTCTAATGGTGCCTGATCAGAAAACCAATCCGTCGCACTCTGCATTTATTATGGCATTGTGCGGAAGAAATCTTTAAAGATTGTACAACCTCTCGAACAGCTGATCAGCTCTCGCCATATCATGACAGTCAGTTTTCGGCTTTCTCTACTGAGGTGCTCGTCCGGAAGAACCGGGACACAATCACAGTAGTTCTCCTAGCACTACCTTAGTCGATAGAGCGGAACTAAGGTACCAAAACATGGGAGCCGGGCAAACCCAACTAATGACCCAAGACATGATTCGGAGCTGATGCATATAGTGCTATAAGTTCGGGGTGTCGAGCGACCAAAAAGGTGGCCGGACTTTGTTGCCATATTATGAGGTCTATGAAGCCCTTTACATAGTGGGGCATAACACAATGTACGGGTGCCGTCTATGACAAAAAAGACGTCAATGAGGAACGACGGCCGGTAAGTGTTATTTAAGTCTACGCATTGTAGTAGAGTGACATGTCTATGCATATGAGTATGGTTTATGCTTATGAAAAGAGGTGTGCTGGTGGAACCTGTCATGACCAGACTGGAGGAGGCTGTGTGCGGATCCGAGGTGTATTCGGACTGCCTCCTTGGTGGGGCTACTTATGTGTTCCCGCCTTGCTCGTCCGAGCTGATTCCATGTCGCTAGTCCTGTTCTGCGTAAAAGTCGGTCTGTAAATACAAATGCTTGGAGGCAGTTATATGTCATATGGGTGCCCGATCGGAGCCTGGTCGAGCCAGGGTATCATGCCGTAAAGTAGCTTGGACTCCTCAGCTGGTGTCCGGGTAGTTGGCTGCCGAATCAATATTCGATAAACGGGCACCACTTGCTATCCCAGCGGCGGTATAATTTCCACTCTAAGGGTGGAGTTCGGCCTTGCCCATTATTGTGACTGTGTAACGTGGGTTTGGCCTGATGTTGTACCCCGTTGAGTCTAGTCAACAGGGTTCGTCCCGATAGTATATGGTAGTTATTGTATAAGGGGACAATGCCAGAGACTTATTCTTCGGTGTGGTATTTGTTTGGTTATCCGAAGACAACCTCCAGCGTGATGGGCCTGTAAAACCTGGCCTTTACACCTGGGATGGCATTTGTTAGAAGATGTTATTAATGGGTTTTGATCCTCGAGCGGTCAACACCTATCTGGCAAATTTTGTCCTGGCGCAGCGAGTTTGGGCTGCTGTTTATGCCCGTAGGGGCTCGTGTGGGGTGTAACCCACAAACTATTCGGTTGATAGTAAGTGCAATTAAGTTGCTATGGTTGGTATTGTCCGGACGGTCGATGTGATTGAAGATGGTCTGCCGTATTTTTGTACTGCGGGGGATCTTCCTTTGACCTTGCAATGTTTGGTGGTTTGGGATTCTCGCTGTTTGAGACATCCTTTCATAGTTTTCGGCGCCCGATCGGCCGTTTTGTTTTGAGGATCCGGCATTCTCTATTGGTATGCTTGGCCGCCACTCTAGGGGTACCATGAATTTGATATGGTTGGTCGAGTATGCTGCTCGGGCTGAATGGGCTTGAGCTATTCTATTTCCACTGACCGGACTGGGGGTCGCGGGTCGCGGAATTCGGCACCAACTCCCTTGTCTTGACCGTCGTCATTATTTTTGTGACGCTTATGTCTGTTTCGTCAAGGTTTATGGATGTTGCCTCGTGCTTCCTGCGTATTGCCCCAGATCGTGGTATATTGGCGTCGGGGTGTGGGCTTTAGGACCTCCTTCTCAGGTTGAGGTAGCGAATTGTGCTTTATGTACCCCTTGGTGGGGCGGTCGAGTCCGTACTCCTCGGTTGCCAGGACCTTGGTCCATTTGTCTGTGAGAAAATCTTGGTCAGTTTTGAGCTGCTGTTGCTTCTTTTCCAGGCTTTTCGCCGTGGCCATAAGCCGTCGCTTAAAGTGAACTTGCTCTGCGGGATCCTCAGGCATGCCGAATTCGTCGTCGCCGAGGCTCACATCATCTTCGGAGGGTTGTCCTCCTCCAAGTATCCGTCTGTCGCCTGTACGGCCTACTCGAAGGCAGGCTGATCGGGATTGTATTCATCTTCGGCACCAGCCGGATTGTTTTTGACTCTTGTGCCGGTACTGTTGTGGCGGGGCTTGGGGCGACGCTGATGACGTTCATACTTTGCCTTGTTCCTTGAGGGGTTATCCTCCATTGCCTCATCGCCATTGGTTTCTTTTGGAGTGTCCACCATATATATATACATCATATGAGGAGGTGCCTGCCCATCGCCCCGTGGGCGGTGGTTCCTATTCATCTCCTACATCGGCGTCCACACCATCGATGTCTTCGGAGTCGAAATCAAGCACGTCGGTCAAATCATTGACCGTGGCTATGAAGTGGGTGGTGGGTGGGCAACGAATTCCCCTCGTCGCCTACTTCCCACTCGAGCCAGACATAGTTCGGCCAAGAGTCCCCTGACAAAGAGACAGACTTTAACAAGTTTAGCATGTCGCCAAAGGGCGAGTGCTGGAAGATATCTGCAGCAGTGAACTCCATTTCCGGAGCCCAACCAGATTCGGCGGGCTCGGGGGTGCGCGGACTGGAACATACAGCCGGACACGAGTCCAGGGGTCCGGTGTCACAGGCTTCCTTGGGGGTGAAGCCGGTGCTCGGCTCTACCGCCGATGAGTGTGTGGCATATGGGGCGGGGACCATCCACCCGTCCTCGGACGGTGTGATCTGTCCTAGATTTAGTTCTGGAGCTCCTGCAGGTGCGATATCCCGAGTATTGTCAGACAGCAGGTCTAAGCCGTGCTCATCGTGACTGTTCGGCGCTCCTGGCGTAGGCCCGAATCCGTCGAAGATCAAGTCTCCATGGATATTGGCTGTGTAGTTCAAGTTTCCGAACCTGACCTGATGGCCGGGGGCGTAGCCATCGATCTGCTCCAAATGGCCAAGCGAATTGGTCCGCAGTGCGAAGCCGCCGAACACGAAGATCTGTCCGGGGAGAAAAGTCTCACCCTGGACCGCGTTGTTGATGATTGAAGGAGCCATCGAGCCTTGCGGCGACGACGCAGAGGAACTCTCAATGAAAGCACCAATGTCGGTGTCAAAACCGGCGGATCTCGGGTAGAGGGTCCTGATCTGTGCGTCTAAGGCTAATGGTAACATGAGGCAAGGGACACGATGTTTTACCCAGGTTTGGGCCCTCTCGATGGAGGTAAAACCCTACTTCCTGCTTGATTGATCTTGATGATATGAGTAATACAAGAGTTGATCTACCACGAGATCATAGAGGCTAAACCCTAAAAGCTAGCCTATGATGATTATGATTGTTATGATCCTCCCTATATGGACCAAACCCTCCGGTTTATATAGACACCAGAGGGGGCTAGGGTTTACACAGAGTCGGTTACAAAGAAGGAGATCTAATACCCGGATTGCCAAGCTCGTCTTCCACGCAAAGGAGAGTCCCATCCGGACACGGGACAAAGTCTTGAGTCTTGTATCTTCACGGTCCAACAGGCCGGACAAAGTATATAGTCTGGATGTCCGGATACCCCCTAATCTAGGATCCCTCAATCCTCCTTTGAATGATTTGAGTGGCTTGACTTGGCACATGTTCACGCATGAAGTTGAAACAAAATCAACATAGCCTCAACGATATTTATGCTCATGGTGATTTATATCCTACTCATCCTTGCACTCATTGTTGATTAATCTTAATGCATGTTCATGACTGTTGTCGCTCTCTAGTTGGTCGCTTCCCAGTCTCTTTCTAGCCTTCACTTGTACTAAGCGGGAATACTGCTTGTGCATCCACTTCCATAAACCCCAAAGTTATTCCATATGAGTCCACCATACCTTCTTATATGCGGTATTTACTCGCTGTTCCAAGTAAATTTGTATGTGCCAAACTCTAAACCTTCAAATGAAATTCTGTTTTGTATGCTCGAATAGCTCATGTATCAACTATGGTTGTCTATATCTTCCATGCTAGGTGGGTTATTCTCACGATGAGTGGACTCCGCTCATCATTCACGAGAAAATGGCCGGTAACCGGGATGCCCAGTCCCATGCTCAAATAAAATTAAAATAAATGCAAACAAAACTCTCTCAGGATTGTTGTTAGTTGGATGGCACCCGTTGTTTCAGACAAGCCATGGATTGATGTTTATTGGTGGTGGGGGCGTATAAACTTTACCAATCTGTTTTGGAACCGCCTATAATGTATGTAGCATGGAAGATATCGAGATCTCTTGGTTGCTATGTTGACAATGAAAGTATGCCGCTCAAAATAATATCTATGTATATTTCAAAACTCGAGATCTGGCACCTCTGCAAATCCATGCTTCCCTCTGCGAAGGGCCTATTTGTTTAATTTTATGTTGAGTCATCATCCTCTTATTTAAAAGCACAAGTTAGAGAGCACTACTGTCGTTTGCATGCATTGCTATTAATTTACATTGAGTATGACTGTGACTGGATCTCTTTTACCATCAATTACAACGTCTAGTCAGTCCTTGATCTTCAGGGTTGCTCTGCATTTATGTTTTGCGGTCTCAAAACGGGCTAGCGAGATACCATCTTGTTATATCATATTACGATTGCTTTGAGAAAGTGTTGTCATCCGAGATTTATTATTATTGCTCGCTAGTTGATTATGCCATTGATATGAGTAACTGTGAGACCTAAATGTTACTGTGAATATAGTTAGTTCATTATCTTTGCTGAAAACTTGAATGCTGGCTTTACATATTTTTCACAACAAGCTCAAACAGAGTTTGTAAAAGTTTTTCTTTATCACTTTCAGTTTGTCAACTGAATTGCTTGAGGACAAGCAAATGTTTAAGCTTGGGGGAGTTGATACGTCTCCAACGTATCTACTTTTCCAAACGCTTTAGCCCTTGTTTTGGACTCTAACTTGCATGCTTTGAATGGAACTAACCCGGACTGATGCTGTTATCAGCAGAACTACCATGGTGTTACTTTTGTGTAGACATAAAAGTTCTCGGAATGACCTGAAAATCCACGCAGACACGTTTTGGAATTAATAAAAAATATTGGCGAAAGAATCAGCATCAGGGGGCCCACACCATGTCCACGAGGGTGCAGGGCGCCCCCCTGGGGCAGGCCCCCTGCCTAGTGGGCCCCCTTGGACTCCACCAATCTCAACTCCAACTACATATATTCATTTTCAGGGAGAAAAAAATAAGAGAGAAGGATTCATCGCGTTTTACGATACAGAGCCGCCGCCAGGCCCTTATCTTCCTCTAGAGAGTTGATCTGGAGTCTGTTCGGGGCTCCGGAGAGGGGAATCCGTTGCCATCGTCATCATCAACAATCCTCCATCACCAATTTCATGATGCTCACCGCCCTGCGTGAGTAATCCCATCGTAGGCTTGCTGGACGGTGATGGGTTGGATAAGATTTACCATGTAGTCGAGTTAGTTTTGTTAGGGTTTGATCCCTAGTATCCATTATGTTCTAAGATTGATGTTGCTATGCTTAATGCTTGTCACTAGGGCCCGAGTGCCATGATTTCAGATCTGAAGCTATTATGTTTTCATGAATATATGTGAGTTCTTGATCCTATCTTGCAAGTCAATAGTCACCTACTATGTGTTATGATCCGGCAACCCCGAAGTGACAATAAACAAGACCACTCCCGGTGATGACCGTAGTTTGAGGAGTTCATGTATTCACTAAGTGCTAATGCTTTGGTCTGGTACTCCATTAAAAGGAGGCCTTAATATCCCTTAGTTTCCAATAGGACCCCGCTGCCACGGGAGGGTAGGACAAAAGATGGCATCCAAGTTCTTTTCCATAAGCATGTATGACTATATTCGGGGTACATGCGTACATTACATTGATGAACTGGAGCTAGTTCTGTGCAACCTGTGTTATAACTGTTGCATGAGGAATCGCATCCTACATAATTATCCATCACTGATCCATTGCCTACGAGCTTTTAACATATTGATCTTTGCTTAGTTACTTCTCCGTTGCCACTGTTATGATTAATACAAAACTGCTACTGTTACTTTTGCCACCATTACCGTTACTTCCATACTACTTTGCTACTAAATACTTTGCTACAGATATTAAGTCTTTCAGGTGTGGTTGAATTGACAACTCAGCTGCTAATACCTTAGAATATTCTTTGTCTCCCCTTGTATCGAATCAATAAATTTAGGTTGAATACTCTACCCTCGGAAACGGTTGCGATCCCCTATACTTGTGGGTTATCAGTGCCAAAGAATGCCCGTCCATACATATTACTGAATCCTTTCCTAGCATTCCTTTTCCACCCAGTCTGCCCTCATGCCTCAATTCGGGAACACCAATCGGCTTAAGGTCAGGAATAAAGTCAACACAAAACTCAATGACCTCCTCTGTTTCATGGCCCTCGGAGATGCTTCCTTCTGGCCTAGCATGGTTATGAACATATTTCTTTAAGACTCCCATGAACATCTCAAAGGGGAACATATTGTGTATAAATACAAGACCCAGAATGGCAATCTCGTCGACTAGGTGAACTAGGACATGCGTCATGATATTGAAGAAGGATGGTGGGAACACCAACTCGAAACTGACAAGACATTGCACGAACTCATTCTGTAACCTTGGTAGAATTTCTGGATTGATTATCTTCTAAGAGATTACATTGAGGAATGCACATAGCTTCACAATGGCTAATCAAACATTGTCGGGTAGAAGCCCCCTCAATGCAACCGGAGGCAATTGCATCATAATCAAGTGGCAATCATGAGACTTTAGGTTTTGGAACTTTTTCTCTGCCATATTTATTATTCCCTTTATATTCGACGAGAAGCCAGACGTGACCTTCATATTGAGCAGGCATTCAAAGAAGATTTACTTCTCTTCTTTGGTAAGAGCGTAGCTGGCAGGACCTTGACACTGCTTTGGAGGCATATCGTCTTTTTCGTGCATATGTTACTGGTCCTCCCGTGCTTTCGGTGTATCTTTTGTATTCCCATATATGCCCAAGAAGCCTAGCAGGTTCATGCAAAGATTCTTCGTCATGTGCATCACGTTGATTGCAAAGCGGACCTCTAGGTCTTTCCAATAGGGAAGGTGATACGTCTTCAACGTATCTCTAATTTTTAAATGTTCCATGCTATTATATTATCTGTTTTGGATGTTTAATAGGCATTTATATGCTATTTTATATTATTTTTGGGACTAACCTATGAACCGAGAGCTCATTGTCACTTTCTATTTTTTGCCTATTTTATAGTTTCGCAAAAAAGGAATACCAAATGGAGTCCAAATGGAATGAAACTTTCGCGATGATCTTTCTTGGACCAGAAGGAAACCAGAAGAATTGGAGATGAAGTTGGAGACGCAACAAGGCGGCCACGAGGCAGGAGGACACGCCCTAGGAGGTAGGGCGCACCCCCTACCTCATGGGCCCCTTGTAGCTCCCCTAACCTAGCTCCTTTGCCTATATATACTCTTATACCCTAAAAACATCCAGGAGAGCCACGAAACCACTTTCCATCGCTGCAACCTTTTGTACCCGTGAGATCCCACCTAGGGGCCTTTTCCGGCATCCTGCCGGAGGGGGATTCGATCACAGAGGGCTTCTTCTCAACACCATTGCCTCTCCGATGAAGCGTGAGTAGTTTACCACAGACCTACGGGTCCATAGCTAGTAGCTAGATGGATTCTTCTCTCTCTTTGATTCTCAATACTATGTTCTCCTCGATGTTCTTGAAGATCTACTCAATATAATATTCTTTTGCGATGTGTTTGCTGAGATTCGATGAATTGTGGATTTATGATCAGATTATGTATGAATATTATTTGGTTCTTCTCTGAATTCTTATATGCATGATTTGATATCTTTGCAAGTCTCTTCGAATTATCGATTTAGTTTGGCCTACTAGATTGATCTTTCTTCCAATGAGAGAAGTGCTTAGCTTTGGGGTCAATCTTGCGGTGTCCTTTCCCAGTGACGGTAGGGGCAGAAAGGCACGAATTGTATTGTCGCCATTGAGGATAAAAAGATGTGGTTTTCATCGTATTGCTTGAGTTAATTCCTCTACATCATTTCATCTTACTTAATGTGTTACGCTATTCTTCATTAACTTAATACTCTAGATGAAGGCAGGAGTCGGTAGATGTGTGGAGTAATAGTAGTAGATGCAGAATCGTTTCGGTCTACTTGACACGGACGTGATGCCTATGTTCATGACCATTGCCTTAGATATCGTCATAACTATGCGCTTTTCTATCAATTGCTCAATAGTACTTTGTTCACCCACCGTAATATTTGCTATCTTGAGAGAAGCCACTAGTGAAACCTATGGCCCCGGGTCTCTTTTCCATTATATTGAATCTCTTTTACATCTTACTAGTTTTCGATCTACTATTCTGCAATCTTTTACTTTCCGATCTGTAAACCAAAAATACCAAAAATATTTACTTTACCGTTTACCTATCTCTATCAGATCTCACTTTTGCAAGTTACCGTGAAGGGATTGACAACCCCTTTAGCGCGTTGGGTGCAAGTTGTTGATTGTTTGTGCAGTTATATGATGACTTGTGTGTTGTCTCCTACTGGATTGATACCTTGGTTATCAAATTGAGGGAAATACTTATGCTACTTTGCTGCATCACCCTTTCCTCTTCAAGGGAAAAGCCAACGCAAGCTCAAGAGGTAGCAAGAAAGATTTCTGGCGCCGTTGCCTGGGAGATCTACGTCAAGTCAAGCCATACCAAGTACCCATCATAAACTCTTCTCCCTTGCATTACCTTATTCGCCATTCGCCTCTCGTAACATGACTTTCGAAAACCTTTGCCTTTTCTTCGCCCCTCTTCGGTTTGTCTTTTTCGCTTGCTTCTTGTGTGCTTGTGTGTTGGATTGCTTGCTTCGTCGTGATGGCTCAAGATAATACCAAATTGTGTGACTCTTTCAAATCCAACAACAATGATTTTATTAGCACTCCGATTGCTCCCACTACTAATGCTGAATCTTGTGAAATTAATGCCGCTTTGCTGAATCTTGTTATAAAAGATCAATTTTCTGGCCTTCCTAGTGAAGATGCTACATCCCATCAAAACAATTTCGTTGATTTGTGCAATATGCAAAAGAAGAAATATGTGGATAATGACATTGTTAAATTGAAGCTATTTCCATTTTCGCTCAGAGATCGTGCTAAAACTTGGTTTTCATCTTTGCCTAAAAATAGTATTGATTCGTGGAACAAGTGTAAAGATGCTTTCATCTCTAAGTATTTTCCTCCCGCTAAGATCATCTCCCTTAGGAACAATATTATGAATTTTAGGTAACTTGATCATGAGCATGTTGCACAATCTTGGGAGAGGATGAAATAGATGATACGTAATTGGCCTACACATGGTTTGAATTTGTGGAACAAAAAATTTATGCCGGATTGAACTTTGCTTCGAGAAATCTTTTATATTCGGCCGCGGGAGGAACTTTTATGGAAATCACTTTAGGGGAGGCTACTAAGCTCCTAGATAATATTATGGTTAATTATTCTCAATGGCACACCGAAAGATCCACTAGTAAAAAAGTTCATGCGATTGAAGAGATTAATGTTTTGAGTGGAAAGATCGATGAACTTATGAAATTGTTTGCTAATAAAAGTGTTTCTTCCCATCCTAATGATATGCCTTTGTCCACTTTGATTGAGAATAATAATGAATCTATGGATGTGAATTGTTTTGGTAGGAACAATTTTGTTAACAACATGTATGGAGGTCATTTTAATCCTAGGCCATTTCCTAGTAATTCCTCTAATAATTATGGAAATTCCTGCAACACCTCTTATGGAAATTTTAATAAGATGCCCTCTGATTTTGAGAATAGTGTTAAAGAATTTATGAGTTTGCAAAAGAATTTCAATGCTTTGATTGAAGAAAAATTTCTCAAGACCGATGATTTGGCTAGGAACGTGGATAGAATTTCTCTTGATGTTGATTCTTTGAAACTTAGATCTATCCCACCTAAGCATGATATCAATGAGTCTGTCAAATCCATGAGAATTTCCATTGATGAGTGCAAAGAAAGAACCATTAAGATGTGTTCCAAAAAAGATTGGTTTGTAAAAGCATGTTCTTCTAGTTTTCATGATAATAATGATGAAGATCTAAAAGTGATTGATGAAACTCCTATTAAATCTTTATTTTCCAATATTAATCTTGATAAAGATGGGACTGGAGATGATTCCATTTTAGTTAAAAGGCGTCCCAATGCTTCGTAGTTTTTAGATTTAGATGCAAAAATTGATAAAAGTGGGATTAGAGAGGTCAAGACTTTATGTAGCAATGAACCCACTCTTTTGAATTTCAAGGAATTTAATTATGATAATTGTTCTTTAATACATTGTATTTCCTTGTTGCAATCCGTGTAAATTCTCCTCATGCTTATAATCAAAACAAAGCTTTTACTAAACATATCGTTGATGCTATGATGCAATCTTTTGAAGAAAATCTTGAATTAGAAGTTTCTATCCCTAGAAAATTTTATGATGAGTGGGAACCTACTATTAAGATTAAGATTAAAGATTATGAATGATATTCTTTGTGTGATGTGGGTGCTAGTGTTTCCACGATTCCAAAAACTTTGTGTGATGTGTTAGGTTACCGTGAATTTGATGATTGTTCTTTAAATTTGCATCTTGCAGATTCCACTATTAAGATAACTATGAGAAGGATTAATGATGTTCTTATTGTTTCAAATAGGAATTATGTGTCCATAGATTTCAGTGTTCTTGATATAGATTGCAATCCTACATGTCCTATTATTCTTGGTAGACCTTTCCTTAGAACGATTGGTTCAATTATTGATATGAAAGAAGGAAACATTATATTCCAATTTCCGTTAAGGAAAGGCATGGAAAACTTTCCTAGGAATAAAATTAAATTGTCATATGAATCTATTATGAGAGCCACTTATGGATTACATACCAAAGACGACAATACCTAGATCTATTCGTGTTTTTATGCCTAGCTAAGGGTGTTAAACGATGGCGCTTGTTGGGAGGCAATCCAATTTTCTTTTTTTTCTTTGCTTTTTTCTCCTATTTAGTAATAAATAGTTCATCTAGCCACTGGTTATATGTGGTTTTATGTTTCAATTAGTGTTTGTGCCAAGTAGAACCTTTAGGATAGCTTACGGTGATAGTTGTGTTGATCCTGCTAAAAATCAGAAACTTTTGTGCTTAGTAAATTAGTTTTGAAAAGTAACAGAAACGTGATTTTGATATTATTACTGTTTCTCTGGATTGGTACACAAATTTCTCAGGTTTTCCTAATTTGTATGGATTTTTGGCGTTACAGAGGTATTCAAGAGTTACAGATTACTACTGACTTTTCTGTTTTTGACAGATCCTGTTTTTCACGTGTTGTTTGATTATTTTGATGAATCTATGGGTAGTATCGGGGGGTATAAACCATGGAGAAGTTGGAATACAGTAGATATTACACCAATTTAAATAATGAATGAGTTTGCAACAGTACCTTAAAGTGGTGATTTATTTTCTTATATTAACGGAGCTCATGAGATTTTCTGTTGAGTTTTGTGTTGTGAAGTTTTCAAGTTTTGGGTAAGGATTTGATGGACTATATAATAAGGAGTGGCAAGAGCCTAAGTTTGGGGATTCCCAAGGCACTCCAAGGTAATATTCAAGGACAACCAAGAGCCTAAGCTTGGGGGTGCCCAGAAGGCATCCCCTGTTTCGTCTTCGTCTATTGGTAACTTTACTTGAGGCTATATTTTTATTCACCACATGATATGTGTTTTGCTTGGAGCGTCTTGTATGATTCGAGTCTTTTATTTTTAGTTTACCACAATCATACTTGCGGTACACACCTTTGGGAGAGACACGCGTGAATCTGATTTATTAGAATACTCTTTGTGCTTCGCTTATATCTTTTGAGCTAGGCAATATTGCTCTAGTACTTCACTTATATCTTTTTAGAGCACGACGGTGGCTTCATTTTATAGAAATTGTTGAACTCTCATGCTTCACTTATATTATTTTGAGAGTCTTTTAGAACAGCATGGTAATTTGCTTGGGTTATAAAACTAGTCCTAATATGATGGGCATCCAAGATGGATATAATAAAAACTTTCATGTAAAGTGCATTGAATACTATGAGAAGTTTGATTTTTTATGATTGTTTTGAGATATGAAGATGATGATATTAGAGTCATGCTAGTGGAGTAGTTGTGAATTTGAGAGATATTTGTGTTAAAGTTTCTGATTCCCGTAGCATGCACGTATGGTGAACCATTATGTTATGAAGTTGGAGCATGATTTATTTATTGATTGCCATCCTTTGTGTGGAGGTCGGTATCGCGTGATGGATAACTCCTACCAACCCTTCCCCTAGGAGCATGCGCGTAGTACTTCGTTTCGATGACTAATAGATTTTTGCAATAAGTATGTGAGTTCTTTATGACTAATGTTGAGTCCATGGATTATGCGCACTCTCCCCATTCCACCATTGCTAGCCTCTCTTGTGCCGCGCAACTTTCGCTGGTACCATACACCCACCATTACCTTCCTCGGAACAGCCACCTTACCTACCTATTATGGCATTTCCATAGCCATTCCTAGATATATTGCCATGCAACCACCGTTCCATCTATTATGACACGCTACATCATTGTCATATTGCTTTGCATGATCATGTAGTTGACATCGTATTTGTGGCAAAGCCAGCGTTCATAATTCTTTCATACATGTCACTCTTGAATCATTGCACATCCTGGTACACCGCTGGAGGCATTCACATAGAATCATATTTTGTTCTAAGTATTGAGTTGTAATTCTTGAGTTGTAAGTAAATAAAAGTGTGATAATCTTCATTATTAGAGCATGTCCCATGTGAGGAAAGGATGATGGAGACTATGATTCCCCCACAAGTCGGGATGAGACTCCGAACGAAAAAAAGGAAAAAAGGGGCAATAAAAAAGAGAAGGCCCAAATAAAAAAATGAGAGAAAAAGAGAGAAGGGACAATGTTACTATCCTTTTTCCACACTTGTGCTTCAAAGTAGCACCATGATCTTCATGATAGAGAGTCTCCTATTTTTTTCCTTTCATATACTAGTGGATATTTTCATTGTTGAACTTGGCTTGTATATTCCAATGATGGGCTTCCTAAAAAATGCACTAGGTCTTCCTGAGCAAGCGAGTTGGATGCACACCAACTTAGTTTCTTTTTGAGCTTTCATACACTTATAGGTCTAGTGCATCCGTTGCATGGCAATACCTACACACTCACATTGATATCTATTGATGGGCATCTCCATCGCCTGTTGATATGCCTAGTTGATGTGAGACTATATTCTCCTTTTTGTCTTCTCCAGAACCACCATTCTATTCCGCCTATAGTGCTATGTGTCGTGGTTCTAAGTCTGACAGTAGAGTGGGGGTAGGTATGGAGAGGCAAGGTCCTAGCTATGGAGAGGTTGTGAACACAAGTGATGTACGAGTTCAGGCCCTTCTCGGAGGAAGTAAAAGCCCTACGTCTCGGAGCCCTGAGGCGGTCGAGTGGATTATGAGTGTAGGTATTACAAGAGTGCGAACCCCTTACACTGAGGAGGGGGTGGCTTATATAGTGTCTGCCAGACCCCTCCGGCCCTCAGTAATGCAGGGTTTAAAGTACATTAAGCTTGGGGCGTTACTGGTAACGCCCCTCATAAAGAGCCTTAACTATCATTAAGTCTATTCAATTACAAGCCGTTGCGTTGCAGAGTGTCTTCTGACCTTCTGGTGGTCGAGTGAGTCTTCATGGTCGAGTGAGTCTTCCATGGTCGAGTCCTTCTAGTCAGCCGAGTGAGTTCCTAGTTGGTCGACTGGAAGATGATCTCTTCTAGGAGTACCCTTGGGTAGGGCGTTTAGGTCGAGCCTATGACCCTACCTAGGTACATGAATCCATCATTAGCCCCGAATGGATTGAGGCTTGAGTGAGGAGGAGTTGGCGTTGTTTCCGATTGTCTTTTGCATCTTGGCTATGTGTTGTCTTGGATCAAGATCTTCTTTGTTGATAACGAGCAACTTTTCTTGATCGACTCGGTCCATTCTTGTTCTTTTGTCGAGTGACCTTTATACTTCGCTATTCGGCGACGGATCGCAGGAAATCTCGCGACTTGCCAGACCGACCGTCTCTCGCGGATCTCGCGGGATACGAAATTTGGGGAAGCGCGCGAAGCGGAACAGACCGCGGTGCTCGGATGGGACATGACATGGATGCCTCGATCTCTGTGCCGCTTTTTCTGCCACGTATCGTGCAACGCAATTGTTTCGGGATATGATTGGATTGCTCGGGTCCACCTGTCATCCACTCGGAGGGGATGTTATAAATGCAACTCGTGAGGGTTTCCGCACAGTACCCCGTTCTTCCTCCTCTGCTCTCTTCGTTTCCGCCCACCGCAACTGCTGCCGCTCCTGCTACTTCCTCTCTCGTGCACTCCGCCGGTGGCCATGGGCAAAGAGAAGACGGCGGTGCTGGAGCGCGCAAAGAAGGCGTCGGCGGCGGAGAAGGCGTCGGCGGCCGAGAAGGCGAAGGGAAGATCCACCAGCCGCAACAGTTCTTCGTCGAGATCCCGCTTGCCGAAGGGCTGGGTCCAGGGAGATTGGATCCAGTCGACCATCAGGGAGAAGGATCTCCTCGATATGGCCAACGACGGGCTGATCCCCCACGGCGCCGCGAGGCTTCCTGGCCAAGAGTGGCAGCCTCAGCCGGAGGAGGGTGAGTGTGTGCTCCTGGCCACCCATGTCGATCGAGGATTTTCGTTGCCGCCGAGTGTTTTCTTTCGTGGTTTTCTGAATTTCTTTGGAGCCCAGCTCCACCACTTTACTCCAAACTCCATTGCGTATCTTGCTGCATTTGTGTCTATGTGCGAAAACTTCCTGGGCTGTCGACCGCACTGGGGTTTGTTCAAGCATATCTTCACATGTCGCTCTCAGACTGTGAAGAAAGCAAGTCCCGGGGATGAGAAGACCCAAGTAGTTCAGATGTGCGGGGGCCTAGGAATCCAAGTGAGGAACAAGAGCACCTTCCCAGCTATGTCTTTTCCCGAGTCGGTCAGGGGCTGGCAGTCGACCTGGTTCTATCGCTGAATGAGTCGACATTTAGAGGCGATCGGGTGGTCTTCCTCCATTCACCATGAGTCGAGTGTGAGACCCTCTTCCACAAGGTGATTCCGGAGAGAGCTGATGTGAAGATGCTTGATGGATCGCGTCGCACAGCTGGTTTGGGGCGGTGTGACTAGCATGGATCTCTTGGAGGTTTTTCTTGAGGCGAATCCAGCCTCTTCAGTTCGAGCCCTTTGCATGTGGCTGTATCAAGGAACCGAAGACGAGACTCGTGTCCACCCGGAGGCAGTCGATGACGCCATAGTGGAAAGATGGATGGCCGCGATCACTGCAAACAAGGACAACCCACACGGATCCCGGAGGATTTCTCCACTTGACCATGATAGCGTTCCAGACAAGGTACATTTGCTCCGTTTTCCATTGTATGTCTGTCGAATGTGTTTCTGTAATTTGGTCGACTGAGCTCTGTCTTGATGTTTCCAGACCCTTACCGAGCTATATTCCATGCCCAATGGAGCTCAGGCTCCGACTGAGGAGGGAGAAGCCAGCGGAGGCGAGAGCCAGGATGAGTGGGACTCAGACGCTGCTGAGGATGACGACGACGATGACGACGATGATGATGATGACGAAGCAGAAGAGGAGGAGGAAGAGGATGTTGCTCCACTGCGCTCGGAAAGGCGGTCGAAACTCGTTCATGATCCTGCGACTGAACGCGGAAAGAGGGTTGCGACTGCCTCGCAGTTGACCAAACGCCCTCGGACCGCTTCTCCGGTGCCGACTGAGAAGGCGCCGAAGCAGTCGAAGGTAGCTCCGTCGAAGCCCACCAAGCCTCTGCCAAAAATGAAGGTGTTCATCCCCACCATCTCAGGGTAAACATCTCACTTAAGTCTTCCTGTTCTATACAAGTTTTGTCTCTGGTTGATACTTGAATCGGTCGACTGATTCTTTGGAACTTCAGTGCTGTGACTTCCGAAACTTCAGGCAAGGCCGAAGACCATGAGATGGAGGATGCGGCGACCTCAAATCCTGGTACTGTATCCTTAACTCTGTTCTTAGTCGACTGTCTCATAGTTTCTAACTTTGACTCTTTTCTGAAGCTCCAACCAATGACATTATCACCCTTCCCGATGACGATGATGAGGATGAGGAACCATTGAGGCACAGGAGGAGCAGGAAGGCATCTACTGGCAAAGCACCCCAAGATGCGACGGCGCCCGAGACTATTGCGACGGGAGGGGAGGCCAGCACTCGACATACCGTGTCCTTCGCGGTGCCGTTGACGAGTGCTCGACCCACTTCGTCGAGTGCTGGGCAGCCTTCGCTCTTCGCCATGCACCACGTCCCGGACGACCAGGCTAGTGCTGCTAAGGAGGCGTCATGGCAAGAGAGATCATGATGGAGCGGTGAAGATCGTCGGGATGCGAGCCAAGCGACTTCTGACGCCAGCTCGCCCTTCAAAGCAACGTTGGTCGATCGACTACCGCCTGTTCTGTTAGGATATGCTATCAAAACTTTTCTTTCTGGAATCCATAGCAGTCACCCACTAGGTGTGTTGATATAAACTCCGTGTTAGCGGGGGCACGCTGAGTGCAACCGCTAGGTGTAGTCCCCAAGGCTAAGGTCGACTGCTGGCAGTCGGTCTTAGGCTTTATAAGTAAATATTGATCATCACTCGATTGAAACGAATGGGTTTCTGAAACCGGTGGGGCACGCTGAGTGCACCCACCGGTGTAATCCCCGAGACTATGGTCTCTTTGGCGATTGATTACTGATCTGAAGAAACTTGGGTCGTGGCCGACTTTTTTTTTTTTTTGGTCGTCGGTCGACTGTCTTGAATAAGACCCGGTGGGGCACGCTGAGTGCACCCACTGGGTGTAATCCCCGAGACTACGGTCGAATGCTTGCATTCGACTGTAGTCTTAGAAACGTGTCATTTTTCTCTATTCACTTGGAAGTGAATCATCTTGGACATTTTGTTGATTGATTCTTCGTAGAAATCCTGTGATCTTGGCGGCGCTATCTTGAGCTGGAGCGAAGCATATTCAGCTCGAGTTGGACTTGAAGCTAGTGCGGGAGAATCGACGAAGGCAAAGGAGGAGACCAAAGGTATGTTTGGTGAGACTTCGACGACTCCTTTCTCCCCTCATTTGCTTCAAACCTGACTTTGCTGTAATTTACAGGCAAGGTGAAGGAGGCCCAGAGGAAGAAGGAGCTTGAGCTGTCTGAGAAGATCAAACTTGCCAACGAAAAGCTAGCCTCAGTCACCAAGCTCGAACAGGACAACACCAATCTGAAGGCTGCTCTGGCCATTGCCACCAAGGATGTTGACCGACTGAAAGCTGACAAGACCACTCTGACTGAGAAGATCAACCAGTTGACCGGGAAGAAGAATGACCTGGAAGGCTTCCTGGGTGGTCTTGCTAAAAAATTGTTCCTTATGCTCGAAGGTAATCTTTTATACTCGACCAATTCTTCCAACCATTATGTTCCCATTCGACTATTTTCTTGATTCGGGGTTTTGTCTTTGCAGAGTTCTGTCGCAACTTTGAAGAAGAAACTAGCAGCTTGGAGACGAACCTTGACCTGTCAATTCTCCGTGGTGATGAAGTTGCCATGAGCGTCTTCCATTGGAGTCCCGTGTTGCCATTGTCGTGGATTACCTCGCAAGGCTGAAGGTTGCTACGTCCGCATCGACTCGGACGCTCGCCCGGGCGACACTCCAAAATGACCTCGAGTCGTTGATGGCTCGATGAACGCCGCCCCGACCGAAAGTGCGAGTGGAAGAAGTCTTGACTCGGTGTGGCGCAGATGTCATACGTGTCCGGCGCGAGTCCATTGCAAGGATGCACGAGAAGATAAGTGGCGGCTCTCGAGTGGCCAACACCAAGAAACACGACTTCAGGTCTTTCATGGAGACTTTCATCGCTGCTGCTACACGGATCGCAGATGGGATTGATCTCGACGAGTTCGTTGCTCGTTCCAGCCCTCCACAGGAGGGGTAAAAAACTTCCCTTGAGTCTTTAAATTTGCCTCGGTATGCCGAGTGGAATTGTAACCGATAAAACCTTAACAGGCTTAGCGCCTGAGCACTCTCGGTTCCTTTAGTTATCGATCTAAACTTGGATTGGATGTTTGGATATGATTGCTTTTGGCTTGAATTGCCTTTTGCAGGTTCACAGCAAGATGCCCACTGCAGTCGACTTATTCCTTAGGCAAGCACTGTGTTGCAGCTAAGCCTCCGAGTGAGAGGTCTGCTTTTCACTCGGTAGGATTTCTTATATCTTAGGCGAGCACTGGGCTGCAGCTAAGCCCCTGAGTGAGAGGTTTGCTCTTCACTCGGTAGGATTTCTTATATCTTAGGCGTAGCTACTGGGCTGCAGCTAAGCCCCAGTGAGAGGTTTGCTCTTCACTCGGTAGGATTTCTTATATCTTAGGCGCGGCTGGCTGCAGCTAAGCCCTCGAGTGAGAGGTTTGCTCTTCACTCGGTGGGATTTCTTATATCTTAGGCGAGCACTGGGCTGCACTAAGCCCCGAGTGAGAGGTTTGCTCTTCACTCGGTAGGATTTCTTATATCTTAGGCGAGCACTGGGCTGCAGCTAAGCCCCCAGTGAGAGGTTTGCTCTTCACTCGGTAGGATTTCTTATATCTTAGGCGAGCACTGGCTGCAGCTAAGCCCCAGTGAGAGGTTTGCTCTTCACTCGGTAGGATTTCCGTTGTATTTGTGGCGGCTTCGGAGGAGAGGGTCGCGATCGACCTGCACCTCGTCTTCCTTGCTAACGCACTTCATACTTATGGTATAGCTCGAGGAGAGGGTCGCGATCGACCTGCACCTCGTCCTCCTTGAGCACACATGTTACTTATGGTGTAGCTCGGAGGAGAGGGTCATGATCGACCTGCACCTCGCCCTCCTTGCTTGGCGTACATTGTACTTAGGCGAGTACTTGGACTGCAGCTAAGCCTCCGAGTGGAAGTCTGGCTTACCACTCAGTAGGATTTTTAATAACTTAGGCGAGCACTGGGCTGCAGCTAAGCCCCCGAGTGAGAGGTTTGCTCTTCACTCGGTAGGATTTCTTATATCTTAGGCGTAGTCTTGGACTGCAGCTAAGCCCCGAGTGGAAGTCGGCTTGCCACTCGGTGGATTTTTGAAACTTAGGCGAGTCTTGGACTGCAGCTAAGCCTCCGAGTGGAAGTCGGCTTACCACTCGGTAGGATTTTTGGTTAGTTAGGCGAAACGGATTGGCTAAGCCTCCCAGTGGAAGTCGGCTTACCACTCGGTAGGATTTGTACAAACTTAGGCGAAACGGATTCGCGACTAAGCCACCCATTGGGGAAAATTTTCTTGGACAAAAATAAAAAGTGACAAAAATTATGAAGGAATTATGACACTATTATTTGAAGCCCATGAACTACTGAGTATTTTATTACAACTCTTCCGAGTGAAAAACTTTAAGTGTAAAGCGGGCGGAGCAGATCCGCATTCAAGCTCGGGGCTCTTCAATATTGTGTTCGACGTTGTAGAGGCGATATGCCCCATTGTGGAGAACCTTTGTGACGATGAAGGGCCCTTCCTGGGAGGGAGCGAGCTTATGTTGTTCTGCTGATCCACTCGAAGGACCAGATCCCTTCTGGAAGGCTCGACCTCTCACATTTCGGGCGTAAAGGCGGCGCAAGTCTTCTTTGGTAGATGGTCGGCGGATCGAGCCATCTCCCTTTCCTCTTCTAGGAGGTCGATTGCATCTTGACGCGCTTGCTCGCTTCGCTTCATTGTAAAGTTCAATTCGGGAGCATTGTGAAGGAGATCACTTTCGGTAGGACTATACGCTCCATAGACCGGGAAGAAGGGAGTTCTTCGGTCGACCGATTAGGCGTGGTCCGCAAACCCCAAAGCAGAAGGGAGTTCGTGAACCCAAGCTCCGGCCGCATGCTTGAGATCTCGCATCGATCGGGGCTTGGACCCTTGAGGATTAATCCGTTGGCTCGTTACGCTGTCCATTCGATTTGTGGATGGGCGATCAAGCGTAGTTGACTTCGTGTGCCTTGGGCGTTGCGAAATCCTTGAATTCTTCCGAGTAAAATTCGACCCATTATCCGTGATAATGCTTTGTGCGGGACCCCATATCTGAACGTCATCTCTCTGATGAAGGAAACAGCAGTACCGGCGTCAAGACTCTTGATTGGTTTAGCTTCAATCCATTTGGTGAACTTGTCGACTGCTACCAGTACATGCGTGAAACCGCTCCGACCTGTTCGCAAGGGACCGACCATGTCCAACCCCCATCTGCGAAAGGCCGACGAGTGGAATGGTCTTGTGGCTGACGCAGCTTGTGCGACATATTGGAGTAGAACTGACATCCTTCGCACTTGTCCACTATTTCTTTCGCCATCTCATTTGCCCTTGGCCAGTAAAATCCGGCTCGGTATGCTTTGGCTACAATGGTCCGAGAGGACACATGGTGACCACAGGTCCCAGTGGATGTCATTGAGTATGACTCGACCTTCTTCGCCGTTATGCATTTTTGACCGACTCGTCGGCTTTCTATCTGACTGCCCTTTGATAGCGGTAAAGGCTTTGGATCGACGGACGATCTGCCGAGCCTCTTCCTCATCCTCTGGGTGTTCCTTTCTCAGAATATATGCGATGTATGGAATTGTCCAATCGGGAGTGACCACTAAAACTTCCATGACCAAGTCGACCACTGCTGGGACCTCAACCTCAGTCGGGTCCGTGGCACTCTTGGGCTGTGGAGCTTCCTCTGTGAAGGGATCTTCTTTAACTGACGGAGTGCGTATATGCTCCAAAAACACACCACTCGGAATGGCTTCTCTTTTGGAGCCTATCTTCGCCAGATCATCTGCTGCTTGATTTTTCAGTCGGGGGATGTGATGGAGTTCCAACCCCTCGAACTTCTTTTCCAGCTTCCTCACTGCATTGCAGTATCCAGTCATAGCTGGGCTTCTCACGTCCCACTCCTTCATCACCTGATTGACCACTAAATCTGAGTCGCCATAGACCATCAAGCGACGGACGCCGAGTGAGATGGCCATGCAACCCATATAAGAGGGCCTCGTACTCTGCCTCATTGTTGGAGGAATCAAAGTGAATCTGGAGCACATACCTAAGCTTATCTCCCTGGGGAAACCAGAACAACTGACACAGAACCATTCAGCATCTTGGAGCCGTCAAAGAACATGGTCCAATGCTCCGAGTGAACTTCAGTCGGCTGCTGTTGCTCAATCCACTCGGCGAGGAAATCCGCTATAGCCTGGGACTTAATGGCTTTCTTTGCCTCAAATTTGATATCAAGGGGAAGAAGCTCAATCGCCCATTTCGCCACTCGACCGGTTGCGTCTCTGTTGTGCAGAATCTCTGATAAAGGAGCGTCGCTGACGACTGTGATAGAATGATCAGAGAAATAGTGAGCAACCTTCTTCGTGGTCATGTATATGCCATACACAAGCTTCTGATAATGCGGGTATCGCTGCTTGGATGGAGTCAAGACTTCAGACAAATAATACACCGGGCGTTGAACTTTGAAGGCTTTTCCTTCCTCTTCCCGCTCGACCGTAAGCACTGTACTGACGACTTGTCCTGTGGCTGCGATATAGAGCAACAGAGGCTCTTTGCTGATTGGAGCAGCAAGCACCGGCTGGGTGGAGAGTAGAGCTTTTAGCTCGGCAAACGCTGCATCAGCTTCTGGAGTCCACTCGAACTTGTCGGCCTTCTTCATCAGTCGGTAAAGAGGCAATGCCTTTTCACCGAGCCGGGAGATGAATCGACTTAATACGCCAAGCATCCAATAAGCTTCGGGCGTCGTGCACTCGCGCAGGCGTTTCATTCGGATAATAGTGCCGATCTTCTCGGATTAGCGTCGATTCCTCGTTGAAGCGAAAACCGAGTAACTTGCCGCGGGAACTCGAATGTGCACTTTGACGGATTGAGCTTGATATCGTACCTTACGAGGTTGGCAAATGTTTGGCGAGGTCAGCAAGTAGGTCGGAACCTTTTCGCGACTTAACGACGATATCATCCATATCGCTTCCACATTCCGGTGATTTGAGTGAGAAGACACTTCGAATCATTAGCATAAATGTCGCCCGGCATTCTTGAGGCGAATGGCATGGTGATATAGCGAAGCACCGAATGGAGTGATGAAAGCTGTTTTATTTCATCGGGCCCATCTGAGACGGATCGATGATACCGGAATATGCATCTAGGAAAGACAATCTCTCACATCCCGCGGTCGAGTCAACAATTTGATCTATGCGGGGGAGAGGAAAATGATCCTTCGGGCAGGCCCGATTGATGTGCTTAAAATCAATGCACATGCGGAGCGAGTTGTCCTTTTTGGGAACCATGACGACATTAGCAAGCCACTCGGAGTGGTAGATCTCTCGGATGAATCATGCCGCCAACAGTCGAGCCACTTCTTCACCAATAGCTTTTCTCTTACGACGGCGGACGCGAAGATGCTCTTTGGTGGTTTTTGACTTGTCGACTCGGAGGCGATGCTCACCGATCCCCAGGAACACTGGCATGTCGGTGGCTTCCATGCAAAAATGTCGATTCTCACGGAGGAACCGGATGGCGCTTCTTCCTATTTGGTCGAGTGTCGTGGAGATGTGGGTCGGGCTGCATTGGAGTCGATCGGGTGAATATGGTAGCCGTCTCACGGATGACTAGAATGCGATTCGTGGCGGCTTCTTGGATCGCAACAAATCACTCGGATCTGCGTTTTGCTTGTATTCCTCGAATTCGACCGCTGTCACTTGGGAGTCGGCAATCTTGAGCCCTTCCGAAAGCACTCTTCGCCTTCTTCCGATCGCGGTGGCGGTGATCACTCCTTTGGGACTGGCATTTTCAGTTTGAGGTACCGTAACATGGTCGAGCCATGAATCGTATGCGTGGCTGGCCTCCCAAAATGGCATGATAGGCACTCTGAAAATCCACAACCTCAAAGGTCAACTTTTCCTTGCGAAAGTGCTTGGAATCACCCAAAACTACGTCCAGGGCTATTTGGCCGAGTAAGTTGGCCTTCTTCCCTGGTATGACCCCGTGGAAACTCATATTGCTGGTGCTCAGTCGGGACATCGGAATGCCCATCCCTTTCAATGTATCCGCATATAACAAATTCAGCCCACTACCACCATCCATCAAGCACTTTCGTCGATCGAGTGCCTTCAACAATTGGATCGACCACCAGCGCTTGCCGCCCGGGGGTGGCAATGTGAGTCGGGTGATCGATTGGTTGAATGTGATGGGTGTTTGGGACCACTTCACATAACTTGGCTTTTTTGGGGCAACCATGTTCACCTCACGGTTAATGACTTTCGATCGACTTTTGCTTTCCACATCCGCGAAGATCATCGAGTGGAGTTGGCGTCGCGGATATTCTTCCTCACTTTGTCCTCTTTGTCTCCGGCCTTGTGTCGCTCCTTCTCCTTGTCCTTAGACTGTTTTCCCTGGCCGCTGGATCAGAGTCGACTTTGGCAGTGGTGTGCTTTGGGTAAATGATGTTGCCCTCTTCATCTTTCTTTGTGTGAATATGGCATGGCATATCCATCACGTCATTGCCTTCTTTATCTTTTACTTTCTTAGGATTCGGGATCCTTTCAGCTTCCCCTTGAACTTCCCTGAGTCACGGCGGGGCCTCCCGAGAGCTGCTTGGCTCGGCTTTCGCTTCGCTCCGATTGGAATTTCCCTTTTCCGTCGACTTGGCTTGTACTTGCCGCTCGAGTCGGTCCTCTTCCTCGCCATTGGCGTTTGCAGCAATCTCCATCATTCGACTCAGGTCATGTCGCGGTTCGACCGAACTTCAAACTCAATTCTCTGTTTTTTGACGCCGTCTTTGAAGGCATAAGCGCTCGATGGTCGGACACATTTTCCACAAGTATGGTGCAAAGTAATCCACCTCTGAATGTACTCTCGGAGAGTTTCATTGGTCTTCGCACACAAACTTGCAGCTCTGTCAAACCAACGGTCGCTTGCAAGTCCCTTCAAAAGTCTGACGAACACTCGGGACAAATCTTCCCAAGTATATATCTTGCTAGGAGGTGGCGATTCAGCCATGCTCTGGCGAACCTTCCAACATGAGGGGCAAATGCTTCATGGCCACCTCATCATTCCCACCACCAATCTGAACAGCCACTCGGTAATCTTCAAGCCAAGTTTGGGCTTGGATTCCCCGATGAACTTGCGACTCCTGTTGCCAATCTGAAATTGGGGGATTCTGCGGCTCCGATAGCCTGCTAAAACACTCCGGACGAAATATGCACTCATTGCTGGTGGGTGCATCTCTCTTAGGTCGCCTCGATGGGCTCTGTTCGGTCGACCAAGCCTTGCACGATAATGGATCGCGTCAAAGCACTGGTTCCACAGGGTCGATTGGAACTCTTAGCCTATCTTGAAGCGACGTCTGTCTTCTTGCCGCCGAGGCGTAAGACCCTTCCTCGGAGAAAGCGGATACTCGGCGCCTATCATCCCGGTCGAATCGGTCTCCGATCTGCTCTCCGGTTGTCGCGCCCTTCTCGCCGCGGAGGCGATCTGGGGCTGTGAGCGGATCGGCGAGTATTCGCAGCGACGGATCGATTGTGAATCTGTTGCGCGATCGCGACACGGCTGAGTTCAGTCTCCTGCTGCTCGGAGTAAATCTACGATCTGCTGCAAGCCTCTCCCGACTTCCGGTGGGACGGCTGGATGGACTCGCTATCTGAGTTCAGTTTGCTAAATTCTGAATTGGCGTGCGGTATACGAGTCGGTGGGAAGAGTCGGCCGCCGGGGACTCGTTGTTGCAGCTCGTCGAGTGCTCGTGAAGATTCTCCAAGCGAAGCGCGTTCAGTACGTTAATGGCGTGCTTCCTCCAAGGCACGAGCCTCGGGGGTTTCTCCGGCGATGGGAGTATGCAGGACATCCATGTTCCTGTGGCGAAGCTCTTCTCTCTGCAGAGAGTCGATTGTCTCGGGCTGGTACTCTTCGTGCTCTTGCACGGGGTCACCTCCCCCGGCAGCTCCACCTCCATGGGAGAAGACGGGAGGACTGCAAGGGCCGTCGACCATGAGGATCTCCGCTTGTTGGATCATTGCTACGCATTGAGATCACGATCTCTCGGAGCCGGTCGGACAGATCGAGCAGTAGTAGAGGGACTCGTCGGGCTCAATTGTCGTGACCTGGGTGATGGCTGTCTGGCGAGCCACCGCGTGCTTCACCCACCGCTGGAGTCTCGACCGACCAGAGCGCTTGCGCTGGTGGGAGACTGGGTAGGCGACCGATAAAGGAGTCGACCGATACGGGGTCGACGGTTGCCGCAGCAGAACGCCGCGAACACATGCGCGAAAGTGTGTCGCCCCGCGGATGGGGAGCACCTCGATGTCGAGTGGAGCCTCTTGGAGCCACGCGGAGTCGTCGGCGACAGAGGTGAGAGCGCCGAGACAGATCTCGCACCCCTCAACCAAAACTCCAGCAGTCATCATGATGAAAGTACTCGGAAGTACTGCAACTTCTCCACAAATCGCTAGAACACCGGCCCCAAGGTGGGCGCCAACTGTCGTGGTTCTAAGTCTGACAGTAGAGTGGGGGTAGGTATGGAGAGGCAAGGTCCTAGCTATGGAGAGGTTGTGAACACAAGTGATGTACGAGTTCAGGCCCTTCTCGGAGGAAGTAAAAGCCCTACGTCTCGGAGCCCTGAGGCGGTCGAGTGGATTATGAGTGTAGGTATTACAAGAGTGCGAACCCCTTACACTGAGGAGGGGTGGCTTATATAGTGTCGCTGGACCCTCGGCCCTCGAATGCAGGTTTAAAGTACATTAAGCTTGGGCGTTACTAGTGCGCCCTCATAAAACCTTAACTATCATTAAGTCTATTCAATTACAAGCCGTTGCGTTGCAGAGTGTCTTCTGACCTTCTGGTGGTCGAGTGAGTCTTCATGGTCGAGTGAGTCTTCCATGGTCGAGTCCTTCTAGTCAGCCGAGTGAGTTCCTAGTTGGTCGACTGGAAGATGATCTCTTCTAGGAGTACCCTTGGGTAGGACGTTTAGGTCAGGCCTATGACCCTACCCTAGGTACATGAATCCATCATTATGTCCATGGCTCACGCTCATGTATTGCGTGAAAGTTGAAAAAGTTTGAGATTACTAAAGTATGAAACAATTGCTTGGCTAAAACCGCGGTTGTGCATGATTTAAATATTTTTTGTGATGAAGATAGAGCATAGACAGACTATATGATTTTGTAGGGATAGCTTTCTTTGTCCATGTTATTTTGAGAAGACATGATTGCTTTGTTAATATGCTTGAAGTATTATTGTTTTTATGTCAATATTAAACTATTGTATTGAATCTTTCTGATCTGAATATTCATGCCACAATAAAAAAATACATGGATAAATATGTTAGGTAGCATTCCACATCAAAAATTATGTTTTTATCATTCACCTACTTAAGGATGAGCAGGAGTTAAGCTTGGGGATGCTTGATACGTCTCCAACGTATCTATAATTTTTGATCATTCCATGCTATTATATTATCTGTTTTGGATGTTTAATAGGCATTTATATGCTATTTTATATTATTTTTAGGACTAACCTATTAACCGAGAGCCTAGTGCCAGTTTCTGTTTTTTTTGCCTATTTTAGAGTTTCACAGAAAAGGAATACCAAACGGAATGACGCGATGATCTTTCTTGGATCAGAAGGAAACCAGAAGACTTGGAGATGAAGTTGGAGACGCAACGAGGCGGCCACGAGGCAGGAGGGCATGCCCCAGGGGGTAGGGTGCACACCCCCTACCTCATGGGCCCCTCATAGCTCCCTTGACCTAGCTCCTTCGCCTATATATACTCTTATACCCTAAAACATCCAGGAGAGCCACGAAACCACTTTTCCATCGCCGCAACCTTCTGTACCCATGAGATCCCATCTAGGGGCCTTTTCCGGCGTCCTGCCGGACGGGGATTCGATCACGGAGGGCTTCTTCATGAACACCATTGCCTCTCCGATGAAGCGTGAGTATTTTACCACAGACCTACGGGTCCATAGCTACTAGCTAGATGGCTTCTTCTCTCTCTTTGATTCTCAATACCATGTTCTCCTCGATGTTCTTGGAGATCTATTCGATGTAATATTGTCTTGAGCTGTTTTTGCTGAGATCCAATGAATTGTGGATTTATGATCAGGTTATCTATGAATATAATTGGGTTCTTCTCTGAATTCTTATATGCATGATTTGATATCTTTACAACTCTCTTCGAATTATTGGTTCAGTTTGGCCTACTAGACTGATCTTTCTTGCAATGGGAGAAGTGCTTAGCTTTGGGTTCAATCTTGCGGTGTCCTTTCCAAGTGACAGTAGGGGCAGCATGTATTGTATTGTTGCCATCCAGGATAAAACGATGGGGTTTTCATCATATTGCTTGAGTTAATTCCTCTACATCATGTCATCTTACTTAATGCGTTACTTTGTTCTTCATGAACTTAATACTCTACATGCAGGCAGGAGTTGGTCGATGTGTGGAGTAATAGTAGTCGATGTAGAATCGTTTCGGTCTACTTGACACAGATGTGATGCCTATGTTCATGATCATTGCCTTAGATATCATCATAACTATGCCATTTTCAATCAATTGCTCGCCAGTAATTTGTTCACCCACCGTAATATTTGCTATCTTGAGAGAAGCCACTAGTGAAACCTATGGCCCCCTGGTCTCTATTCCATTATATTGAATCTCTTTTACATCTTACTAGTTTCCGATCTACTATTTTGCAATCTTTTACTTTCCAATCCATAAACCAAAAATACGAAAAATATTTACTTTACCGTTTATCTATCTCTATCATATCTCACTTTTGCAAGTGACCGTGAAGGGATTGACAACTCCTTTATCGCGTTGGGTGCAAATTGTTGATTGTTTGTGTGGGTATTCGGTGACTTGTGCGTTGTCTCCTACTGGATTGATTCCTTGGTTCTCAAACTGAGGTAAATACTTACGCTACTTTGTTGCATCACCCTTTCCTATTCAAGGGAAAAACCAACGCAAGCTCAAGAGGTAGCAATAGGTCCCAAAATATAGATTTCTTCTTCCACATGGGTGCATGTCCTGATAACCCACAAGTATAGGAGATCGCAACAGTTTTCGAGGGTAGATTATTCAACCCAAATTTACTGATTCGACACAAGGGGAGCCAAAGAATATTTGCAAGTATTAGCAGCAGAGTTGTCAATTCAACCACACCTAGAGACTAATTATCTGCAACAAAGTGATCAGTAGCAAAGTTGTATGATAGTTTTGATAGTTTAGAAACAGCTATAGCAACAGTAACAGTGATAGCAATATTTTGTAGCAAGCATAATAGTAACAATAGCAATAGCAACTTAGCAAGAACAATATGAGAGAAATTCATAGGCATTGGATCGGTGAATTCGTTGGATGATATTCATCATATAACAGTCATAACCTAGGGCGATACAGCACTAGCTCCAGTTCATAAATATAATGTAGGCATGTATTCCGTAAATAGTCATTCACGTGCTTATGGAAAGAACTTGCATGACATCTTTTGTCCTAACCTCCTGTGGCAGCGGGGTCCTATTGGAAACTAAGGGATATTAAGGCCTCCTTTTAATAGAGAACCAGAACAAAGCATTAACACACGATGAATACATGAACTCCTCAAACTACAGTCATTACCGGGAAGTGTCCTGACTTCTGTCACTCCGGGTTTTCCGGATCGTAACACGTAGTAGGTGACTAGAACTTGCAAGATCTGATCTAGAACATAAATATAATGGTGATAACATAAACGGTTCAGATCTGAAATCATGCCACCCGGGCACAAAGTGACAAGCATTAAGCATGGCAAAGTCATAGCAACATCTATCTCAGAACATAATGGTTACCAGGGATCAAGCCCTAACAAAACTAACTTGATTACATGATGAATCTCATCCAACTCCTCACCGACCAGTGAGCCTAAGAAGGAATTACTCACCCCCGATGGGGAGCATCATGGAATTGGCGATGGAGAAGGGTTGGTGATGACGAAGATCGAAGATCCCCCTCTCCAGAGCCCCAAACGGACTCCTGATCTGGCCTCCCAATGAAGAACAAGAGGTGGTGGCGGCTTCATCTCGTGAAACGCAATAATTCTTTCTCCCTAATTTTTCTCTCCAAATATGTGATTTTATAGTATCAGGTTTCGAGTCTGCAGGGCCACCAGGTGGGGACAACCCACCTGGTCGTGCCTCGAGAGGGGGCGTGCCCTGGTGGGTTGTGGCCACCCAGGTGCCCCCCTCCGGCAGTTCTTGGCTCCAGAAATTA
The DNA here is from genome assembly GCA_021437245.1 of Aegilops speltoides. Taxonomy (NCBI): domain Eukaryota; kingdom Viridiplantae; phylum Streptophyta; class Magnoliopsida; order Poales; family Poaceae; genus Aegilops; species Aegilops speltoides. The sequence continues at coordinate 275,990,953 of CM038141.1, forward strand.
TCTTTATTTGTATAAAAATTCCTCGCAAAGTTTCGTTCCAATCCAAGAACTTTTATTTATGCACAAAAAACAACACCATGGTAGTTCTGCTGAAAACAACATCAGTCCGGGTTAGTTTCATTCAAATCATGCAAATTAGAGTCCAAAACAAGAGGAAGAGCATTAGGAAAAGTAGATACGAGGGAGATGTATCAACTCCCCCAAGCTTAAACCTTTGCTTGTCCTCAAACAATTTAGTTGATAAACTGAAAGTGAAAAAGAAAAACTTTTACGAACTCTTTTGCTCTTGTTTGCATAAATAAGCTTAAGTAGCACCCAAGTTTTCCGCAAAGATTATAATTAACCATGTCGACAATAACTCTTAAAATTATATTAACTCATATCAATGGCATAATCAACTAGCGAGCAATAATAAGATATCTCAAACTACAACACTTTGTCAAAACAACCATGATATAATATGACAATAGTCGTATCTCGCTAGCCCTTTCTGAGTCCGCAAAACATAAATGCAGAGCACCTGCAAAGTTCAAGCAGCGACTAAAGATTGTAATTCATGGTAGAAAAGATCCGGTCATGATGCACCCAACATTAGATCACTACAAAAAAAAAGACACATCCGTGACATTTTGGGCCGAACGAATTTTTTTTGTCATACTTATGACACTTCTATGACGATAATTGTGACCAAACCCGGTATCATCATAGATGTGGTGGGCTCCTACTTCTATGACAAAAAATCATGACAGAAAATGAGCTTTTCATCCTGGGCGGGCTGGAGACGCAGCTGCATGACATTCTTTGGGCCCTCGACGGAAAAACCATGGTAGAAGCGAGGGCGAGGAAAATATCGGGGTGTTCCCGGTTACGGTGGGTGGTCGGGGCCCAGCGATGCACGTTTCTCTCGTACATGTACGCGTGTGTGTGCGAGGCGTTGGGCTCTAACTGCACCCGAGCAAGGCATTGGGCTCTAATCAACCCGGCGAGACCTTTGCGAGCTACGCGTTCATCGAACTGAGCGATCGGTGATTCCTTCACTCTCGCCGCTAATCAAGCCGATCGATGTTGCCTATGGATGAATAGTGAGCATTGCAGTGGGGTTTGGATGAGCAAAGTGGCGTTGCGGGGGGTTGGATGAATAGTGAGCGGTGGGGGTGGATGAATAGGACCCCGTGGCGTTGCCTCTGGATGAACAGGACCCCGGTCGATCGAGCCGGTTGGGGCTGGATGAACAGGACCCCGTGGAGGGCTGGATGAATAGTAGGCGGTGGAGGGGTGGATGAATAGTAGCCCGTGGAGGGTTGGTTGAACAGGAGCCCGTGGAGAGGGGTGGTTGAACAGTAGACGGTAGAGTAGCGCGCAATGGAGGCTGGATGAACAGGAGCCCGTGCATGAACAGACGCAGGTAGAGGCTGGAGGAGGTCGACGGTGGATGAACAGTAGCCCGTGGAGGCTGGAGGAGGTCGACGGTGGAGATGAACAGTATCCCGTGGAGTCCCGTTTTGCGGTACGCCACACCTCTCCCGATCAACAGGACCGCCATTTCGACTGTAGCGCTCCAACACAAGTCCATTTCGTCCGTTTTACGTTACGCCACACCCCTCCCGATCCACAGGACCCTATTTCGACCGTAGGAGGTCCAACACAAGTCCGTTTCCTCCGTTTTGCGGTATGCAAGACCCCTCCCGATGAACAGGATCCCGTTTTGAACGTGGCCGGTCGAACACAAGGCCATTTCCTCCATTCTGCGGTACGCCAGGCCTCGTTTCCATCATGTTCCGCCCAAGCCCTCCTGATGAACACGACGACGCATTCCGTTCCGACCCAGCCGTTTTGCTCCCCATGAACACGACGACGACGCTGTTTCTCCGTTCCGACCCAGCCATGTACATGAGCCCTGGCCGTACGTATATATGCGCGAGTAGGTGTTCGAGACCCTGCCCGTATGTACGTACGTGGCCGTATTTTCTTTCTTGCACACTGGCCGTTCTACGTACGTGTACATGCTATGTGCGCGCCTCTACTACGACATGTGCGCGCTTCTACATTGACCAGTATATATGTACGTACACGTTCGCGACCAGAATGACAACACTACGTACGCTTCGAGCAGGTGGGTCCCGACTGTCAGGCACTTCCTTGCGTGCGAAGATGTAGCTGGTGGGTCCCAGCAGTCAGGGGGGTGAATCGTTGTTTTTTTTGCCCGGACGCACTTCCTTGCATGCGAAGATGTAGCTGGTGGGTCCTAGCAGTCAGGGGGGAAACGTTTTTGTGCGAAATACGGTGGCCCATCTGGTGGGTCCCTGCTATCAGGTGGAGGAATCATTATTTTGCGCATAGTAAGAGGCACTTCCTTGCTGCGGCCGTGGATCCAGCTGTCAGCCTCTCCACGCAATCCACGTCCGATGGAAGTCGTTCCTTGACCATGTTGACCACGCCGCACCGAGAGCACCAGGGCGGTGGGCGATGGCGAGGCCTAGGAAGGGGACGGCGCGGAGCCGGGGAAGATGCGGCAGTGGATGCCCACACGTAGAGGAGTATGAGGGTTCACTGGTTTGGCTGTGGTGTGAGGCTGGCGTCGCCGCAGAATAACAGGGGATGTGGATGAGTAGAGGGATGGCCTGGCCAATGGTGGGAGTAGTAGGGGGCGGTGAGTCCTCCGCGGCATCACAGCCGGCCACGGGAGGCAGGAGCATGCGGCACGACCGACACTGCTTTGGGCGGCTGGAGCAAGAAGACTAGAGGTTGAAGAAGGCCACTGACCGTTGGATGGACATCGTACGGTCACTGGAGCTAGAATCGTTCGTATTGACTAACTTGACAAAGCCCTCCATCCCCGTCAACTTAGTAGGCCCACAAGTCAGCCTCCCACCAAGGTGGGTCCCAGCTAATAGGGGGAGTATTCATTTTTTTTGTGCGTAATAAGGAGGCAGTTCCGGTGGGTCCGAGCTGACAGCAGGGGGGACGTTTTTTTTCATGAAATACAGTGGCCCATCTGATGGGTCCCAGCAGTCAGGGGGGAAACGATTTTTTTCGCGAAATACGGTGGCCCGTCCGGTGGGTCCCTGCTGTCACGTGGAGGAATAATTATTTTGAGCGTAATAAGGAGGCACTTCCTTGCGGCTGCCGTGGACCCAGCTGTCAGCCTCTCCACATACAGTACTCTTACGATGAAGTCGGTCGTTGACCACATTGACCACGCCGCGCCGAGAGCACCACGGCGGTGGACGACAGCGAGGTCTAGGGAGGGGACGACGTGGAGCTGGGGAAGACGTGGCAGTGGATGCCACGCGGAGAGGAGTACGAGGGTTCACTGGTTCGGCTGCGGTGTGAGGCTGTCATTGCCGCAGAATAACAGGGGGAGTGGGTGAGTGGACGGATGGCCTGGCCAGCGGTGGGAGTAGTATGGTGGCGGTGAGGCCTCTGCGGCAGCACAGCCGGCCACGGGAGGTAGGAGCATGCGGCACAATTGGCGCTGCTTTGGGCGGCTGGAGCAAGAAGACCAGAGGTTGAAGAAGCACTCTGGCCGTTGGATGGACATCGTACGGTCACTGGAGCTAGAATCGTTCATATATTGACTAAGTTGATAAAGCCCTCCGTCCCCATCAACTTAGTAGGCCCACAAGTCAGCCTCCCACTATGGTGGGTCCCAGCTGGCAGGGGGTATTCATTTTTATGCGCAATAAGAAGGCACTTCCTTGCATGCGAAGATATAGTTGGTGGGTCCGACCTGTTAGCGGAGGGAACTTTTTTTCGCAAAATACGGAGGCCCTTCCGGCGGGTCCCAGATGTCACATGGAGGAATCATTATTTTGCGCGTTGAAAGGATAGATATAGTTGACTAGAGGGGGGTGAATAGGCAACTAACAATTTTTAGCCTTTCTTTACCAAATTAAACTTTGCATCAAAGTAGGTTGTCTAGATATGCAACTAGGTGAGCAACCTATATGATGCAACAACAACAAGTCCACAAGCAAGCAAGGGATACAACACAAATAAGCTTGCACAAGTAAAGGCACGAGATAACCAAGAGTGGAGTCGGTGAAGACGAGGATGTGTTACCGAAGTTCCTTCCTTTTGAGGGGAAGTACGTCTCCATTAGAGCGGTGTGGAGGCACAATCCTCCCCAAGAAGCCCGGTAATGGATGCCGCACTACGAGAATTCTTACGCGAGAATTGGGACATTTTCGTCTGGCACCCATCAGACATGCCGGGCATCCCACGCAGATTGGCCGAACACAACCTCAATATACTGAAAGGATACAAACCTGTCAAGCAGACTCTAAGGCGGTTTTCAGAGCCCAAATGGCAAGCCATGGGGGAAGAGCTAGCCAAACTACTCGAGGCTGGATTTATTAGAGATATCAAGCATCCGGATTGGCTGGCAAATCTGGCGATGGTACCAAAGAAGGACAAATCCTGGCGCCTGTGCGTCGACTTCAAAGACCTCAACAAGGCTTGCCCCAAGGATCCCTTTCCCCTCCCTCGCATCAATCAAATCATCGACACCACAGCAGGACACGACTCGCTGTGTTTCCTCGACGCATACTCTGGATACCATCAGATAAAGATGGCAGAGTCCGACCAAGCTGCAACAGCTTTCATAACGCCATACGGCCCTTTTTGCTTCAACACTATATCCTTTGGGCTTAAGAATGCCGGCGCAACCTACCAACGCATGATTCAAACATGCCTGGAAAAGCAAATAGGCAAAACTATGGAGGCATATGTGGACGACGTGGTCATAAAAACAAGACACATTGAAACCCTAATAGATGACTTGAGGCTTAAATTCGATAACCTCCGGACATACGACATCAAGTTGAATGCAGAAAAATGCGTTTTCGGCATCCCCTCGGGGAAACTGTTGGGCTTCATTGTTTCCAATAGAGGAATTGAAGCGAATCCGGCAAAAATCCGAAGCTCGTCGCGATTGGCTATACCAACAAACCTCAAGAACATCCAGAAACTAGCTGGATGCGAGGCCGCTTTGAGCCGCTTTATCTCCAGGTTAGGAGAAAAGGCATTACCTCTTTACCGCCTCCTTCAGCGCACCGAACACTTCGTGTGGATGGATGCAGCCGCGGCCGGACTCAATGAAATGAAAACCTTACTGGCCAGTAATCCAGTCCTAATAGCACCAAATATCGGCGAGCCTATGCTACTGTACATAGCTGCAACACATCAAGTTGTAAGCACAGTGCTCGTCGTCGAACGAGAGGTTGACGGATACAAATTCCTGCTCCAAAATCCAGTTTATTATGTATCCACGGTCGTCACCCCGTGCAAATCCTGATACCCACACTATCAAAAAATAGCATACGCGGTCTTCATGGCCTCCCGGAAGTTGCGACACTACTTTCCAGAGTGTTCGATTACGGTGGCCTCCGAAGTACCACTCAATGACATAATAAATAACTGTGACGCTATAGGCCGGATTGCTAAATGGGCTATCGTGCTCCTTCCGTTCGACATAATATACAAACCACGGCGGGCCATCAAGTCGCAAGTACTGGCTGACTTTGTCGCCGAATGGACAGAAGCCGAACTCCCTAAAGAGTATGGCGCGTACTCCAACTGGATCATGCACTTCGACGGCTCTAAAATGCTGGCCGGATTGGGAGCAGGTGTAGTCTTGACGTCTCCCACTGGAGACACGGTCCAGTACGTCCTCCAAATATTATACACAGACTCCAACAATGCAGCTAAATATGAGGCTCTGTTGCACGGTCTTCGGATGGCAGTCTCTATGGGCATCCAACACCTAGAAGTGCGTGGTGACTCGAACCTCGCAATATCACAAATAAACGGAGACTTTGATGCCAAGGATCCGAAAATGGCGGCCTACCGTAATGTTGTCCTCAAAATGTCAGCTCGGTTCGAGGGGCTCGAATTCCACCATGTGGCTCGAGAAAACAATCAAGCGGCGGACGTCCTCGCCCGCATCGGCGCTAAACGCGACCCTGTCCCACCTAACATATTCCTGAAAAGGTTGTTCAATCCATCCGTTGTATGGGAAGGGGAGTCCGGCAATACTAACACGGATCCGAACACACCCCCAGATTCCGAACCATCAGACATAATTGGAGGCTCTGCCACCAAAATAACATCTTCGGCCCACAAAATCATGGCTGTAATCGCCCCATGGACCGAGCCTTTTTGGCCTACCTAAATAGGCAGAAGCTCCCCGAAGATCAAAATGAAGCACGCAGCATCGTCCGGCGTTCTGAAGCTTACAAATTCCATGAAGGGGAACTCTACAAGAAAAGTGCTACCGGAGTGCTCCAAAGATGCATCTCCGAAGAGGAAGGGCGGCAGCTCTTGGCTAAAATCCATGTCGGACTGGGTGGGCACCATGCCGCGGCTCGGGCAATAGTCAGCAAGGCCTTCCGTACATGCTTCTATTGGCCGACGGCCCGAGCAGACACACAGGACCTTGTCCAACATTGCGTCGGTTGCCAGCTCTTCGCCAATCAGAGTCATATGCCCCCTACTGCTCTCCAAACAATCCCCATAACTTGGCCTTTCGCGGTCTGGGGGCTGGATATGGTCGGACCTCTTAAAGGGGTAAGCCATAAAAAATACTTATTGGTCATGGTGGACAAGTTCACCAAATGGATAGAAGCCAAACCAGTCAAAACGGCCGAATCCGGACCAGTAATAGACTTCATATCCGGGTCGCATACATCGTCGGTGTCCCCAATCGCATCATCACCGATAATGGCTCAAATTTCACAGCCGATGAAGTGAAAACTTGGTGCGGCAAAATGGGCATTAAGCTTGATTACGCTTCCGTCTACCATCCCCAAACAAACGGCCAGGTCGAACGAGCAAACGGTCTCATAATGAGCGGCATCAAACCCAGACTAGTGCGATCCCTGACAGAGTCGGATACGCACTGGGTCGAAGAGCTCGAGTCCGTACTATGGGGGTTGCGGACCACGCCGAATCACACCACCGGATATACACCATTTTTCATGGTGTACGGCACGGAAGCAGTACTACCCTGCGACATAATACATGATTCGCCACGCGTACGCATGTATGAAGAGAAGGAAGCCGAGTTAGATTGGCAGGATAACTTGGATGCCCTAGAGGAGGAACGCGACGTCGCAAAGGCCCGCTCCGCATTCTATCAGCAACAGGCTCGACGATACCAAAGCAGAGAAGTATGGGCCAAAACTTATAATATTGGCGACCTCGTTCTACGCCTACCGGAGAAGAAGAAGGACAAGCTCAAACCCAAGTGGGAAGGCCCCTTCATCATTGACAAAGTTCTCACCGGAGGAGCGTACCGCCTATGTAATGCATCCGATAACAGACTCGAGCCGAACCCATGGAACGCGGCCAGACTCCGGAGATTCTACACCTAACGCTGAACTCAGTGTTCGTCTCCTTACCCCTCCTTTTTAATTATGCACCACCCCTTTCCCTTTCTCGAACTTTTTCTTCCTCACACAATGTATTTAATATAGTGTGGACTCCCGGATCACTCCGGCCGCACTATGTGTCTAAGCAATACCTGGGGGCTTCCTATACGGAAGCCAAAAATAATTACTCAAATGGCTTTTTGCCCATCACTTATGCGTTTCTTTTTTCATATGTGCCTTTTCTTCACCATTATATGCATCGATATGAATTATGATGTGGCCAAGCTGGGTTGCCTGGCTCTTGTGTTTATGCCCTACGTTCCCGTTAATTCGGCTAGGGCATAAGGGGAGCACCTCTGCGATTGTTACTGCTGGTTCAGCCGGATGTGTACCTCAGACTGGGTGAAGCCGAAATCTAGCTTCCTTAAGAGAATATTCGGTCGGTGAACAAAAGATGTATTCGTTTATTACAAAGTAAATCCCCAGAAGTCTTGTATCCTGCGCCATCGTTCGCAATCCGGACATGTGCATTGACGCATGCGTACCCAGGGAAAGGAACCCCTAATGGAACTATTCCCTGGAAGATGTTTCTTACTATCCATGTAATATAACATAACTAGTTGGGTACTTGTCTGTTCAAGGACTTATGACCCCTACGCCTGGTTTCCACGCATACCTCGGTTTTGTATAACTGAGGGTATTCGGACACGCCCCGGACTATAGGATCCGGGGGCTGAAGCCAAAAGGTCTGCCATGACAAATGATTTTAATCCGGCTAGGGACTAATTATGTCCATTGAATTACACAGTCACTTGGACTGACTATATTCCTCCTCTATACCATCCAACAGGCTATCTAGCTTACAATCCTGTTGAGAATACTTGGCGGCTAACGCTACCTGGTCATATACCAGACTCACGGGAATTTCTTGCCCATCGCGCCCCGCCGGTCCTACTTCAGCCATATGGTTCGGGTCCAGCTTGGTGTAGCGCGTCTTCACCATAGCCCAGCTTCTCTTGCACCTTGCCGCAAGTCGACATCTTCCACAATCGAAGCGTTGCCGTGCTCCTTGAAGCATATCCACAAGCTCCCCCATGCCATTCGGCAGTAAGCTTGATGGCCACAAGGCCTGGGCAACACCCTGCATCACTTGCCGAGCTCGCTCCTGCAGTTGCGAGAGGTCTTGCAGTAAATCACTTGCAGATGAGGGCATCTCCTCCTCAGGGCGACCCGTTAACATTCCTCCAAGCAGAATTCTTTCAATATACTTCCTCGCCAAACTATCATACAGTTTGTCTAGGCACTCACCATAAATGCCGCGTCGAAGCCTTTTGTTCTCCTTCACGGAGTCCGCCAGCTGGGCGCGGACGTATTTTAATTCTACGTCCAGCCGGACATTGGCAACTTGAAGATAGTTCTTCTCCTGCCTAACTTGCGTAAGAATGTGTTCGCCAGCCATTAGCTACCTTTTGAGATGCGAGTCGTCATCTCTTACGCCCTCCGGATTCACCCCGGGATTGTCTGCAAAATTCCCTGTTAGACATGTTATACCAGCCATTTACTAACTGGTGCATATTCGTACAATTGAGACAAATGTTACCAGATGAGGCCTTCTAGGATTCCTCTAACTTGGCAACCGTGTCCCTCAACTAGGCCTTGCATTCCTCCAGCTCCCGAGCCAATTGTTCATTCTTATCTACAAGGACCTATGCATAAATTGATCCTTAAAGTAGTTGTTCCAACCATTTCAAGTCTCAGGGGCTACTGCTATACGTGCTTATCAAAATTTCTTACCCGTATATCTTTGGTATACTGGTCCGTCGCTCGGGCAAGCCCGGCTTGAGCAACTCGGATGTATGCGTCTCCCGAATTGAAGGCATTAAATGCCTCTTCGAAAAAGATGTTGTTCCAAAGTATGGCCCGTCGGCTCCGGTGATTCATGGCGCTCTCCACTTCGGAGTTCGTGGCCGAGAGCATATCTGCGTCCTCTATCGGAGAACTATGCGGCATCGGCCCCGTGTCCACCTCGGCTCTCGAAGCCGATTCTGGAATCCGGCTGGTGGAGGCGTGATTGGCGGGATCCCCGGATATAGTCCGGCTGCTCCTCTTCCTGCTAGGACACAAAGGGCGTTGTTATACTTCAAACGCCATAATCGCAGGACAGGTTTTTGCCTTACCTCTACAACGGCGTGTCGACCCTTACCGCCTTCCTCTTGAGCCTGCCCAATCCGGACGCCCGTGGTCGACGAGTCCCTAGGGGATTGGCCCCGCGCTTCGACCGTCGTCTCTACAAATAACACGACACTTCAAGGGTAAGGCATGACATCTGAAGGGAGTCCTCTTCGAAGGATAGGGTTTTTCTGTTTGGCTTATGCGCAACATAGGAAGCAGTCCGGGATAGTCGGCAATAATGGCAACTGAGGCGCCATCACAGCTCGCTTGATAAAATTTCCCGTTGACAAGCTCCACGGTAATATCCGGATCTTCTTCGAGTCCTGGATCTAGGGCCCTTCCGGGGTCCTCTGGCTGCGGGGAGGGGCTGGAGATTCCTTCTACGCGCTCCTCAGTTCTTGCTCGGAAATATCGAAGCAGATAATCTTAGCGAAGAACGCCGCGATAAGTGAAGCAGGGAAAGGAATAATGACTTACATAGTTTGGGGGGTTGTACATGGAGAATCCATCCCGTAGTTTAATGTGAAGGAATTCTTCCTCTTCTCCTTTGTATAAATCGGACAATACCTTGCCAAAGCAGTGGCAGAATCCGGACCCTTACGGCCACAGCGGGTGGCATCATCTTCCCCGTTGAAGTGCCACATGGGCTTCACCCGATATTGAAGCGGTTGCACCCCCCGTATTATGCAAATTGCCATAACCTCGACTATCATCAGTCCGGAATTGGCCAATAACTTTATCCTGCTCATCAGGAAGTGTATTTCCCTGGTATCCTCCTCTTGGGGGCCTCGGGGGCGCCAGCTTAGACGTGCCCTTAGTGGGGCGTCACTGAACTTGGGGAGACCTATCCGGACTGGATCCGGAAGGGGAACGTCATCAATGTAAAACCACTCCGAAGGCCAGTTCTCTGGTGCCTTCTTAGGAGTGCCGGATAGGTATCCAGTCTCAGCAATGCGCCATACTTCGGCCCCGCCCACTTGACATAGGGATTCTCCCTGGCTGTGGGGGACAAGGCAGAACAACTTCTTCCATAATCCGAAGTGAGGCTCGCAGCCTAAGAATAGCTCGCAAAGGCCAACGTACCCTGCTATGTGTAGTACGGAGGCAGGGGTAAGGTTGTGCAACTGGAGGCCGTAGAACTCCAGGAGCCCGTGAAGGAACGGGTGGATGGGAAACCCGACGCCCCTTGGCAGATGTGGGATGAGACATATTCGCTCCTCTGGAGATGGATTAGGAGATCCCTTCGCTTGTTCCCCTCCGTTATAAGTGGCTATTCCGGCTTGGACGGGGACCATGAACGCCAGTGGGAGAAACCCTTGGGTTTGTAATTCTATCAAATGGCTATGAGGAACTGAACACTCTTCCCAATCCGCCGTCTTAGAGCGAGGAGAGCGAGCAGAAGAGCTGCGACGACCGGCCATGTTGGAATGGTTTTTTCCGGAGCGCTCTGTTGGATGCTTGCTCGAGGGGGGAGAGTGAGGTTTGGATCTGAGAATCCCCATCTCTTCAAATAGGCAGTCAGCCCGAAGGATTGAGGGTGGAAAATGCAAAAATGCCTCGGCTCCTCGCATTCGCTCGACACGTGGAGATGGTCATTATTGAGGCACTGAAGCCGAGGAGTACAACATTGATGGGAAGCTGAACACTATTCGTCGTAACAGGTAGTTTGGAGTATTCGGAGATGGAACCCGCCTTGCAATGCCGAAGACAAGACTGCGCGCCAGACTCATCGTCATTGAAGCCTAGTTCAGGGGCTACTGATGGAGTCCTAGATTAGGGTGTATCCGGACAGCCGAACTATATACATCGTCCGGACTATTGAAGAATGAGGATACAAGACTCAAGACTCTGTTCCGTGTCCGGATGTGACTCTCCTTTGCGTGGAAGACAAGCTTGGTGATCTGGATATTGTGTTTCCTTCCTTGTAACTGACTCCATGTAAACCCTAGCCCTCTCCATTGTCTATATAAACCGGAGAGGTTGGTCCTTAGAAGGCCGATCACAATTACATTCATAATCATCATAGGCTAGCTCCTAGGGTTTAGCCTCTACGATCTCATGGTAGATCTACTCTTGTACTACTAATATCTTCAATATTAATCAGCAGGAAGTAGGGTTTTACCTCCATCAAGAGGGCCCGAACCTGGGTAAACATCGTGCCCCTTGCTTCCTGTTTCCATCAGCCTAAGACGCACAGATCGGGACCCCCTACCCAAGATCTGCCGGTTTTGACACCGACAATGACAACAAGGGATTTGCACAAGGATAGAACAAGAATGAAGAGATACTTAGAACTACAAAATATAGACGAGCTCCCCCTTAATGTGTGCACCTAATTAGTAGTGCCTTTGGAATGCAAAGCACACAAATTAGGATCAACACTCCCCCTATCTTTTATAGTCCAACAACCCAAGCATATGGGTACGTGTGAGCAGGGTATATAACAGGATAAGCATGCAACTCACAAATTACCAAAGTACTTGATGGACATAGATAATAAAATATAAGGTATCATATGTCTCACACCATATGACTGGAACTAGGTCTCACAGACACAAAACCAAAACAAGCAAACGACAACAAAAAGCAACGACACAACAAACCATAAAGGCACACACACTCGCAACTCGGCAATGACACAAATCCCTATACTCTCTCCCCCTTTGGCATTGAGACACCAAAAAGGCAAAGAGCGTTGCTATGGCTCCAGGTGATAGCAAACTGAGGATCTCGAACATCACATCCCAGCGGGATCGTCTGCATCATCGTCTTCAGTCGGAAACTGCTCGGCGTCTGAATCGGTCCACTGGCAGTGCTGCTGAACCCACTCCTCCTCATCAGTGATCCTTCCCTCAGATCTGCTGTTAATAGTTGCACCCAACTGATGCATGAGCTCCTTGTGACGGCTGCGGGCCTTCTTCTCAGAGACATGAGACATGTACTGGCCATGAGACTCCATGCAGAAGAGTTTCTTCATCTTACGCTTAATCTTCTTTGCCAAAGAGGGCTCCACTCCAAAGGGATCATATTCCTCATCACCATCGGCCTCAGCGTCGTCCTCGGTCTCCATGTTAGCAGTAGTAGATGGACCCCCAGATTTAGGAGCCGGGGTTCCCCAATTGTCCTTCTTCCTTAGACACTTGATCTCATGAGAAACCAATTCTCCAGTTTCCAGCATAACCCTGGGATAGACATGAGCCCAGGCCTTCTCAATGAGCAACATGATAAACGGACCATAGATCAGGCACCTGCGCTCAAAAACGGCAGAAAGAAGTTCAGACCACATAACATGAGAGATGTCCAGGGACTCGCTAGTGTTTGTTTCCTTCTCATGCTGGCAGAAGAGTAGCATATCCACAAGATAGGAGTGGACCATATACAGATTCCCGATACGATGGAATAGAGTCTCGCGGAAAACAGGTGAAGGATGTCTAGAAAGGCAGGCAGCTCATAGGTTTCCTTCTTAGTCACGGGGTGAATCTTCATAGAACAGTAGGGCCAGAGAGCTTGCTTGTGAGTGGAGGTGGTATTGCTGTGAGGGCGGAAGCCAACTGGAGTCTCAAGCCCGTGATCTTCCACCCCAAGTAACTCCATGAAGGCCTTCCACTTGACAGAAAGCAACTTGCCATTTGTCATCCAAGTCAGAGTCCTTTCTGCATCAGTCCCGAGATGGACAGTGGCATAGAATTGAGCCACCAAATCTGCAGCAAAGTCCTTGTTGAACTACATGATTCTGAGGATGTTCAGCTGAGAGCACATCTGAAGGGATTTGCCAAAGTACTCAGGGTCCTTCTCCATAGAATCCGTGTCGATGGAGCGCACATCAACATAGAGATTCTTCTTGGCCTTGATCACATCAAAGTAGATGGCAAACTAAAAATGATTCCAGAACGGACGGTTAACCAAAGTGGGTTCTTGGTCTTCCGCATAGGGGTTGCGGCGACGCCTTTCCTAGAATTCCTTGGCAGTCATCTCATTCACAGTCTTGCCCCTCGGCTTCGGCTTGTTGGCAGGCTTCTTCTTGAGTTGAGGTGGAGGATGAGAGCTTGATGAAGCACCCGCTGTCTCAGAGGTGTGGTAGCGCTTTGACGTTGAACGTCCGGGGTTGACACGGCAGGCTTGCTGACCAGGATGTTCATCACCAGCATCCATGGCAAGAGGACGCGGTGGGGATCGACTCCACCGGAGGAACTAGAGAGGGGAGGCACAAAGACGGCGGCCGACCGAAGCCCTCCTGCGTCGAGATGTCGTTGGAGCGACGAAGAAGACGAGCGAGTGGAGCGAATGGGTATGGGGGAGAAAAGCAACTCTCCCTGCCCGAACATAACCCCCCATGCCCGCCCCGGAGCGGTAGTACCGCTTGGAGTGGGCGGTAGTACCTCTTGATGATTATCAGCGGTAGTACCGTGCACCCAGTGGTAGTACCACTCAGCCGCAAGAAAACTGGCTCAAAAAGCTTAGCTCAAGAAAAGAAAATGACTGAAACGAGAGCAAACACAAACGCAAAAACCAACACAAGGAGGACGAGAACCACACTCCTCTCCAAGAGAGGGTGGTAGTCGACGCCACCTATGTTTGAGTCCGGAGGTATGGCGCCGCGAAGAATTATCCTTGGGCCCATGACCAAAACTCGTCTTTGAAGCACACATACCGCCAAAAATGGCTAATGTGAAAGATTTGATCAATTTATGCATAATGGGGGGAGGTAGAGTTCATTGAGAGAACAACACTCCCCCTATGTCCATGCCTACACCTAAACTAGACAAAAAGTTGAGTGTGGTGGGGTGTGCAAGGGTTCAAGTCACATTGCTCGAATCAATGATATTTAGCTCATGCCTTAACTCGCGAAATCTTGCTTCATCCAAGGGCTTCGTGAAAATATCTGCAAGGTTATCATGAGTGTTGACATACTTGAGCTCGATCTCCCCTCGCCTAATATGATCCCAGATGAAGTGATATCGAATCACAATATGCTTCGTCTTGAAGTGTTGCACCGGGTTGAGAGAAATCTTGATGGCACTTTCATTGTCACACCAAAGAGGCACTTTGTCACAAATGACACCGTAATCCTTTAAAGATTGCCTCATCCATAAGAGTTGTGCACAACAACTACCGGCCGCCACATACTCCGCTTCGGTGGACGAGAGAGACACACAACTTTGCTTCTTGGAAGACCAACTCACCAAAGAGCAACCAAGAAATTAGCACCCTCCGGAAGTGGACTTCCTATCCACTTTGTCTCCCGCCCAATCGAAATCCGAGTATCCTTCAAGCTTGACGTTTGCTCCTCTTGGGTACCATAAGCCAAAGTTTGGGGTATGAGCCAAATATCGGAAGATTCGCTTGACCGCCACAAAGTGGCTTTCCTTCGGTGCGGCTTGAAACCGTGCACAAATTCCCACACTCAACATGATATCCGGTCTAGATGCACAAAGGTAAAGCAAGGAGCCAATCATGGAGCGATATACCTTTTGATCCACCGCTTTACCACTGGGATCAATGTCAAGTTGGCACTTGGTGGGCATTGGAGTGGAAGCCGGCTTGACATCACTTAGCTTGAATCTTTTTAGCATGTATTGAGTGTATTTGGCTTGGTTGATGAAGGTACCTTCTCTTCTTTGCTTGATATCGAAACCGAGGTAGAACTTCAACTCTCCCATCGAAGACATCTTGAACTTAGAGGTCATGAGAGCGGCAAATTCCTCATTGAAAGCTTTGTTGGGGAACCAAAGATAATATCATCAACATATAGTTGGCACACAAACAACTCCCCTTTGACCTTCTTAGTAAAAAGAGTGGGATCGATTTTCCCGACTTCAAATCCACGATCTTGCAACAACTCGGTAAGGTGGTCATACCACGCACGTGGAGCTTGCTTCAGGCCATAGAGTGCCTTATCGATTTGATACACATGATCGGGGAAGTAGGGATCCTCAAACCCGGGGGGTTGCTTGACATAAACCAACTCATTAATAGGACCATTAAGAAAAGCACTCTTCACATCCATTTGTGATGGGAAGCATAAGCGATCAACAAACGAATGGATTCAAGGTGAGCAACGGGCGCAAAGGTTTCATCGTAGTCGATACCCTCGACTTGGGAGTAGCCTTGTGCTACCAATCTTGCCTTGTTGCGAGTGATGGTCCCGTGAGCATCTTGCTTGTTCTTGATTATCCACTTGGTTCCAATGACATTGTGGTTCCCCGTTGGCCTTGGCACCAATCTCCACACCTTGTTGTACTCGAAGTTGTTGAGTTCTTCATGCATGGCATTGAGCCAATCCGGATCTTTGAGCGCCTCATAGACCTTTTGAGGTTCAACAAAAGATACAAACACATGATGTTCAAAATAATTTGCTAATTGTCTACGAGTGCTTACCCCCTTTCTTAGGCTTCCAACCACATTTTCCATGAGATGACCTTGGGTACTGAGCTTGGAAGCAATCTTCACGGCACGACGCTCTAATTCCTCCTCGGATGTGAAAGGAGAAGGGGTAACTTCTTGATCATCTTGAGCGCCGTCTTGAGCTTGTTCTTGATCTTGAGCTTGCTATTGATCTTGAACTTGCTCGAGGGGGATAACTTGACCTTGGGCATCATTTGGTGGTTCACCACCATCTTGAGGTTGATCTTGCCCTTGGTCTTGTTCATGAGGTTGAGGGCCTTCACTTTGTTCTTCAGAAGCGTGTGGGTCTTGGGTTGGTGATGGCTCCACTTGAGTGGAGCATTGTCCTTCACCTTCGGCCACAAGGGGTTCCTCAATGGGTAGGATATGACCCACACCCATTCTTCTTATGGCTTGGGGAGGAATTTCATCACCTACATCACAAGTACCACTTTGCTCCACTTGGGAGCCGTTATTTTTGTCAAACTCCACGTCACACATCTCCTCAATGAGTCCGGTGGACTTGTTGAGGACACGGTAAGCATGAGAGTTTGTAGCATAACCAACAAATATGCCCTCATAAGCTCTAGCCTCAAATTTAGACAAACGAACACATTTCTTGAGAATGAAACACTTACACCCGAACACCCGGAAGTACTTGAGGTTGGGCTTGTTACCGGTAAGTATTTCATAAGGAGTCTTATTCAAGCCTTTGCAGAGATAGAGCCGATTGGATGCATGACATGCTGTGTTGATGGCTTCGGCCCAAAAGTTGTATGTAGACTTGAACTCTACCATCATGGTCCTTGCTGCATCCATCAACTTCCGGTTCTTCCTCTCCGTGACACCATTTTGTTGAGGGGTATATGGTGTAGAATATTGATGCTTGATCCCCTCATTACTAAGAAACTCATCCAAGGTGTAGTTCTTGAACTCGTTGCCGTTGTCACTTCTTATTGTCAAGATCTTTGCATCATGTTGACGTTGAGCTTCATTTGCAAAGTCGATGACGGTTTGTTGAGTCTCACTCTTCCTCTTGAAGAAATATACCCAAGTGTATCTTAAATAATCATCCACAATCACCAAGCAATACTTTCTACCTCCAAGACCATCAAAGGATGGAGGCCCAAAGAGATCCATGTGAAGGAGCTCCAAGGGTCTCTTCGAGTAGATGATAGTCATGGGAGGGTGAGCCTTCTCATGAAGCTTTCCTTCGATACAAGCACTGCAAGCACGATCTTTGGCAAAACTAACATTTGTTAGTCCACGGACATGTTCCCCCTTGAGAAGACTTTGCAAAGATCTCATATTGATGTGGGCTAAATGGCGATGCCAAAGCCATCCCACATCAACTTTAGCCATTAGGCTTGTCGTGGTCTTAGTGGATCGCTCCGAGAAGTTAATCACATAAAGACCATTCTCAACATGCCCAACAACGGCTACTTTAAGAGTCTTGCTCCACAAGAGGGCCACGGTGTCAATATCAAAGAAAGTGGCAAAGCCCATGAGTGCAAGTTGACGAACGGAAAGTAGATTGTAAGCAAGGGACTCAACAAGCATGACTTTCTTGATCATTAGATCATGAGAAATGACAACCTTGCCAAGACTCAATACCTTAGAAGACGAGGCATCAACCCACTGGATGTTGGTTGGCATAGAAGGGATCGTGTGCACGTCCACCACCAAGTCCTTGCTTCTGTCATATGATCTGTTGCTCCACTATCGAGCAACCATGATCCCCCATCGGAAGTAAACTCCTACAAGAGATCAATGCTTGGTTTTAGGTACCCATTTTTTAATGGGTCATTTAATGTTAGTAACAAGGGTCTTCGGAACCCAAATAGACCATTCAATGTACTCATAAGGAGAACCAACAAATTTAGCAAAGACATGTGCATCACTAGCACGACACAACACATATGACGGGTTAAAGTCGCCGGCTTTGTTTGAGGAAATGCTTTTGCCCTTTTGGACATCAACTCCCTTCACTTTTTCCTTCTTCTCCTTAGGAGCACCGTCTCCCTCCTTCACAAACGTTTGCTTGAGAGGAGGAGGTCGTTTGGCCTTGTCGTTCTTCTTCTTGTTCTTGGACTTGGGTGCGAACCCAACTCCCTCCTTGGCCACAACTTCCTTTTGATTGATCAAAAGGTCATTGAGGTTCTTCTCACCTTGTATGCACATCACAAGGCCTTTCTCGAGATGGTCCTTCAACTTGGCATTCTCCTCCACAAGATGCACATGCTCACAACACGGGTTAGTGGCATTTGCATTATCAATTAATACCATATGAGGAAAGGTGGCTTTTTCTTTGGGTAGCTTAACTTGGAGTTGATCATGAGACTCTTTGAGGGTAGCATGAGCACCCTTCAAGACCTTGTGGGCCTTGTCGAGTAAATCAAACTCCTCCTTGAGTCTAGCATGGTCAACGCCAAGTTTAGCCTTCTCGGAAGTTTGCACACGAGGCACAACAAGAGCATGATCAAGATCTTTCTTTAACTTAGCATGGTCATTGTTGTGTGACTCCTCAAGATCCAAACGATGCTCACGCTCTTCCTCAAGATCATTAGAGAGATCCGATATCTCATCGGCATAGTCATGACTATGACCTTCCATCTTAGATATGGTTTCTTCATGAGCCTCGATCATGTCATTGGCTTCACCAAGTTGTTCCAAGAGAGCGACAAAGTGCTTCTTGGATTTGCCCTTGAGATTACTCATAAAAGACTCAAATTCATTCACTTCCTCATTAGACCCCTCACTTTCATCAATGCCATCCGTCAAGGAGGGATTAGTAATGATGGTGGTTTTGATGTTTGGGGTTGCCTTGTTGGTGGCTTTAGCGA
This sequence comes from Aegilops speltoides, assembly GCA_021437245.1. Classification (NCBI taxonomy): domain Eukaryota; kingdom Viridiplantae; phylum Streptophyta; class Magnoliopsida; order Poales; family Poaceae; genus Aegilops; species Aegilops speltoides. The sequence goes on from CM038141.1 coordinate 276,009,722, forward strand.
TGAGACACTTGGTGGTGATGTTCTCATATGGTGAGTCAAAGAGGGACACCCGTGGAGTTGTGGCAATGGCAACGAAGGCCATGACCAAGGATTCATTATCTTCATCATCATCGCCATCCTCATGGTATTCTTCTTGAACCACCAACCCTCGAGTAGGATTCATTTTGGTGAAGTTGTTCTTGTTGGGGAAGGACTTGGCTTTGCCTTTTAGGATGAGCTTGCCACCATTGTCTTCCCACTTCTCGTAAGGGAAATCCACAACGAAATGGCTCACATTGCCACAATTGTAACATGTTCTCACACGTTGCTTGCCCTTGAACCCACTTGAGTTGTTCTTGTTGAAGTTGGGCCTTGTGTTCTTCTTGCTCCAAAATTGCCTTGACGCAAGAGCCATGTGCACATGATAATCATATTTTGTATCTTCGGGGTTGCTCTCCTCATCGTCCTCTTCTTCCTCTTCTTCCACAATAACCTTGGCCTTCAAGGCAAGGTTGGGCTTCTTTGCCCTTTGAGAGCGCAACACCGCGTTTTAGGCGGTCTTGTCCAAGATCCTCATTGCCACAAACTCATCCAACACTTCATTTGAGGTAAAAGAGTGAAAGTCCGGTCTTTGATGGATGATGGAGGATAATTCCTTGTTGTAAGGCATCATTGCTTTGAGGAACTTGCGCTTGATCCAATTGTCATCCGTGTCCTTGCTCCCATGATCTCGGAGTGAGACCGCAAGTTTGGTTACTCTCCGAAAGAGCTCACGAGGTTCTTCATCTTCTTTCATTGCAAACTCATCGGCTTCATCTTGCACCACTTCATAGTTGGAGCGTTGAATGCTTGCACTTCCCTTATAGAGGGAAACAACACAATGCCATGCATCTTTGGCCATTGCGAAGGGTCGAAGATGAGGGAGATCTTCGGGTAGAACTGCATCTTGAATGATGAAGAGAGCGTTCTCATTGAATTGATTATCCACAGCTTCTCTAGGGGTGAAGTTGCTTCAGCCATGTGGATGGAAACCTTCTTCAATGATTCTCCAAAGATTAGTATTTACATGATTTAAATGATGCTTGAAGCGATAAACCCAAGAATCAAAGTCCTCATTTTTCACAATCTTAGGAGGAGGGTGTCGGTGTCAAAACCGGCGGATCTCGGGTAGGGGGTCCCGATCTATGCATCTTAGGCTGATGGTAACAGGAAGCAAGGGACACAATGTTTACCCAGGTTCGGGCCCTCTCGATGGAGGTAAAACCCTACTTCCTGCTTGATTAATATTGATGATATGGGTAGTACAAGAGTAGATCTACCACGAGATCGTAGAGGCTAAACCCTAGAATCTAGCCTATGATGATTTTGATTGTAATTGTGATCGGCCTTCTAAGGACCAACCTCTCTGGTTTATATAGACACCGGAGAGGGCTAGGGTTTACATAGAGTCGGTTACGAGGAAGGAAACACAATATCCTTATCGCCAAGCTTGTCTTCCACGCAAAGGAGAGTCCCATCCGGACACGGGACGGAGTCTTGAGTCTTGTATCTTCACGCTTCAATAGTCCGGACGATGTATATAGTCCGGCTGTCCGGATACCCCCTAATCCAGGACTCCTCAAGAGTCTCGAACCAGGCTTCAATGACGATGAGTCCAGCGCATAGTCTTGTCTTCGGCATTTCATGGCGGGTTCCTTCTCCGAATACTCCAAGGTAATCATCGAACACTTAAAACGTGTCCGGATCCGCAAAATGATGTTCACATACCGCCGTAGAGAGAATGACATTTCGCAGATGCAATCTACTGACAACTTTTTACACAATGTGACATGTCATTTCAGTCGGGTCATTATTCGAACCGTTTTCCTACAACCAGCCACAGCGCACATTGCGAGGCGGTTTCCTTGACACGGCCTGTCAAAGTAGAGATCGTGTCCCCTTATCACGGGATTCTCATCAATACGGGTATGGGTAATCCCACCATGCCATCAATCGTGGCACTTGGGAAGTAAGAAATTCTCAACGGGCGAGTGGGGAGGCGCACCGCTTTCGTCGCCTCTATAAAGGGATAAGAGTTCCCCATTTTTACCCACACCTTCTTCATCCTTTGCCCACTCTTGCCCCCTCGAGCTCCAACACCCTAGCCCAAGTCTTCTCCGCACAGCTAAACATGTCCGGAGCAGGAGGCAAGTGGGTGGCTTCCACCGTGAAGGAGAAGCATATCGCGAATCTTCGGGCGGCCGGATACTTGGCCGCAGACATAGCGCACCGGCTACCAGACGACGGGCAGGTCATTCCGACCCTGGGACCCCACGAGAGGATCGTGTTTCTTGCCCACTTCGTCCGTGGACTGGGGTTTCCACTTCATCCCTTCGTCCGCGGGCTCATGTTCTACTACGGGATAGATTTCCATGATCTAGCCCCAAATTTCATCCTCAACATCTCGGCGTTCATCGTCGTATGCGAGGCCTTCCTCCGCATCAGGCCTCACTTCGGCCTGTGGCTACAAATCTTCTGTGTGAAGCCTAAGATCGTGAGCGGCCAACAAGCGGAGTGCGGAGGGGCCATGGTGGGCAAGATGCCTAATGTCACCTGGCTTGACGGCTCCTTTGCGGAGACCCTGAAAGGGTGGCAGTCGTGGTGGTTCTACATCACCGAGCCCCGCGGTGCCAACTGGGCAGCAGCCCCCGAGTTCCGATCTGGAACCCCCATGCGGCTCACCTCCTGGGAAAAGAAGGGTCTGGCCTGGGGCGAACCTACAGAGCTGGCCGGGCTCCAAATCTGCATCAAGAGCATGAAGGACAAGAACATCAAGCTTGTCAACGTGATCCAGGTCATGCTCGTTCGCTGGATTCTTCCGTGCCAAAGGCGGGCGTTTAACTTGTGGGAGTTTGTCCCGGCCGAACACCAGACGCTTCGGAGGCTCTATGGCATGACGCATAAAGAAGCATGGAAGACGCTGTTCAAGGCCTCCGAAGTACCTCCTCCCACATCCGAGGACCGTGGACTTCACGCCGCACGGCCTCCTAGTGCGGTGAGTTTTCTGACTACCACCGGAATCAGCTCTTCCCAGTTTATTCGTGGGGGAGTCTTAAGTAATTGTGCATACTTAATCAGGATTATCTGGAGACAGCGGAGCGGATTGACTGTCCGGCTCCGCTGGTAGAAGGCCCAGCTGATGCTCTCTTGACGGAGATGGTAGTCCCGGCGCCCTACAAGGCACCGGAGAAGAACGCCGAAAAGAAGACCCCGGGGACCAGGAAGGGTCTCCGGTGTAAGGTTGTACCAGAGGCCTCGTTCGAAGAAGACGAGGCACACTCCTCCCATGAAGGGGAGGAAGAAGAATATGCCGCCCCATCCGGAAAGGATGAGGGGCCTGATGAGGCAGACCAGGGGGGCGGGAGAGGCCCCCGGCGTAAGGCCGTCATTCCCTCGTCGTGTGACGACGACGAGGCAGATTCCTCCCGCGGAGGCGGGGGAAGCAAGAAGAGACTATACCTCCCTGCACTGGGGAGGAGAAAAAGAGGAAAGCTGCCCCGGAGGAGGGGGCTGGGACGTCCAAGAAGGGAAAGGTGTCCCTTCCGGACTACTCCGCCATGGCCGCCCATAGCAAGGAGGGATGTCTGCCCAGGGGGAAGCCCCTAGCGTGATCATAAGTGTCCGCACTCTATCATGATTTTACTTCATAGTCTTTTTTATAACACCGAACATATATGCAGTCCGGCCCGGGCTCATCCCGAGGTATCGTCTTTGGACGGATCCCTGAGCGATTCAGTGATGAACTCGCTCCCGACGGCCACTACTCCTCAGCCTGCGGATGACACGGAGGTGTTATCCCGAAGGCTCCCAGAGCGGGGGGAGCTGACTCTGGAGACGCCTCAAGGCGAAGCTCCAGATGTCGGACATGTGGGGTTCAAGATCCCCGCGGATCGTGTTGATGAGAGCTGCGGTAGGCCGGGCTCTCAGCCGAACACTGTTCCGGAACCCCCAACGGTTCTGGACTCAAGCGGGCAGCCCCTCGTTAGAGAGGGCGAGCCGTCCGTGCCGAGGACTTCCGCTACGCCCGAGGCGTCGGATTGTCTGCCGGAAGCGCTTCGAGGCGCTTCCATGGATGAAGAGCACAGTACTCTTATGAGTGCGGTGATTTGGAAGGTTTTGTCCGCCAAAAGCGGACTAACCGAAGCTTGCACCAGCCTCCTGACAGGCTTTGAGGTAAGTAAAAAATGTGTGAAATTACCACCCGATAGGTAGTAGCCCCTGATACTCTGTTTGGTGTTCGGAAAGAAAAGCCAAAGGGAGGGTCAATTATAATCCGCATGAGTCTAATAATAAGTATTCATGTGAATAAGCAGGCAGTGCTGCTTGCCGCTACTGCCCGCACAGCCGAGGTTGCTGAACTAAAGCGGGACCTGGAGCAGGCGCGGGGAGAGCTTGACCTCATGAAGAGGCGGCTCGAAGAGAACAAAGGTGAGTGATTCTCCCCTCTTATGTATTTAAGGATAGATAAAATTGGTTAGTCTAACGACGAAGCGTCATGACTGTGTAACAGGGGCCACCGCCAAAGTGGCATCCCTGAAGAAAGCGTTGTCTGAGGCCGAAGACAAGGCGGCCTTGGAATGCAAGGAGTGCGAAAAGCAAAGTGCTAGAGTGGTGGAGGTACAGCAAGAGCTCCGGGACCTCGGCAAGAAGTTCGAGTACATGGAGCATGATCTGAAGATGAAAGAGGCTGAGCTTGCGAAGGCCCTTGTGAGTATGAAAGACGCCAAGGACAAAGCCGAGAAGGCACAACAGGAAATCCAGGAGGCCAAAAAGATAGCGGTGGGTCAGAAATTCTTTATGCGAAGCAAACATGTGGAGGAGGCGTTTCTGTTACTTACCCGAATTCGGAGCTCTCCAGGGGCATTCGCAGATCTGCCATGCAGTGTCTCACATGCCGCGGAGTTCTACCGTGCCGAGGAGGGGAGCTCCACGGAGAGGTTGTTCTGGTCCCAATATGCTGGGGCTGAACACCCAATGCCTCTGAGTGACCAACTGAAGCAGTTGGGCGAACTCCTGAGGCGGCGAAGTGGCTATGAAAGATTTCATAGTACGGATGTGGCCTGGTGAGCCACTGCCCACTAGCTACTTTGGCCTGATCAAGCGGATGGTGAATGCCTGTCCGTGGCTTGAAGGGATCAAGCGGTACGTTCGCATTGAGGGTGCCCGCCGGGCCTTTGCCCGCGCAAAGGTGCATTGGGGCAAGCTGGATGTGGAGAAGCTAGTGAAGGACTGGCCACCGGAGGGCAAGGCGCATCGCCATCCCGAGAATTACTATGATGGCATTATGAAGGGTGGTTGTCTCGTGGCCGATGAATGTACCAAGGACAAGATCTTTGACTAAATGTACCTCTGTCGCTGTTGTAATTTAAAGACGAAGTTACTTGTGCTATGTAGCACTGTTTGATTTAAAATATTACCTTATGTGCGGCTGTTTATAGAATACTGAAAGTAGGCCATTCGTCGGCTTCCGCCCCCACGCAACTGGTACCGGGGTGTTCCTGAAAAAACCCGAATACTCTTTACCCAAATGTTTGGTCCCTTAAGGAGGTATCCGGCGCAGCGAACAAGGCAATCGGACTATGCGGCTTTATAACTTTCACTTAGCCATAGAAGTCTATAATTTTAAATTTCGGCGAAGCCCCTAGAATACGAAAGGCTGAATTGGGTCGCTATATACGCCTAAATCGGATGAAGCCGATTCCTCGCCTAAAGCGGAAAAAATCTTCAAGGATTTTAAGACCTCTCGAACAGCGACTAGCTCTCGCCGCATCATGTCGGTCACTTTTCGGCTTTCTCTACTGAGGTGCTCATCCGGAAGAACCGGGACACAATAGCAGTAGTTCTCCCTGCGCTACCTTAGCCGATATAACGGAACGTAAGGTACCAAAACAAGGGAGCCGGGCTAACCCAACTGTGGACCCAAGACATGATTCAGAGCTGATGCATATAGTGCTATAAGTTCGGGGTGCCGCACTGTTGAAAGTGTTCGGACTTTCTTGCCATGTTACAAGGCGCCATGAGAAGCCCCTGGCAAACTGACCGTACCAAGGTGTACGGATGCAATATCAAATAAACATTTCTAAGAAAAAAATGCTCAAATAAGAATAATAAGCTAACGCTATATACGATCTCCCATTGATGAATAATACGTTTAAGCGTATTTATACAATGAATGCATTAAGCGGAGATAAATAGGACTATTTGACATGTCCTTTCCAGGGGCAGGCCGCATACAGATAGATAAAACAGGTATAACAATCGTAAATAGATTCCACCTGGGTATTTCCTTCTGTGTGCAAAGCCTGTTGCCTCCTTGGTTTTCTCCCATGTATAGGTCCGACAATCCGGCTCTTCTGAAGAGGCTGCCCTAAGGCAGTGGCCTGAAAGAAATAAACAAAAGAAGGGGGGGTTTATGAAAGTATGCTGCGGTGACACCGCACTGTTGACTGAGTCACTGCTGCGCCTCCGCCTGTGCCCATGGTATTTTGAGTGCGTAAATGTGTACGCGTGGAAAGAATACAGCTTTGATGGGGTTTGAGAGGGGGCTGGACTACTAGTCGCGCACTTGGCGTGCCTGGTGATCCTGTTGCGGGGTGCTTCGGACTCGCTTGACGGTGCTTGAGGTTGTTGTCGCCGGATTGGTCGTTTGCAGGAGGAGGCCGCATTGCACTTCTGCCGCGAGGGCTGCAGTATGCTCTTCTGTACGGAGAGAGCGGTCCATGTTTGCGTTGACTGTTATGACCCCGCGCGGGCCTGGCATCTTGAGCTTGAGGTATGCATAGTGTGGTACCGCATTGAATCTAGCGACTGCGGATCGTCCGAGCAGTGCGTGGTAACCACTACGGAAAGGGACGATATCGAAGATTAACTCTTCGCTTCGGAAGTTGTCCGGAGATCCGAAGACGACTTCCAATGTTATAGAGCCCGTATAGCGGGCCTCTACTCCAGGAATTACACCTTTAAAGGTGGTTTTGCTGGGCTTGATCCTTGAAGGGTCGATGCCCATTTTGCGCACTGTGTCCTGATAAAGCAGGTTCAGGCTGCTGCCGCCGTCCATAAGGACTCGCGTGAGGTGGAATCCGTCGATGATTGGGTCTAAGACCAATGCGGCTGAGCCGCCGTGACGGATGCTAGTAGGATGATCCCTACGATCAAAGGTGATCGGACAAGCTGACCATGGGTTGAATTTGGGGGCGACTGGCTCCATCGCATAGACGTCCCGTAGTGCTCGCTTCCGTTCCCGCTTGGGGATGTGAGTGGCGTAGATCATGTTGACCGTTTTCACCTGGGGGGGATTTCTTCGGTCCCCCCGTGTTCGGACATCGGGGCTCGGCATCATCGTCGCTGTGCAGCCCCTTGTCCTTGTTTTCGGCGTTTATTTTGTCGGCCTGTTTGAAAACCCAGCAGTCTCTCTTGGTGTGGTTGGCTGGCTTGTCCTGGGTGCCATGAATTTGGCACGAGCGCTCCAGTATATGATCCAGACTGGACGGTCCCTAATTGTTTCTTTTGAATGGCTTCTTCCGCTGACCGGACTTGGATCCACTAAATCCGGCGTTTACTGCCGTGTCTTCGGTGTTGTCGCTGGACATCCGAAGTGTCGGAATGTGGCGTGGTGCTGCTGCGAGCCAACCAGCTGTCCTCGCTCGCGCAAAAGTGGGTCATTAGTGTTGTGAGAGCTGCCATGGACTTGGGTTTTTCCTGGCCGAGGTGTCGGGCGAGCCAATCGTCACGGATATTATGCTTAAAAGCCGCCAGGGCTTGGGCGTCTGGACAGTCGACTATTTGGTCCTTTTTAGTTAGGAACAGAGTCCAGAATTTCCTGGCTGACTCCCCGGGCTGTTGAGTAATGTGGCTCAAGTCATCAGCGTCCGGTGGTCGCACATATGTGCCCTGGAAGTTGTCAAGGAATGCGTCTTCTAGGTTTTCCCAACTGCCAATGGAATTTGCTGGCAGGCTGTTTAGCCAGTGCCGGGTGGGTCCTTTGAGCTTAAGGGGAAGGTACTTGATGGCGTGTAGATCGTCTCCGCGGGCCATGTGAATGTGGAGAAGGAAATCTTCGATCCATAAAGCGGGGTCTGTTGCCATCGTATGATTCTATGTTTACGAGTTTGAACCCTTCTGGGAATTCATGATCCATCACTTCGTCGGTGAAGCAGAGGGGGTGCGCGGCGCCTCTGTGCCGGGCTATGTGGCTAATTAGTTCGAATTGGTCTGGGTTGCTGTGTTCGGCCCGGCCGGACTTGTTGATAATGTATCCAGCGTGACGATCATCGTCGCGTGCTGGGGCACGCCCCCACGATCCGTAGATCGCTCTTGGCTGTCCTGCTTTGTTTTCCAGTATATCTTGCAGGTCTTGCCTGTTGCCTCGGGTCGTAGTGTATTGGCGTGGGGGTACGGGCTGGTATTCGTGCCGATATCCCGTTTTATCCCGGCCACGGGGTGGCCGGTCAGCCGTTTGGCGCTCGAGTCCGTATTCCTCGGCTGCCAGGACTTCAGTCCATCTATCTGTGAGCAGGTCTTGATCAGCCTGGAGTTGATGTTGCTTCTTTTTCAGGCTCCTCGCAGCGGCCATAAGCCGACACTTGAAGCGCTCCTGCTCCACGGGGTCTGCAGGCAAGTTGAACTCATTGTCGCCGAGGCTAATCTCGTCTTCGGAGGGGGGGCATGTAGTTGTCCTCCTCCGGATATTCGGCGGTCGCCTGTTCGTCTGGGCTGATGATAACCCGCAACTATACGGGATAGTTGTAGCCTCTTTCGATAAGTAAGAGTGTTGAACCCAACGAGGAGCTAAAGGTAGAACAAATACTCTCTCAAGTCCTATCGGCCACTGATACGACTCTACGCACGCTTGACATTCGCTTTACCTAGAACAAGTATGAAACTAGAAGTACTTTGTAGGTGTGATAGGATAGGTTTGCAAGATAATAAAGAACACGTAAATAAAAAGTAGGGGTTGTTTAGATAAAGAAGCAATAAAGTAAATATAACGAGTGTGGAAAAGTCGTGGTAGGAGTTGCGGAATTGTCCCTAAGCAATTGACTACGTTACTAGACCGGTAATCACTATTGCAATTCTATTTGAGGGAGAGGCATAAGCTAACATACTTTCTCTACTTGGATCATATGCACTTATGATTGGAACTCTAGCAAGCATCCGCAACTACTAAAGATTCATTAAGGTAAAACCCAACCATAGCATTAAAGTATCAAGTCCCCTTTATCCCATATGCAAACGACCTACTTACTCGGGTCAATTGCTTCTGTCACTCACGCCACCCACCATAAACAAATCATAAACATATTGCAAACCATACAACGGGAATCCCTCATGCTTGCACGACACGGAGGGCACAATAGGACATCACCAATAATAAAACATGCAACTCAAACCAATCATAGCAATTCATCAATCACCGATAGGACAACGAAAATCTACTCAGACATCATAGGATGGCAACACATCATTGGAAAATAATATGAAGCGTAAAGCACCATGTTAAAGTAGAGGGTACAGCGGGTTGCGGGAGAGTGGACCGCTGAATATAGATGGGGGAAGGTGATGGAGATGTTGGTGAAGATGGCAGAGGTGTTGGTGAAGATCGCGGTGATGATGATGGCCCCGGCGGCATTCCGGCGCCACCGGAAGCAAGGGGGAGAGAGCCCCCCTTCTTCTTCTTCTTCCTTGACCTTCTCCCTAGATGGGAGAAGGGTTTCCCCTCTGGTCCCTGGCTCCCATGGCCTGGGAGGGGCGAGAGCCCCTCCGAGATTGGATCTATCTCTCTGTTTCTGCGTTCTGTTTTGGCTCTGGTTCACCATTTCGTGTATATATGGAGATCCGTAACTCCGGTTGGCCTGAAACCTTCGCCGTGATTTTTTTCCGAATATTAGCTTTCTTGCGGCAAAAGAAGAGCATCAACCGCCTTACGGTGGGCTCATGAGGGTAGGGGGCATGCCCAAGGGGGCAGGCGCGCCCCCTGCCTCGTGACCACCTCGGGCACTGGTTCGCGTTAATTTTCCTTCCAGAATTTTCCATATTTTCCAAAAATAAGCTCCGTTCGTTTTTATCCCGTTTGGACTCCGTTTGATATGGATATTCTACGAAACATAAAACATGCAATAGACAGGAACTGGCACTGTGCACTGGATCAATAAGTTAGTCTCAAAAATAATATAAAAAGTTGCCAAAAAGTATATGAAAGTGAATAATATTGGCATGGAACAATCAAAAATTATAGATACGACGGAGATGTATCAGCATCCCCAAGCTTAATTCCTGCTCCTCCTCGAGTAGGTAAATGATAAAAAAGAATATTTTTTGATGTGGAATGCTACGTAGCATAATCTTGATCATATGTCTAATCATGGCATGAATATTAAGACACGAGTGATTCAAAGCAATAGTCCATAATTTGACATAAAAACAATAATACTTCGAGTGTACCAATAAAGCAATCATGTCTTTTCAAAACAACATGGCCAAAGAAAGTTATCCCTACAAAATCATATAGTCTGGTTGTTGCTCTATCATCATCACACAAAGTATTTAATCATGCACAACCCCGATGACAAGCCAAGCAATTGTTTCATACTTTAATAATCTCAAACTTTTTCAACTTTCACGCAATACATGAGCGTGAGCCATGGACATAGCACAATAGGTGGAATAGAATATGATGGTGGGGGTTATGTGGAGAAGATAAAAAGGGAGCAAGTCTCACATCAACTAGGCGTATCAACGGGCTATGGAGATGCCCATCAATAGATATCAATGTGAGTGAGTAGGGATTGCCATGCAACAGATGCACTAGAGCTATAAGTGTATGAAAGCTCAAACTGAAAACTAAGTGGGTGTGCATCCAACTTGCTTGCTCATGAAGACCTCGGGCATTTGAGGAAGCCCATCATCGGAATATACAAGCCAAGTTCTTTAATGAAAATTCCCACTAGTATAAGAAAGTGAAAGCATAGGAGACTCTCTCTATGAAGAACATGGTGCTACTCTGAAGCACAAGTGTGGTAAAAGGATAGTAACATTGCCCCTTCTCTCATTTTCTCTCATTTTCTCTCATTTTTTATTATTTTCTTCTTTTTTTTCTTTTTTTTCTTCTTTTTGGTGGGCTTCTTGTCACGCCCAATATGCGACCCTATCCAAAAGGAACTCGAAGGTCCCACCAAGGATAGACCCGCATATTGAAACGATTTCGCAAGCTGGATATCATTACATCAACATTACATAATAGATGGGGATACATACAAAGACATACAATGCCACACGAATACAACATCACCTTACATAAGAGCACCATCCAACTACGGATGTAACACAAACAGAAACTCAAACGACATCCACCCTGCTAGCCTAGGCTGCCGACCTGGAACCTATCCCCTGATCGAAGAAGAAGCAGAAGAAGAACTCCAAGACAAGCAAACATCGCTCTCGCGTCATTGATCATCGCAATACCTGTACCTGCAACTGTTGTTGTAGTAATCTGTGAGCCACGAGGACTCAGCAATCCCATTACCATGGGTAACAAGACTAGCAAAGCTGAAAGTGAAACTAATCCCCGGGTGGTTTTGGTAATTAATAACAACATATATATCATTGAACTAATTGTTTCTTGAGAATCTTTCAGACAGTTCAGTGATATGGGTATGGCAATGACTGAAGATGTGGACCCCTCAAAATGCTAAGGAAAACATTGGCAAAAGCTCAAGACTCCATTTTTGGTTTAGTGATCCAAGATCACATTGAGTCATAGGAAAGCCAATACTATTAAAAGGGGATGAGGTTATGATGATGATCTGGTTGCTCAAAGTGCTTAGTGATCTATCTCCCAAACTATCAGCAATCTTTCATTCCAACATATACTCATAAGTAATCTCGGTCCCACCGATTCCATAAACTCACCACACCGAGATGAACCACCTCACCATATAGCCAAACCCTAGTAATTTGAATTTTCCGATTCCAAACTCGGTCTCACGAAACTAGTGTTGCCAAGCTTCAGAATCTTCGTCATCATATCGGTGTCACCGAGATGATAAAGTCGGTCCCACCGAGATTGGCAAACCCTAGTCTTTGGAAGAATCGGACTAACCGAGATTGTATTTTCGGTCCCACGAAAATCCCAACGCTCACAAGATTTGAACTTTCGGTCTCACCGAGTTGTCAACTTCGGTCTAACCGAGATTGGTCAAATGTGTGTAACGGTTGGATTTTTGTGGAGGCTATAAATACCCTCCACCTCCTCTTCATTCGTGAAGAGAGCCATCAGAAAGAACTACCGCTCCTACCTTACATTTCTGAGAAGAAAACTACCTACCCTTGTGTTGAGATCAATTTGCTCCACTCCCACCATATGAAACTTGATTTCTAGCCTTCCCAAGTTGCTTTCCACTCAGTCCTTTCTTCCACCACAGCCAAATCAGTGAGGAGAGTTGAGTGTTGGGGAGATTATCATTTGAAGCACAAGAGCAAGGAGTTCATCATCACCAACACCATCTATTACCTTTTGGAGGGTGGTGCCTCCTAGATTGGTTAGGTGTCGCTTGGGAGCCTCCGTCGAGATGTGGAGTTGAACCAAGAAGTTTTTAAGGGCAAGGAGATCGCCTACTTCGTGAAGATCTACCCCAGTAAGGCTAGTCCTCCGTGGGCGATGCCATGATGGCATAGACAAGGTTGCTTCTTCGTGGACCCTTCGTGGGTGGAGCCCTCCGTGGACTCTCGCAGCTGCTACCCTCCGTGGGTTGAAGTCTCCATCAACGTGGATTGACGATAGCACCACCTATCGGAACCACGAGAAAAATCTCCGTGTCTCCAAATTGCGTTTGCTCTTCTCCACCTCTCCTTTACTACATGTGCAATTTACTTTCCGCTGCCATTACTCTAGAATTGCATGTGTAGGGTGATACTTGACTTGATCATCATTGTGAACTTGCTAAAACTTGTCCTAATCAAAAGGCTAAACTTTTAAATTGTCAAGTAGTCTAATCACCCCCTCTAGACATACTTTCGATCCTACAAGTGGTATCGAGCTTTGGTCTCCATTGGATTGGTTTCATTGCATTGACTCCATAAGCTTGGTTTCACAACCTAGGAGAGTATGGCGCCTAGTGAGGGTAATTTTCAGAGAGGTCCCTACTTTGATGGTTCAAATTTTGCTAGTTGGAAGCATAAAATGAAAATGCATATTCTTGGACATAACCCCGCAAGATGGGGCATTATTTGTGTTGGCTTGCAAGGTGAGTTCTTCGAGGAAGGAAAAGTTCCGGATCGTGAAGCTACAGCGGATGAATGCGGATGTTGCAAAACAATGCTCAAGCTTGTGACATTCTCTTCAATGCTTTGTGTCCCGAGGAGTTCAATAAAATCAGCCGTCTTGAGAATGCAAAAGAGATTTGGGATACTTTGGTCAAAATGCACGAAGGTACCGAGTCCGTGAAGGAATCAAAGCTAGATGTTCTTCAAGGTCAACTTGACAAGTTTAAGATGAAGGAAGGTGAAGGAGTCGCTGAAATGTATTCTAGGCTTGCTCTCATCACAAATGAGATTGCCGGCTTAGGAAGCGAAGAAATGACCGACCGATTCATCATCAAGAAGATTCTCAGAGCTTTGGATGGAAAGTATGACACCGTGTGCACTTTGATCCAGATGATGCCAAACTACAAGAATCTCAAGCCTACCGAAGTCATTGGAAGAATTGTTGCTCATGAGATGACACTTAAAGATAAGGAAGAGCTTCACAACAAGTCAAGTGATGCTTACAAAGCTACAGTTGAAGCTCCCACAACCTCAAGTGACAAGCTGGTTTCCAATGAAGAGATAAGCCTAATGGTGAAGAACTTCAACAAATTCTACAAGAGTAGAAGCAAGGAAAGAAGCTCAAAGTCTAGATCATATGATGAAAAGAGATCTTCTAGTCGTGATCGAATCTGCTACAATTGTGGAAGACCGGACACTACTCAAATGAGTGTTCGACTCCCCACAAGAGAAGAGAAGAATCTCCAAGAAGAAGAAGCTCAAGAGAAGAGTCACCTCGAAAGAGAGAAGGAGTAGAGATGATCGTTATGAACGAAGATCCTCTCGAGAAGCAAGGATTCGGAAAGGAAAGACAAGTCATCAAGGAGCTACACAAGAAGAAAACATCAAGCTCATGTAGGTGAATGGGTCTCCGGCCCGACTCGACAATCATTCCGAAAGAAGCTATCACTCCAACTCCGAATACTGATCAAGATGAAGGTGTTGCGGTCTTGCTCTCGATCCTCCAACTCCAACTCCTATGACTTATTTGATTCACCAAATGAGGGAATTGGAAGATGCTTCATGGCTAAAGGCCCCAAGGTATCACATCCTGAATTCATTGACTTTGATAGTGATGAGGATGACTTGCTTGGTGAAGATGAGCTCTTACATGACAAATCTAGTGAGCCTAGTAATGATGAACATGCTAGTAGTCTTTATAGTCGAGAAGAGTCGAATGACAATGCTATGAAGGAGATTGAGCGTCTAACTAAAGAACTAAACACTCTTAAGTTAGCTCATGAAACAACTCAAGAAGATCATAGAGAGCTCCTAAGATCTCATTAGAACCTACGCTTCGAGAAGCTCAATCTAGAGCAAGAACATGAGTTTCTAAAAGCTATCAATGACGATCTTCGAAAGAAGAGTTCTTCATATCTTGCCAAACGACTTCTCTTGTCTAATTTCTTGCCACCTATTAAAACTAAGCATGACAAGCATAAGAAAAATTCTTCTTCTAGTAGTAACAATAACCATGCTAAATTCAATATTGTTGCTTCTAGTAATTCTCTTGATTCCACTAACAATGTTTCAAGCCAAGTTTCACTTGAGCAAGAAAATAGTTTATTGAAAGGGATTATAGAGAAAGGTGTCTACAAGAGCCTTGCCGGAAGCAAGAACTTTGAGGAAATTGTTCGCAAGCAAGGAAGGCACCGGAAGAATCAAGGAATTGGTTTTGAGCGAAAGTTCAACGCCGAGGGTGTTGAATGGGAAGAAGGTCAATATCCCACTCCAAAGTTTGTTTCTCAAAAGGAGAAGTATGATCCTACTTCTTCCAATGTGGAACAAGCTCAAGATGACCTTCCACCACAAGACCACAAGCTAAAAGGCAAGGACAAGCTTCAAGAGGAGATTGATGCATTCATTGAAGCACCCAAAGCCATGGTCAAGTGGGTTCCCAAGGAAACTTCAAGTTCTACTTCGTCAAGCTCAACTACTACCCCAAGGATTCCCATCAAGATGATGTGGATCCCGAAGAAGAAGAACTAGAGAGTTCTTGAGGGTGACTCCGCCAACATAATTCACTCACATTCATTTTGGCAAGAACTTGTGCAATCAACTTCCACATCTTGCACTAGTTCATGGAGTCACAAACCCTCTTGTTGGTAAGTCAAGGGACAAGGTAATCATTGCTTTCATGGACATCATCTATTGTGAACTTCAATCTATGTCCATGGATATCCTTTTTTGTTCCTTGTGGGACTAACCCATGTAGGTATTGAAAGTGCGCGAATCCAAAGGATTGCTCCCAACTCTTGATGATCTTCATCAACATTGAGCATCCACATCTTCAACATCTACATGAAGTCTTCTACGACAACCCAAGGTTAGTTTGACCCTTTAAAAGGGGTTCTGACATCAAGGGGGAGCTTTGCTCTAAAGATTTGAGCTAAAGCATCTTCAAATGATGTGAACACATTAATGCTTTATGTAAAAGTGGTAACCCCACTTGTGCTTAAACGATGAGTATGACCTATGATCAAATGTTCTCATTTGACTCCTAAGTCAATATACTCATATATAGATGACCTAGTCATCGCCAAATTGTGTGATAGTAGCTAGTGTTTTGTTTGTGCATGTTGACACATATTTCATTTGCTATCTTATTGTGTGAGCATGTTGGATGCATAATTTTATCCATTCGAGGACATCCATTTGTTGCTTTGGTCTTTTTTGGATTTTTTCTTTTTGACCAAATGCATGGACAAGAATGCCTAAGTTCCTCCTCTAGCTATCTATGCTTTCTTGTCTCAAACTCTATTCATGCTTATATCACAAACTTTGGACAAGTCTTTTTCGGACCCACCGAGTGAGGAGCACTCGGAGCCACCGATCCGTCAAAAGCTTAACTTCCAAAACCTTCTAAGTATTTTCGGTCGACCAACTCACTCAAATCGGACGGATCAAATCACTTGATTGATCTAGGTTTTCACCTCGGTGAAACCGAAGTTACAAATTTCGGCGTGATCAAGTGAGTAATCGCTGCTTGCGATTAACCATCTCGGTGCCACCGAAGTTTTACAACTCGGTCCCACCAACAATGAAGGGTATATATACCGAGGGGGCAGCGCTGATTCTTTCTTCAAAACGCCTCGCCTCAAACCCTTATTTGTCGCCGCCGTGGTCTCCGGATCGCCTCCGCTGCCGCTCAGGCGCCCTCGCCGCAGTCTCCGTCGCCGCCAACGGTCAATCTCTCCGCGCACAGCCAGAGAGAAACTCCACCAAGTTAGGGTGAGTTTCGATCCCTCTCGTGTTTCAACCTCCGATTCAATGCACGATAGGTTTGCCTAGCTTCTTGACACGTTTGAGATCTTCCTATCCAGCAGATTTGTTCTTAGAACATTCGAGTAAAAGTTTTAGGGTTAGGTTTCCGCCGAACACATCTCGGTGTGACCGATTCTACATTCTCGGACTGACCGATTTGGCCTCCGCCATTGCACCGCACTTTTGGTCCAACCGAAGTTGTGCAAATCGGTAAGACCGAAATGAGGATTTAGTGAAACCCTAGTGTTCTCGGCTAGATCGAAACCCATTTCGTCCAACCGAAAGTGGTGTGAATGGTTCTGTTTAGACACTTCGGATTCACCGAATTTTGACTCGGTCGGACGAAATGCATTCTCGTGAAAACCTAAAACTGAAATTTGAACTCATTTTTTTGCAAAATCTTCTGCAGTTTGTGATAACTCTTCTATTCTGCCTATACCTTATCTATTCACAGGTTGTCAGCCATGTCAGATGCCAGTGACAGCCAGAACAGGTCTGAATCACCAGTAGCTGAGATTCCAGAGGCAGGCACTAGTCCTGAAGCCAGCAGCTTTTCTGATGATGGTGAGAGGAGCACACCAAGTGGTTTGCCTCCTGCTGCCACCGGGGCGTGAAGAGGAGAAATTCGATGAAGAGGATTCTGACTTTGTTGCTGAGGAAGAGATCACATCTAAGCCTAAGAGGAAAGTGGTTGCCAAAGAGCATCAAGGGCAACAAACCAAGAAAGGCACCAGCAAAGTGAAGAAGTCCATAGTTGCTAAGAAGTTGAGCATGGAAGAAGAAACCTCGAGCAAGGTGAAGAAAACTTCCAAGAGGAAGAGGATTGTGCATGATGAAGCAGATTCTGATGATTCTGATGAGGAAGCACCTCAGCCTCCTCAGAAGCCTAAGTTGATGGGAGATGCCATCAGGGCAGGAGCACCTACAAAGACTAAGCCATCAGCTCCAGCAAAGGCAGCTCAAGCCAAGCCTGCTGCCAAGCCCAAGAAAACAGTGAGAAACATTCTGCTTCAGAGAAGAAGAAGGACAATGTGCCACCAGTGAGTCGATGATGAGGCACATGTGTTGTCAAACTCGCATGTAAACCGCCACCCACAATGATGCTCATCCTCGAGCTGAAAACATGAAGGAAAGGAAAGACAAAGGTCTCAGGCTATGGAGACAAGCTGATCCATATGCCACCAGGAGAAGGACTGCTGTTGATCCAAGGTTCCACACCAGAGAGCAACAAGATTTCTATGAGACAGTGCTTATGGACAAGAAGCCCATTGTTGCTGACACTAGATATGTTGACTGGAAATACATCAACAGTGAAGAGCACAGAGACTACTTTCCACATGTGCATGAGAGCTTCACTGCATGTGGAGTTGCTGAGTTCGTTGGTCAGAAACTGACAGCATGGAATGATGAGATGATCATGCAATTCTATGCCACAAGACATTTCTATCCAGATGGCGAATTGTATGGATGGTCAAGGCCGAGATTCTCTTCAACTGTTGAAGAGTGGGCTGCACCGCTGAATGCTCCAGTGCAAAGAGATGATGATGTTGATGTCTATGGAATTCCCAAGAAAAACCATGAGTCTATGAGGAACATGTACAATGAGGTACCAGCTAAGGATGTTGAGATCTGGAAGCTCGGTTCAGTGTATCATCTTCAGGCAGGTCTCCCTACTACGAACACGATTCTGAGGCATACCTTGATGCCCAAGTCTGGAGATCATCGCATGATAAGAGGCTATTCTATCAACATGCTGCATATTCTAGATCAGAAGGCACCTTTCAAGGTGATGGACCTGATAGTAGAGACTATCAAGAGGACTGCAGCAGACCAGAAGAGGTCATGTGGGTTTGCCCCGCACATTCAGATGCTCATCAATGCCAAGTTTGGCACGGGCACCTACTTGTTGGATAGACCCCACTTGCCACTGCAGCCTGAACATGAGGACAATGAAGTTGTGATGACTGAGGATGATCCCACGTCTGTTGAAGGACAAGCTAAGTCTGAAGCTGCCAAACAAGCCAAAGCTGAGAAGGAAGCAGCAGCAGCAGCTAAACCCAAGAGCGTTGGAGAGCAGCTCCTTGAAGCTACCCAGAGGATTGAACTACGCCTGGCCAGCATAGTGCGTCTCGGGAGAGTCTTGAGAGGATAGTTGAAGACAAGTTCCATGCTCGATGTCAAGTCGATCAAGTGCAAGTCATCACAACAAGCTTGAGGCAGATATCGAGGAAGCTAAGAGGGAGAAGGCAGAGCTCATGAAGGAGATGGAAGATGATCTTGTCCAGGATGACTATGAGCAGCCTGCTCCGGTTCCCACAAAGCCCAGATCACTGCTATCCCGTGATGCAGACACCGAGGACTACAAGATCAAGACCTCCCACAGCTCCATCGGCCCAGCTCCAGCTCAAAGTGTCCACTCCTCCAGCTCCACAGACTTCAGCAGAAGCCTTTGCAGATGCAGCTATCTCCACTCCATCAACCTGCATAGAGCCGCCAGCAGAGTCCCTAGTGACGTTTAGCTCTATACCTTTCGAACTTTTGGTAACTTGTTGCCAAAGGGGGAAATTGTATAGATCATAGGACTTCGAGAGAGAGTGCTCGCTTTTGCTCTTTCGCTTGCGGTTTCTTTGAGATATTTTTGAGTTTTTCGAGACATTTCGTGTGTTTGATACTACGCTTGTTTCTACTTTGATGAGTGCTTGATCATACTATGCCTTAATGTGTGCTTAATGCTTATCATATGCTATTCATATCTTGTATGATCATTTACTCATGTCTTGGTGATTGGGTGCATGTTATTCATTCTTATCATTTTGTGCGCTCCACCAAGATGTATGTGACATGGAAGAGTGACCCATGATCCTAATCGATTGTGCATTTGCATTCAAACGCAAATCTTAAATAATGCACAAATTTAGGGTAGCTCTTGCTTATCACATACTTCTCAAAGCTTATTTATATTATTCATTGATTATATCATTTGTCGAAGCTTTGATCTATATGTTGTCATCAATTACCAAAAGGGGAGATTGAAAGTGCAACTAATCCCGGGTGGTTTTGGTAATTAATAACAACATATATATCATTGAACTAATTGTTTCTTGAGAACCTTTCGTAAAGTTCAAGTGATATGGTATGGCAATGACCAAGATGTGGACCCTCAAAATGCTAAGGAAAACATTGGCAAAAGCTCAAGACTCCATTTTTGGATTAGTGATCCAAGATCACATTGAGTCCATAGGAAAGCCAATACTATTAAAAGGGATGAGGTTATGATGATGATCCGTTGCTCAAAGTGCTTAGTGATCTATCTCCCAAACTATCGCAATCTTTCATTCCAACATATACTCATAAGTAATCTCGGTCCCACCGATTCCATAAACTCACCACACCGAGATGAACCACCTCAGCCATATAGCCAAACCCTAGTAATTTCGGATTTTCCGATTCCAAACTCGGTCTCACGAAACTAGTGTTGCCAAGCTTCAGAATCTTCATCATCATATCGGTGTCACCGAGATGATAAAGTCGGTCCCACCGAGATTGGCAAACCCTAGTCTTTGGAAGAATCGGACTAACCGATATTGTATTTTCGGTCCCACCAAAATCCCAACGCTCACAAGATTTGAACTTTCGGTCTCACCGAGTTGTCAACTTCGGTCCGACCGAGATTGGTCAAATGTGTGTAATGGTTGATTTTGTGTGGAGGCTATAAATACCCTCCACCTCCTCTTCATTCGTGAAGAGAGCCATCGAAAGAACTACCACTCCTACCTTACATTTCGAGAAGAAAACTACCTACCCTTGTGTTGAGATCAAGTTGCTCCACTCCCACCATATGAAACTTGATTTCTAGCCTTCCCAAGTTGCTTTCCACTCAATCCTTTCTTCCACCACAGCCAAATCAGTGAGGAGAGTTGAGTGTTGGGGAGATTATCATTTGAAGCACAAGAGCAAGGAGTTCATCATCACCAACACCATCTATTACCTTTTGGAGGGTGGTGCCTCCTAGATTGGTTAGGTGTCGCTTGGGAGCCTCCACGAGATGTGGAGTTGAACCAAGAAGTTTGTAAGGGCAAGGAGATCGCCTACTTGTGAAGATCTACCCCGAGTAAGGCTAGTCCTCCGTGGGCGATGCCATGATGGCATAGACAAGGTTGCTTCTTCGTGGACCCTTCGTGGGTGGAGCCTCCGTGGACTCTCGCAGCCGCTACCCTCCGTGGGTTGAAGTCTCCATCAACGTGGATTGACGATAGCACCACCTATCGGAACCACGAGAAAAATCTCCATGTCTCCAAATTGCGTTTGCTCTTCTCCACCTCTCCTTTACTACATGTGCAATTTACTTTCCGCTGCCATTACTCTAGAATTGCATGTGTAGGGTGATACTTGACTTGATCATCATTGTGAACTTGCTAAAAACTTGTCCTAATCAAAAGGCTAAACTTTTAAATTGTCAAGTAGTCTAATCACCCCCCCTCTAGACATACTTTCGATCCTACAAAAGCTTAATGGGAAAGGAAGGGGTAAAGTGAGATGCAGCAGGTACTAAGCATATATGGTGACTAACATACGCAAATAAGAGCAAGAAGAGAAGCAAAGGAACGGGCCTGAAGCTAGCAATGATCAAGAGGTGATCCTGAACTCCTACTTACGCCAAACATAACCCCAAAACCATGTTCACTTCCCGGACTCCGCCGAAAAGAGACCATCACGGCTACACACGCGGTTGATGCATTTTAATTCGGATCTGGTGTCAAGTTATCTACAACCGGACATTAACAAATTCCCATCTGCCACAAAACCGCGGGCACGGCTCTCGAAAGTTTATACCCTGCAGGGGTGTCCCAACTTAGCCCATGATAAGCTCTCACGATCAAAGAAGGATATACCTTCTCCCAGGAAGACCCAATCAGTCTCCGAATCCCGGTTTACAAGACATTTCGACAATGGTAAAACAAGACCAGCAAGACCGCCCGATGCGCCGACAAATCCCGATAGGAGCTGCACATATCTCATTCTCAGGGCACACCGGATAAGTGAAGCGTACAAGTACCAACGTAACCCAAGTTGCCAAGGGACGGTCCCGCACGGTGCTCTAGTTTGGACCAACACTCGGAGGAGTACTGGCCCGGGGGTAAATAAAGATGACCCTCGGGCTCCGAAAACCCAAGGTAAAAAGGGCTAGGTGAGGCAAATGGTAAAACCAAGGTTGGGCCTTGCCGGAGGAGTTTTATTCAAAGCGAACTGTCAAGGGGGTCCCATAAATCACCCAACCGCGTAAGGAACGCAAAATCCGGGAACATAACACCGGTATGACAGAAACTAGGGCGGCAAGAGTGGAACAAAACACCAGGCATAAGGCCGAGTCTTCCAACCTTTACCAAGTATATAGATGCATTAATAATATAAGAGATATTGTGATATCCCAACATAATCCTGTCCATCATGGGGCAATCTTCAACTTCACCTGCAACTAACAACGCTATAAGAGGGGCTGAGCAAAGCAGTAGCATAGCCAAGCAATGGTTTGCTAGGAAGGGTGACAAGGTTAGAGGCTGACATGGCAAATTGGGAGGCTTGAAGAGCAAGCGATAGGCAGCGCAGCATAGCGATAGAACGAAGCAACTAGCATAGCAATGATAGTAGTGAGATCCAGGGTGATGGTCATCTTGCCTGAAATCCCGGAAGGAAGAAGAATGAGTCCATGAAGAAGACGAACGGATGAAGCCGAGCCAAGCGTAGACGAACGAATCCTCACGATCGCAACGAAACAGGAACTATCGAGAAGAAGCACACAACATGGTAAACACACCACACATATACATGACATGATGCACACTCAAGTATGATGCATGACAAAGGCTACATGAAGCTACTCATGGCAAGAGATGATGCAAACAAGAGCAACACATCAAAGCAAGTTAAATGAGGCCGGAAACAACATATAACAATTCCAGTAAGTCCTCATATGCAAATTTAGAAATTGGTCCAGAACTGAATAAACCTTATGTTCAAGTTGTTAAACAACAAGTTAAGATGCACCAATATGATCTACACGAGATTCTAGTCAAGTTACATATAAAGTTCAATTAATTCGGAGCTACGGCCTAGAAGATATGAGCAAAACGAGTCAAACATGGCATTGATGCTAAATGCATTGAAACATCAAGAAAACACCTCAAAACAAGGAAGCAACATGATAGTATGAAACTACATGCAATTATAAGCAAGTTTCACATAGAGCACACTCAAAACGGAGCAACGGTTCAACACATACACTCCAAACAAGACATTACGACAATCTGTCCAAAACAGCAACTAAGCATCTAGCAAACATCAAAACAATATGCTACAACACCTCAATATGAAAACAAAAGGCATGGACATGATGTACAGGTAATGCATGACAAAACATAAACACTGAGCTATCTCCAAAAATCACTAGAACATGCTCAAAAGGACATGGCAAGATTGCAACTAATAACAGTTTCAGTCATTAGCAGAAATAACATCAGGCTACAATGTTTAGAGCTATCAAACAGCATGCTACAGGAACTTATCATAGAAACTTAAGACATGGCATGATACTAATAAATGCATATAACAGAAGTCCTTTACTGACCAGGAGCCAAAAGGACACAGAAAATATGATGGTACCCATGTAAACATGGCAAATGATATGACAGATTCAGACATGGCAGGAACAACAATAAGTAGGCATGTTTGTGAGCTTGTACCACTCACCACAGAACAATACATTGCATGACAAGGTAACCAACAGTAATATGACATATTTATGAAGCTAAGAATGGCAAGAGCATGGTCATTGGGTGCATGGATCACTATCAAAGCACATGGCAAAACTGAACCTAATGTTAACAGGCCGACAGCAACATTATTTAGCAAACTGAACCTAATGTTAACAGACTATAAAATAGGCTATAAATGGAACCAGGGGAGTGAATGGATAGAACATGACATGTATAACAAATCATCCTTAGTGAAGATCTCGAGATTATGCATAGAATGACTTGTAGCAGCAGGTTTACATAGCATCATGATATAACAGAAACAGACTAGCAAAACAGCAACAGCAAGTACCCTACTTCACGAGCTCGATGCACTCACTACAAGACTCACAAAAATACATGGATGGCACCACTTGTAAAGATGGCATGATGTGAAACAAAACACATGTAGACATCAATCTCATAGGATGCACACACAAAATGCAACAAAAATAACAAATCAGCAAGTTCTGTTAACAGACAGCAGTTAACATCATATAGCACTCTTGCAACGATGATTAGCGCATCAAGATGAACCCAATCAAGCATGGAACAATGGAATGAAATGAAGAGCATCTCATGGTGAACATTTTGATATATTAGACGCACAAAACGGAGCAGTATGCAACAAGTTATGATGCGATGAACAGGGGACCAAAATGCAAATATTACGGGGACTTGGAAGAAAACGGGGTCAACCTCAGATCTGCACGGATATCGAGGTGAGGCGGATCTCGCTGGAGAACACGCCAGAGACGGGGGAGACGGCCGGAGACGAGGAAGTGGAGGTCGCCGGAGCGTGGGCCGGCGAGGGGGGTGCCGGATCAGGGACGGCGCGGGGCGCGACACCACATGGCGGCGGAGCTTGGCGCGATGGCGGAGACAGGCGGCGGCGGGCGGCGCGTGCACCAGCGGAGGAGAGGCGGGCGGCGGCGGGGAACCGTGGGCCTCGAAGGCGAGGCCCCGGGAGGCCACGTGGCAGGCGGCGATAGGCGCGGGGTGGCGGTGTGATTTTTGTCCGATGGCGGCAGACGTGTCCGGGCGCGGAGGAAGGAGGCTAGGGTTAGGAGAATTCATCCGCGAATTTCTGGGGGAGGCACATATTTATAGATTATGGGAGCTAGGAGAGTCCAAATGAGGTGCGGTTTTTGCCCACACGATCGTGATCGAACGGCCGAGAGCATGGAGGGGGTTTGGATGGGGTTTTGGGCTATGGTGAAGAGGGGCTGGGATGCAAAGAGAGGGGGGTTTCGTGCTACGTGGTTGACCGTTGGGGCATCAAATGACCTCCAAATGGAACGAAATTTGACGGGCGGTCTACCGGTGCTATACCAAGGCCGCTTGGCAAACCTCGGGCCATTCCAAGAAAGTTTAACACCCGCTCACAGCAGGAGACAAAAGGGGGACGCCGGAGGACATAGGAGTGTCGGATTGCAAAACGGACAACGGGGAAAATGCTCGGATGCATGAGACGAACATGTATGCAAAATGAGATGCACATGATGACATGATAAAATGCAACACGCAAGCAAATTACATGGCAATGACGGCAAATAACTGGCAGACACCTGGCGCATCGAATCCGGGGAGTTACACTTCTTTGGCCTCTTTTTTTATTTGGGCTTCTTTGGCCTCTTTTATTTTTCATAAAGTCCGGAGTCTCATCCCGACTTGTGGGGGAGTCATAGTCTCCATCATCCTTTCCTCACTGGGGCAATGCTCTAATAATGATGATCATCACACTTTCATTTAATTACAACTCAATATCTAGAACAAAGATATGACTCTATATGAATGCCTCCGGCGGTGTACCGGGATGTGCAATGATCTAGCATAGCAATGACATCAAAAGACGGACAAGCCATGAAAACATCATGCTAGCTATCTTACGATCATGCAAGGCAATATGACAATGAATGCTCAAGTCATGTATATGATGATGATGGAAGTTGCATGGCAATATATCTCGGAATGGCTATGGAAATGCCATGATAGGTAGGTATGGTGGCTGTTTTGAGGAAGTATAAGGAGGGTGTATGGTGCCAGCGAAAATTGCGCGGCACAAGAGAGGCTAGCAATGGTGGAAGGAAGGGTGAGAGTGCGTATAATCCATGGACTCAACATTAGTCATAAAGAACTTATATACTTATTGCAAAAATCTACAAGCCTTTGAAAACAAAGTACTACGCGCATGCTCCTAGGGGGATAGATTGGTAGGAAAAGACCATCGCTCGTCCCCGACCGCCACTCATAAGGAAGACAATCAATAAATAAAATTGTGCTCCAACTTCATCACAAAGCGGTTCACCATACGTGCATGCTACAGGAATCACAAACCTCAACACAAGTGTTTCTACTAATCCACAACCACCCACTAGCATGACTCTAATATCACCACCTTTATATCGCAAAACTATTGCAAAGAATCAAACATATCATATTCAGCGATCTACAAGTTTATGTAGGATTTTATGACTAACCATGTGAATGACCAATTCCTGTCATCTCTATAAATAGATATAAGTGAAGCAAGAGAGTTTAATTCTTTCTACAAAATATATGCCCACGCTCTAACAAATATAAGTGAAGCAAAAGAGCATTCTACAAATGGCGGTTGTCTATATGAAGAGAAATAGGCAATCCAAACTTCAAATGATATAAGTGAAGCACATGAAGCATTCTATAAAGCCATACTCAAAAGATTTAAGTGAAGTGCAATGAGCATTCTATAAATCAACCAAGGACTATCTCATACCAGCATGGTGCATAAAAGAAAAATAAAACCTAATTGCAAAAGACGCTCCAAGACTTGCACATAATGCATGAACGAAACGAATCCGAAACATACTAATACTTGTTGAAGAAAGAGGGGATGCCTCCCCAGCATCCCCAAGCTTAGACGCTTGAGTCTCCTTGAATATTTACTTGGGGTGCCTTGGGAATCCCCAAGCTTGAGCTCTTGCCTCTCTTCCTTCTTCTCACATCGAAACATCCTCGATTAGGCACTACATCCACACAAAACTTCAACAGAAAACTCGGTAAGATCTATTAGTATAATAAAGCAAATCACCACTCTATGTACTGTTGCAAACCAATTCATATTTTGTTTTTGCATTGTGTCTACTGTAATATAACTTTTTCATGTCTTAATCCACTGATATAAATTGATAGATTCATCAAAACAAGCAAACTATGCATCAAAAACAGAATCTGTCAAAAACAGAACAGTCTGTAGCAATCTGAACAATCACAATACTTCTGGTACCCCAAAACTTCTACCAAAATTATGAAAATAAACAAGTTTTATAGCAAGACAGTGCAAAAGGAATCAGAACCATTTGACGTTCCAGTTAAAAATGTAAAATCGCACACAACAGCCAAAGTTTCTGTCCTGTACCGTACAAACCAACAAGCATTGTAAACATTCTAAAGGCAAACCTTAGCACATTATTTTTATAATACAATGGAATTATACAAGGGGATAATTATTTTTGATGAAAAGTTTCTGTAATTAAGATTCACAAAGTTCCCATGGGCGTGAACAAAGTTCAAGGACGTTCCCCACTTTCACAATGCTCGTCTCTCTCACTTTCACTTCTCTTTTCGAAAAGTTTTGGGTTCCCCTCTTTATTTTTGTTGTTTTCAAATCAACAGAAATAAATGACTCTCTAAAACTTCCAGGTTGTCTCCCTGGCAGCGCTTTCTTTAAAGCCATTAAGCTAGGCATACAGTGCTCAAGTAATGAATCCACCCGGATCCCAAGGTATATCAAAGCCAATTTTAATTAACAATGATTTGTAATTTAGTAGTGAGCACAAAGTAACATATATCAAGCAACAACGAAGTCTAACTCTCTTCCTATGCATCGTCATGTCATAAAAGAACAATTCATGCACACCAAGTAAAGGCCAGCGCATAGTATAAGCAGTTTCTTGCAATTTTATCATATTGGAAACATAAAGAGGCGGAGATGTAGTTCCTCTCTCATAGTAATTGCAAGTAGGAGCAGCAAGCACATGCATATCACATTCATCAAAATTATCATGTGCAATGATAAAAGGCAACCCATCAATATAATCCTTACTAAGCGCAAATTTCTCTGATATAGTGTAGTCGGGAGAATTCAAAAAGATAATAGGATTATCATGCGTGGGTGCAATAGCAACAATTTCATGTTTAACATTAGGAACTATAGCAAGTTCATCTCCATAAGCATAATTCATATTGGCATCTTGGCCACAAGCATAGCAAGTATCATCAAAAAGGGATATTTCAAGAGAATCAACGGGATCATAACAATCATCATAGCAATCATCATAGCAATCATCATAGAAATCATCCTTCAGTAAGCATGAAGGGGAATTAAACAATGTATGAGTTGAAGAGTTACCCTCATTAGAAGGTGGCCACGGGTGATCAATCCGCTCTTCCTCCTTTTATTCTTCGCTCTCCTCATCATCTTCTTCATCCAATGAGCTCACAGTTTCATCAATTTCTTCTTCCATAGCTTCCTGCAAAATATTAGTATCTTCTTGGATAGCGGAGAATTTCTCAATATATGGTTTAACATAGGCATTAGAAGCATAATTATCATAACAATATTCAAGTGTGGCAAAACTTTCAGAATTGTAAAGAGTAGCATCATACTTTTCAATCAAAGAAGCAACTTCTAAAGCACCGTTAAAAGCAACAAATTCTTCAATTTGTTGAACATCATAGTAATTATAAACACCCTTAGCATACAAGGATATGATTCCATTATCACTAAACTCACATTGGTAGGGAAGGTGTTTCTTAAGGTTTTCAGAACAACAAGAAAAATTATATGGATAACATAAATTCCAAGCATAGCATTGCAAACGTTGAATTTGATCCCATAATAGCTTCCCTTTTTTAGATATATGGTGTCGCACATAACAAGCATGCTCATCTAAAGATTTGCCCTCAACTAAGCTAGTTGGGGTTTCAGCACGAGCACATAGGGATCGAAGATGATCCAAGTAAAAAGCTTCAGTGGTGTGATAGATTTTGAGTGGTTCTTCAACCATTGGAGCAGTAGGTACAACTAATTTTTTTGGTATTTTGCATTTCCTACCCATGACTAAAGATAGAAAACAACTAAGGACAACAAATAAAAATTACTTAGTGATAAAGCAAACAAGCACACACGAGAATATTCACCCCACGCTATGACTCCTCAAAGAACGGCGCCGTAAAAGGTCTTGATAACCCGCAAGTATACGGGATAGTTGTAGCCTCTTTCGATAAGTAAGAGTGTCGAACCCAATGAGGAGCTAAAGGTAGAACAAATACTCTCTCAAGTCCTATCGGCCACTGATACGACTCTACGCACGCTTGACGTTTGCTTTACCTAGAACAAGTATGAAAGTAGAAGTACTTTGTAGGTGTGATAAGCAAATCATAAACATATTGCAAACCCTACAGCGGGAATCCCTCACGCTTGCGCGACACGGAGGGCACAATAGGACAGCACCAATAATAAAACATGCAACTCAAACCAATCATAGCAATTCATCAATCACCGATAGGACAACGAAAATCTACTCAGACATCATAGGATGGCAACACATCATTGGAAAATAATATGAAGCGTAAAGCACCATGTTCAAGTAGAGGGTACAGCGGGTTGCGGGAGAGTGGACCACTGAATATAGATGGGGGAAGGTGATGGAGATGTTGGTGAAGATGGCGGAGGTGTTGGTGAAGATCACGGTGATGATGATGGCCCCCGGCGGCATTTCGGCGCCACCGGAAGCAAGGGGGAGAGAGCCCCCCTTCTTCTTCTTCTTCCTTGACCTTCTCCCTAGATGGGAGAAGGGTTTCCCCTCTGGTCCTTGGCTCCCATGGCCTGGGAGGGGCGAGAGCCCCTCCGAGATTGGATCTATCTCTGTTTTCGTGTTCTGCTCGCCTGCTTCACCGCTTCGTATATATGGAGATCCGTAACTCTGATTGGCCTGAAACCTTCGCCGTGATTTTTTTCTGAATATTAGCTTTCTTGCAGCAAAAGAAGAGCATCAACCACCTTATGGTGGGCTCGCGAGGGTAGGGGGCGCCCAAGGGGGGCAGGCGCGCCCTGTTGCCTCGTGACCACCTCGGGCACTCGTTCGCGTTGATTTTCCTTCCGGAATTTTCCATATTTTCCAAAAATAAGCTCCGTCCATTTATATCCCATTTGGACTCCGTTTGATATGGATATTCTGTGAAACATAAAACATGCAACAGACAGGAACTGGCACTGGGCAGTGGATCAATAAGTTAGTCCCAAAAATAATATAAAAAGTTGCCAAAAGTATATGAAAGTGAATAATATTGGCATGGAACAATCAAAAATTATAGATACGACGGAGACGTATCAGCTGACCTGCTCATCATCCTGCTCGTCCTGCTTGAAGGCAGGCTGATCAGGGTTGTATTCCTCTT
This sequence comes from Aegilops speltoides, assembly GCA_021437245.1. Classification (NCBI taxonomy): domain Eukaryota; kingdom Viridiplantae; phylum Streptophyta; class Magnoliopsida; order Poales; family Poaceae; genus Aegilops; species Aegilops speltoides. The sequence goes on from CM038141.1 coordinate 276,039,535, forward strand.
CGGCATCGTCCGGATTGTTTTTGTCTCCTGAGCCAGAATTGCTGTGGCGGGGCTTGGGGCAGCGTTGACGACGCCCATGCTTTGTTTTTTTCTCTGAGGGGTTATCTTCCGTTGCCTCATCGCCGTTGGTTTCCTTCGGAGTGTCCACCATATATATATCGTATGAGGAGGTGGCTGTCTACCACCTATTGAGCAGTGGTTCCTGTACTTCTCCTGCATCGTCGTCCATACTGTCGATGTCTTCGGAGTCGAAGTCAAGCACGTCGGTTAAATCATCGACCGTGGCAATGAAGTGGGTGGTGGGTGGGCAGTGAATTCTTTCGTCGCCTGCTTTCCACTCGAGCCGGACATAGTTCGGCCCAAAGCCTCCTGACAAAGAGAGGGACTTTAATGAGTTCAGCATGTCGCCAGAGGGCGAGTGCTGGAAGATATCCGCAGCGGTAAACTCCATTACCGGAGCCCAACCAGGCTCGACGGGCTCGGGAGTGCACGGACTAGAACCTACAACCGGATACGAGTCTGGGGGTCCGGAGTCACAGGCTTCCTTAGAAGCAAAGCCCATGTTCGGCTCTACCGCCGACGAGTGTGCGGCCTGCGGGGCGGGGTCCATCCCTCCGTCCTTAGGCAATGCAGCCTACTCCAGATTTAGGTTCGGGGCTACTACGGGGGCGATGTCCCGTGCATTGTCCGACAGCAGGTCTAAGCCGTGCTCATCGTGACTATCTGGTGCTCCTGGCACAGGCCCGAATCCGTCGAAGATCAAGTCTCCACGAATATCCACCGTGTAGTTCAGGTTTTCGAACCTGATCTGGTGGCCAGGGGCGTAGCTGTCGATCTGCATGGCCAGGCAAGTTAGCCCGCAGTACGAAGCCGCTGAACACGAAGATCTATTCGGGGAGAAAAGTCTCACCCTGGACCGTGTTGTTGACGATTGAAGGCGCCATCAAGCCTTGTAGCGACGACACAGAGGAACTCTCAATGAAAGCACCAATGTCGGTGTCAAAACCGGCGGATCTCGGGTAGGGGGTCCCGATCTGTGCGTCTTAGGCTGATGGTAACAGAAAGCAAGGGACACAATGTTTACCCAGGTTCGGGCCCTCTCGATGGAGGTAAAACCCTACTTCCTACTTGATTAATATTGATGATATGGGTAGTACAAGAGTAGATCTACCACGAGATTGTAGAGGCTAAACCCTAGAAGCTAGCCTATGATGATTATGATTGTAATTGTGATCGGCCTTCTATGGACCAACCTCTCCGGTTTATATAGACATCGGAGAGGGCTAGGGTTTACATGGAGTCGGTTACCAGGAAGGAAACACAATATCCGGATCGCCAAGCTTGTCTTCCACGCAAAAGAGAGTCCCATCCGGACACGGGACGGAGTCTTGAGTCTTGTATCTTCACGCTTCAATAGTCCGGACGATGTATATAGTCTGGCTGTTTGGATACCCCCTAATTCAGGACTCCCTTAGAGGGTCGGCATGATTTAAATGAGTAGAAGGAATCGGTCCTCCATAAATTGGAGGTTCCACATGGGCAAAGATGCCGGTGCCATTTCTACCACTAGTAGGACCCTTTTCACTAGTAGCTTCCCCTTGCGGAGTTAGCATCCGTCACCTTGTCAGTGGGATCACCCACCTTCAACAGCGAGGTAGATAGTTTAAGTCCTTCTAAGAATTTATTAAACATGCTTTCAACCTCGGTTGTCATGGAGGTTTTCAATGTGTCCAAAGCCACATTGAATTCCTCACGAGACACCGCGGTTCCCCCATCACCCGTAGACGAGCTCAGATTCACACTGGAGTGCTCCTCCCTACCATCTACGGTGTCAACCATACTCTTTGGATGGCGAAGTCCTTAATAAAGGTACAAGGCTCTGATACCAATTGAAAGGATCGATATAGTTGACTAGAGGGGGGTGAATAGGCAACTATCAATTTTTAGCTTTTCTTTACCAAATTAAACTTTGCATCAAAGTAGGTTGTCTAGATATGCAACTAGGTGAGCAACCTATATGATGCAACAACAACAAGTCCACAAGCAAGCAAGGGATACAACACAAATAAGCTTGCACAAGTAAAGGCACGAGATAACCAAGAGTGGAGTCGGTGAAGACGAGAATGTGTTACCGAAGTTCCTTCCTTTTGAGGGGAAGTCCGTCTCCGTTAGAGCGGTGTGGAGGCATAATGCTCCCCAAGAAGCCACTAGGGCCACCGTATTCTCCTCACGCCCTCACACAATGCGAGATGTCGTGATTCCACTATTAGTGCCCTTGAAGGTGGTGACCGAACCTTTACAAACAAGGTTGGGGCAATCTCCACAACTTAATTGAGGATCCCAACGACACCATGAAGCTTCACCAAAATGGACTTTGGCTCCGCAGTGACCTCAACCGTCTAGGGTGCTCAAACACCCAAGAGTAACAAGATCCGCTAGGGATTAGTGGGGGGAATCAAATTTCTCTTGGTGAAAGTTTAGATCGGGGCCTTCTCAACCAATCCCGAGCAAAACAACAAGTTTGATTGGCTAGGGAGAGAGATCGGGCGAAAATGGAGCTTGGAGCAACAATGGAGCTTTGGGGAAAGAGGTGAGTCAACTTTGGAGAAGAAGACCCCCTTTATAGTGGGGGGAACAATCCAATCGTTACCCCCCCAGAACAGCCCCGCAGAGGGCGGTACTACCGCAGGGGGCAGCGGTACTACCGCTAGCCCCAGCGGTACTACCGCTCCCCCTCGCGGTACTGCCATGCAGCCAGGGAGGGCAAGCAGATGGGCAGAGGATGGACCCTGTGCAGTACTGCCGCGGTGGTAGGGCGGTACTACCGCTCCCGAGCGATACTACCGCTTCTACTGCCGCTGCTTAGTGCCGCACAATCTGACACGTGGGGCGACCCCCTCGAGTCGACGCGGTAGGAGCCCGGTACCGCAGCGGTACTACGGCTGGGGACCCATAGGCGGTACTACCGCTGCAGAGCGGTACTGCCGCCTGTAGCTCTTAAGCGGTACTACTGCTGGGCACCACGGTAGTACCGCTGGGACCAAGCCACACCCATAGTAGGGGAAGAAAACCTCCATCGAGGCAGGAAGGCTCAGTGGGTGCAAAACGGATGTGTACGTGTTGATTCCACCCTAGCCTTACCAAAAGCGGATCCCCTCTTGATAGTATGATGACTCCTACGAAACATTTCCACCAAAACAGAAACGAAAGAGCTACACCGTCTTGATTAAAACTCCGAGGGGAAGGAATCGTCTTATTCCAAAGGATGAATCTCTGAAATTCTCAAAGCACATGATTAGTCCGCAAATGTGTTGTCATCAATCGCCAAAACTACATCGAGAGAGATATGCCTTAACACGCGTAATAAGGAGGCATTTCCTTGTGTGCGGCCGTGGACCCAGCTGTCAGCCTCTCCGCGTATAGTCCACTTCCGATGGATGTCGTTCATTGACCAAGTTGACCACGTCGCGCCGAGAGCACCAGGGCGGTGGACGATGGCGAGGCCTATGAAGGGAACAACACGGAGCCGGGGAAGACACGACAGTGGCTTCCCACGCGGTGGAGAGTACGAGGGTTGACTGGTTCGGTTGCCGTTGCCGGAAAATAACAGGAGGTGCGGGTGAGTAGAGGGATAGACAGACCAGGGATGCGAGTATGATGGGGCCGTGAGGCCTGCCCGGCAGCATAGCCGGCCATGGGAGGCGGGAGCAGGTGGTTCCAACGGCGCTGGTTTGGGCGGCTGGGGCAGGAAGATCACAGACTGAAGAAGCACGATTGCCATTAGATTGACACCTAATGGTGTGACGCTGGTAGAGTTGATTGTTGACTAAGTTTCTTTTTTGAGAAACCTTGTGTACGCATGAACTTAGTAAGCCCACAAGTCAGCCTCCATATCTGTGGCAGACAACATAAAGCCCATTTGCTATTTTTTATAATTTGCAGCCCATTTGCTAATTCTTAAGTAATTTATTACAGCCCATTTTCTGCCCAGGACCACGGTCAAAAAGTTCAACCTTATTTTGCATATTTTGGTGGCGTCCGAACTGTTGTAATCCCAAAATGATAAACTTTTTTAAGAACTTATTGATTTGCCAAAAAATCATTTTGTTTTTGTAAGCAAATAAGATGTGGGACAATTGAGTTGGTTTAAGGGAAAGCCAATGGTAAAAAAAATCAGCGCTGGGTGGGAAAAACAACAAAAATAAGGATGTAAATATGAAAAGGGAATTTTATGTGTTTTCAATATAATAATATGTGTATATGAACTAGTAAAACTATAGGTAGAGATTAGAAAACGGATGTAGGACATGCGTTTCAAGAGTAAAATAGAACTGGGCTGTGAGTTTGATTCAGTAAAAAAACTGCCTGCGGATATTGTAAGACAAAATATAACTAACGCTGGCGGGCCAGAGGCCAATAGATACCTGCTGGACCTTTGTGTCCCGTTGTCGTCATGGGTTGGGCCTATTAAAAATAAAACCAAGCCTGGGCAGTCTACAACCCAGTTGAAACTTGCTCAACCTGAAAAAACAATATACGTGCTCAATAAATGAGAGAATTTTGCAAGTACAGACTGATAACTGGATGCAGCAGGGATATTGTTTTTTCATCGTGATAATAAGTGCATGCACTTGTTTCAAAAAAATTGAGAACTGGGAATTCGAACAGCAGGTGCTTATGCTACCCATCAAATAAAAATCAGGTGCCTGAAAATTTGTTTCGAAACAAATGATTCAGCTTTATATCCACGTCGACCCTCGGCATGATGGTTGGAAGCAAATGCAAGTTCATACCAAAAGATCGTTAACAACAATACCAACTTGCGGATGACAAGGTAGTACAACTACCAATACCAAACTAACTTATAATCTTTTTACTCCTGGCCCTAGTGTTCGTCTGGTAGAAAATCTTGAAGAGGGCCAGCTCCCGCTCCTTCTCTTGCTCCAGGTCCCCGAGGTGGTACTAGTGCATCACCCAGTTGGTCCTCTGCTGGTCGAAGTTCTTATTGGTGTGCCGCACCAGAACCTTTTTGCTGCTCGTCTGCCGGCCGTTAACCAACACCGGCAAGGTATTGTCGGTCTTGTGCCACATCGCATGCATGCCGCACTCCGACTATATCTTACGACACGTCCACGTGCCCCTTTTGAACGCCCTGGAATTGCGCTGGTAGAAATGCTTCCATAGGCAGTCAGTGTGATACCTACAGTATTGTCAAATACAGGTTTTAGTGTATGTAGTTGGCATTTTCATAACATCTTTGGCATGTTGCAGTCACTTGTTTCACTTTTTATTAACTGTCAAATTTTAATTGCTTCACCAGGTCTGCGTCTAAAAAGAAAAATAGAGCTATAAACAAAGGAATATGTTTGTGCAAGTAGACGGCCGATCGGTGTCTTACCTGGAAGTTTCTCAGGTTGGGTGCAGCATATGTCGTGCTCGCTGTCGATGGTTGGTATGAACAAATCGATGAGAGACTGAGATCTAGCGCTGTCAGCACTTACTTTGGCCTCAAGGTGCTCGATCAGATCCTGATCCGTGGGATCAAACTTGACGCCAGCCGGCAGCACCGGCCAATCCTTCTTCGACTTGCATCGGTAATTCCAGTTATATGGTACTCAATGTATGATCAATCGACTATTTTAAGTGAATGATGAAAGATTTCGACAGATAAGTGGTACTCCAAATCTAAAGTCCAGAATACCCGAACATGCCGCCGGGATTCTTGTGTCACCTCACGCGCAGTGTGTTGTCACGTCAATTCAATGTGTGGACATGATGAATAATTTGACCGATGTATACTAGTACTTCTACTGTACTACTTACTAGTCGTATTTAGTGTCACAATTTATACATAGGTTTAACTAACAAGTACGCACTTGAAGCCTAACTGATATATATATATATATATACATATATATATATATATATATGGTGGGTCTATTATGATAACACCCTTAAGAGTTTTATTCTGCACCTCACTTTCTTATTCTGCTAACACCCACCGCCGGAACCCCACAGATTGCAAAAACAAAAACAACCCCAGCCGACCAGCCCCATGCACCCCACCCCCACCGAACCCATGTTCTTCCTGGTCAATCCCCCACCCACCTCTCCCCGATGCCCACGGCCCGGCGCCACCACCCCCATTCGCACCCCAATCCCCACCCCCACGAGTATGGCGCTCCGGTGCGGCGTAGGATCCGGATCGGGCTCAGCACCACTGCCGCCCCACTCCTCCTTCCTCTGCCCCCGCACCCCAACCTTCCTCCAACTCCGCCGTCAACCACGGCCGCCGCCGATGCGTCGCCGACCTGCCATGACCCACCACGGCCGCCTCCGATGCGTCGCCGACCTGCCATGACCGGATCCCACCGGATCCCATTGGATCCAGCCGCCTCCGACCCGGGGCGCGGCCAACTCCTTCATGATGCGCCGCCAGCAAACCTCCCGGGCGGGTCACCCGGCACCAGATCCGGCCGCCACGGGACCGACCATGGCCATTAGCATGGGATCCGGCCGCCACGCCGGCCATTTGTGCGCGAGCACCTCAGGCGTGAGGGGCGCGCCGGGATCCTCCACGCCTTGCTCCTCCATCGTGTAGGAGACACGAAGGAGCTTCCCCCCTTGACTCCCCAACCAACCATCGCGGTCTGCGACCTCCTCTCCCTTCGAGCTCGCCGGCCCCCTCCTCGCTAGTCGGCCGGTCTCCAAGTTGCGGAGGCGCGCATGTCGGCTCCCTCTTCGTTTCTGCCTTTTGGCGGTGCTGTAGTGCACATCCACACCGATGCTACAACCCCCGAACCTCAGGTCCGGCGGCCCCTTGTGCTTGCAGTTCATTTTATCCATGTAAAATACTGTTTTTTTGCAGTTTCAGATGGAGGGTAGGAGCAGCTCTACCGAGGTTTCACCGGCGAGATACTTCTGGTGAGCCGCCCAGAGCCCCTCTCGCCCATGTCACTCTGCTACAGCAAACTGCATGCTCAAGGACGATGACGGGGCAGTGGGGTTGCAGTTCGCTTTGGAAGGGTCCCCCGATGGTCTGTCGCAACAATGCAGTTGGCTTGCAGCGGTGCGTTTGGTGCGGCCATACAGTTCGGGCCCCGGGCAGGTGCAGTTGACTTGCACAGGCTGGTGACTCACCCCCCATGCGCACTATTTGTGTGTTTTTGTGTAGATAAATCTAAGTGCAACTCTTGAGGTTCACTTTACTGATTTTTGCAGGAAGAACCTAGTGCACTTCGGTTGGACGCCGCATTGCATCATTTTTCAGTTTACCTAGTCCATTTAGTTTGGATGGCGAAGCCCCCCCCCGTGCAGTCTACTAGCGCGTCCATGCAGTACAGCGAGCCTGTGTAATTTTGTGTTCTGTTTGTGCACTGTAGCATGCGTGATCATGTAGTTTGTAGTAATTTGTGCGTGTGTATCTTTGATGCTCTCTTTGTTCTCTCACGCAATTTAGTATAAAACTCCTTTGTTGTCCACTTGGTAAACACAACATAAAAATATCTCAAAAAAGAAGCTTGCTTCTATATTAGATGAAGTTCACGTGTGTATTTTTGAAGCTCACTTTGTTCTCTCACGCAATTTGGTATAAAACTCCTCTGTTGTCCACTTGGTAAACACAACATAAAAACATCTCAAAAAAGAAGCTCGCTTCTATATTTAGATGAAGTGCACTCTCTCAATCCTTGCGGTCCACTTGCTAGTTCTATGTTCATAAAACAAAAAGTATGCAAAATGACAACAAAAACTCATGCGGTTCATTTTTGTTAGTCTCGCGGTACACTTATGACTTATGTGAAGTGCGTTCCACTACCTTATCTAGGAAAATGACGTCTCAATTAAAGAAATCATGCAACTCGCTTGACCGTCTAATGCAGTGCGGTTTTCATTCTAAAGCAGTACGGTTTTCATTTTGAAGCAATGCGGTTTTCTATATGATGCAGTACAAACGACGATTTTGGGTCGCGAAAAAACAGAGTGTCCGCATTTCGGTTAAATCAAATCTGCTCTTAAACTGTAAGGAAATGGAGAGAGTGTTCTATATGAAAAGGTTGCGTCTCGTCTATATCTTTCCAATGGCGTATCATTTCGATCGTTCCGACGAGCGGTTTGAAAAAAATATGAAAAAACGGCCGCTGCCCCTCGTCGTTCGCCGCACGATTTTCAAAATTAACTAAAACCGTAAGGAATCTCAAAAACATTTGGAATCTCAAAAACATTTTAACATATGAAAGTTGTGCCTCATATGTAGGTTTCCAACGGCGTATCATACGCCTCATTTCGACAAACGGTTAGAAAACTAGAGCAAAACAGTACCGAAAATTGATTTTTTTTTAAAAAAACAGAATTCCGCGATTTAGTAAATTTGAAACTGCTCTTAAACTGTAACGAATTAGAGAAAATAATAGATATGAAAAAGATGCGCCTCGACGATATATTTCCAACGGTGTATCATTTGCTTCGTTCCGACGAGCAGTTTAGAAGAAATCACGAAAAAACGCTCGCTGCCACTCGTCATGGGCCGCACCATTTTCAAAACTGCTCTTAAACTATGTGGAATCTCGAAAAATGTTCAACATGTCAAAGTTGAGCCTAATCCATAGCTTTTCAATGGTATATTACACGCCTCATTCCGATAAATGGTTAAAAAAATAGAGCAAAAACAGTACCGGAAAAACAACGCGTGTAGTTTTTTCCGACGAGAAGTTCACTCGTGTGAGTACTGCAGCACACTTGGTTCAAACAATGACGTGCACTTGCGTTGAGCGCGTAGTGCGGAAGTGTTATCAGAATAGTTATTCTGCTAATATTAGCAGAATAGACCGGGTTCTACATAGCATCTCCATCATCATTATCAGTACATCCTATGCATGTGAGTTAGGATGCACTTGATCCCAGAAAGGTATCTATCCTTCAAACCAGAGGAGTGCTTCGAACTAACAACAGTACATAATATCCAGCAAAAGAGGGTCGTGCTACAGCAGCAGAATACATGGCTTAGTCTAGATATCAGCACGAATCAAGTTGTGCATGTTTGTTGTTGGCATGAACCACATCGCCGCATGTTGGGTTTGCAAAAGCCATCCATCGCATGGAAGCTTGATGCCTTTCACACACTGAAGATTATCTGGCAACAAGCTGTGTCGACGAATCTCTGGATATGGTGATTCATGAAACCCATGGTATGATGTGTAAACACATTCCCTCCTGGCGAATGAAAGTTGCATAGCACGGTAATCATCGTCGGAGATATGATCGATGATTGGTTGGATAATCGGGTAATTGAACCCGAGGAACAAGGAGTGGTTGCCGAGGCTGTAAACCCGCCTCTAGTTGAATATGCCTGGCCCAACGGAGCTGGGATCTTTCTAGAACATGAAGCAGCCATAGCCATCAATGACACGAACGCCCCATGTATTGTACTGCATGTGGTTTGATGTAATGGTTTGGTCAATTTGGTACGTGCGAATGAGCATCAAATGACCGCCGTCAGCTGAATGAGCGATAAACCACCACCCATCGGCTAGTATGATTCCAGGTCCTGGAATCATGAAGGGCAGCGCATTTGCATCTGCTGCAACAATTCAAATTGGAGACCAAAAGGACAAAAATAAACAATCATGTTCAGAGTATGTGTGGAATTAAGATTATTATAACAGTGACACATATAATAGATAGAGAATTGCAATGCCGTGGTCATAATCATACCCCAAGTTAAAAAAATAAGCCAATGGCTTTCATATTCTAGCAATATGTCATGGTTCAAACATCATGTAACAATGAGAGGAAAACAGCTATGACAGAGCCTACTCATATTCTACCATAGCACTTACTACTACTGTTCTCATATCAACTCTAAGCAATAACATGCGTTGTTATAAAAATCTTGGAAACAAGAGTAACATATAGCAATCATGATGTTATGCTCATAATATGTATTCTAACAATCATTAGATGCCAATCGTTCTCATATCAACTCTAACAATAACATGTGTGGTCATAAAAATCTAGGAAATGAAAGGAACATATAGCCATGATGTGGTTATAGACATACTATCTATTCTAAATTTGTAACAATGAACAGGCGGTCATATTCATAAGGTAAAGATGAGATGAGATAGAACAATTACATGATGATAGATTCCACCAGTATAGGCAGCCAATCTATGCGTCGACCGCGTAAACGATGCCATCGTGCACTATAGCATCAGACAGAAATGTTGCCTCAACAGGATTGATGATGAGCCATAACCATGTATGGCGACCGGATTCCAGATAGACTAACCCCGTGTTGAGCAAGGCAATGAGCTTGTAATCCATGTAGTCTTCTGATGGTGTGGGCACTTCGCATATTACAACTTTCAGCAAACAGAGGATAAGCCAAAAGCTTGACGCGTCTCATGCGTAGTAGGCAGGAGTGTCTGGTGGGCCGCAAGGCTCGATGGCGGCGGTATCCAACGATGGAAGGGTGATCTCTCGCTGGGTGTAGATATCCATAAGACACCACGGACTACCGGATTGGTGGATGAGGACGATCCAGTTGGCCTTCATGCCCGCCCAGAAGTGGCCGTGCATGAAGGACAGGTGGACGGGTAGTGGTAGCATGCTGAGGGGCACCACAGCAACCTTCGTAGGATCGTCAAGTCGGTGTTCGGGCCACCTGCGAGGATCGGGCATTAGCAAGCAGGGTGTCTTGAAAAGAGTCGGCCGGTTGAAGATGAGTAGACGGTACAAAGACACCGAGCATGCGGCCAGACGGACCATGCTGAGTAGGTCTATACGATTACAGATCTGCTCCAAGAGAACATCAGGGAGGGATTTCCAATCGTGGCTCTGCGTGTTAGTTGGTTCTACCATTGGGGTTTTCGGTGCCTGCGAGCTAGCGGGGAAGTGGATTCGGGTGGGTGAGCAAAGAAGCTTCTCCTCGTGTGGCCATGCAGTGAGCGGGGGGATATGGTACGCGCGAGCTACCAAGGAAGATGGCGTGGGCGGGCGAGCAGTGAGCGAGGGTAAATGGTGTGTGGCCGACGATGGGGAAGAGAGGAGGAAGAAGAAGAGAGGAGGAAGAAGAGTGGAAGACGGGGAAGAAAGTGCATTAAATCTCAATTCTACTAGTACTACTACCAGGATATACCATCCTTTGGAGTGTAAATAGTTACACCGATGACATGTGGGTCTACCAAAAGAGGTCCCATATGTCGCTTAATGGAAATGAGGTACGAGGCGTATTTTTGAAGTGTGCTCTCTCGACAAACATGATGGCAGTACTGGGTAAGGCTGATTTAGTAACACCAACACACTGGTTCCGCTTATTAATTACGTGTTCCATCTGCTGCAGCATGTATTGTCACTTCACTGCGAAGACTAGTTGAATAGTTCTCTCTGACCGAGATGGGGAATAATGGACCATGAAGACTTCCTTTCTACAGTATACCTATGCCTCTACGCTCACTTCACTCATTTTGCTCTGTACCTAGTCACTTGTTGAAATCTGTAGAATGACAAATACTCCATATTTGGGAACAGAGGGAGGCTTTTACTCCGTATTTGGGAACACAGGGAGTATCACCATATGGAGGGAACAGAGGAAGCTTGAAACATGAACATGTCAATGGGAGGGAGTATGCCCCATGCATGCATGCATGCAACATGCAACACTCACACGTACACATGGACGCACGCAACACTCACGCACCCATGCGGCACACAGCACACGATGCAACACACACGCTCACGCTCAAGTGCTCAACCTACTCCCTACGTCCGTGAAAGACTGTACATTTAGAGATTTACACATTGACCAGGGCATAATTAACACCCAAAAGTAGCAGACTTATGTGTGCATGCGACCATTGAGAGAAGAAGTTAAATGAAGGTCGTTGCATGCTGTAATTAAGGATAGACATGTGCCTATACCTAGAGCACAAGTTGGTGCATTTGTTTTTTAGCCGATGTACACTCTTTGTTGGAAGACCGAGGGAGTACACGTGCATGAACTCACATACACAGCCAGGGTGTTTCGCGCGCAAGGGTTGGACTCGTGTCGCGCGTGCGTAAAATTTTGTTTAACTGATTTCTTTGCTCTGCCAACTGACAGGTGGGACCCAGAAACCAGATGACAATTTAACCAGTCAACAAAGTGTCACGTCGACTATGTGGCTGGTCAGTAGGGTGCAATATGGTGCTCTACGATGAGCTGGTAATCATATAATCACCACAAAACTATATATAGTGACCATAAAGAGCGTATTGTTACATATGTTGACCGCCAGTGTATTTTTCTTGTTTCAAACTAAGCCATATTAATTGGAAAGGACGCAGTATGGACTACTAGTACTAGTACTGCTTTGATGCGTCCCGTCAACTCGCTGAACAAGGAGAAGCTTGCTTACTACGCCTCTCCCTCACCCACGCGCGTGGTGGTTCGCAGGACGAGGAGAGGGTTTTGACTACAATGCCCTCTCCCTCTCCCTCTCCCGCGCCCTCGCCCTCGCGGTGGACGTGCAGCAGTTTAATCGGTGTCAGATTGCCAGAAGCATATTGTACTATAGTATCATCATTGTTGGACCTTCCGAAGAGGCAAAGAGCCAAGTGCAAGGTTCACACGAGTACGAACTGTTGAACCTCCTGAAGAGGCAAAGTGCCAACAGCAAGGTTATAGGAGTTGTCGTCCTAGTTGGAGTGTACTACAACTATAGCGAACGATGCTACTGTATGATGCCACCACGTCACGTATATCCAAAGCTATGCCACCTTTTTTTCTCAAAGAGCGTGTTGGAGCCCGTGCAACAACCACACAAGTTGCACGTACACATAACACATTTACTAGTAATAAATTCTAAAGGACAAATGCCAGTATGCCACACAAGTTCATCTCCAATTCATGTGATAAATTTCTGCATGACTAGTCTACATATATTCACAGCGCTACCGTTCACAATTACCGTACTCCACTTACACGTTATAGATGGGCTACATGTCCTCCTCCAGGTTCCAGTCCCATGTGTTCTTCATGGATGGCACGATCCATAGCGGTGGGCAACGGGAATCATTGTCGCAGCTTTCTAGTCTGGTTCCACATGATCGAGACTCATCCAAGCTGAAGTGGCATAAATCAGGGATAGTGTGTCCCAGCATGTCGTTCATCCGGTAGTGCGCACTGAAGACACAACCATGCTTCATGAACGGCAGGCCTTCCGTTCGTGCACGGAAGGTGGCATCCGCTTCACAATAGGGTGGCTGTCCCCAATGAAAAGCGAGTACTCTCCAAGAGTGTTCCTTGGCACCCATGTAGCATCATGAGGGTCGAACTCAGCGCTGTTCATCTGGTACACGCGGCATCTCAGATTTGGACACATTGTGACGTACATAGTAAAGGTCCATGCATAATAATGTTGTGCTCAAATATGGCAGTCAGTAATATTGTGCAGCAAATAGTACTACTCCGGTATAGAGGAAGTAAAATAACCGACTTATTATATATAGCCACTCTTGGCTACATGGATGAGATAGTAAGACTTGGAAAAACAAAAATTGTGGCAGCTAGTGGGTTCAAGTCTTCAAGGGCCTAGCTAGCTATACGCATCCTCCTAGGTAAAAATTACTCCTACTAGTACTACTAAGTATATTGCTAGTACAACAATGAAAGAGAAGGCGAGAGGGTTAAAAAATGGAATACCTGGGTAGATGGTGACGGTTCGATCGTGGTAGATTGTGTGACCATGTTGCACATCAGTGGTACCATGGGTAACGACTGCTAAGATAGTTGATCCCAATATGCCAAAGTCAGCTACAAGGTTCCAGGTTAGATCAAATCGCGGATGCAAATGCACATCCAGGATCGGCGATCTTATTTTGATCGGGGATGGTGGTCCTCGCAAAATAATGGAGTACCGTTAGGGATGCAAATGATGGTTTGTGCATTCCATTTGTACTCTCCCGTACCGTAGGATGGCAACCAGATGAAACAAGTCCCCTGGCTTGTCACCGCGAAGATGCGGCCTAGATGGCGCATTGCGTCTTCGAACATGTAGGGGTACAAATCTGCCGCCGCCAACATGCGCCAACCTCTGTCGTTACTGCCTCTTGCATTGATGGCAATCCTTATGTCGAACACCGCGATGAGATAGTAATCGTCGTAGCCGCGTCGCTTTGTCGGCGGGTCTGCAATTGCTATCTTCTTCAATCTCATGTAGGCATCATCATACGTATTCAAGCCCAGCCAGTCCGGAAGGCCGATCCCAATGGTGGAGAAGGGGTCTACCAGAACGGCCGCACTACTTTGGATGTTGTGCAAAATGATGGTGGTATCCGGCCGGAGGTATGCAAGCCAATCTTTGTTGGCACCGACCCAGACCTATATATAAGACGGTGGGCAGCGGAGAAATTACGGGATGGAAATGGAATAACTAAGTACTACATGATCAAACACCATTACTGACCTGCTCATCGGACAAAATCCGACTACCTCTCAACGTCGGCAACTCTAGCGGAGTCAACGTGCAACCATGGCCAGGGAGCGGTGGACTGTTCGAAGGATTGTGCCATAGAAGAACCTTCTCCTCGAGGACGCATGGAAGACCAACAAGCATGGCCTTCTCCCAAGCCTGTTTAAGCACCGTCTTGAAAATTTTGGTGCAGGAAGCACCGAGTCTTGCGGCGGTGAGGACGTCGGAGCAGCATGCAATTTCAACTAGAGGATCGTCGTCCAAGGTCTCCCAGCCCCGACGAGGAGGAGAACCGCCTGGCGAATCCATGGGAGCAGCGACGAACTGCCTTCTCTTCGGGGGGGAGGGGAACTGGCGAGGAGGAGATAAGAGCATAGTAACCGTAGGGCCTCGTCCCTTCCAACTGTAGATCATTCCTTAGCAAAGGGGTGAGGCTATTATTTACTACTAGTACTAGCAATATGGAACATTATGGGATTGCATTATACTGTAAATAATAGCACTAGTAAGAAATTTTTGGCACTAGGTAGTAGTTTTTGGCGTGGATTAAGAAATTTTGGGTATGTTTTTGCTATTTTTTGTACACACCAACTAGTGTCAAAAAAACGTCTTACATTATGTGATGGAGGAGTACGATTGCATCAGAAAGCAAAGACTAGTACTACTTTTTCTCAACTAGTAGTGCGATGTCTTGTACTTCTAGTCTAGTCTAGTATAGTGCACCAGTCTTGAACTCTTGAATCTCAGGGCCAAGGAGCTACAGTTGGAAGTGGAGGGTACTACTGTTCTCTAGAACCATCGTTGTACTATCAATGCAGGGAAAGTACACCTGCGTAGTGGCCTAGTGGGTACTATCAGTGCTCTATTCAGTCGCTCCTCTCACGTAGCTGGCCTACTCAGCGCTCCTCTCACGCACACACTAGCAGCCTGTTTATCAGCGACGGTTACTACGGGGGCAGAACATTTGAGTTATTTGATACAGCAAGACTAGGCTTTTGGCTTCCATTTGTGGAGGTGTAATGGATCCCGTCAAACTTTGTTAGTAGTTCCTTCTTTATGAATGAGATGAAGCAAAGTTTTTTCCTCCGTTTCAAAAAAACACGTCAAGAGGAATTTCTTTTATAGTAGAGCCAATAATGGAGTGAAGTCCATGCGTGCAACGCCACAAGCTACAGAGTAGTAGTAGAGCACTTTACGTACAGAGCCATATTGCGCAGTTCCCAATGCCCCGCCAGGCTTTTCCGGCTCCTTGGGCTTAATTGGGAGGCGCTAGTTTAAATATGCTACTAGCTGATGAGGAAGCTACAAGCGAGGTGCGGCTAGGGCGAGCACGCGAGGCACGGGATGCTGGGAAGGAAAACCCGTTCACGTGGCTAGGCTATCCAGTGCACCCAGATTGTGGTGCCGCATGTCCGTTTGGCTTCAAAACTCAAACTACCCGTGTAAAGTATTTGCTCGCAGCAAAGTGTAGTACTATTTAAAAAAAGGCCGCCGTGCGTTCGTACGGGATCGAACCCACAAAATGAGGTATACACTCCCGTGACCACTAATAGTACTCGTTGGAGTACAATGCAACCTAGAATCGCCTTCTGTCGCTAGTAATACGTACATTGTTCCTTACAAGAAACCCCTAATAATGCAAGAACCCACTAAAATGCCAAGAAACTACTACCACTTGCATACGTGGCAGACTTAAGACAAGACTACCTTATCAACCGTTGTACATGCTCTTACCAACCAGCCCTACCAAGAAACGACTACTCTACAAAGTGTCGTTATAGGCACATTTCAACCCATGGCCCTGTTTGGATACATTTGTTGTCAATCTAACCCTGCCATCCAAACACCACTTTGGTTAGAGTTAGTTCAGGGTTAGGGACGCAGCTACCGCCGCCGGCAGAAGGCGAGGTCAAAACCGCCGGCGGTGCGGAGCCCATGTTGCGGCAGCCCGGATGCCAGCTCCGTCCGACGCTCGCGATTGCTAGCTAGCCAAGATAGCTCCGTCCAGCTGCTTGTCTGCAAGGTTTGCTAGCTAGATTGGCACGGCAGCGCGGCGGCTTGCTTGCGCTCGTGCTAACACCAGCCATCTGGCTCGAGTGAAGGCCAGCGCAGCGGCTTGCTCGCTCGTGAGTCACGCTCGGGCCAGCCTGCCAACCCATGTGGAGGCCAGCGCGACGTCCGGCCGTCTAGCGGAGCGGCGGCCAACTCGCTCATCACCGGCGCTGCCGACGAACATGCATCAATATTGTTTGAAGTAATGTTCAGGAAAAATAATGATTGAGGGGGAATAACTGGATAGAAGGTCGGATGTGGGTCCCTCGTGTCAACGGTCAAACAAAATGTGTTGTTTTAAGCTGCCTCGTCAGGATGGACGTGTGGGCCAACCCCGTCATAAATGGGTTTAAACGAACCTAATTGGTGGAGTACTAGGTAGTAGTTTTTGGCGTGGATTAAGAAATTTTGGGTATGTTTTTGCTATTTTTTGTACAATAGATTCTTCCTAGGGCTGGTTGAAAGTGGTAGTGTTTTGTTAAATACTCTACATATTGTAAGTAGGAGTGAAAGTGCATATGTGTACATGATTGAAAGTAAATATCAACCATGAGTGACTAATATCTTGATGGAAAACTCGAAACTATGGAATACTAGGAAAAAAATGCATGGTTGGAAATACTAGCAATGTTCATGTGCATTGCAACGAATAATAATTAGAATAATACTTATTCACAAACTTGATACAAAACACTCTAATTTTGATATACATATGTCATATATTATGTTTCAATTAGAATATATTCCTTGGGCTGTTTTGGTGAGGTCAGGGAGGGATGTGGTTGGTTTTAAGATACTAATTATGGGTTTTTCTGCAAATTGGTAGACAAGTGGGATGTTGGTGAGAAAAGGCAACAACTTACCTCACAGTCATTAGATATAGATCTAATGGTCAGAAACGACAGATGGCAGACACACCATCATCACCAACTTAGTCTTCTGTAGGAGTACTAGCAAGATCCGTGCATTGCACGGAACATCAAGATGCATTTTTTACAAAACACTTGTTGTGATTGACCCTTGTGGGAGTAATCCCATGTGTAAAAACTAATGATATCTTGAGAAATATGAGATAAGGTGAAGAGGGAGTGGGGTGTGGTGGTGATTGGTGGTCGGACTGAGCGGAGGCATGGGGATTGACGACGCCGGCAGAAGCCACCAGGCCAGTTTGTTCCAGAGGCTTCCTTTCTTAATTGCTCAACAATGAGGTTTGATGGAGATAAGGATGAATGAGGGAAGGCCTTGTCTGCAAATGTGGAGAGGGGTGTGGGTATCTTTTAATTTAATTTCCATCCGTCAGATATAGATCGGACGGTCTATATTGCAAGATGGCACACGTACCATCATCACCAACTCGGTTTTTATAAGAGAAAAAATATAAGTATGGAGATACAAACGTATTATGGATACTTGCTTCCGTAAACTAGCATCTACATTATATTCAACGCCTCGGCATGTGGGGCCTTAGCACAATGACTTCTCGACTGTGTAAAACAAAGATTTTCCCGTCGCCAATAAGGAGGGGGTGACGGCGGTGCACTTTTTGGCTTGCTCTAGTCCTAGTAGTCATACAGGTGGTCTAAGCACATGTAGATTTATTCTTTTTCACATCTCGTGTTCGCCGTACTGCCACGACTGTTGATGAATAGATGGTAAGTTATTCACGAGGAAACCCTTGTTGAGCGTGTTTGCGAGAGAGAGAGAGAGAGAGAAAGTGTGCGTGTGTGATATGTTAGAGACTGAGGCAATGATAACAGATTCTTTGTGTCTATGTGTGTGGAGGATAGAGAGAGACATGTACATGGGGCTTTGTGTTGTGTAACATGGAGACACATATACATAATTAGAGAGTGAGCGTGTGAGATACACATGCGAACATGGGGAGGGATGCGGATCCAGATAAATGGGTGTTTGTGCGTGTCTGTGTGTGTCTGTGCACGCGTTTTTGTGTGAGAGGGGGTGTGTGTATGTGGAGTAGAGAGACCACTAATGATGTAAACCTAGTATAAGGGAAGGGGGAATGGTGTGACATGTGTAGTAGCGGGATAGCACGGGTGCGGGCGGGGGGAGCAGACTATTTGGAAGAGACATCGAGTGTGTGTGTGGGAGAGGGGTGTGATAGAGAGAGAGAGAGAGAGAGAGAGAGAGAGAGAGAGCTAGCGATGAAGAGAGAGAGAGAGAGAGAGAGAGAGAGAGAGAGGCGAGAGGGGTCGTTTGTGTCCATAAATGGCGTATAGATAGGGAGACAATGTTGATGTTTTTCGAAATTGGCCTATGTACGGAGACGCAAGGGAAGCGAGTCATCGTGTGTGTGATAGGGACTTCATGAGAGATCTAGAATAGATGGTGTAGAGAACAATGTGCAAAATCGAGAAGGATGATACATTAGGGAGCTATGGAAAGAGTCACGACATATATGTATACAGGGAAGGAGCTGGGGCGAGTCCGCATGTGGGAGAGATAGAAAGAGGAGAGCGGTGCACAAGGAGACAAAGTGTGCTTGTTTGCAGTGGGGGTGGTGTGTGAGGTGAGTGCGCGAGAACCACATAACTAGGGAGATAGACGTTTGGGGGCGACGTTTTGTGTGTATGGGAAATATACACTCTACATAGTGCGTGTGCTTGGGAAAGAGAGATAGCGGGAGACCTAGAGAGTGAGGGAAGAGATGAGTGCATGCTCGAGAGACAAGGTGATAGAGACCTATATTGGGGTCTGGACTTTACAAGAGAGACGGTGTTAATGTGCTCGTGTGTTGGTGTTTGGGGGAGAGAACGACTTCTGTAAGGGCATATTTATCCCTTAGGTGTTTTGGTGATTGATGACAATGCTTTTGCAGACTAATCGTGTGCCTTGAGTTTTTCAGATACTTCATCACTAGGCACGAGACGATTCGGTGCCCCTCGGAGACTATTGAAGTCGGCGTTGTTCTACGTTTCTCTTTGGTGGATTTGAGTCATAGGAGAGTCGTACTATTAAGAGGGGGTCCGCGTCGGAAAGGTTTGGGTGGAATCAACACGTACACTTGTCCTACCTTTCCTTGCACTTTGGAGCTTCTCTTCGTTATCCTTGTTGTGCCGAAATCTGACGGCTACTGTTGTACTTGCGGTAGTACCACAAGTACCAGCGGTAGTACCGCTATGGGTCACGGTAGTACCGCTCCTCTGGAGCCGTAGTACCGTGGCTCCCAGGCCTAGTGCCGCTCCGGTACGGTAGTAGGGGTGGATGTAATTTTTTACATCCGCGCCACCTGATAAGTACCGCTCGTCGGTAGCGGTAGTACCGCGGGAGCCCACGGTAGTACCGCTCCCCAAGAGTCGTAGTACCGTGGCCCTCCTACCTAGTACCGCGGCGTCACGGAATTAGGAGTGGATGTAATTTTTTACATCCGCGCCTCAACGGTAATATCAGCGCCTCGTCTTGTGGTAGTACCGCGTCGGTTTTTGCACCACCTCATTTTCAGCGGAAGTAGGCACGGATGTAATTTATTTCATCCGCGCTCTTCATAGGCAATGACTTCCCTGCCTTGAGGTAGTACCGCAAGGGGGAGCGGTAGTACCGCGCAAGCTGTAGTACTGCGCCCTAGTCAGGCAAGTCCCGGCCTCTGCTGCTGTCGCGGAAGTACCGTGGTCCTTGCGGTAGTACCGCATGTGACCTTGCGGTGATACCGCTACCGAGCGGTAGTACCGCTTGTCGCGGGCTGAACATGTGGATAACGGTTGGATATTTCCCATGACTATATAAGGGGCGTCTTCTACCTCTAGTTGACCACCTCTTCCACCTCTAAGATCCATTGTTGCTCCAAGCTCCATTTTCCCCCGATCTCTCTCCCTATCCAATCAAACTTGTTGATTTGCTCGGGATTGGGTGACAAGGGCCCGATCTACACTTCCAGCACAAGATATTTGATTCCCCCCACTTATCCCTAGCGGATCTTGTTACTCTTGGGTGTTTGAGCACCCTAGACGGTTGAGGTCACCTCGAAGCCATACTCCATTGTGGTGAAGCTTTGTGGTGTTGTTGGGAGCCTCAATTGTTGTGGAGATTGCCCCAACCTTGTTTGTAAAGGTTGATCGCCGCCTTCAAGGGCACCAATAGTGGAATCACGGCATCTCGCATTGTGTGAGGGCGTGAGGAGAATACGGTGGCCCTAGTGGATTATTGGGGAGCATTGTGCCTCCACACCTCTCTAACGGAGACGTACTTCCCTTTAAAAGGAAGGAACTTCGGTAACACATCCTCGTCTCCACCGGCTCCACTCTTGGTTATTTCATGCCTTTACTTTTGCAAGCCTACTTGTGTTGCATCCCTTGCTTGCTTATATGCTAGTTGTTATTGCATCATATAGGTTGCTCACTTAGTTGCACATCTAGACAACCTATTTGGTTGCAAAGTTTAATTTGGTAAAGAAAAGCTTAAAAATTGTTAGTTGCCTATTCACCCCCCCCCCCTCTAGTCAACCATATCGATCCTTTCAATTGGTATCAGAGCCTCGTCTCTTTTTAAGGACTTTACCGTCCGAAGAGTATGGTTGATGTCGTAGATGATGTAGGAGAGCACTCCAGTGCGGATCCGATATCATCTACGAGAGATGGGGGTAACTCGATCTCACGTGAGGAATTCAATGTGGCTTTGGAAACATTGAAAACCTCCATGACGACCGAGGTCAAGGACATGTTTAAGGAATTCCTGGAAGGACTTAAACAATCTACCTCGCCGATGAAAGTGGGTGATCCCACCAACAAGGTGACGGATGCTACCTCCGACAAGGGGGAAGCTAACATTGAAAAGAGTCCTTCTATTAGTGGTAGAAATGGCACTGGCATCTTTGCCCATGTGGAACCCCCAATTTATGGAGGGCCGATCCCTTCCACGCATTTGAATCATGTCGGTCCTCCTCCTAAATATGAGAAACATGAAGATTTTGATTCTTGGGTTTATCGCTTCAAGCGTCATTTGAAACATGTGAACACTAACCTTTGGAGAACCATTGAAGAAGGTTTCTATCCTCATGACCCAAGCAACTTCACCCCTCGAAGAGTCGTGGACAATCAATTCAATGAGAGTGCTCTCTTCATCATCCAAGATGCAATCCTTCCCGAAGATCTCCCTCATCTTCGACCTCATTCCATGGCTAAAGAAGCATGGAAATGTGTTGAGTCTCTCTATCGAGGAAGTGCTAGCATTCAATGCTCCAACTATGAAGTGGTGCAAGATGAAGCCGATGAGTTCGCAATGAAAGAAGATGAAGAACCTCGTGAGCTCTTTCGAAGAGTGACCAAACTCGCGGTCTCACTCCGAGATCATGGAAGCAAGGACACGGATGACAATTGGATCACGCGCAAGTTCCTCAAGGCCATGGTGCCCTACAACAAGGCCATGTCCTCCGTCATTTGTCAAAGACCGGACTTCCACTCCATGACCTCAAGTGAAGTGTTGGATGAGTTTGTTGCAATGAGCATCTTGGACAAGACCGCCGACAATGCGGTGCTCCATTCTCAAAGGGCAAAGAAGCCCAACCTTGCTTTGAAGGCCAAGGTCATCATGGAAGAAGAGGAAGAAGTGGAAGATGAGGAGAGCAATCCCGAAGACACCAAGTATGATTATCATGAGCACATGGCCCTTGCTTCAAGACAATTTTGGAGCAAGAAGAATTCAAGACCCAACTTCAACAAGAACAACTCAAGTGGCGTCAAGGGCAAGCAACGAGTTAGAACTTGCTTCAACTATGGCAATGTGAGCCATTTCGTTGCGGATTGTCCTTACGAGAAGCAGGAAGACAATGGTGGCAAATTCATTCAAAAAGACAAAGCCAAGTCCTTCCCCAACAAGAACAACTTCGTCAAGAAGACTCCAACTCTTGGGTTGGTGGTTCAAGAAGAATACCAAGAGGATGACGATGATGATGAAAGTGGAGAAGCAATGGTCATGGCACCCGTTGACATTGCTACTACTCCCCCGGTGTCTCTCTTTGATTCACCCAACAAAAACATCACCGCCAAGTGCCTCATGGCTAAAGCTTCAAACAAGGTAACCCCCAACATCACAACCACCATCATTACTAATCCCTCCTTGGAGGATTGCATTGATGAACATGTTGAGTCTAATGAGGAAGTGAATGAATTTGAGTCTTTTATGAGTAAGCTCATGGGTAAGTCCAAGAAGCACTTTGTTGCTCTCTTGGAACAACTTGGTGAGGCCAATGACATGATCGAGGCTCACGAAGAAACCATCTCTAAGATGGAAGGTCATAGTCGTGACTATGCCGATGAGATATCGGATCTCTCTAATGCTCTTGAGGAAGAGCGTGTGCATCATTTGAATTTTGAGGAGTCACACAATGATGACCATGCTAAGTTAAAGAAAGATCTTGATCATGCTCTTGTCGTGTCTCGTGTGCTAACTTCCGAGAAGGCTAAACTTGGGGTTGATCATGCTAGACTCAAAGAGGAGTTTGAGATACTTGACAAGGCCCACAAGGTCTTTAAGGGTGCTCACGCTAACCTCAAGGAGTCTCATGCTCAACTCCAAGTTAAGCTAATCAAGGAAAAGGCCACCTTTCCTCATATGGTATTAATTGATAATGCATGTGCTACTAACCCGTGTTGTGAGCATGTGCATCTTGTGGAGGAGAATGCCAAGTTGAAGGATCAACTTGAGAAAGGCCTTGTGACATGCATTCAAGGTGAGAAAACCTCAACGACCTTTTGAGCAATCAAAAGGAAGTTGTGGCTAAGGAAGGAATTGGGTTTGCACCCAAGTCCAAGAGCAAGAAGAAGAAGAACAACAAGACCAAACGTCCTCCTCCTCTCAAGCAAATGTTTGTGAAAGAGGTAGAGGGTGATCCTAAAGAGAAGAAGGAAAAAGTGAAGGGAGTTTATGTCCAAAAGGGCAAAAGCATTTCTTCAAACAAAGCCGGCGACTTTAACCCGTCATATGTGTTGTGTCGTGCTAGTGATGGACATGTCTTTGCTAAATTTGTTGGTTCTCCTTATGAGTACATTGAATGGTCTATTTGGGTTCCCAAGACCCTTGTTACTAACATCAAAGGACCCATTACTAAATGGGTACCTAAAACCAAGCATTGATCTCTTGTAGGTGTTTGCTTCCGGTGGGGGATCATGGTTGCTCGATAGTGGAGCAACAAATCATATGACCGGGAGCAAGGACTTGGTGGTGGACGTGCAAGAGATTCCATCTATGCCCACCAATGTCGAGCGGGTGATGCCTCACATTCTAAGGTATTGGGTCTCGGCAAGGTTGTCATTTCTCATGATCTAACGATCGAGAAAGTCATGCTTGTTGAGTCCCTTGCATACAATTTGCTTTCCGTTCGTCAACTTGCACTCATGGGTTTTGCTACCTTCTTTGACATTGATACAGTGGCCCTCTTGTGGAGCAAGACTCTTAAAGTAGCCTTTGTTGGGCATGTCGAGAACGGTCTCTGTGTGATTAACTTTTCGGAGCGACCCACTAAGACCGCGACATGCCTAATGGCTAAAGTTGACGTGGGATGGCTTTGGCATCGCCGTTTAGCCCACGTCAATATGAGATCTTTGCAAAGTCTTCTCAAGGGGGACCATGTTCGTGGACTAACAAATGTTAGTTTTGCCAAAAATCGTGCTTGCAGTGCTTGTATTGAAGGAAAGCTTCATGAGAAGGCTCACCCTCCCTCAACCATCATCTACTCGAAGAGACCCTTGGAGCTCCTTCACATGGATCTCTTTGGGCCTCCATCTTTTGATAGTCTTGGAGGTAGAAAGTATTGCTTGGTAATTATGGATGATTATTCAAGATACACTTGGGTATACTTATTCAAGAGGAAGAGTGAGACTCAACAAACCGTCATCGACTTTGCAAATGAAGCTCAACATCAACATAATGCAAAGATCTTGACAATCAGAAGTGACAACGGCACCGAGTTCAAGAACTACACCTTGGATGAGTTTCTTAGTGATGAGGGGATCAAGCACCAATATGCTGCTCCATACACCCCTCAACAAAATGGTGTTGCGGAGAGGAAGAACCGGACGTTGATGGATGCGGCTAGGACCATGATGGCGGAGTTCAAGTCTCCATACAACTTTTGGGCCGAAGCCATCAACACCGCATGTCATGCATCCAATGGCCTCTATCTTCGCAAAGGCTTGAACAAGACTCCTTATGAGATACTCACCGGCAACAAGCCCAACCTCAAGTACTTCCGGGTGTTCGGTTGTAAGTGTTTCATTCTCAATAAAGGTGTTCGTTTGTCTAAATTTGAGGCTAGAGCTCATGAGGGAATATTTGTTGGTTATGCTACAAACTCTCATGCTTACCGTGTTCTCAACAAGTCCACCGGACTCATTGAGGAGACGTGTAACGTGGAGTTTGATGAAAATAACGGCTCCCAAGTGGAGCAAAGTGGTACTTGTGATGTAGGTGATGAAATTCCTCCCCAAGCCATAAGAAGAATGGGTATTGGTCAAATCCTACCCATTGAGGAACCCCTTATGGCCGAAGGAGAAGGACAATGCTCCACTCAAGTGGAGCCATCACCTCCCCAAGACCCACACGCTTCCGAAGAACAAAGTGAAGGCCCTCATCCTCGTGAACAAGACCAAGGGCAAGATCAAATGGTGGTGAATCTCTAAATGATGCCCAAGGTCAAGTTCTTCCCCTCGAGAAAGTTCAAGATCAAGAACAAGCTCAAGACGGCGCTCAAGATGATCAAGTTAACCCAACTCCTTCCACACCCGAGGAGGAATTAGAGCGTCGTGCTGCGAAGATTGCTTCCAAGCTCGCCACCCAAGGCCATCTCATGGAAAACGTGGTTGGAAGCCTAAGAAAGGGGGTAAGCACTCGTAGACAATTAGCAAACTATTGTGAACATCATGTGTTTGTCTCTTGTGTTGAACCCCAAAAGGTCTATGAGGCGCTCGAAGACTCGGATTGGCTCAATGCCATGCATGAAGAACTCAACAACTTCGAGTACAACAAGGTGTGGAGATTGGTGCCAAGACCATCGGGGAATCACAACGTCATTGGAACCAAGTGGATCTTCAAGAACAAGCAAGATGCTCATGGGAACATCATTTGCAACAAGGCAAGATTGGTAGCACAAAGCTACTCCCAAGTCGAGGGTATCGACTACGGTGAAACCTTTGCTCCCGTTGCTTGTCTTGAATCCATTCGTTTGTTGATTCCTTATGCTTCTCATCACAACTTTAAGTTGCAACAAATGGATGTGAAAAGTGCTTTTCTTAATGGTCCTATTAATGAGTTGGTCTATGTCAAGCAACCCCCCGGGTTCGAGGACCCCTACTTCCCGGATCATGTGTATCAACTCGATAAGGCACTCTATGGCCTTAAACAAGCCTCACGTGCGTGGTATGACCACCTTACCGAGTTGCTACAAGATCGTGGATTTGATGTAGGACAAATCGATCCCACTCTTTTTACTAAGAAGGTCAAAGGGGAGTTGTTTGTATGCCAACTATATGTTGATGATATTATCTTTGGTTCTCCTAAAAAAGCTTTCAATGAGGAATTTGCCGCTCTCATGACCACCAAGCTCAAGATGTCTTCGATGGGAGAGTTGAAGTTCTTCCTTGGTTTTGACATCAAACAAAGAAGAGAAGGAACCTTCATCAACCAAGCCAAATACACTCAAGACATGCTTAAAAGATTCAAGATAAGTGATGTCAAGCCGGCTACTACACCAATGCCTACCAAGTGCCAACTTGACATCGATCCCAATGGTAAAGCGGTGGATCAAAAGGTATATCGCTCCATGATTGGCTCCTTGCTTTACCTTTGTGCATCTAGACCGGATATCATGTTGAGTGTGGGGATGTGTGCACGGTTTCAAGCCGCACCGAAGGAAAGTCACTATGTGGCGGTCAAGCGAATCTTTCGATATTTGGCTCATACCCCAAACTTTGGCTTATGGTACCCAAGAGGAGAAAACTTCAAGCTTGAAGGTTTTACGGATTCCGATTGGGCGGGAGACAAAGTGGATAGGAAGTCCACTTCCGGAGGGTGCCAATTTCTTGGTTGCTCTTTGGTAAGTTGGTCTTCCAAGAAGCAAAGTTGTGTGTCTCTCTCGTCCACCGAAGCGGAATATGTGGCGGTCGGTAGTTGTTGTGCTCAACTCCTATGGATGAGGAAAACTTTAAAGGAGTACGGTGTCATTTGTGACAAAGTGCCTCCTTGGTGTGATAATGAAAGTGCCATCAAGATTTCTCTCAACCCGGTGCAACACTTCAAGACAAAGCACATTGAGATTCGGTATCACTTCATCCGGGATCACATTAGGTGAGGGGAGATCGTGCTCAAGTATGTCAACACTCATGATAACCTTGCAGATATTTTCACGAAGCCCTTGGATGAAGCAAGATTTCATGAGTTAAGGCATGAGCTAAATATCATTGATTTGAGCAATGTGACTTGAACCCGTGTACCCCCCACCACACTCAACTTGTTGTCTAGTTTAGGTGTAGGCATGGACATAGGGGGAGTGTTGTTCTCTCAATGAACTCTCCCTCCCCCCCCCCCATTATGCATAAATCGATCACCTCTTTCACATTACCCATTTTTGATGGTACTTGTGCGTCAAAGACGAGTTTTGGTCATGGGCCCAAGGATAATTCTTTGCGGTGCCATACCATCCAACTCAAACATAGGTGGCTTCGGCCACCGCCCTCTCTCTTCGAGAGGCTTTGTCCCTTGGTGGTTTCTTGTTGTCTTTCTGCCTCTGGTTTGTGCGTGTTCTTGTGGTTTCCTGTGTGTGAAAAGTTTCCGTGCAAAGGCCTTCTTCTCGTGTTGAAACTTGCGGTGTCTTGAGTTCACGGTACTACCGTGGCCAGCTACGGTACTACCGCAGCCAGCCACGGTACTACTGCTTGCGGGAGCACGGTACTACCGTCACCACGCGGCAGTAATTTTTTACTGCCGCCTGGGTGAGCGGTACTACTGCCTCGGTGCGGTACTTCCGCCCGAGCGGTACTACCGCGATGATACACGGTACTACCGCACCGGTTTGGGCGCGTGGGGATAAGGACGGGTAGGGGGAGTTCTAACTCCCCATACCCATTCGCAGTTCTTCCCCCACATCGCCTCTTTCTCTCCCTCGCTCAAGAACGGAGTCGGCGTTCGTCGCCGGATCTCCTCCATCGGCTGCCCTCCCCTGATTCCGTCCGGTGGGATCGTTCCCCACCACGTGCTCTTGCTATGGACCAAGGTCTTTCCCCAACTCCCTCTCCTTGTTGATTATGTTTGGTGTTTCTAGGTTTTGGGGGAGACTTGTGTGTTCTTGAGATTCATAGGCTTAATCTATGCAAGAGTAGGATGAAGGAGCGTAGTATTGCGTAGGATTTATACTTGTATTTTTGTCTTGCGCTAGATTTGATCACCGTAGCACCACCGTTGTTTTGCGGTTCTTTTCAGATTCGAACCACCGTTTGGATCTGACGCGACGCGGTACTACCGCCCATTTGGCATGGTACTACCGCTTGTACGGTACTACTGCCCATCGGGAGCGGTACTACCGCGCTCTCTGCGGCACTAAAATCTTACTTCCGCTCCAACCACGGTACTACCGTGACCTCGCACGGTACTACCGCTTTTGGAGCGGTACTAATATTTAGTACCGCAGGCATTGCAGTTCTACCGTGGCTCACATCTA
This sequence comes from Aegilops speltoides, assembly GCA_021437245.1. Classification (NCBI taxonomy): domain Eukaryota; kingdom Viridiplantae; phylum Streptophyta; class Magnoliopsida; order Poales; family Poaceae; genus Aegilops; species Aegilops speltoides. The sequence continues at coordinate 276,067,699 of CM038141.1, forward strand.
TCGCATGACAACTTTCTCGTATGCCTTCTATGTGTTTCTTGTGCTTTACCGTGGCCTTTGCATTGATCTTCTTCGCGTCGTTGGTGTTTTGCGTGTGTGTCTCAGGTGGTGGCTCTCGCCGGTCCAATCCTAGTCATGACACTGGCTCCAAGCGTCTGCGCAACCTAGGTGAAGTACCAAAGGGCTCTTCTGCCTCCAAGCGCAATGTCAAGACCTCAGCTAGCAAGCACAAGGAGCCCGCTAAGGGCATGGATGAGATAACCCCATCTGAGTACGTCCGTCTCAGGCAGCTTCACCCATATGTGAACCCTCGTTCCACTGTCAGAGGCTATGAGCTGTTCTGGAACAAGCAACAATCCAACATCTATCTGGATGTCATCAAGAACAAGCAGAATACCTACGTGGATGTGAAATGGATTGATATGCATCACATGCGGAAGGACAAGTTCCATGACTACTTTGGAGAGGCTCTGGACTTGGTGGAGTAGTTTGGCATTGAGCATGTGATATCCTTTCACCTTGACTATGACCCTGAGCTTATCTGTCAGTTCTTTGCCTCAGTTTACTTTCATTCTAATGAGGAGCGGAGGATGACCTGGATGACCAATGGCCGTCAACTGTCTGCTACCTGGAAGGAGTTCATGGATCTTCTCCAGGTTCCTGGTGATGGGCTCAACACTCCAGTGGGTGTTCCCCCCCATGCCAATGCTGAGTCTGCCAACAAGGACAAGCTTGCACCGTTCATGGTTGAGAAGGCGCTTGCCAATGGCAAGACAGCGTTGGTGCTCAACTCTTTTCTGGATATCATGTATCGCATCTTCCGCAACTCCTTGTTCCCTCGCATCGGTGACAAAGACAAGGTTCATGTCTATATGGTGGATATGATGCTCATTTGCGAGGAGGCTCGTTCGTCTCAGTCTCAGCCACTTGATATCTCACACATCATGTGGTGTGAGCTTCGGTTTGCAGTGTTCAACCGCAAGGTGCCTATCTATGGGCCCTATCTGTTCCGGGTGATCTCAAAGACTTGGGAGAAGATGTTCCCTGGTGAGGAGTTCTTTGCCCCAGACTGGATTCGCCATGAGCCCATCTGTCTGTGTATCAAACCCAATTGGGCCAACACCACTACTCCTGCCGAGGCGACCGCTGCTAGGGCTGCTGTTGATGAGGAGGATGCTGGCGTCGAGGATGTTGCTGAGGGCCGTGCTGCTAGGCCTTCCCAGAGTGCCACTATGCCATCATGGGCCAAGAAGCTGAAGGACAAGATGAAGACTCTTTTCTGCATGCAAGCCAAGGGGCATTACAGGACTCACGTGGCGTCCAAGGAGAGTCGTCGCAGGGACAAGAAGAACTTGTAGCTCTATGGTGAGGAAGTGTCTGGCGGGTCTGAGGAGCGCATCACTCCAGAGGCCGAGTGGATGGTGAAGCAAGGCTATAGGTGGACTGATTCTAAGGAGGATGTCGAGGAGACCATCCCTGCTGCCGAGGAGACCGACGGAGAGGATTGGGACGAGTTCCCTGCTTGAGCCACCTCTTGTGTGTAGGTGTCCTCTCTGCCTTTTGGTGTCTCGATGCCAAAGGGGGAGAGAGTGTAGGGATTTGCGAGTCGTGTGTGTCGTGTGTTTGCTGCTTTCTCGGTTGAACTATTTGCTGCTTTCTCGTTTGAACCTCGGTTTCTTTACTTCGTATGGTGTAAGACATATGCACTCTATCTATCCTAGTGATCTTTTGTTATATTGTGCTATCTTTATGCTATGCTATACTTTGATGTTAATTATCGTGCCTTGGTCTCTAAAATATAGGGGGAGTGTTGATCTTAGTCTGTGTGCTATGCAGTCCAAAGCATTCATCTAGAGTGCATACATCTAGGGGGAGCCCGTCTATATTTTAGAGAGGTGGGGTTTGCCCTTGCTCAAAATTATCTTATCTATGTGCAAATCCCGTGTTGTGATCAATCCACCAAAAAGGGGGAGATTGTAAGGGCATATTTATCCCTTAGGTGTTTTGGTTATTGATGACAATGCTTTTGCGGACTAATCGTGTGCCTTGAGTTTCTCAAATACTTCATCACTAGGCACGAGACGATTCGATGCCCCTCGGAGACTATTGAAGTCCGCGTTGTTCTACGTTTCTCTTTGGTGGATTTGAGTCGTAGGAGAGCCGTACTATTAAGAGGGGGTCCGCGTCGGAAAGGTTTGGGTGGAATCAACACGTACACTTGTCCTACCTTTCCTTGCACTTTGGAGCTTCTCTTCATTATCCTTGTTGTGCCGAAATCTGACGGCTACTGCTGTACTTGCGGTAGTACCGCAAGTACCAGCGGTAGTACCGTTGTGGGTCACGGTAGTACCGCTCCTCTGGAGCTGTAGTACCATGGCTCCCAGGCCTAGTGCCGCTCCGGTACGGTTGTAGGGGCGGATGTAATTTTTTACATCAACGCCACCCACGGTAGTACCGCGGGAGCCCACGGTAGTACCGCTCCCCAGGAGTCGTAGTACCGTGGCCCTCCTACCTAGTACCGCAATGTCACGGAAGTAGGAGCGGATGTAATTTTTTACATCCGCGCCTCAACGATAGTACCGCGCCTCGTGCGCGGTAGTACCGCGTCAGATTTTTGCACCACCTCATTTTCAGCGGAAGTAGGCACGGATGTAATTTATTTCATTTGCGCTCTTCATAGGCAATGACTTCCCTGCCTTGCGGTAGTACCGCAAGGGGGAGCGGTAGTACCGCGCAAGCGGTAGTACGGCGCAAGCGGTAGTACTGCACCCTAGTCAGGCAAGTCCCGGCCTCTGCTGCTGTCGCGGAAGTACCGTGGTCCGCCACGGTAGTACCGCGCGGCCTTGCGGTAGTACCGCGCCCCTGGAGCGGTAGTACCGCTTGTCGCGGGCTGAACACGTGGATAACGGTTGGATATTTCCCATGACTATATAAGGGGCGTCTTCTACCTCTAGTTGACCACCTCTTCCACCTCTAAGATCCATTGTTGCTCCAAGCTCCATTTCCCCCCGATCTCTCTCCCTATCCAATCAAACTTGTTGATTTGCTCGGGATTGGGTGACAAGGGCCTGATCTACACTTTCACACAAGATATTTGATTCCCCCCACTTATCCCTAGCGGATCTTGTTACTCTTGGGTGTTTGAGCACCCTAGATGGTTGAGGTCACCTCGAAGCCATACTCCATTGTGGTGAAGCTTCGTCGTGTTGTTGGGAGCCTCCAATTGTTGTGGAGATTGCCCCAACCTTGTTTGTAAAGGTTCGGTCGCCGCCTTCAAGGGCACCAATAGTGGAATCACGGCATCTCGCATTGTGTGAGGGCGTGAGGAGAATACGGTGGCCCTAGTGGCTTCTTGGGGAGCATTGTGCCTCCACTCCTCTCTAACGGAGACGTACTTCCCTTTAAAAGGAAGGAACTTCGGTAACACATCCTCGTCTCCACCGGCTCCACTCTTGGTTATTTCGTGCCTTTACGTTTGCAAGCCTACTTGTGTTGCATCCCTTGCTTGCTTATAGGCTAGTTGTTATTGCATCATATAGGTTACTCACTTAGTTGCACATCTAGACAACCTATTTTGTTGCAAAGTTTAATTTGGTAAAGAAAAGCTTAAAAATTGTTAGTTGCCTATTCACCCCCCTCCCCTCTAGTCAACCATATCGATCCTTTCAACTTCTCTATGTGTGTGGGGGGCGAGGGGGGGTTGGCTTCAGATAAAGAGTGAGGTGTCTATATTTGAGGGACTTTAGCATAATTGAGATATTGTGCACTCATGGTTGATCAATTTGTTTCACAGTTTGGACTATGAGATAACGATACTTTTGAACATGCGTGATATACCTTGATGTACCAGAATTACAAACCTAAGATTGGAATTTTGGAATTCGACTCCATCATTAGCTTTTGTAATTCATTTAAACGGAGGTACATTTTTTAAGCCGGGATTTCGTGATTTCAAATTCATATATCAAACCTAGAGATATACACATACGGGCATGTTCAAACTTTATAATTATCCACTTTATTCATACACACACATTTTTGCTTTTGTCATCATATTTAGGATAAACACATTTGGAATTTCATTTGAATTGGACAGTATGATGGTATTTGCTTGTAGTAGCTCAATGATCCATATTTGAATTGAATGGACAATCTAAGTTTCGAGTTGGAGACATTGATTTTCAAAACATGCACTTTTTTGCGAGCAAAACAAACAAATTGTCGGCCATGATATCATAGTCGGCCGTACAAGAGCAGAATACTTATAATTTTAGGCGCCAAAAGCTTTCAAACTTCCCGCTCACATCGAAATATCACGTGCCCGAAAGTTTAGCCCTGCGATATTCCTGTTTTACCCCTGCCACACGAACGGAAAAGGGTTGCTTCGGTAACTCCATTGTTTTCCCCTCTTTGCCCCCAACATTCTTTCCCAGAGCCCCTCCCCTTCCCCTCCCCGACCCCCCCCCCCCCAACCACGGCAAGCTACTGAATCTAGTCCTCCACCGCAGCAGTGGACCTCACACCTCGCCGGATCTACCTTCCGCACCTTGGAACCCCCAACTGCCAAACTCACCGCTTCACCGGAGCCGCTTCAGTGATTGGCTTGTCCACCGCTCCAAATCTCCTTGACCGCCATCATGGTCCACCGCACCGGATCTGCTTAACCGGCACCCTCGTCCACCATAGTGTAGGCCCTTCACTGACTCCCTCATCCGCCCCTTCGCTGGCCCTTCATACAAGCCCTCGTCCGCCGCAACAGATCCGCCTCACCGAAAGCATCAGACAACGCGCCGCATGAAGCCTTAAATCCATTGCACCGGACCCGTTCCACGGACGCCATATTTGTAACGCCCTCGATGCGGCTATATCTCCCACGTGTCGAAGCACGACTTAGAGGCATAACCGCATTGAAAGCAATGTCGCAAGTGAGGTAATCTTCACGCAACCCATGTAATACATAAGGGAAAGAGATACATAGTTGGCTTACAATCGCCACTTCACATAATTACATGAATAAAGCATTACATCATATAGATACAATCAAGGTCCGACTACGGAACCAAAATAAAAGGAGAACCCCAAATGCGACATAAGGTCCCCGATCGACCCCAACAGGGCTCCACTACTGATCAACTAGAACGAAACAACACAAAGGACAAGATCTTCATTGAGCTCCTCCTTGAGCTTGGTTTGCGTCACCTGCTCGGTAACATAGGCACCTGCAAACTGGTTTTGGAAGTATCTGGTGAGCCATGAGGACTCAGCAATCCCATTACCATGGGTATCAAGACTAGCAAAGCTTAATGGGAAAGGAAGGAGTAAAGTGGTGAGGTTGCAGCAGCGACTAAGCAAATATGGTGGCTAACCAACGCAAATAAGAGCGAGAAGAGAACAAGCGGAACGGTCGTGAAGCTAGCAATGATCAAGAGGTGATCCTGTACACCTACTTACGTCAGACATAACCCAGAAACCGTGTTCACTTCACGGACTCCGCCGAGAAGAGACCATCACGGCTACACACTCGGTTGATGCGTTTTAATTCGGATCAAGTGTCAAGTTGTCTACAACCGGACATTAACAAATTCCCATCTTCCACATAACCGCGGGCACGGCTCTCGAAAGTTTATACCTGCAGGGTGTCCCAACTTAGCCCATGACAAGCTCTCGCGATCATCGAAGAATAGACCTTCACCCAGAAGACCCGATCGGTCTCGGAATCCGGTACATCAAGACATTTCGACAATGGTAAAACAAGACCAGCAAAGCCGCCCGATCGCCGACAATCCCGATAGGAGCTGCACATATCTCGTTCTCGTGGCAACACCGGATGAGACAGGCTACGAGTAAAACCAGCCTCGAGTTGCCACGAGGTGGCCCATGATGGCTCGGTTCGGACCAACACTTAGACAAGCACGGCCCGGGGCTAAAATAAAGATGACCCTCGAGAGAGCGACTCCCAAGGGAAAAATAGGTGGTGGTGAGGCAAATGGTAAAAGTCAATGTTGGGCCTTGCTGGACAAGTTTTATTCAAAGCGAACTGTCAGGGGGGTCCCATAAATGACCCGACCGCGTAAGGGACGCAAAATCCGGGAACATAACACCGGTATGATGGAAACTAGGGCGGCAAGAGTGGAACAAAACACCAGGCATAAGGCCGAGCCTTCCACCCTTTACCAAGTATATAGATGCATTAATAATATGAGAGATATTGTGATATCCCAACCAAAATCCTGTCCACCATAGAGAAATCTTCAACTTCACCTGCAGCTAGCAACGCTATAAGAGGGGCTGAGCAAAGCGGTAACATAGCCAAACAACGGTTTGCTAGGAATGGTGTCAAAGGTTAGAGGTTCATGGCAATATGGGATGGCTTGACAAACAGGTAATAGGTAGCGCAGCATAGCGAAAGAACGAGGCAACTAGCATAGCAATGATAGTAGTGAGATCCAGGGTAACGGTCATCTTGCCTGAAATCCCGCAAGGAAGAAGAACGAGTCCATGAAGAAGACGAAACCACGAAGACGAACCACACGTAGATGAACGAATCCTCACGATCGCAACGAAACAGGAACTAACAAGAAGAAGCACACAACATGGTAAACACACCACACATGAACAAGGCATGATGCACAACAGGCATGATGCAAGACCAAGCTACATGAAGCTACTCATGACAAGAGAAGATGCAAACAAGAACAACACATCAAGGCAAGTTAAATGAGGCCGGAAACAACATATAACAATTCTGGTAAGTCCTCATATGCATATTTTGAAATTGGTCCAGAACTGAATAAACCTTATGTTCAAGTTGTTAAACAGCAAGTTAAGATGCACCATGATGATCTACACGAAATTCTAGTCAAGTTACATATAAAGTTCATTAGATTCGGAGCTACGGGCTAGAAGATATGAGCAAAACAAGTTAAACATGGCATTGATGCAAAATGCACTCAAACATCAAGCAAACACACCAAAACAAGGATGCAACATGATAATATGAAGCTACATGCAAAAACAAGCAAGTTTCATATAGAGCACACTCCAAACGGAGCAACGGTTCAACACCCACACACTATACAAGTCATAGCTACAATCTGCCCAAAACAGCAACTAGGCATATTGCAAGCATCAAAACAACATGCTACAGCACCCCAACATAATAACAAAAGGCATGGTCATGAAGTACACGTAAAGCATAACAAAATATGAACACTGAGCTATCTCCAGAAACCACTAGAACATGCTCAAAACACATGGAGATATTGCAAGTAATAACAGTTTCAGACTTTAGCAGAAATAACATCAGGTTGCAATGTTTAGAGCTATCAAACAACATGTTACAGGAACTTATCATGGCAAACAAAGGCATGGCATGAATCTACTAATAGCATATATCAAAAGACCCTTACTGACCATGAGCCAAAAAGGCACGTAAAATATGATGGCACCCTTGTAAACATGGCAAGTTATATTACAGATTTATACATGGCAGGAACAACAATAAGTAGGCATGTTCGTGAGCTTGAACCACTCACCACCGAGCAATACATGGCATGGCAAGGCAACCAACAGTAAGAAGGCATGATTAAGAAACTAAGCATGGCAAGAGCAAGGTCATAGGGTACACGGATCAACTACAACGACCCCGTGAAAATTGACTCTCATGCAAACAATCTGTCAGGAAACGTTTTCAAGCAACTTTGGAGCAAGAAACGAACATGTTCCAGCATGCTATAATTGCAACCAAGGGCATGAATGGATAGAGCATGACATGTATATCAAAACATGTTTATAGAGCATCTCCAGATTATGCATAGAATGATTAGTAGAAGCATGTTAACATGGCATCAAAATATAACAGAATCTGCCAGGAAAACAGCAACAGCAACTGCCCTACTTTACAAGCTCGATGCACTCAGCACACAACTCACAAAAATACATGGTCAATACTTCTGGAAAGATGGCATGGCATATTTCAACATTTATGTAGAGCTCATACTCATAGGGTGCACACATAAATCAGGGCAAAAATGACAAAAGAGCTCGAGCTGATAAGATTCTGGAACTAACGATCTGAAGCCCACTTCCAACAGCATTTCGGGCATCAACATGAGCTCAAATGAAAATGATGCAATGGAATAAAATGATTTACTCGTCGAGACGAACAATTTGACATAGTATACATGCAAAACGGAGCTACGAGTGCAGAGATGTGATGCGATGAATATTGCATGATTTTACAAAAGTATCAGGGACACTGTCAAAATTGGACCTCGGGGAAAAGTGGATGGAGGGGTTCCGGGACGGAGCGGGGCCGTTTGGGTCGGATCCCGGTGGATCTCGTCCCACCTGGACGGATCTGACCGGATCCGACTCTGGCGAGGGCGGCGGACTCCGGCGAGGTCTTGGCGGAGATGGCCGGAGATGCTCGCGGGGGGAGGCCAGGAGGTGGCCCCGGACCGGATCCGACCGGATCCGGCCGACGGCGGGCGCGACCGGCGGCGGGCGAGGGCACCGGCCGGCGCGGCGGCGGCCGAAGCCCGGCTGGCGGCGGCAAAAGGAAGCGGGCAAGGCAGGCGCGCAGGCAGGGGCGGCAGCGGGCAAGCGGCGGCGCGGTGGCGGCAAGTGTGGGCGCGAGCGGAGCGGAGCAGCAGCGGCAGGCGGAAAAGCGCGAGCGCGAGCCAGCGGGCGGCGAATGGTCGCCGGCGGCGCGCGAGGCACGGCCGAGGAGGGGCGCGCGAGGCCCAGTGGGACATGATGGGCTCCATGACGCTTGGCAGGGGAGGACGCGGTGCCACGTGGCGCTTCATGAGTGGCTGAGGGCGGCGGCGGACGTGTCCGCGGCGGGCGGACATGTCCGGTCTTGTGGAGAGGCATTTTAGGGTTTCGGGGAATTAGATCCGAAAATGGAGGGGGAGGGGTGTTTATATAGGTAGAGGGAGCTAGGAGTGTCCAAATGAGGTGCGGTTTTCGGCCACGCGATCGTGATCGAACGACCAAGAGCATGGAGGGGAGTTTGGTGGGTTTTGGGCCACTTTGGAAGGGGTGTTGGGCTGCAAACAAAAGAGGGCTTTACGGTTACCCGGTTAACCGTTGGAGTACCAAACGACCTCCAAATGGCACGAAACTTGACAGGCGGTCTACCGGTGCTATACCAAGGCCACTTGACAAGCCTCGGTCCATTCCGAGAATGTTTAACACCCGCTCACAATAGGAGACGAAAGGGGGACGCCGGATGACATAGGAGCGCCGGATTGCAAAACGGACAACGGGAAAAATGCTCGGATGCATGAGACGAATATGTATGCAAAATGAGATGCACATGATGACATGATATGAAATACAGATGATGACATGGCAAAGTGCAACACGCAAGCACATGACATGGCAACGACGGCGAATAACTGGCGGACAGCTGGCGCATCGGATCCGGGGTGTTACAACACTCCACCACTACGAGAGGATCTCGTCCTGAGATCTAGGATGGCACCGGAGGGAAAAGGAAGAGGAGAGGTAAAAAAAAGTTGCTTCTTTGACAAACGAGTGAAACCATGAACCTTGAGAGGTTGAGCAATTTAAAAGAAAGAGTACAACAAAGATGCACGAGATTGCAAACAATCCGTTAGAAAAGAGGAACAAGGAGTATTACGAGAACTTGAAGGTTGCAAAGACATGGAAATAAGAGCTTAATGGACAAGATAGAGTTCGAAACCACTCTGGTTGAAACGAGAGGCAAAACTTGATAAGATGAAAGAACTTTAAGAGATGACACAACACTCCGGTTAAATGGATAAGCAAGAAAAGAACACGACCCTCACAAAACGAGGTGATGGGTGAAGAGCAGCACAACATCACAATGCCTCCGGAACGAAAGAATATAAGATAGATCATTGGAATAAAAGAATGGAGAAGAAACAACATGTACTACCCCAAATGAATTTGAGAGAGCCTCTTTAAAAAGAAGGATAGAACGGAGTTGTTGGAAAATCAACAACGAAAAGCACAAGCTTGTAGTGGGCTTATGGAAAACTTCTCAAAATGATGAGGTGACAACCGGCCACTAATGGAAACAATTGATTGGTTGAGAACACCAAAGAGATGAAAAACTTCTTCACCGAGAGGATAGGAGAAAACTCGGATCATTGATATGCACCAAATAGCAACATTCCCAATGGAAGGCTTTAGGTGAAATATAACCCAAGATAACTCCAACGAAGAGATTGATGGATTTAAAATACCTCATTCTTGACAACATGTGAATCATGAAACACGAACTCAAATATTCAAGAATGACATAACACCACCTCCAAAATATGGTAGAAAGAATTGCACTTCGGAATGCAAGGTGAAGAATGCTTGAATGCCTCAAAAATAAAACATGTGTTGAGCACCATGTTTATTTTAGAGTATAGCTTGACGGGTCACAAATTCAAGACAAATCTTGAAGAACAATTGAAGAATGAAGAGAATCCTTGAGGAACCACCATGTAGAGCCTCCATGAAGAACTCCGGTAATAAAAGGATGATACAAAGAAAGAGAAGTTGAAAACACAAGGTGAAGCCTTGTAATGATTTAGATGGAGCTTCGCGACGAGATAATGCGGAAAAGTTGGAACTCCGGAAAAGAAAAGAATTGAATCACCTCAAGGAAATAAGAATAAGATTTATTGTATGCTTATCCTTCATCAAATTTAATTGATGAAAAGCAACGGATTTGGCATACTACTTATTCTCGTAGAAAGGATTAAAAGAGATATATCGAAACTTGAGAAGGTCTTCAACGAACCACCGGTAGGATTGGAACAACAAATGAATTGATATGATGAACAAGGAAGAGAGATCTTGAAAGAACCACCGTAAGAATTGAAAATGATCGAAGTAGGGGTGCATCACCGGTAAGAATTAGCAAATGAACGAAGGTGCTTGAGACAAACTAGATACATGAGAACAAAGAGATCAAGAACTGATTAGAGGATATTCGATTGATGCACCGGCAAGATAGGAGAATGATAACTGATAGCTGAGAATGAAGAATTATGACATGATGGCCTTCAGAGGAAAGAAATGGAAACAACTCAAGAAATGCTCCGGAATGAACAATCAAAAACAATTATGAGAGGATGGCATCAAGCTAGAACTATTCATCTTGAAGAGAATGGAGCAAGATTAAAGAGAAACTCTTCTTCGGTCTTCAAATGATGAGAATGACAATGAGAAACACCACCAAGAATTATTGAGGCACACCGGATGAATCAAAAGCGAAGAGGTTGAGCCAACTATGAAAAGAATTTGAAAGATCTTGGAGAAAAGCATTTGACTGATGATAACTCATTCTTACATCAAACTTGGAGAAGAATTTAGGATAGCTCTGGGAAAATAGAAGAGTCAGGTAAGATCCTAGGAAAAGACCTGTGGGTTAGGGCCCACTCAAAAGAACACCGTTGAGAATGATATTAAAGAGAGATTGCACCGGTTGAATTAAATGACTTGAATGAGATACCAATCTCGAAAGAGCTTGAACGAATGCAGAGTGGAAACACGAATCTTCGAGATATCTTGAGCACTCCAGAATAACAAATAGCGAAAAGTGAAAGATTAAGAGGTGCACCGGTATGAAAAAAACATTTGAAACGAGGAAAAGGATATGATGAATATCAAAAGCTTGAATTGGATCCACCGGAGAAGAATACGAGAATGAAGAATGACGAACTAGAAACTGTTGAGCATCTTCATGAGAGATCATCGGATAAGAACATTGATTGAAAAGAGTGAAGAGACTTCACAAGAATAAATGGATACTTGATTAAGAAATATGTGTCCTTGAAGAAAAAGGGTGGGTGGGCGGGAAGAACAAAGGCAACTTGGAGACGGATGAAACAAACACCGTTGAGAGGAAATGATAAATGGTCTTGCTGGTGTTGAAGTGATCGGATCCACTTGAAGAGAAACACGCCGGTTGAAAAGGAGTTGACATGACAACCTCAATGATCAAAAAGGATTAGTATTCACATAGCAATATGAGAACACCGTTTAGGAAAAGTATGGATTCAACATTTGACTTCGAAGCAACTTGAATACCATAAATAAAACAAAACAAAGGATTTGGCTTGCAGAATAAGCCGGAACAAACATATGATAGAGATTTCGTCCGAAGTTTTCGTGGTGGGGCCTACGGGCTCGATCGACAGCACCATCATGTACAAGGCAGTGCACATGACATCTGAAGCGTCCCGAGTCGGCATAGCCAAGGACTCTTTAAGACACAACGAGACCTTTGTAAAACCAACCGTGAATAGGCGGACCACTAGGCGTCGAACCCCAATTTCATATCATACATCCGTCGGAAAGATATCCTAAGAGCTACTTGAATTCCCACCTATGAAACTCCGAAATTTTCCGGTTATGCAATCGGTGTTGGGGATACAGGGAGCAATATATCTCACCCAAACTAACAATCCCTACATCCAGTTGTATCCATCCTTCAACACATAACCAAGAAACCTTCGGAAATCGTCTACCTCAACCTTCGAAAAGCATCCGTTATACAAGTCATGGCAATACTCCCGTACTCACCTCAGTACTGGGTTAGCGGGGTTATCTCACCAACAACTGCATAAAAGAGATTTTCGATGTCGGCGTACTAAACTCAGGTATTCCAGAACTGCAACGATAAAATTATGACGACAACACCTCGGAGCTCAACTCCCCGGGACACTGCCACAACCCCTAAATGTCAGGAGGCAACCAAGACAATGTTGTCATCATAAAACCATCGGAACGATTCTAAGATACCCGCGTGATCCTAAAAAAATTTTAGTGAAATTTGAGAAGAGAAGAGTCAAAACTCTACGTCAGGATACCTCACCAGAAGGTCGAAGGGACTGGGGAGTAAAAAGAATTCCTAACTCTCCGATATATATAATCCTAAATGACTCAAAACATTTTTCTAGACACAACTCGGCCGCTAAAAACGATCAAGCAGTGGGGCTCCTAAGGTCGGGAAGGCTCTGATTACCAACTTAGCGCCTCGATGCGGCTATATCTCCCACGTGTCGAAGCACGACTTAGAGGCATAACCGCATTGAAAGCAATGTCGCAAGTGAGGTAATCTTCACGCAACCCAAGTAATACATAAGGGAAAGAGATACATAGTTGGCTTACAATCGCCACTTCACATAATTACATGAATAAAGCATTACATCATACAGATACAATCAAGGTCCGACTACGGAACCAAAATAAAAGGAGAACCCCAAATGCGACATAAGGTCCCCGATCGACCCCAACAGGGCTCCACTACTGATCAACTAGAACGAAACAACACAAAGGACAAGATCTTCATCGAGCTCCTCCTTGAGCTTGGTTTGCGTCACCTGCTCGGTAACATAGGCACCTGCAAACTGGTTTTGGAAGTATCTGGTGAGCCATGAGGACTCAGCAATCCCATTACCATGGGTATCAAGACTAGCAAAGCTTAATGGGAAAGGAAGGAGTAAAGTGGTGAGGTTGCAGCAGTGACTAAGCAAATATGGTGGCTAACCAACGCAAATAAGAGCGAGAAGAGAACAAGCGGAACGGTCGTGAAGCTAGCAATGATCAAGAGGTGATCCTGTACACCTACTTACGTCAGACATAACCCATAAACCGTGTTCACTTCACGGACTCCGCCGAGAAGAGACCATCACGGCTACACACTCGGTTGATGCGTTTTAATTCGGATCAAGTGTCAAGTTGTCTACAACCGGACATTAACAAATTCCCATCTGCCACATAACCGCGGGCACGGCTCTCGAAAGTTTATACCCTGCAGGGGTGTCCCAACTTAGCCCATGACAAGCTCTCGCGATCATCGAAGGAATAGACCTTCACCCAGGAAGACCCGATCAGTCTCGGAATCCCGATACATCAAGACATTTCGACAATGGTAAAACAAGACCAGCAAAGCCGCCCGATGCGCCGACAATCCCGATAGGAGCTGCACATATCTCGTTCTCGTGGCAACACCGGATGAGACAGCTACGAGTAAAACCAGCCCTCGAGTTGCCACGAGGTGGCCCATGGCGGCTCGGTTCGGACCAACACTTAGACAAGCAACGGCCGGGGGCTAAAATAAAGATGACCCTCGAGAGAGCGACTCCCAAGGGAAAAATAGGTGGTGGTGAGGCAAATGGTAAAAGTCAATGTTGGGCCTTCTTTGGACAAGTTTTATTCAAAGCGAACGTCGGGGGTCCCATAAATCACCCGACCGCGTAAGGGACGCAAAATCCGGGAATATAACACCGGTATGACGGAAACTAGGGCGGCAAGAGTGGAACAAAACACCAGGCATAAGGCCGAGCCTTCCACCCTTTACCAAGTATATAGATGCATTAATAATATGGGAGATATTGTGATATCCCAACCAAAATCCTGTCCACCATAGAGAAATCTTCAACTTCACCTGCAGCTAGCAACGCTATAAGAGGGGCTGAGCAAAGCGGTAACATAGCCAAACAACGGTTTGCTAGGAATGGTGTCAAAGGTTAGAGGTTCATGGCAATATGGGATGGCTTGACAAACAGGTAATAGGTAGCGCAAGACATAGCGAAAGAACGAGGCAACTAGCATAGCAATGATAGTAGTGAGATCCAGGGTAACGGTCATCTTGCCTGAAATCCCGCAAGGAAGAAGAACGAGTCCATGAAGAAGACGAAACCACGAAGACGAACCACACGTAGATGAACGAATCCTCACGATCGCAACGAAACAGGAACTAACAAGAAGAAGCACACAACATGGTAAACACACCACATATGAACAAGGCATGATGCACAACAAGCATGATGCAAGACCAAGCTACATGAAGCTACTCATGACAAGAGAAGATGCAAACAAGAACAACACATCAAGGCAAGTTAAATGAGGCCGGAAACAACATATAACAATTCCGGTAAGTCCTCATATGCATATTTCGAAATTGGTCCAGAACTGAATAAACCTTATGTTCAAGTTGTTAAACAGCAAGTTAAGATGCACCATGATGATCTACACGAAATTCTAGTCAAGTTACATATAAAGTTCATTAGATTCGGAGCTACGAGCTAGAAGATATGAGCAAAACAAGTTAAACATGGCATTGATGCAAAATGCACTCAAACATCAAGCAAACACACCAAAATAAGTATGCAACATGATAATATGAAGCTACATGCAAAAACAAGCAAGTTTCATATAGAGCACACTCCAAACGGAGCAACGGTTCAACACCCACACACTATACAAGTCATAGCTACAATCTGCCCAAAACAGCAACTAGGCATATTGCAAGCATCAAAACAACATGCTACAGCACCCCAACATAATAACAAAAGGCATGGTCATGAAGTACACGTAAAGCATAACAAAATATGAACACTGAGCTATCTCCAGAAACCACTAGAACATGCTCAAAACACATGGAGATATTGCAAGTAATAACAGTTTCAGACTTTAGCAGAAATAACATCAGGTTGCAATGTTTAGAGCTATCAAACAACATGTTACAGGAACTTATCATGGCAAACAAAGGCATGGCATGAATCTACTAATAGCATATATCAAAAGACCTTTCTGACCATGAGCCAAAAAGGCACGTAAAATATGATGGCACCCTTGTAAACATGGCAAGTTATATTACAGATTTATACATGGCAGGAACAACAATAAGTAGGCATGTTCGTGAGCTTGAACCACTCACCACCGAGCAATACATGGCATGGCAAGGCAACCAACAGTAAGAAGGCATGATTAAGAAACTAAGCATGGCAAGAGCAAGGTCATAGGGTACACGGATCAACTACAACGACCCCGTGAAAATTGACTCTCATGCAAACAATCTGTCAGGAAACATTTTCAAGCAACTTTGGAGCAAGAAATGAACATGTTCCAGCAGGCTATAATTGCAAACAATGGCATGAATGGTAGAGCATGACAAGTATATCAAAACATGTTTATAGAGCATCTCCAGATTATGCATAGAATGATTAGTAGAAGCATGTTAACATGGCATCAAAATATAACAGAATCTGCCAGGAAAACAGCAACAGCAACTACCCTACTCTACAAGCTCGATGCACTCAGCACACAACTCACAAAAATACATGGTCAATACCTCTGGAAAGATGGCATGGCATATTTCAACATTCATGTAGAGCTCATACTCATAGGGTGCACACATAAATCATGGCAAAAATGACAAAAGAGCTCGAGCTGATAAGATTCTGGAACTAACGATCTGAAGCCCTCTTCCAACAGCATTTAGGGCATCAAGATGAGCTCAAATGAAAATGATGCAATGGATTGAAATGATGTACTCGTCGAGACGAACAATTTGACATATTATACGCGCAAAACGGAGCTACAGGTGCAGAGATGTGATGTGATGAATATTGCATCATTTTACAAAAGTATCAGGGACAGTCAAAATTGGACCTCGGGGAAAAGTGGATGGAGGGGTTCCGGGACGGAGCGGGGCCGTTTGGGTCGGATCCCGGTGGATCTCGTCCCACCTGGACGGATCTGACCGGATCCGACTCCGGCGAGGGCGGCGGACTCCGGCGAGGTCTTGGCGGAGATGGCCGGAGATGCTCGCGGGAGGAGGCCGGGAGGTGGCCCCGGACCGGATCCGACCGGATCCCGGCGGCGGCGGGCGCGACGGCGGCGGGCGAGGGCACCGTGGCGCGGCTGGCATGGCCGAAGCCCGCCGGGCGGCGCGCAAAGGAAGCTGGCTGAGGCGGCGGCAAGCGGCAGGCGGCAAGCGCCGGCTGGCGGCGGCAGCAAGCGGCGGGCGGGCGGCGGCGCGAGCGAGCAAGCAAGCAGTATGGGCGGAGGGCGCGGCGAGGCGACCGGCGGCGCTAATGGTCGCCGGGCGGCGGCGCGAGGCACGGCCGGAGGCGGCGGCGCGAGGGTTCGCAAGGGCTCCTTGATGGGCTCCAGGAACGCGGGCGGGGGGAGGACGCGGGTGCCACGTGGCGCTCGAGGAGTGGCTGAGGGCGGCGGCGCGGACGTGTCCGGCGGCGGAGCGGACATGTCCGGTGCGCGGAGAGGGCATTTTTAGGGTTTCGGGGGGAATTAGATCCGAAAATGGAGGGGGAGGGGTATTTATATAGGTAGAGGGAGCTAGGAGTGTCCAAATGAGGTGCGGTTTTCGGCCACGCGATCGTGATCGAACGACCAAGAGCATGGAGGGGAGTTTGGTGGGTTTTGGGCCACTTTGGAAGGGGTGTTGGGCTGCAAACAAAAGAGGGCTTTACGGTTACCCGGTTAACCGTTGGAGTACCAAACGACCTCCAAATGGCACGAAACTTGACAGGCGGTCTACCGGTGCTATACCAAGGCCACTTGACAAGCCTCGGTCCATTCCGAGAATGTTTAACACCCGCTCACAACAGGAGACGAAAGGGGGACGCCGGATGACATAGGAGCGTCGGATTGCAAAACGGACAACGGGAAAAATGCTCGGATGCATGAGACGAATATGTATGCAAAATGAGATGCACATGATGACATGATATGAAATACAGATGATGACATGGCAAAGTGCAACACGCAAGCACATGACATGGCAACGACGGCGAATAACTGGCGGACACCTGGCGCATCGGATCCGGGGTGTTACAATATTCAACTCCACTGGCCCTTCTTTACCGATGCCGCAGCCTCATCAGGTTATTTCAATTTGTACTCCTTTGATTTTTCTCTTTATCGTGCAACTGTTCACTTACCACAAATGAGCTTTCTTGTATGTCAACAGCGCCAGAATCAGAAAGTAACCGAGCCGCGATTAGCAGCGGCGATACCGCCCAAACTCAACCGCAACACGAGCACCATCGACGATCCTTAGCTATCAAGTATGACAACGATACCCATACGCCACCGAAAATCAGGTACTATTATCCAACGGCCGGCGCCTACGTTCACTTTCCTAGCATAAGCACCGCACCTTTGCATTTCTTCAGGGCATCATTCAGTTTTTCATGAGACACGTTATTCTGCTTGCACCTGTAGGGCCATACTTCTGGTAGTGAACATGTTACATGTGCTAAATTACATACCATTGCACATATAGTTAATATGCTTTAGTTTTGTCCTCAGTACTCCCTCTGTTCCAAAATAGATGACCCAACTTTGTACTAACTTTGTACTGAAGTTAGTACAAAGTTGAGTCATCTATTTTGGAACGAAGGGAGTATTACTGTACTTCCTAGATATCACTGCCTACTATTTTACTTCTTGAATGCTATATTTATGATAATGGTGTTGTTCTGATGCCACATGTTAGTTCCATCAGACTGCTTAATGTTCTCTATGCTTAATTACACATCAGCAAACTAGCATGTGGTTCCACTGCTTTTTGTTCGTTTTACCCTACATTTTCTGATGCTAGCTATTACATCACTGCTCCGAGCCTCTGTTCATTACTTGTTTGTGTGTTCTTGATCTTCCCAAGTTGGATGACTAATTTGATGCTTCTATTAATTATGGAGCTGCCAGCCCCATCAAGCAAAATATTTGTTCTTTTGGGGCTGGCACCTCGAACAAGCATAAAAATAGAGGGAAGCAGATATATTGGTGTATACACACACCCTTCTTTCATTAGTTTATATGAACCATTGATGATCAATTCGGGCCAGTGCATGCGATTAAAATTAATTTTACCTAAATAGAGGGTGCAGAATAAACTACAACAACTAGATTTGCAACCACGGGATGCTGACGATATCTTCAAAGAACATTGCAATAGCAGCGAGGCTTCACAACAACATATGGTAAGCCAGTGTGTTTTAGTACATGTGAAATGTAATGCGAGTGGGTTGCTTTCTTGGCTTGTGCCCTCAACCTGTAATCCTACCGAATTACAAATAGTTCGGTTATGCCTTTCTTTGTATTGCTTGATTGAATGCTTGTTTGTTGTTACACTATAGCTGAGTTGGCCAATATGTCAGCAGTGCCTGTTGTACTATCGTAAAGAAATGCATGCTTATTTCATTTGAGTCCTTAACTTTTCCTCTCAACTTCATCACAAGACTGTCTTCGTAGTTTATATGAGGCCACACTGTTAAGTGCTTTCTCAGATTATTTCAACTGCTTAGATGCCTTGGCAACTTAAATATAGCGGTGCTACACTCCCTTTCAACTAGGGATGTCAACTGGGTCCTGTTTAATCCCGATTAAAGTCCACTAGTGGTATGATAGTTCAAAAGAGTTTTTGTTTTTGAGGAAAATGAACTAGGGAGGTAGCAAAAACTAACTAGATGGGACTGGCGGATGTCGTTTATTTGCCACTTACATCCCTAGTTTCATCTTACCATTTTAATTTCTTTTTGGCTGATGCTGCTTCGAACCATTTAAATATAGCTTGCCATGCTCGGCAATAATTCGTCTGTCATTTACCATGTAAGCTTACTGCCTGATCATACGATAACTATCTCTTACTTATGTCCAGCGGAAACCTTTCATGATGCCGTTCACACTAGGACACAATGTACAACCCCAGAATCTATTTGTGGAAGCAGTGCGCCATCCATGTTACCAGATGGTAGCAGTTCAGAGGCAACACCGCCAGAGAGCAGTCTGAGCACATATATTATAGTGCTTGAGGCTCTACTAGAGGCAGGAAGAGATGGTGTGGCTGCTATGAATAAGGTAATCTTTATCTTGAGGCTGGAAATTACGGAATTAGCGGCACGCATTATGCAAGCAACCCAAGAATTTGAGGAAGTAAGAATGTTGCATTTGAAGACGGAGGAGGTCCTGTTGTTTTTGCTATCTGAAGCCCAAGGTAATCCCGGTTCTTCTTTAGATACCAGTTGAAATTGTCATCAGATTATTGTACTTGCATGTTGTGTCATGTCTCTGAATGGATTATGTTGCAAGACCCCCTATGTTGTCCATGTGTTGTAATGATCCGAATTTTTTAGGCGAGGTAATCCTCAGTACTTGTATGATTGACATAAGGTGAACTATTTTTCGTGTGAGCATATTGTATTGGACGAAATAACTGTTTGACTTAGAGTGTATCCAACCTACTGAATTCAAAGATCACGACATTTCTAAATCATAATCATATGTAAAGGTGGAATAAATCTTTGTGTGGTTTTGAAGAAATAAATAACAAAACGTAGAATTATCTGTGGATATTCGTAATCGAATACAAATTGGATTTCAATTTAGTTTGCCAGGGCCCAGGGCAAACGTGAATGCTAATTCTCCCAAGTTTTGAATGAAGCGGCTAAACACCCACTATAATTTGTGGGCTGCCCGAAGCAAGTGTTTGCGAGATGGAAATTATTGTCTACCCATGACACTTGACATCCTTATCGACCAGATTTACACTGTTGTCAATAGGGGTAGACTAGTAACTTCAATCAGACGTGAAACGACGGCCTCTGAGCCCATTCAGACAAGGTGGGCACCAAACGTGGGCGGCAAAACACATTTGGTTCAAGCTCGTCTGAAAGATGTGTCTCTTCCTCCATTTCCCCATTCATACACGGTGGGTGGAAAAACAAACTCTCCTCGTCCAAAATCGATGTAGGCTAATATTTTAAATAGGGGCATATGTGTAACTTCCCTCAGACGTGACACAACCACCCTACCTGTCAGCCCCGTTCATACACTGTGGGCGCCAACCGTGGGCAGCAAAACACCCTCTCCTCACCCGAAATAGTTACCAGCAAATATTTGGGAGATTCGAAATTACCGTCCTATCCCCAACCGACGCGATGTCCGAAATTTTAAATGGGGGGTAAGTTCATAACTTTCCCACATTTCAGAGAAGCGCGTCCCAATGTTTGAGATCCCCCCCCCCCTCCATTTCCCCATTCATACACCATCGGCGGCACGACAACCTCCGACTGCAGCCAGCCTCCTTCGTCCGCCACCCCATCCTCCACCTTTCCGGAGCCGCTACCCATACCACGTCGTCCACTGCAAGAGATGGACGTCTCTCATCCACGATGCTGGACCAGGATCCTTTCATCGCCTCCTCTCGCTTCATCAGCACCGTCGTCCACCTTGACGTTGCCGCTCCTCCGACCGCCTCGTCCACGGCAATAGGATTTATCCCCTGACCCGGTCGTCTGCCGTCTAAAGTCTTCTTCCCCGCTGCCAACAGCCATCACACCCGCAGTACCCTCAATGTATCAGCATAGGCCTACACAGCGTCGCAAGAGAGGTGGTACTCTTCCATATGTGCTTAAGTTATTGATCTCACCTGGAAAATAGATCATAATTTGTTTACTGTACTTTTCTTGTCCGTACCAAATCGTAGTGGCTAGTTGAAAGCAAACATTGGTTGCGAAGTAGCTTTGTTCGGTTTGCACCTTCAGATCCACCATGGCACGGTCACTATACTCGTAAAGCTTATGGTTTCACCCTTTATATTCACTACCATCATCGTAGGTGCTTCGTGTCATGCTAGCACTGCTCCTCAAGACCTCAACCCAAAGCTTACGTGTTGAAATACGAATCTGGTATGATGCTCATATCACTAAAATAGAGAACATTTAATTGGTCACCTAATGTTCCTATATTCGTTTCGAAAAGCATGTGCGCCACCCATTGGTCTAGCTAGTTCCACTTTCCTGATTTTTCTCTTGATGCGTAGGGTTTTCCCCTTTTATCTACTCTACTATGATCTGCGTAGGTGCTTTCTGTCGTACTAGCATTACTCCACCCTTCAAGCTAAACAACACAACACTCAGAATTCAAAAGCTTAGTTGTTCAAATATGATTGTGATATGATACTGATATTAGTTAACCGACACATTTAATTGGTTAGCTAAAGGTCCCACTTGAGTTTCCAAATGCATGTCGCGACATATAGAGAGACAACATAATTGCATTTCTTTGTCACTTGTTGACCATACTTTCTTGTCCATACCAAATCTTAGTTGTTATTTCAAAGCAAACATCGGTTGCTAACTACCCTTTGCGCGGTTTGCAGCTTCAGATCTGCCTTCCCACTACCACGGTCAACACTGTACTCATCATGCTTTGGTTTCCCCATTTTATGATGACCACAATCAGCCTACGTGGTTCGTGTCGTAATAGCACTGCTCCACCCATCAAGCTAAACAAGCTTAGTTGTACAAATTCCTGTCTGATATTATTGTTGATATTAGTAATACTGAGAGATGTTTAATTAGTTAGCTAGATGTTCCTACTTTAGTTTCGAAATGCATGTGAGCCACATATGGAGAGACCGGAAAGAATAGTATTTCTCTGTGCGCTCTGGTTCATCATGGGTGGCCAACTGACATTGTATTGAAAGACTTGTAATATCTTCAATCTGCTTGCTCTTATGCTCTTCTTTAAGATGATACTCTTCTCTTGCGGTCGACTGGTCAGGTCGACTTGTTCTTCTTTACTATATGTTGAAGCTATCATCTGCGAAGTGTCATCACTTCTGGAGCTCTCATATTTTGAGTAGTAGGCCACATTATATTAATACACACACCAAATTACAACATGCATGGCATCTCTTAAAAGAATTGCAGAGATAGCACAAAGGGGTTTACAGGGAGGCAGTATTGGATTAGAATCACTTCTGCATTACAAAGAAAATCTCACTTGTTTTTATGTTTTCATGCATGTCAGATATTGAATATTATTGTAGGACCTTTAAGTATGTCTAGAGGGGGGGTGATTAGACTACTTGACCAATTAAAAACTTAACCTTTTCCCAATTTTAGAGTTTGGCAGATTTTAGCTATCTTAGGACAAGTCAAGCAATCATCACACAATTCAAGCAAGCATGCAAAGAGTATATAGGCAGCGGAAATTAAAGCATGCAACTTGCAAGAAAGTAAAGGGAAGGGTTTGGAGGATTCAAACGCAATTGGAGACACGGATGTTTTTGGCGTGGTTCCGATAGGTGGTGCTATCGTACATC
Organism: Aegilops speltoides; assembly: GCA_021437245.1. NCBI lineage: Eukaryota > Viridiplantae > Streptophyta > Magnoliopsida > Poales > Poaceae > Aegilops > Aegilops speltoides. The sequence goes on from CM038141.1 coordinate 276,090,611, forward strand.
CACGTTGATGCGACTTCAACCCACGAAGGGTAAGGTTATGCTGAGTCCACGGAGGGCTCCACCCACGAAGGGTCCACGAAGAAGCAACCTTGTCTATCCCACCATGGCCGCCGCCCACGAAGGACTTGCCTCACTAGCGGTAGATCTTCACGAAGTAGGCGATCTCCTTGCCCTTACAAACTCCTTGGTTCAACTCCACAATCTTGTCGGAGGCTCCCAAGTGACACCTAGCCAATCTACGAGACACCACTCTCCAAGAAGTAACAAATGGTGCGTTGATGATGAACTCCTTGCTCTTGTGCTTCAAATGATAGTCTCCCCAACACTCAACTCTCTCTCATAGGATTTGGATCTGGTGGAGAGAAGATTTGAGCGGAAAGCAACTTGGGGAAGGCTAGAGATCAAGATTCATATGGTAGGAATGGAATATCTTGGCCTCAACACAAGAGTAGGTGGTTCTCTCTCAGAAATGGTAAGTTGGAAGTGTAGGTTTGCTCTGATGGCTCTCTCCACAAATGAAGAGGAGGTGGAGGAGTATACATAGCCTCCACACAAAATCTAACCGTTACACACAATTTACCAAACTCGGTTGGACAGATTCAACAGACTCGGTCGGACCGATTTAGCAAACCTAGTGACCGTTAGGATTTTCGGTGGGACTGACATGCAACTCGGTAAGACTGATTCGGTTAGGGTTAGGGCATAACGTAATCTCGGTAAGACCGATTACACAAACTCGGTGAGACCGATTTTGGTAATAAGCTTTCCAGAGAGTTGGTCAGGTAAACTCGGTGGGACCGATTTGCTCTTTTCGGTGAGACTGAAATGTTACAAAAGGGAAACAGAGAGTTTACATTGCAATCTCGGTGGGACCGATCGCTCACTTCGGTTAGACCGAAACGTTACGAAGGGAGACAGAGAGATTTCAATCCCATTTCGGTGAGACCGAGATCCCTATCGGTAGAACCGATTTGCCTAGGGTTTGTGGCAGTGGCTATGACATTCAAACTCGGTGGTGCCGGATAGAAAGAATCGGTGTGACCGATTTTGGCTTTAGGTTTAGGTCATTTGTGGATGTGAGAAAGTAACTGAGGGTTTTGGAGCATATCACTAAGCACATGAAGCAAGAGGCTCATTAAGCAACACCTCATCCCTCCTTGATAGTATTGGCTTTTCCTAAAGACTCAATGTCATCTTGGATCACTAAAATGTAAAATGAAGAGTCTTGAGCTTTTGAGCTTGAGCCAATCCTTTGTCCTTAGTATTTTGAGGGATCCACTTTCATCATCCATGCCATGCCATTCATTGAGCTTTCCTGAAATAATAGTCTTGGAATAGCATTAGCTCAATGAACTATATGTTGTTATGAATTACCAAAACCACCCCTAGGGATAGATGCACTTTCAATTTTCAAAATGAAAATGAGAATGGGCACACGAGAGGAATATTGCGGAACAATCCACTGGATAACAAACTTGGCATGGTGGAGGATGTCCTATCTTATTCACCCATCAAGGTGCTTGATCTAACTTTGCAAAGTTGTATTGGTTGCACATATTTTGCATCTGACCTCTTGCATTACTTCTACTTTGTTACACCATCTACTTAGTTTAAGCATCATATATGAGTATATGCCATACCTATCCATTTTCTGTACCTATTCCATGTGTCGTCACACTATGCTTTTCCAGTCAAATGTTGTTCTTTCGTAATAGATGTCCAAAAGGAAGAGGGTGAGTGCAGATCCCCAAGGAGTACCATCTAGGTATTTGGAAAAGGTAGTGATACTTGTTAAATCAGATAGATCAGCAGCCACAGAAAACGCAGGCCCAACTGTACCAAACTTTACCCCTACTCCAGTGGACAAACCCCTATTAGAACTGCTGAGAGCCCAACGTCAGGTAATGTCTATGATATCAATTCAAAATTTGAACTTCTAAATTTCTGCATGTGCCTTACCTTCTCTCTTGTATGAAAACTAATTTCAGATGAATCTCCTTGCTCAAAGGATCATACGATCTCACAACAATACTGGGCTCTGCATTGCTCTTGTCAGTACCTCTCTCCCTTTTGCCTTGTAACGTTGTACTTAATTAATTGCTATTTGATTATGTATCATCAGTCTGCACCTGAGCTTCATTATCCTCTATTTCTTCCAATATTATTTGATCTACATTTACTCTTTGCGAAATATAGAATAATGGACGCTTATAAAGAATTTTCTTTGGGGAATTTATTGAATTATCCTTCCATCAACATGGAGAAGGGCTTTGTCCAGCCCGTGTTAACATGTAATGTAAGTTCATCCTTCTCAAGCCTTCAAACTTTATTCTAGTATAGATTTGGATAGGCATCATTTCCTCCACTGTTGTTTGCTTTGTTGTTTACATCTGATTTGATGTTTGCAACGACTACCAGTTTCAAATTGTAGTTGTAAAAACATGTTCCTTATGTAGAACAGATCCATTTATTTGCTTATGTAATTGTGAAACCTGTTACGTGTCTCCTTGTTTCTCTTTCAGAGTCGTATCTCTTACGCCAGGTAGAACTTTAGGGAAGATAGTGAGCCAAACCATCTTGAGGACAGCGAGATGACCCCAAGGTCCTGTCTTGATGAAGATAGTGAGTTGAAGCTACTCACGGCCAGTGTGAGACAACCATTGTGCGATCATTGCCTCAATCGATTCGACTTCTTGGCCTCAACTTAAAGCGGAAAGGCTTGCTTCAGCTCAGCTCCGACTTGAAGTCAAAGATGCAATGAAGATGTCATAGGACTGTCGTGTGCACCATCATGCCATACATCTACTGTTGATGCACCTATCGTTGACACAACTGAGGTCTACTCAGCTTCTTCGGCTATTTGGGGGGCCCGACCTGGCCAGGCCTAGTGCATTCTGAAGTGCTCTCAGTTTTGTATATTCTTTTGTTGGCACATTTATTTGCACTAGTGGCGAACTTTGATGCCCACTGGATGTAATATGTGTGATAGCCGTGATAGCCTAGCGTAAGTTGCTTGCTTATTTATTTCCTTGTTGTCTTGTTTATTTGTTTGCTTGTAGTCATTGCAGTTCTTTTTTCGTGGTTTGCTAGTGGCTGCAGTAACCTATTTTTTAAAACTAGGCCACAATAACCATGGGCTAATATTTACTGTAGTGACACTGGGCCTCCTATGGGCCGTAGAAATAGTGGGCCTTCTATGGGCCGTAGAAACAGTGGGCCTTCTACGGGCCGTAGAAACAATGGGCCTTCTACGGGTCATATCATCAATGGGTCTTATACGGTCGATGATCGACACAAACATGGGCCAATAACGAGTCAGATTATGGCCGTAAACGGGCTAGAGTTGGAATCGTCCGTTCATGGGCCGACCATAACGGGCCATCGTTAATAGGTCGTATTTGATGATGCTATGAAAACGACCCAATGTATTAACGGACCACAAACGGGCTGACTGTAACCACGGGCTGAATTTGTCCCACAAGCAGAAAATGACAGTAATGGGCCGTAAGTAAACGAATGCTGGAAATGAGCCCAAGAATAAATGGGCCTTGAGAAGGCCGAAAGATAACATGGGATGAAAACGGCCCAACGGAATAACGGGCCATTAATGGGTATAAGGTGATACACTGTTCATTACGGGCTAGTTTCACCATGGGTCATTAATGGGTGTAAAGTGATACACTGTTCATTACGGGCCAGTTTCACCACAGGCCGTTAATGGGCCAAGAGTTACAAAGGGCCTCATATGGGCCGAAAGACGTCATGGGCCATACATGGGCCGGCGAAAACGGGCAGAATTATATTGATGGCCCAGATGACGCCATCGGGCCTAATTCGGATAGGGCGAACGGGCCTTGGGTTAGCGGGCGTAAATGGGCTATATGCGATAGGCCGTTAACAAAGCTTTCCATGGGCCGCCCGCCACCTGACCAAGTCAAACGGGCCGCCTTTTCACGTGAATGGGCCTCTGTTGGGTCGTGCACGCGTCGACGTATCATAGGCGCTATACATCCAATGAGTGGATGACATCTGTCCCAACAATGAGCCGACACGTGTTTCCTCCAGCCAATGATGATTTTACACGTGGAAAATCCCCATTGGTCGGGGTTGTTAATGGGTTATCGGATCCAAAACCCGACCCAATAACTTAATGGCGTTCCGTTACGGTGGATGCCACGTGTCGGTCACCCTTGACGAAAGCACTTCTGTGACGCGCGATTTATCGTCATGGAAGTGGACACTTCCATGATGATAATTTTGGTAATGTCATGGAACACTTCTACGACAGCACAAGTATGACTATCTTGATTCTGTCATAAAATCGTCATGGATGTACATGCATGACAAAAAACGCGACCTACTGTGACAAACACGTATCATCACGGAAGTGTATTTTTTTGTAGTGTAGTGACTTGTAATCAGCTCGCTCTTGAATCATCAGTGCAAGAGTATCGAATGAGGAATCAAGTGATCTCAGCAATTTCTTCACCACCTCATGGTCGGTGATGTCAGTGGCATCAAGTGCTTGAAGCTCATTTGAGATGTCAGTGAGGCGATCGAAGGTTTGTTGAACATTTTTGTTGTCGAGTCTTTTGAAGAGGTTGAAGAGATTGCGAAGAACATCAACTCGGGAGTCACGTTGAGTGGAGACTCCTTCATTGACCTTGGACAGCTTGTCCCAAATCAGCTTAGCAGTTTCTAAAGCACTCACTCTGCCATACTGTCCTTTGCTCAGATGGCCACATATGATATTCTTCGCTTGAGAATCGAGTTTCTTGAATCTCTTCACATCAGCAGCATTCACAGACGTAGTGACTGAGGGAACACCATTTTCCACAACATACCAGAGATCGTTATCAATTGCCTCAAGATGCATGCGCATCTTGTTCTTCCAGTAGGGATAGTCCATTCCATCGAAGGTAGGACACCCAGCCGAGACCTTGATCATACCTGCAGTCGACATAACTAGAACTCCAGTTGGTTAAACCAAAATCACACAGAATAAGGGAGTACCTTGCTCTAATATCAATTGAAGGCGCGTTAAGCCGACTAGAGGGGGTGAATAGGCAATTTTTACAAAATTCGACACTGAGGAATTTCAGGTTGAGGAAATTCCTAAGTCACAAACAACTAGCAACAGAATAAGTACTCAGGTATAAGCATAACAAAGCAATAGCAGAGTCATCAAGATGAAATGAAAAACAAACACAGAGTACAGAAAGCGTAAATACAAGATAAGCAAGCTGAAGACAATGTGACTGAAGAAATTGGATTGAGGAATTAGAGAAAGTCTTCAGTCAAAGTCTTCAAACAGTAATGACCAGGTTCATCAACAAATGAATGAGGAAATGGAAGGGTTGAGGAAATAGAACCAGTAGGTTTGGTGAAGACAATGATTTGGTAGACCAGTCCCAACTATTGTGACAGTTGTACGTCTGGTTGGAGCGGCTGAGTATTTAAACTCGAGGACACACAGTCCTCACCATATTCTCCTTGAGCTAAGATCACACAGACCTCGCCCAACACTCGTGGTAAGTCTTCACAGGTGACTTCCAAACCTTCACAGACTTGGTCACTCGGCGATCCACAATTCATCTTGGTTGCTCAGACCATGACGCCTAACCGTCTGGAGAATACATAGTCCTCAAAGGTAACAAGCGTCGGTTCCACACAGGAACAATCTCTTCAGTGATGCTCAATCACTTTAGGTTTGTAGGTGTTTGGGTTTGGGATTTGGGTTTTCCTCACTTGATGATTTTCGCTCAAAGTCCTCGAAGGATGGGATGCTCTCAATTGACAAGTTTCAGTTTCTCTCGGAGCAGCCAACCAGCTAGTGGTTGTAGGGGCGGCTATTTATAGCCTAGGGAGCAGCCCAACATGATAATACATAAATGCCCTTCAATGATATGACCGTTAGGTGGTAGGATATTTTGGACAGCTGGCGCGTAGCACATCAACAGTCGGATTTGAGGTTCAAATTCCTCAGTGCAATCATGTTCCTCACTGTGTAGGCAATCTGCACTAGCGAATTCCTAACTCCTCAGTCAGAACAAATTCCTCATAGACCAGAAGATCTTCGTCTCTGTCACTGAAGAAATTGACTGAACTGCTATGAGATTTCCAATGGCTTCACTGAAAAGGATTGGGTAGGTGTAGGATTTTAAGATGAGCATCACTTGGAAATCAGTTTCCTTAGTATTACCTCGACCCCCTTTAACGGTACAGTGTTTCCTATGACTCAAGAAAGAGAAAATGAAACTACAAAACAAAAGTCTTCACGCTTCATAATCCTCGCATGAATATCCATGTCTTCAAGGTCACACCAATTTCTTCACTTTCAAAGTCTTCAGGAGAACCAAAGTCTTCAGCTGAAGACATTCATTTTTAGGGGTCGACATTCATCGTAAATATCAAACTCCTCATCGACTTATAAAGCCTGTGTACACTCACAAACATATCAGTTCCTTAACATATAAGTCTTCAATACACCAAGATCACTAAGGGGCACTAGATGCACTTACAGCCATATAGATTCTACATACCTTCTTGTTGGGAACGTAGTAATTTCAAAAATTTTCCTACGCACACGCAAGATCATGGTGATGTATAGCAACGAGAGGGGAGAGTGTTGTCTACATACCCTTGTAGACCCGAAGCGGAAGCGATCACAACGTAGAGGAAGTAGTCGACGTTCTCCTCGCGATCCGACCGATCCCGCGCCGTTATCCGACGCCCCGAGTTCTTGACACACGACAGCTCGATGACGTCCCTCGATCCGATCCAGCCGAGTGTCGAGGAGAGTTCCGTCAAGACGACGGCGTGGGACGATCTTGATGTTTCACTCGGCGCAGGCTTCGCTAAGCTTTTATGACAGATAACCGAGGTGGAATATGGTGGAGGGGCACCGACACGGCTAAGGAACGATCTCACGATCAACTTGTGTGTTCCTAGGTGCCCCCGCCTCAGATATAAAGGAGCCGGGGGGGGGGCGGCGGCCAAGGAGGCGGCATACAGGAGTCCTACTCCTCCGGGAGTAGGATTCCCCCAATCCTAGTTGGACTAGGATTCCTGAGGGGAAAGAGAGAGAGGGCGGCCCCTTCTCCTAGTCCTAGTAGGACTAGGGAAGGGGAGGCGCGCCCACTAGGGCTGGCCCTTTCTCCTTTCCACTAGGGCCCATCGAGGCCCATTTACCTCCCGGGGTTCCAGAACCTCCGGTACTCAGAATTCCGTTTTAGCGGAACCATTCTCAACTCCAAACATAGGCTTCCAATATATCAATCTTTATGTCTCGATCATTCCGAGACTCCTCGTCATGTCCGTGATCACATCCGGACTCGAACTCCTTGGTACATCAAAATACATAAACTCATAATAATCGCCATCGAACCTTAAGCGTGCGGACCCTACGGTTCGAGAACAATGTAGACATGACCTAGAACTATTCACGGTCAATAACCAACAGCGGGACCTGGATGCCCATATTGGTTCCTACATATTCTACGAAGATCTTTGTCGGTCGACCGCATAACAACATACGTTGTTCCCTTTGTCATCGGTATGTTACTTGCCCGAGATTCGATCGTCGGTATCCAATACCTAGTTCAATCTCGTTACGCAAGTCTCTTTACTCGTTCCGTAATACATCATCTCACAACTAACTCATTAGTTGTAGTGCTTGCAAGGCTTAAGTGATGTGCATTACCGAGAGGGCCCGAGATACCTCTCCGACAATCAAGTGACAAAACCTAATCTCAAATACGCCAACCCAACATCGCCTTTGGAGACACCTGTAGTACTCCTTTATAATCACCCGATACGTTGTGACGTTTGGTAGCACCCAAAGTGTTCCTCCGTAAACGGAGTTGCATAATCTCATAGTTACAGAACATGTATAAGTCATGGATAAAAGCAGAGCAACATACTAAACGATCGTGTGCTAAGCTAAGGGAATGGGTCATGTCAATCAGATCATTCTACTAATGATGTGACCTCATTAATCAAATAACAACTCCTTTGTTCATGGTTAGGAAACATAACCATCTTTGATTAACAAGCTAGTCTAGTAGAGGCATACTAGTGACATGTTGTTTTGTCTATGCATTCACACATGTATCATGTTTCCGGTTAATACAATTCTAGCATGAATGATAAACATTTATCATGAAATAAGGAAATAAATAATAACTTTATTATTGCCTCTAGGGCATATTTCCTTCAGCCTCCCACTTGCACTAGAGTCAATAATCTAGATTACAAGAATGATTCTAACACCCATGGAGTCTTGGTGCCGATCATGTTTTGCTCGTGGAAGAGGCTTAGTCAACGGGTCTCGCAACATTCAGATCCGTATGTATCTTGCAAATCTCTATGTCTCCACCGACTAAGTCCCGGATGGAATTGAAGCGTCTCTTGATGTGCTTGGTCCTCTTGTGAAATCTGGATTCCTTTGCTAAGGCAATTGCTCGAGATTGTCACGAAGATTTTCATTGGACCCGATGCACTAGGTATGACACCTAGATCGGATATGAACTCCTTCATCCGCACTCCTTCATTAGCTGCTTCAAGCTGCTATGTATTCCGCTTCACATGTAGATCCCGCCACGACGCTTTGTTTAGAATCGCACCAACCGACAGCTCCTCCGCTTAGTGTAAATACGATCCGGTCTGCGATTTAGAATCGTCCGGATCGGTGTCAAAGCTTGCATCAACGTAACTGCGTTTCGATGAGCTCTTTGTCACCTCCATATACTGAAACATATCCTTAGTCCTTTTTCGTATTTCAGATGTTCTTGACCGCTGTGTCGATGATCCACTCTGGATTACTTTGGTACCTCCTGCTAGGCTTATAGCAAGGCACACATCAGTCCGGTACACAAGATTGCATACATGATAGAGCCTATGGTGAAGCATAGGAACATCTTTCATTTCTCTCTATCTTCTGCAGTGGTCGGGCATTGAGTCCGACTCAACTTCACACCTTGCAACACAGCAAGAACCCTTTCTTTGCTTGATCCATTTTGAACTTCTTCAAAACTTTGTCAAGGTATGTACTTTGTGAAAGTCCAATTAAGCGCCTTGATCTATCTCTATAGATCTTAATGCCCAATATGTAAGCAGCTTCACCGAGGTCTTTCATTGAAAAACTCTTATTCAAGTATCCCTTTATGCTATCCAGAAATTCTATATCATTTCCAATCAGCAATATGTCATCCACATATAAGATCAGAAATGTTACAGAGCTCCCACTCACTTTCTTGTAAATACAAAGCTTCTCCAAAAGTCTCAGACAAACCCAAATGCTTTGATCACACTATCAAAGCGCTTATTCCAACTCCGAGATGCTTGCACCAGTCCATATATGGATCATTGGAGCTTGCACACTTTGTTAGCTCCCTTTGGATCGATAAAACCTTCCGTTGCATCATATACAACTCTTCTTCCGTAAATCCATTCAGAATGCGGTCTTTACATCCATTTGCCAAATTTCATAATCATAAAATGCGGCAATTGCTAACATGATTCGGACGGACTTAAGCATCGCTACGGGTGAGAAGGTCTCATCGTAGTCAATCCCTTGAACTTGTCGAAACCTTTTGCATAAGTCGAGCTTTATAGACGAGAATATTACCGTCGGCGTCGGTCTTCTTCTTGAAGATCCATTTGTTTTCTATTGCTTGCCTACCCTCGAGCAAATCAACCAAAGTCCATACTTTGTTTTCATACATGGATCCCATCTCGATTTCATGGCCTCAAGCCATTTTATGAATCTGGGCTCACCATCGCTTCTTCATAGTTCGTAGGTTCATCATGATCTAGTAGCATGACTTCCGAACAGGATTACCGTATCACTCAGTGCGGATCTTACTCGTTGATCTACGAGGTTTCAGAGTAACTTGATCTCAAGTTTCATGATCAACATTATCAACTTCCTCACTACTTGGTGTAGGTGTCTCGGAAACTGGTTTCTGCGACGAGCTACTTTCAAGTAAGGGAGAAGGTACTATTACCTCATCAAGTTCCACTTTCCTCCCACTCACTTCTTTCGAGAGAAACTCCTTCTCTAGAAAGGATCCATTCTTAGCAACAAATGTCTTGCCTTCGGATCTGTGATAGAAGGTGTACCCAACTGCTTCCTTTGGGTATCCTATGAAGACACATTTCGATTTGGGTTCGAGCTTATCGGGTTGAAGCTTTTTCACATAAGCATCGCATCCCCAAATTTTAAGAAACGACAACTTTGGTTTCTTGCTAAACCACAGTTCATAAGGTGTCGTCTCAACGGATTTCGACGGTGTTCTATTTAGTGTGAATGCGCCGCCTCTAGAGCATAACCCCAAAACGATAGCGGTAAATCTGAAGAGACATCATAGATCGCACCATATCTAGTAAAGTACGATTCGACGCTCGGACACACCATTACGTTGTGGTGTTCGGGTGGCGTGAGTTGCTAAACTATTCCGCATTGTTTCAAATGTAGACCAAACTCAGAACTCAAATATTCACCTCCACGATCGATCGTAGAAACTTAATTTTCTTGTTACGATGATTTTCAACTTCACTCAAATTCTTTGAACTTTTCAAACGTTTCAGACTTATGTTTCATTAAGTAGATATACCCATATCCGCTTAAGTCATCTGTGAAGGTGAGAAAATAACGATATCCGCCACGAGCCTCAACATTCATCGGACCACATACATCCGTATGTATGATCTCCAACAAATCTGTTGCTCTCTCCATAGTACCGAGAACGGTGTTCTAGTCATCTTGCCCATGAGGCACGGTTCATAAGTGCCAAGTGATTCATAATCAAGTGACTCCAAAAGTCCATCAAGATGGAGTTTCTTCATGCGCTTTACACCGATATGACCTAAACGGCAAGTGCCACAAATAAGTTGCACTTTCATTATCAACTCTGCATCTTTTGGTTTCAACATTATGAATATGTGTATCACTACTATCGAGATTCATAAGGAATAGACCACTCTTCAAGGGTGCATGACCATAAAAGATATTACTCATATAAATAGAACAACCATTATTCTCTCGATTTAAATGAATAACCGCCTCGCATCAAACAAGATCCAGATATAATGTTCATGCTCAACGCAGCACCAAATAACAATTATTTAGGTCTAAAACTAATCCCAAGGTAGATGTAGAGGTAGCGTGCCGACCGCGATCACATCGACTTTGGAACCATTTCCCACGCGATCGTCACCTCGCCCTTTGCCGAGTTAAGCAATCAGTAGTCCTGCTTTGAGTTGCAAATATTAGCAATGTAACCAAGATCAAATACCAGTGCTACTACGAGCTCTAGTAAGGTACACATCAATAACATGTATATCACATATACCTTTGTTCACCTTGCCATCCTTCTTATCCGCCAAATACTTGGGGCAGTTCCGCTTCAAAGGACTACCGCTTGCAAGAGAAGCACTCGATTTGTGTTTAGGGCCGACTTGGGTTTCTTCTCCGAGCAAAGAACTTGCTTGCTGTTCTTCTTGAGATTCCCTTTTTCTTCCCTTTGCCTTTCTTCTTGAAACTAGTGGTCTTATTGACCATCAACACTTGATGCTCCTTCTGATTTCTACCTCCGCAGCCTTTAGCATTGCGAAGAGCTCTGTATAGTCTTTACTAACCCTTGCATATTATAGTTCATCACGAAGCCTTTGTAGCTTGGTGGCGTGATTGGAGAATTCATCAATAACACAATCATCCGGAAGATTAACTCCCAATTGTGTCAAGTGATTATAGTACCTGACATTACGAGTATATGCTCACTAATGTAACTGTTCTCCTCCATCTTGCAGCTATAGAACTTATTGGAGACTTCATATCTCTCAATCCGGGCATTCTGTTGGAATATCAACTTCAACTCTCGAACATCTCATATGCTCCATGACGCTCAAAACGCCGTTGAAGTCCCGGTTCTAAGCCGTAAAGCATGGCACATCGAACTATAGAGTAGTCATCGCTTTGCTCGCCAGACGCTCATAACATCCGGCGTTGCTCAAAGAAGAGGCTGTCACCTAGCGGTGCATCCAGACGTAGCTCTTACGTGCAGCAATGAGGATGATCCTCGTTACGGACCCGATCCGTGTAATTGCTACCATCATCTTTCAACTTTGCTTTCTCAAGGAACGCATTAAAATTCAACGGAACAACAAAGACGAGCCATCTATCTACAATCAAACATAAACAAGCAAGATACTATCGGTACTAAGTTCATGATAAATTTAAGTTCAATTAATCATATTACTAAAGAACTCCCACTTAGAAAGACATCCTCTAGTCATCTAAGTGATCACGTGATCCAAATCAACTAAACCATAACCGATCATCACGTGAAATGGAGTAGTTTTCAATGGTGAACATCTTATGTTGATCATATCTACTATATGATTCACGCCGACCTTTCGGTCTCCGTGTTCCGAGGCCATATCTCGCATATGCTAGGCTCGTCAAGTATAACCCGAGTATTCTGCGTGTGCAAAACTGGCTTGCACCCGTTGTAGATGGACGAGAGCTTATCACACCCGATCATCACGTGGTGTCCGGGCACGATTTAACTTTGGCAACGGTGCATACCGGGAGAACACTTCTTGATAATTTAATGAGAGATCATCTTATAATGCTACCGTCAATCAAAGCAAGATAAGATGCATAAAAGGATAAACATCACATGCAAATCAATATAAGTGATATGATATGGTCATCATCATCTTGTGCTTCATGATCTCCATCTTGCAAAGATCACCATGATCACCATCGTCACCGGCGCGACACCTTGATCTCCATCGTAGCATCATTGTCGCCTCGCCAAACTTATGCTTCTCGACTATCGCTACCGCTTAGTGATAAAGTAAAGCATTACAGAAGCGATTGCATTGCATACAATAAAGCGACAACCATATGGCTCCAGCCGATTGCCGATAACTTCGGTTACAAAACATGATCATCTCATACAATAAAATATAGCATCACGCCTTGACCATATCACATCACAACATGCCCCGCAAAAACAAGTTAGACGTCCTCTACTTTGTTTGTTGCAAATTTTACGTGGCTGCTACGGGCTTAAGCAAGAACCAGTCTCACCTACGCATAAAAACCACAACGATATTTCGTCAAATAGACTCCGCTTTAACCTTCTCAAGGACCGGCGTAGCCACACTCAGTTCAACTAAAGTGAGAGAGACAGACACCCACCGGTCACCTTTAAGCAACGAGTGCTCGTGGCGGTGAAACCAGTCTCGCGAAGCGCACGCGTAATGTCGGTGCAGGCCGCTTCATCTCACAATACCGCTGAACCAAAGTATGACATCTTTGGTAGGTAGTATGACTTGTATCGCCCACAACTCACTTGTGTTCTACTCGTGCAAAACATCAAACCATAGAAAAACACAGGCTCGGATGCCCTTTGTTGGGAACGAGTAATTTCAAAAATTTCCTACGCACACGCAAGATCATGGTGATGTATAGCAACGAGAGGGGAGAGTGTTGTCTACATACCCTTGTAGACCCGGCGAAGCGATCACAACGTAGAGGAAGTAGTCGACGTTCTCCTCGCGATCCGACCGATCCGGCGCCAAGCATTCGACGCCCGAGTTCTTGACACACGACAGCTCGATGACGTCCCTCAGACCGATCCAGCCGAGTGTCGAGGAGAGTTCCACAAGACGACGGCGTGCAGGACGATCTTGATGTTTCACTCGCGCAGGCTTCGCCTAAGCTTTATGACAGTATAACCGAGGTGGAATATGGTGGAGGGGCACCGACACGGCTAAGGAACGATCTCACGATCAACTTGTGTGTTCCTAGGTGCCCCCGCCTCAGATATAAAGGAGCCGGGGGGGGGGGCCGGGCCAAGGAGGCGCTACTGGGAGTCCTACTCCCTCCGGGAGTAGGATTCCCCAATCCTAGTTGGACTAGGATTCCGGAGGGGAAGAGAGAGAGGGGCGGCCCCTTCTCCTAGTCCTAGTAGGACTAGGGAAGGGGAGGGCGCGCCCACCAGGGCTGGCCCTTTCTCCTTTCCACTAGGGCCCATCGAGGCCCATTTACCTCCCGGGGTTCCGTAACCTCCGGTACTTCTAGAATTCCGCCGCCCGAACCATTCGAACTCCAAACATAGGCTTCAATATATCAATCTTTATGTCTCGATCATTCCGAGACTCCTCGTCATGTCCGTGATCACATCCGGGACTCGAACTCCTTCGGTACATCAAAATACATAAACTCATAATAAGCATCATCGTAACCTTAAGCGTGCGGACCCTACAGTTCGAGAACAATGTAGACATGACCTAGAACTATTCACGGTCAATAACCAACAGCGGACCTGGATGCCCATATTGGTTCCTACATATTCTACGAAGATCTTTGTCGGTCGGACCGCATAACAACATACGTTGTTCCCTTTGTCATCGGTATGTTACTTGCGAGATTCGATCGTCGGTATCCAATACCTAGTTCAATCTCGTTATCGCAAGTCTCTTTACTCGTTCCGTAATACATCATCTCACAACTAACTCATTAGTTGTAGTGCTTGCAAGGCTTAAGTGATGTGCATTACCGAGAGGGCCCAGAGATACCTCTCCGACAATCGAGTGACAAAACCTAATCTCAAATACGCCAACCCAACATCGCCTTTGGAGACACTGTAGTACTCCTTTATAATCACCCGCCACGTTGTGACGTTTGGTAGCACCCAAAGTGTTCCTCCGTAAACGGAGTTGCATAATCTCATAGTTACAGTGAACATGTATAAGTCATGGATAAAAGCAGAGCAACATACTAAACGATCGTGTGCTAAGCTAAGGAATGGGTCATGTCAATCGATCATTCTACTAATGATGTGACCTCATTAATCAAATAACAACTCCTTTGTTCATGGTTAGGAAACATAACCATCTTTGATTAACAAGCTAGTCTAGTAGAGGCATACTAGTGACATGTTGTTTTGTCTATGCATTCACACATGTATCATGTTTCCGGTTAATACAATTCTAGCATGAATGATAAACATTTATCATGAAATAAGGAAATAAATAATAACTTTATTATTGCCTCTAGGGCATATTTCCTTCACTTCTTTGCATTGCAATTAGCACCACCCACAACTTCAGCTCTGGGCGGCATGAAATCATCACTATCAGGGTCAGGGACATTCCAAACCATGGTTCTACAAAATGCCAAAAGAAGACGTGAGTGCAACCTGAGTGGTAATGAAGTTGCCATCCTACAAATATGTACTAAATAAGTACACAAGAAGCTGACATCTAGGAAAGTTGGTGCACAAATAAAATAATGTTGCCATCTGGTTGTCGGTCAAGTCAAGCTGACAGTGCGCCGTTTGGACAGAAATGCCATCCAAAACAACTAGGACATCTATAAAAATGTTGAGCAGGCAAAGTTGCCATCACTAGCAGATCTATTATGAAAAATCAACATAACGGTATGATAGCACTGTAGTTGCCATCCACACTATATTGCAAAAAGGTGATAAGTTGCCATCCACTGATCTACAGTCAACAGAAATAAAATGTCATCGAAACATAGTTAACACAAGTTGCTTTTCTCTGAATTTCAATCATATATATGTAAGACAGTGTAGTTGCCAGCAATGTCCACAAAGGATGTCAGAACTTGCCATCGACATCAACACGATCCACGCTAGCAACGAAAAAATATCACATATCATTGAGACATGAAAAAATGCACAATCTATCTGTTGCAAAGCAACATCATCAGTCTGTAACAGTGAAAAAAGGGTACCTATGTAGCAATAAAGCAGAGTGTACTCTGTTGTATAACAGATGGAATTGCAGATTCCGGCAAACGTGCTGATGAAAAGGTTTGGACAGAAATTGACATCCACAGCCTAGTAGACCAGATAATAAGTTGTCACCCATGGTCTAGTAGTGAAGCTAATAAGTTGCCATCTGCAAACATATTGCATCTATAATTTGCTCAAAACATACATGGCAGCAAACTGCATACGAGGTTCAAAGGGCACTGCACTAACATCAGATTTGTAGATCTAGCTTCACAACTCCATGGTTCACTCTGCTCTTACGTCAGATTTGTAAATCTAGCTTGAGAACAAAAATCACTAGTTCACTCTGATGTAACATCAGATTTGGGGATCTAGCTTAAGAGCACACCCAGAGAAAAAAAGGGAACAATCACGGACCGCACAAAAAAGTGTTGTACGCTGCAAAACCGACCTCACCGAGGAGAAGAACGCTTCGGTGGTCGTCGGAGAGGAAGTCCGCCGAGGAGGAGCTCCGGCGAGTAAGCGCTTCTACACCCAATACCTGATGGAAATTCGTCGCCACCTCGCACAAAAGCCCCGCTGGTCGACTGGAGAACTTCCTCCGGGCGAGTCAGTCGACTCGCCGCCACAGTTTGTCGGCACCCCGAACAACAACGGCGGCCGGCTGAGTTCCGTCGATCTCAAATCCCTCACTGGCGACTTGCCAGAGAGAACGAAGTGTGCGGGTGGAATGGGAACCACCCAGAGAATGGGGCCCGGGAGAGGGGTGCAGTGCGGATGGGAATGGGAGCAAATGGAGAGGGGGAAGGGGAAAAAGGGGCGCGCGGCGGCGATTTCGCCGTGGTGTATGGCAACTGCTCGGGCGGAGTGGGGGAGGAGAAGTGGTGGGCAGTTCGGACTGAGATGCAGTTATTCCGAACGGTGGTGACTGTCCTACATGGTAGCAGCCGCAGTCAAGATTCGTGCAAAACAATCGTGCGCCCATTAGCTAGTTCGGACCGAGGGGGTGGAAACGCGGACGTTCTATGTAATATTCTGGATGACATGATATTCTACATCTGTGTATTATGTGCTCCTTCTGTGAAGACACATATATAAGAGCGTTTAGACGAAAGTAGATAATTAAACACTCTTATCTATACCTACAAATAAAAGAAATAGGTATTCTTAGCCTGTCATGCTATTTTGTAGAAAACCTCCAGATGTTTCTGACATTAAACTCGTAGTACATATCAAATGTTTTTAAAATACTCATATCTTTTAAACCGTAACTCAAAATTTAACATATTATATATGTAATTTGATTAAAAAATATGTACTCTCTCTAGTGTCAAAAAACGTCTTACATTATGGACGCAGGGAGTAGAATCTAAATATGATGTTATTTTACCTGTTAACACTTTTAAAAAATACTATCTAGGCTGCAATGTTAATCAACAATGCATTATTAGTCCTTTTTTATATCGGTACTGATTCGGATTGGGGATGAACACCTCAGCAAAATCTGGATTGGACATCAGATTAAAGATAAATTTGTTAGAGACACCCAATAAATAAGGACATGCATGACAAAAAATAAAAGGACCCAATAAAGATGGGATGTCCGCTATAAAATAAATAAAAAGAAATGCAGAGGAGATCCAATAAAGATGAGATGTTGCGCTATTCTCCTATATATAAGAAGAAGAAGAAAAGGACATGCATGAAAAAAAAAGGAAAAAGAGGCATGCATGACAAAAAAATAAAAATAAAAGACAAGTTTGATAAGAAATAAATAGTGATGAAACAGGGACCAATACCTATGACATGTATGGCAAAAATTAGTGATGAAATAGGAACGCAAGTACCTGCGTCAACAGGAGATCATAAAAAATGTTATTTTCCAGACAAAAAAAACTTCTTTTATGATTAAAAAATCATGTATCTTTTTAACAACCTTTTAAATCTTCATGTATTTAAAAAAATAGCTACAAGTTCTTAGATTATAAAATATTTTTTGTAAATTAAGAGCGTGTGGAATTTTTTTTCTTCCGTGCAACGCACGGGCCTTTTTGCTAGTATTAGCTTACGAAGGGGGTACTTATTATATTTTTTCAAGTGTCTGTCTAGGACACATTTAGATGTGACATAACTATGTCACATCTAAGCTGATCTCCACTCTGTTTGTGGTCTTTTTTTTTGTCCTAGTTTTTTTATTTTTTTTAACATCAGTACAGACACAAACGCTCATATACACGCGCATACACTCATCCCTATGAACGCACACAAGCACACCCTACCCTTATGAGCGCCTCCGAAAGACTGAGCCGGCATATCATCTTGAAATTTATGAAGTCATCGTAAGCGTCAGTATTTGAATCCTGGTGGGCTGAGATATCACAGTCCCTCTAACCATCCACCCACAGGTTGGTTCGCTTTTGGTTTCTTGTTGTTGCATTATATACTTATGGGAGCTTAGATGTGACATTCTTAAAAAACATCTAGATGTGAATTAGAGAAACTGTTTTTTCAATACTGAAAAAGAGCCGACGGTTTACCCGCGGAAAAAAAGGATGGGCCTGCGACGACTCTTGTGCCCATGGTTGCCGCTTGGAGGCAAGTCTCCAACGCTGTCAGAGCGACCACCGACACGGCGCCCGGGCGCAGTCCAGAACTACTCGATTGCGAAATGATTCGGCGCCCCGCCCCCACGGCGACGGGAGCGCAGGAGCCGCAAACGGCGCTGCCGTGAGTAGTAACCCGCACGGAAACGACGCGAGGATTGTAGAAAACCGAGGAGGAGCAGGGAGCCTGCCTAGCCAGCAGCAGCATCTAGCCCTGGAGACTTTGCACGTCGAGATCTGTGCACCCGGAAAAGCTCCTTTTTCCCCAAGCTGAGGCGCTGCTGCGCGGCCATAAATTCCCATAACTCACGGGGACGCTGCCTCTGGCGCCGGTTTGAATGCGACGCATGCAAGACGATGCCGACGCGATTGATGCTCCGGTACGTAGTCCAGTCTCTACGAGTACCACTGCTAGCATCAACGGCGCCACCAACCAGGCAAGCAGTCAGTGATGGAGCTGCGTGCACACTGCTCCTCCAGTGCTGGACGCCTCCTCGTCGACGCGCGGCTCACCGCGCCCGTATGTTACGCTACTACGTGTAGCCACGTGCGCGCGCGCGTACCTTTACCCCAGCTACGTCAGCAATTTCTTCTTGCAGTAACCAGTTTTTTCTAGATAAAAGGCCATAGCCCGACTTTATAGATAAAGCCATTAGGCAGAGTTAACATAGACCCAAACAACCAGCACACGATCACAAAGTATCAACCCAGAACACCAAGAGGGATGTCTAAGTACATGGCTCCAAAGCAAGACACGCACGCAGAGCGGAGGAAGAACAGATAACTAAGCAACGCAAAGAACGCCACGGGCCCGCTTGGACTAGAGAGATGGAGATAGCGAATTTCGGATCTTGGCCAACATGGCGTCAAAAGCATCCCTGTTCTCCTCCTTAGTCAATAATCTCCACTGCTGCAGAAATATACAAGTCTTAAATAAGCAATCAGCAGGCTTAGTAGGGAAAACATGTTCGATAGTAAATTTATTCCTTGTCGTCCACAAGGACCAGCACATGGGAGCAAAGCCAAACCAAAACAATCTCCTCTGGGCCCCAACCAAAGAATTAGCCGAGGCGCGCAAGTCAGCGAAGGAGGTCGGAGCCCAGGACACATGCATCCAGAATCTGATGCAACACCAAAATAGCTTAGCCAAGACACAGTTAAAGAAAATATGAGGTGTATCTTCTCTCATTCCACAAAGAGCACAGCAGTCAGAGCCCGAACCATTACGTTTACGAATTTGATCACCCGTAGGTAAACGCCCACGAGAGGCTTGCCAGAGGATCACCTTAATCTTAGGGGGATATGAGCTCTCCAAATCCACTTGAATTTGGAGGTGGTGGAACCCGCAATGAGCTTGCTATAGAGAGATTTAACCGAGAAGCGGGCTGAGGGGGAGTGGGGCCACAAAACTGTGTCTTCCTCCTCCGAGAGCGAAGAGAAGAGGGCAGCAAGGCGCTGCCAATCTTCCAACTCTTCGTGAGAGAGAGAACGGCGCAGCTGTAGGTCCCAATTATTCGACGCAAGCTCAAAGATAGATCTCAGGGTTCGGACGGTAGGAGAAAAGAACATGGAAAGTGCTGGCCAGCGAGGAAGACCCGCACCACCAGTCGAGCTGTAACTCGTAGACTTACTGCTTCTTAACGACAAACTTGATAAGGCCTTGAAAGATAGGCCGGAGTTTCACAAGGTCCCGCTTAAATCGAGATGCCCCGGAGGCACGGCAAACATAGGACTACAGGAGGGAAGTATTTCGCCTTTAGGATGTGAACCATAGAGGCTTGTCCTGGGGGATGGTCATGATTTTCCACCACCATTTGATGATCAGACATTTGTTCATAACAAGAGTGTTAATGATGCCCAGTCCCCCAAGGCGTTTGGGCTTACAGATGAGGTCCCATTTAACCAAGCGATACTTGCGCTTGTTATCAGTCACGTTCCAATAAAAGGCCCTCTACGTTTGTCAAAACCAGCATGAGTGCCCATTGAAAGGAGATAGAATCCCATCAAGAACATAGGGAGGGAGGAGAGGCAGGCATTAATTAAGGCCACTTTGCCCGCTTGAGTGTTATATCTGCCCCTGCAGGGCATCACACGATTACCTACCTTGGTCACCACAGGGGCGAAGTCCTTGGCATAAAGTTTGTCAGAAGTAATAGGCATACCCAAATACTTAATAGGGAAAGAACCCAAAGAGCAATTTAGTAAGCGAGCCACCCTTAAAGCTTCGGTGCCTGAGACACCAGTGACAATAACTTCGCTTTTAGAAAAGTTAATCTTAAGCCTCGAGAGAGCTTCGAAACAAAGGAGAAGAAATTTGAGGTGGCCGATGCAGAGATCATTTAGTTCCACCAAGATGATTGTGTCGTCAACAGATCAAGGTGCGTAACACCTTCCGAATGAGGTGGGAACTAATCGGAGAAATATGGCCGCCACCGTAGCTTTAGATAGGATGTTAGAGAGGCGTCCGCAACGGTTAAAAAGGATGGGCGAGGCCGGTCGCCTTGCCGCAGCACCCTAGAGTTCTTAAAGAAGTTACTAATATGACCATTAACAATAATGGCAGATGGCCCCCATGACCAATCGCATGATTCGTGCACCACCCCATCAAAGCCTTTAGCTAGGAGGACTTGTCTCAGAAGCCCTAGCTATCAATCGAGGACTTTTCAAAATCTAATTTGAGAATAACTGCCTTGTTCCCAGATTTGTGAATGTCATGAACGATTTCGTGGAGACAAAGAACTGCATCCAAGATGAAGCGACCCTTGATAAAAGCAGACTGAGTATGAGAGAGGGTGCGATGGGCCACCGGGGTAAGGCGAGTAGCCAGACATTTGGCAGGAAACTTGGCGAAGTTATTGATGAGCGCGATAGGTCTAAACTGAGAAATTAAATCAGCACCCTTAATCTTAGGGATAAGAGAAATAACCGCATAATTAAGCTCGAGATATCAATCTGCCCCCGTGCAAAGAGCCTTGAATAACTTCGCAGATCAGGTTTTTAAGAATAGGCCAAAACTTTTTAAAGAAGGGGATAGAGAACCCATCCGGGTCAGAGGCAGAGTTAGGATTAGCCTTCCTAATAGCAGAAAAGATCTCCTCTTCAGAATAGGGGATCATCAAATCCGAGTTTTCCTCCGAAACCAAAGACCCCTGGGTCCAGAAGTTAGGAGATAGCATGAACCCCTGGTCAGGCTTGGCAGAGAGAATGGAAGAAAAGAAAGAGACCACATGGTTAAGTATGACGCCTTGGTCAGAGGTTCGCACCCCATCAATAATCAGACTATCAATAAGACATCTGCGCCGTCTCCCATTTGCAATCGCGAAGAAATAAGCAGTGGGGGAGTCTCCTTTTAGTAGCCAGTTGGACGAACCCCTCTGGCGCCAGTAAATTTCATTAAGCCAGTGCAGATGCATCAACGCGCGTTCAAGGGAAAACTGAAGGGACCAATCAGAATCGGAGAGGCCTGAGACATCAGCCCGAAAATCAAGGGCCTCAATCTGGGCCAGGAGAAGGGCCTTATCTCTACGCTCCTGGGCCGAGTGATTCCGGGACCATCCCCGAAGAAATTTGCGAAGTAGGGCCGAGCAGTTATGCCAATCACCCATGGGTCCAAAGGAACGATGAGGAGCAGAAAGGATGGCACTAATTTTAGAGCTAAGGAGATCACAAAAACCCTCAATAAGGAGCCAAGAAGTGTCAAGCTGAAATCTAGAAGGGGAAGAAATAGAGCGGCTCCCAGCGTCAAGAATAAGAGGGGCATGGTCCGAGCCGACAATGGCATTAGATTTAAGCGTAGCTAGCGGGAAGAGCGAATCCCAGTTCGAGCAGACAAGGACACGGTCCAAGACGGAGCGGATAGGAGATGGTTGGTGTTTGGTCCAAGTGTACCTAGATCCCATCCTAGGGATCTCACGAAGGGCACAGGAACTGATGAAGTCATTGAAAGCGTCAGCCAACGCCCACGAAAAATTATTTGTGTTCTTGTCCGCAGGAGAACGAAGCAAATTAAAATCACCACCAATCACCAAGGGGAGAGAACAGGCTTCAACTTTATTGGAAATTTCGTCCAGAAATATGGGAGAGAGGGAATGGTCGGCCGGACCGTACACAACCATAAATTCCCAAAGAGAATTGATCTGACGATGAAAAAGCACAGTGCTGGCCCAAAAGATACCATGATCAAAAGCAACAAAATCAAAAACATCCCGTTTTGACCCTAACAGAATGCCACCAGAATGGCCCGAGGAGGGAAGGAAGTTTCAGTCAAAACGATCCGCCGCGCCGATAGAAGAAAGCTCATGAGGAGAGAAGGATGATTTAAAAGTTTCGATCAAGCCTATCAGGTCAATATTGTCCCCCCTGACAATATATTTAATTTGGTCTCAGCGTCCCCGAGCGCCGAAACCTCTGATGTTCCAGAAGAGGGCTTTCATTTATAAGATAGGTTTTTAATGCGCAAACTCGACCTGCAAGGGGCCAAGCAGGATTTAAGCCGTTTATAAGCACCCTTTTTCACCAGGGAACCATCCCCACCAACCTCGCCCCCCGCCTCCGAAGCCCCAGCAGCCACAACTGGAGGGGCAGGAGGCGTTGCAGCGGCTTCCTTAGCCTTAGCCTTAGCCAAAACCGCCTGAGCCACTTCATTGGCCCTAATGAGGGCAATCAGAGAGGAAGGAGAGCCAAAATTATGATCAAGAGCAATACCCGCATCTGCGAGTACCTTAGTCGAGTGTTCATCAGAGAAGGAGGGTAGAACAAGCCTAGTAGGTGAGGGAGTATTATGGACCAACTGAGAAGGGGAAAGAGGGGTACCTGAAGCGGGGAGGTCCCGAGCCACAGCGCGCCGTGCCGCCTTGTCGACCACCCTCATGCCACTGTCACTGATCCGGCCACTCTTGCGAGCCGTAGAAGAAGGGGACCGAATCGGAGAGGACCGCACCGCAGCCGGAGAGGACTGCCCAGCCACATCGCCCATATCACCGTCAAGACGGCGGCACAGACCCGCCGCAGAGAGCTTGGTTCCCGGAGAGGCCCGACTCCGAGCCGAGAATTTGCGAACAGAGGATTTGCGCTTGGATGAGGGCACCGACGCCACACGACGCAGTAACCAGTTTTGGCGTGGCACAATACTACGAGGACAAAGATCAGCATCAACCGTCTTTCACGTACCATTTACCACGGGTAGCTGGCCTTGCCGCGGTGGCACAACTTGAAGGGAAATATCCAAATATGTATCGGCGGAACCACAAACTTTCGGTTTAGGAGCTACTACTGTCTAGTTGCAGGTTGCAAATTCGAGCCTTCAAACGCCAGCAGGGTGTCACTGACTAGACACATCTTATTTGATAGCGAACCCTCGAAATCATAGAACCCATGCAACGCTACGTAAATACAATCAACAACACGCAGTTCATCTTCATAATGATGACTTTTTTCAGAGTTTTCTAGATTTTGAGAAGCCCCCCACTTTTAGGCTGTTCTTTCATTCTGCCTATGTCTTGCTCTAAGTCATCTGACTTCCTAGATGTATCCCAACCTCTATTGCTCTCGCGTAAAGACTTTTTTTTACGCGAGAAATTCTGGGATGTGCAATTGGACATGGAAAATAGAAATACTTTTTTGGATCAACTTTGCATTGCCGGACAAAAGAAGCATGGTTTACCGGAGTTCAATGGCAAATTCATACTACGAACTTAAAACATAGTTAAAATATAAACATAACGACGAAGGGCGGAGGAAATCACCATTCCCTCGCCGGCCCCTTCCCCTTCCGGTCATTGGCGTGGCTGTGCCCCTCCTCCGTGTAGGCGTCGACGTTCGGAGGTGCGTCGTGGTCGGAACTGGAGGTGGAGCCGTCCGTCAGGTCCAAGTCGGAGCTGCACCTCATGCTCGACAGCCTGCGGAGCAGGCGTTCCTGCTCGTTCGCATGGCGGGCCGCCTTCGCCTTCGCCGCCACCTCCTTGGTTGCCTCGCGCTCCGACAACTCGATGGCGAGTCGGAGTATCGTGCCATTCTTCCAGTGGAGGCGCCGCACATCCGTCTTTGCCGTCGTCAGAGTGCAGTGAAGGGCCGACGCAAGGAGCGCCGCCTCGGGATCCACCAGCGCGCCGGCATCGCCTCCCCCTCTCCCTTGCAAGTCGCCGCTCGCACCGGGCTACAAGTGCCTCGGACTCAGTCCTCGTGCGCGCCCGCCTTGCCGTGGGCACGAGGACCCAGCGATGGCCGGGTATCACTTCCTAATTAGAGGATGGTGGAGGTGGACGGCGTACTTGGTGGAGTTATCGGTGCTGCGCGGCGGGCGAGAAGGGCCGTGGACGCTCGCCGGCGTTGCGTCGACGGGCGACGAGCGCTTAGGACGAAGATCCGCTACTGCTGGGGCCGCCTTGCTCGAGCAGCGATCCTCCTCCACGTCAATGTTCGACCCGTTGGATTCTGAACCGGAGCCACCGCTACTTCCATCGTCGGCTACTGGATCGGCGGGGAGGGGGTCGAAAGTGGACTGGACGAAGAGGGGAGTGAAGTAGAGTTCGGATTGACCGGTGTTTAGGGTTTTCTCGATGGGGGATATTTGTGGGAGCGGGGTGGACCGGGCTGATGTGGCGGACGCGCCCGAGAGCCCCATATCCGCCCCATTTTTTGGCTGGACATGGGAAATGCCGGTCAGCCTGGGCATTTGAGGCCCGTTTGAGGCGCCCGTCTTGATCAGATTTTTGTAACCGGTCACTGGCCGGGCAGGTCGCCCGGGCATTTTAGGCCGGTTTGAGGTGCTCGACTGTATATGCTCTCAGAGTTGGGGCTTCAGTGGTAAGACAAGGAGGATGTCATATTTATGACAGTACACCAGTAACCATTTCCCCCTTACAATCCTAAACTGCAACGTTTTCTTTTCTTGTAGAGAATTTTCGTGACCATTTGGCCGTCCGGAGAAGTTCAAGTACGAAATGGGAGTTTATAGAATTTTCCGGAAATAGAAAGAAATCATACATGCTCGCTGGGCTTGGGCCAGAACAAATTTAGCCCACATTCTATTTGCCCACCTCGGGCTAGCTTTCAGCAAGACCACGACTAGAACAAAACAGGAGATCACGTAATTCTCTAAAGAGAAAAAAGGAGATCATGTGCGATGCACATGCCAGTAAAACAAAACGCGTGCTGCATCGAAACGAACGGGGTTTTATCGCGAGACGAACGGACACGAACGAACGCGCCTCCTCCCTCCCTCTTCACCCTCCACGGACGATGGCTCTGCCGGCTGCCAAGGCGGCGCCGGCGACGCCTTTCTCGTCGCAGCCGCGCGGCGGAAGCGTCCTCCTCCGGCGACCTTCGTCACCGCCGCCGCCTGCCGCGGCGCTGCGCCTCGGACCCCTCTTCTGGCCGTGGCAAAAGGTCCCGACACACCAGCTCTCCTACACATGTCTCGTGCATATTTATACCGGTCGGAATGCGGCGGTTTCACATCGATTTTGCATGAATTTCATAGCGACGAGCTCGAGTCGCGCGACCATCGGGGAGCACTTCCGCTGTTTTTGATAAACATTGCGGTCTTGCTTATCCAGAATTCCAGAGCCTCAAACTATAGTAGCACTAGCGCCGTGAATTGTGAAGCAGGCATGAAGGGCTTGGTTGCAGTTTTTGACACAGCATCAGACTATCGACACAACATTGAATGGTCACACAGCACCCTATCTTCCACACTGCGTTGCTGATTTCACGACATGACATGAGCTGTGCTGAACCTACAGTACAGTACAGCTCGCCATCAAAGAACATGGCGAGTAGATGAGAGACACGAGGACAAACTTCATGTTCCGTCTGAACTCGCACACACACACACACACACACTTGTTCACGAGGGAGGAACGCGATTAGATTAGCTAGTAGCAGTAGCAGTACTTTAATCTGTGGTGTCCCAGGGGCTGCGGATCAAACGGAAAAAAGGTCCCTGTTCGTTTGGTTCAGAGCTATTGTCGATATGCATTCTGATTCTGCCGTTCCTCTTTACCGAAGCCGTGCACGGCGACCCAAAAGTTCCACGTCGCGTGAGAACGGTTAGAGGCTTGACAGAAGTTTGCTGTTGCTGTGCTTATTTTAACTCTAGGTGGGTGGAAAGCTACTGACATAGCGTCTCTAGTAAAATTGGTTGATAGCACCTCTCGAGAAAAGGAGAAAAAGCGTTGGTTGATTCATCAGACCACCGTCAAAACAAGCAGAGGGTTAGTTCACCTGATCAGCTCTTATCCCTCTTCCACAATGTCCTGATGGACCAGAGCAACATTGAACTCTTAACAAGTGCAGTGTCCAGAAATTTGTAAAGCAAACTCGCTAATTGTTCTTGTTTGTATGCTCACATGACAGTCTGAACCATAACATGCAACACAATCTTCAGAAGAAAAAAAATGAGGACTGTACAATTAGTACGTTAGGTTATCAACTCTTGTTCACTGAATTCTGCTCAAGGAAACATTGCTGTTTCACAAATGTAGGTGAAAGTTGGGCCCCTTTCGGTTTCCCCCATGGGTTTTGGAACATGGGCATGGGGCAACCAGCTGCTCTGGGGCTACCAGGAAAGCATGGATAGTGAACTGCAGGAGTGTTTCAATTTGGCTCTGAAGAATGGCATAAACCTTTTCGACACCGCCGACTCTTATGGAACTGGGAAGTTGAATGGCCAAAGCGAAAGGCTGCTCGGCAAATTTATCCGCGAGTGCCAAGGTTTGGATTGTTGGATAGCATAAATTGCTTTAAATGAATTCAGCAACCGTGAACCGATACTTGTTCTATCATTTGTACGGCTTAAAATTTATGAGACTTTCTATGCCCTTGTATTGTCACAGGGCCAATAAAGTCTCCAGATGATGTGATTATCGCAACTAAGTTTGCCGCGTATCCTTGGCGACTAACGTCAGGCCAGTTTGTCAACGCCTGCAAGTACAACTCCAATTTGTGTGCTTAATGTACATCAGCCATGTTTCCTTTTGTTCAACTCCATTCAGTGGATTTGTGCAGAAACATATAGCTCACTGGGACGGAGCATATCTGAGCAGTTACATTACCTTGAGCTTCTAATCACCTTACCGAGTGCCTCTTTTGCAGGTCGTCATTAGAAAGGTTACAGATCGACCGGCTCGGAATAGGGCAGCTGCATTGGTCTACCGCGAACTATGCACCTCTGCAGGAGCGCGCTCTCTGGGACGGTCTAGTTGAAATGTATGACAAGGTTGCCATTTTTTCAGGCATATCATATCATGCCATCGATATAAGTTTCTGAATTCCTTTCTGTGCAGTGCACACCCAGTCCTACATATGTATGATTTGACTATCATTTCTTCAGACACATAACTGGCCAAAGTTTCTGAATTATGATTTGTGCAGTGCACACGCCATGCTACGTTTCCTATCATATATTTGACTGGAACTTTGTGGCGTTTTCAGGGTCTTGTCCGGGCCGTGGGTGTGAGCAATTACGGGCCGAAGCAGCTTCTGAAGATCCACGGCTACCTAGCATCCAGAGGTGTTCCCCTGAGCTCAGCTCAGGTAGCTGCGAGAAAATGGCTGGCCGTGCATGTTCGGCCTATTGGGCCTAACTATACTTCTCGTTCAGTGTAGTTATGCCTCAAACTTACTGTGAATGCAGGTGCAGTTCTCGCTGCTGAGCATGGGCGATGAGCAGATGGAGCTGAAAACCGTGTGCGATTCCCTGGGTGTTCGTCTCATCGCTTATAGCCCTCTTGGGTTGGGCATGCTCACCGGGAAATATGACGCCTCTAACCTTCCAAATGGGCCAAGGTAATGCCGATGGGTGACGAGCAAATACGCCGTTTCCCTTTTCTGAACTTGCATTGCAGTTGATGAGTGTATGTTCTTCTCCTTCTCAACATATCCTGCAATGCAGATCTGTGTTGTTCCGGCAGATTCTTCCTGGGCTGGAATCCCTGCTGTCTTGCTTGAAGAGTATTGCCGACCGAAAGGGCAAGACCATGTCCCAGGTACGTATTTTCCTAAGTGCAGAACGACTTTGGAGTGACCCGGATTTTGCTAAATGATGAGTCTGTCAAAGCAAGGAGTCTTTTTTACATAGTAAATGCAGAGTTCTTGTGGCTTTAACCTTCCAGGATATGTTAGGAAACCATAATGCATGCCGTAATTTTACATCTGGTTTTTTCTTTCGATCAAGGAGTTTTATTAAACACTAAGAAGGATGACAATCATACTGTAAAACATCAGTAAGAAAAGCAGGAATGAAGTCCATCCAAAGACATCACCTTCTAGTGCTGCTAGCCTGTTTTGCACGTCTGAGAGCTGCCTCATTGGCTTCCCTACGAGTATAACTCAACACACCTACCAAAAGCTCCTCCCAATTCTTGAATCTCTACGAAAATTGCAGCTTCTTTTCCTCGTTTGCTAACAATAGCTTTGCACGAGATACGGCATGTCTGGGACGTGCGTGTAGCTAGGAATGTGAGGCGGTTTAGGCTGCAGGTGGGCACAGGCATTAGTCGGCAAGATCAAGCGCATCCCACTTAGGCCCTGTTGGCTTCAAATCACATGTGGATTAGCTTCACTCGCAGAATTTGCTTTACCACTCAAGTACGCTTGGACGTGCTTCAGGCTGTTAGAGTATTATATATATAGCCATGTAACCTTCCGTATTTACCCTATTGTCTAAAGGGTTTCCTGCATATATTCCACATCTGTACATGTATATATACTGGCATATGGCCTCCTGAAAATACAAGTTGCATATTTACTAACACAGGCAACAACACTCAAAAGGGTCTGGATCTAGATTCAGCTTCAATAGGAAAGACAATTACAAATAGTTGTTTGTTTCCGTTTCAAATTTTTTCCTACAAAAATCTGCTGCCTAAGGCCTTGTACAATGTTAGATGCTTAGGAAGGTGCTTAAAAAAATAAACTGAATTTTTCAGAAGCATAAGCGCCTATTTTTACAGAAGAGACGCCTAATTAAGCGTCTATCCTGTACAACTAAACACCAATGCTTAAGAAAACTCTGCTTTATTTCTGTAAGCATATTCCCTAAGCACCTTGCATTGTGCAAGGCCTAGAGCTGAAACAAACAGAGCAATACGTTTCATGGGAGCCCATGGTTATGACAAAAAACTTGTGGGCTGTCCAACTCAGCCCACCAGAGCCCATCTGCCCCACATATCAACATATCAGCCACTCCACATGCGCTGGCCTACTCGGTAATCGGAGGTGTTGTGAATCGCTCCATGCGAGCAACAAGCCTCACGCCGCTCGGTCATCAGGTCACGTCCCTAGCTGCTAATGGGCCTGGGTCAGCGCTCAAGTCAACTCCAGCGAACGAATGAGCGATCGTCGAGTGAGCGTATGTGAGTTATTTTTCAAGTTGTTTCATTTGCATTTAATAAAAATCATGAATTTGACAAAAATATTCTCAACTTTTCTAAATGCACACGGATTCAAGAAAGATCATGAATTCAAAAACTATTCACAAATTCAATAAAAAATGAAATAAAAATGTTCACAAATTAAAAAATATTCATAAATTTGAAAAATAATCATAAGTCCAAAAATCATGAATTCTAGAAATGTTCAAAAATTAAAAAATATTCATGAATTTAAAAAAATGTCCGTGAATTCAAAAATAGTTCGTGAATTCAGAAAAAATAATAAGAGAGCAAAACTAAAAGAGAAACGAACAGAAGAAGAAACACAAAAAAACAGAAATTTAAAACCAAGCAAGAAAACAAAAAAGTGCATAAGAAACAAAACAAAGAAAGAAAACAACCATCCAAAAGCTTCGCAAAACCTATGGTGAAACTTCCCAAAACGAGTCAAGCGCTTAGTTGGGAGCGCTTGCCCGCTAACGAACCAGCCCACCGGAGGTGGTATATGGGCACTGCGGGTGATACATGTCGCAACATGCAATACAGATACATAATATTAGTGGTGAGGCGATAATTCGTATATGATGTGCTTTGCGTCAAAGTGTCATCCCTTCACACATGAGATTGAGCAAGCGGCAGAGATATGGCCGGCCCATTTGTAGAGAAAGAACGTAGTACCGGATCCGATATTGGTAACCTTTTGAAAGGTTCCTAATATGTTTTGGAAAACTTCTCCCGATCCGGTTTTCGTTTTTCTAATATTTTCTTTTTTTATTTATTTTATGTTTTTTCTTTCTTTCCTTTTTGGTTTTTCCGAGCCTTTTCCTCCTGCTTTTTCTTTATATTCAAAAATTCAAAATTTACAAATATATTCTTGTTTTCGAATATTGGTTGGATTTTTTTAACGTTTCATTTTCAAAATTTGTTCACAAATTCAAAAACAAGTCGGGTTTTCAAAACAAAGTGTTTCCAAATATTGTGTTGAAATGTCCACTAATTAAAATAATTTTCTATAAATTCTAAAATGTTTGGAATTTCAAAAAACTTCCCTGTTAAAAAACAAATTCAAAAAAATGGGATTTTTTCTAAAATGTTCATTGTTTTAAAAAAATGTTCATAGGTTAGAGGGTAATAGATAGGGGCGACACAACTGACAAGGTTTTGCACCGCCAATGAGCGAGACTTCCTCAAACAAATTCACGGTACTTAGATGGTCACATGTTGGTTCCTCTCTCCCATGGTATGCCTGTGACCTAGTGTGAAAAGTGATACACTCCAATCAAAGTCACGACCACCGCCCACGACGTTTTGCTTGTTTCTTCACCACGACCAAGCTCCCAATGACAGACAGTGTCTTTGCCCATGTTTAGTGGGATTGTACTTGCCCACCAAGCCCACCTACATATTGGGTGGGCTCCCCGCTATAGGCCATGTCAGGATCAAGTGGATTGAGGTGTGATATCCACGGGCGGTTCCACATCTAGCCTAAGAGGTGGTCATGCTCTTGCGGTCTTGCCTCGTGTCAGTTTTTTTTTTGTAAAGAAGCTATCGTCTAGCCTCTGCATTGATTGATGCACATACCACATTCTTTTCTACTCCCTCTGTACCGAAATATATGTTGTTGGAGTACTCCAGCGACGGAGGGAGTATTTAATGATGCCAAGTAAAACGCAAACATCGACACTGAACAAATAGGCAAACATAAGACCGAAGGCCATTCAAATAGAATCTGCTTGCAGCATTATCTCCAAAATTCCACCAAAACCCGATTACATGTGACTGAATAACGACAAGTGCACTACCGCTAGCTAGAGTTTTCTAGAAGAGACTGTAATTCCACCAAAACCCGATTACATGTTAGAAAACCATGTGCATGCCGTAATTTTACATCTGTTTTTTTTTTCAATCAAGAAGCTTTATTAAACACTACTGTAAAACATCATACGGTAAGAAAATCAGGAATGAAGTCTATCCAAAGACATCTCGTACTAGTGTTGCTAGCCTGTTTTGCACATCTGAGAGCTGCCTCATTGGCTTCCCTACAAGTATAACTCAACACACCTACCAAAAGCTCCTCCCAATTCTTGAATCTCTATGAAAATTGCAGCTTCTTTTCCTCGTTTGCTAACAATAGCTTTGCACGAGATACGGCATGTCTGGGACGTGTGCGTGTAGCTAGGAATGTGAGGCGGTTTAGGCTGCAGGTGGGCACAGGCATTAGTCGGCAAGATCAAGCGCATCCCACTTAGGCCCTGTTGGCTTCAAATCACATGTGGATTAGCTTCATTGGCAGAATTTGCTTTACCACTCAAGTACGCTTGGACGTGCTTCAGGAAATTGCATTGAAAAGGGTCCAGATCTAGATTCAGCTTCACTGGCAAAGACAATTACAAATAGTTGTTTGTTTCAGTTTCTAATTTTTCCTACAAAAATCTGCTGCCTAAAGCTGAAACAAACAGAGCCTTAAAACGTTTCATGGGAGCCCACGTTTATGACAAAAAATTTGTGGGCTGTCCAACTCAGCCTACCAGAGCCCATCTGCCTCATATATCAACATATCAGCCACTCCACATGCGCCGACCTACTCGGTAATCGGAGGTGTTGTGTGGGAAATTCTATTTAACGCTCTTTGCGTCAACTGCCGGCGCTTCGCATACGCGAGCGACCGCTATGCGATGGGCCGGCCCAGTTGAGCGTACAATCGCAACAGCCAGCCGGTTTTGGGAACCTTCTAGAAGGTTCCCCGAACCGGTTTTTTGTTTTTTTACTGGTTTTCTGTTTTCTTTTTTTGTTTCTGTTTCTTTTTCCTCTTTTTATTTCTATTATTCTTTTTGGTTTTCTATTACTTTTTCTTTTTTCCTTTTCAAGGTTATTTTATCTTTTTAAACTAAGTTCATGTTCCAAAATTGTTCTTAGATTTTGAAAATGTTCCTGCCTTTAAAAATGTTCAAAATTTAAAAAATGGTTGTTTTAAAAAATTGTTCATAAATTCGAAAAATATTTACGATTTTCAAAAAATGTTCTTGTTTTCGATAAAATGTTGCGAATGTGTTTGTTCAAAATTTTCAAAAAATGTTTGGGAGTTAAAAAAATGTTCGTGATTTTCAAAAAATGTCCTTGCTTCTAAAAATGATAAAAATTCCAAGAAGATCATTTTTTCCAAAAAAAATTGTTCGCATACATTTTTCAAAAAATGTTCGCTTATTCAAAAAATTGTTTGTGTTCTCACAAAAAAAGTTCGGAATAATTTCTGCTCCAAAATTTCACAACTTTTCAAAAACTGTTCCCGTTTCAAAAAGTGTTCATGTTTTCGTTTTCTGAAGTTTCAAAAAATGTTCCCTTGTCAAAAATTGTTCAGAAATTTCAAAAAAAATGTTCATGTTTTGCATATTTTTGTCGGGAGTTTAAAATGTTCGTATTTCCCCAGTTCTGTTTTGAAATTTGAAAAAATGTTCTTGTTTAAAAAATTGTTCCTGATTTCGAAAAATGTTAATTATTTTCTAAAACATTTCTGTTTATAAAAAACCATTCTGAAATTTGAAAGGTATTCGCGTTTCAGAAAACACTCATTTTTTCTTAAAAAATGCATTTGAAATTACGAAAATAATTCGGATCTGCCCTGTGTGTTGGTTCTTAAAGATTGACGCTGCTATCTTACTAGAAAAGATCGCTAGCTCAGCTGGTCGCGAATCCTAGTTTGTAGCACGAGATCCCTGGTTCGGTTCCCTGCAAAGTCGTTTTTTCTTGGAGGTACAATACATGTCCGCTGGCGGGTACTGGGCCAGCCCAGCCGGAGGCCGTCTGTGCGAAGCCACCACACTTTGCCACAGAGTGCGGCGTATAGGAGGTCTCGTGTTGTGTATCGCTGCATGCGAGCAACAAGCCTCACGCCGCTCGGTCGTCAGGTCACGTCCCCAGCTGCTAATGGGCCTGGGCCAGCGCTCAAGTCAAGCGAGCGTCGAGTGACCATAATATTAGTAGTGGTGAAGCGATAATTCCTATATGATGTGCTTTACGTCAAAGTGTCATCCCTTCACACATGAGATTGAGTGAGCGGCAGAGATATGGCCGGCCCATTTGTAGAGAGAATGCAGTACCGGATCCGATATTGGGAACCTTTTAATTTGAAGTCTTTTCTTTTCCTTCTTTTTTGGTTTTTCTGTGCCTTTTCCTCCAGTTTTGCTTTATATTCAAAAATTCAAAATTTACAAATATATTCTTGTTTTTTAATATTGATTGGATTTTTTAATGTTTCATTTTCAAAATTTGTTCACAAATTCAAAAAAGGTTTGGGTTTTAAAAAAAAGTGTTTCCAAATGTAGTTTTGAAATGTCCACTAATTAAAATAATATTCTATAAAGTCTAAAATGTTTAAAATTTTGGAAAACTTTCCCGTTATAAAAAAACACAAATTCAAAAAACTGGATTTTTTTTCTAAAAGTGTTCCCAATATCTAAAAATCTTCATAGGTTAGAGGATAATAGATAGGGGCGACACAACTCACAAGGTTTTGCACCGCAAACGAGCGAGGCTTCCTCAGACAAATTCACCGTAGATGGTCGCATGCTGGTTCCTCTCGCCCATGGTATGCGTGTGACCTCGTGTGGAAAGTGATACGCCCCAATCGAAGTCACGACCACCGCCCGCGGTGTTTTGCTTGTTTCTCCACCACGACCAAGCTCCCTATGATAGTGCCTTTTTGCCCATGCATAGGCCAACCCCAGCGCGCGACCCCATCAATCCGGGTGCGTCCGTTTGGGGCAAAATGGACATACCAGACGGCCCAGCGCGCGGGTGCAAACGGACTTTTTGCCCGTTTTATGTCCGCTTTCGACCCATCCCCGGCCCAAGTTTGGGCCGCTTTTGAGGTGAAACAGACAGTGCGCGGACAGGCGGGACACGCGCACTTGTCCTCCCATGGCCCGCCCGTCGGTGGCAAAGCACACGCCCGGCGCCCTTTTCGCGCCAATTCCCCAAACCTCCCACGCCCCGCCTCCTCCGCCCACCACCTCCCACGTCCACGCCTCCTCCCCCCACCACCTCCCACCATGGTCGATGCCCCATCAGATTCTCGACACCACCGTCGACCGCCCGGAAAGGTGAAGAAGAAGGCGACCAAGGGTCCAAGGAAGCAGCGGTCGGAACTCACGCTGGCGGAGCTCGCGAAGTTGGACGTGGAATCGGCCAAGAGGAGGAACCCGGAGGGCGGTGGCCAAGGGCAAGAACGCTGCGGCCAGGTTCGCCGCCGAGCGCGCTGCATTGGAGGTCGCATGGCACAAGGCCGACGTCGACGAGAAGGAGGCAATCGTCAACAAAGCCCACACCCTCATGCTTGGGATTTGCCGTCCGACGAGTTTCTCAGCAGCGCCCGTCGGCCCGGCCAGCACAGGCTCGTCGGTCGCCCGGCCTCCGCAGTGCCCCTTACCGACGTCGCGGACCACGCCTTTGTCGCCCGGTTTTCCTCCACCAAGGTACGAAGGCCAGAACCGTTTCTCGGGGTCGCCAGACGTTGGCGTGATCGCGTCGTCCATCCCATGCCCCTCGGCTGTCTTCGATCTCAACGTCATGCCGGAGTCCAGCAGCGGCGGCCGCCCGTCCGTTGAGATGCAAAGAAAGCAAGCATGGCCGCCGTCTACGGCCACCTTGTCGTCGCCCCGTGTCCTGTTCGGCGAAATGTCAACACCAATGCCAACGGTCGACGACCCCTTCAACAACCAGTTCATGGAGGATGTCATCTATGAGGGTTGTAGCGAGGCCTTCTAGATGGGTGGTCATGGTGATGCCTACGATCCCGAGACCGAGAGTCAGGATGGCCGCGGCCAGTACGTTGCCGATGAAGACATTGAGCCCCACGACCATGGTGACTCGTGGCATGAAGATGATGACATCTATTGCGAAGGTGAAGGTGATGAAGAAGAGGAAGGCATCAATATTGGGGGCGAGCATTGTTCATCGACGAGCTCACACAAATAGCGGAAGCATAAAAAAGGAAGAAGAGCATTCGTACGGGATTATACCCACAAGAGGAGGACAAGTTGATTTGCCAAAGTTGGATAGAGATTGGCCAAGATCCGAGGATCGGTGTGCAACAAAAGGGACTTGTTTTTTGGACAAGAGTTCACAAAACATTCCATGAAAGAAAGTTGTTTCCACCCTACCAATTTACGAGCGACTATGGCATCACCTCGATTCAAAAGAGGTGGTTGTTCATCCAATAAGAATGCAACAAGTATTGTGTCGCACTTGAGAGCGTTGAAGCACGTCACGTGAGTGGTCTCGGCATTGGGGACATGGTATGGTCTCTTATCTTTCGTTGCTACGGCCATGACTTTGGCCTTCGTGTAGGGGAACGTAGTAATTTCAAAAAAAATTCCTACGCACATGCAAGATCATGGTGATGGCAAAGCAACGAGAGGGGAGAGTGTATGTCCACGTACCCTCGTAGACCGTAAGCGGAAGCGTTATCACAACGCGGTTGATGTAGTCGTACGTCTTCACGATCCGACCGATCCAAGCACCGAACGTACGGAGCCTCCGAGTTCAAGACACATTCACTCGATGACGATCTCCGGCCTCGATCCGGTCGAGCTCGGAGATGAGTTCCACAAGACGACCGCGTGGTGGCGATGATGATCTTCTTCCGCAGCAGGCTTCGCCTAAACTCTGCGACGATATTACCGAGGTGGAATATGGTGGAAGGGCACCGCACACGGCTAAGGAACGATCCGTAGATCAACTTATGTGTCTATGGGGTGCCCTTGCCCCGTATATAAAGGAGGAGGGGAGGCGGCCGGCCTTTAGGGCGCTTAAGGAGGAGGAATCCTCCTCCTAGTAGGAGTAGGATTCTCCTTTCCTACTCCTACTAGGAGTGGAAGGAAGGAGGAGAGGAAGGAAAGGGGCGCCGCCTCCTAGTCCAATTCAGGACTAGAGAGAGAGGCGCGCCCACCCCGGCCGCCTCTCTCTTCCCACCTAGGCCCATGTGGCCCATTAACTCTCCCGGGGTTCCAGTAACCCCAAGACTCCGTTTTCTCCGAAAACTCCGGAACCTTTCGGTGTCCGAATATAGTCATCCAATATATCAATCTTTATGTCTCGACCATTCCGAGACTCCTCGTCATGTCCGTGATCACATCCGGGACTCCGAACAAACTTCGGTACATCAAAACTTATAAACTCATAATATAACTGTCATCGAAACCTTAAGCGTGCGGACCCTACGGGTTCGAGAACTATGTAGACATGGCCGAAAACCATTCTCGGTCAATAACCAATAGCGGGACCTGGATGCCCATATTGGTTCCTACATATTCTACGAAGATCTTTATCGGTCAAACCGCATAACAACATACTTTGTTCCTTTGTCATCGGTATGTTACTTGCGAGATTCGATCGTCGGTATCCAATACCTAGTTCAATCTCGTTATCGGAAGTCTCTTTACTCGTTCCGAATACGTCATCTCATAACTAACTCATTAGTTACATGCTTGCAAGGCTTATAATGATGTGCATTACCGAGAGGGCCAGAGATACCTCTCCAGGCAATCGGAGTGACAAAACCTAATCTCAAATACGCCAACTCAACATGTACCTTCGGAGACACTGTAGTACTCCTTTATAATCACCCGATTACGTTGTGACGTTTGGTAGTACCCAAAGTGTTCCTCCCAGTAAACGGAGTTGCATAATCTCATAGTTACGAAACATGTATAAGTCATGAAGAAAGCAATAGCAGCATACTAAACGATCAAGTGCTAAGCTAACGGAATGGGTCAAGTCAATCACATCATTCTCCTAATGATGTGATCCCGTTAATCAAATGACAACTCTTTTGTCCATGGCTAGGAAACATAACCATCTCTGATAAACGAGCTAGTCAAGTAGAGGCATACTAGTGACACTATGTTTGTCTATGTATTCACACATGTATTATGTTTCCGGTTAATATAATTCTAGCATGAATAATAAACATTTATCATGAAATAAGGAAATAAATAATAACTTTATTATTGCCTCTAGGGCATATTTCCTTCACTTCGGCCTTCTATATGTTTGCATGTCCAATTGTTGTTGATCGTGTATGCATTTCAATCTTTGGAAGCATTCAAGGCCCGGCACAATGACAAGCCATTCACTCTTACGCATTGTTGGACGCTCATCAACAATTGCCCTAAGTTCAAAGATCAATACCGCGAACTTCAAAGGAAGAGAGGCAAGAAGATGGTCGCGTTGGCCGGAGGTGGAGATGGTGAGGCGTTGAAGAGGCCAAGGGGCAAGACCAACTCCAAGATGGACGAGAAGCGTGATGCGTCATTCTTTGCCTTGCATGAGACATTGCACGGCATGATGCCTCAAAAGGATGTGAGGGACGAGAAAAGACGATAAAGCAAGGAGGACCAAATGAAGCAATACCTGGAGCTTCAAAGGAAGAAGCTTGAGATGGAGGAGGCGGCCAAGAAGAGGAAGATCGACATGGAGGAGGCGTCTCGACAGAGGCAGCTCGACATCGAGGCCGCCAATGCCGTGGCCAGGCAGAGGCAGCTCGACATCGAGGCCACCAATGCCGCAACAAAAGCAAAAGAGGTGGCGCTAGCGATCATGAGCGTCGACATGAGCAAGATGAGCGAGAACACAGGAGCTGGTTCGAGGCCCGGCAGAAGGAGATGTTCGACGCTGACAGCCTGAACTAGGTGGTCTGTTTGGCCGTGGCCGTTCTTTTTGGAGGTTGGCATGGGGTGCCAGCCACTGGCTGTGTGCCGGCGACAAAACTATTCATTTGGAGGTTGGTTGTGTTGCCGGCGAGGTCGTCTAGGCTGGTTGTATTGCCGGCGAAGCCGTGTAGGTTGGTTGTGTTGCCGGCGAGGTCGTGTAGGCTGGCATGAACTACGGGTCGTGGTTATTCGAATATTTGCGTTTGAAAAAGGAGGCGGACGAGGATCGTCCGTAGCGTTAAGCGACGGCCACCGCATTTCGAGAAAGACTTGAAACAACCTCATCGCCTCTACCCAAATGCATGTAATCCGCAAAAGCGGACATCTGTTTGGGGTCGTGCGCTGGAGTTGGCCTTAGTGGGATTGTATTTGCCCACCAATCCCACCTACGTATTGGGTGGGCTCCCCAGTATAGGCCATGTCAGGATCAAGTGTGATGTCCATGGGCGGTCCCACATGTAGCCTGAGAGGTGGTCATGCTCTTGCAGTCTTGCCTCGTGTAGGTTTTTTTTTCTTTGTAAAGAAGGTAGCCTTTGCATTGATTGATGCACATACAACATTCTTTTCTACTTCCTCTGAACCGAAGTATATGGCTACTCCAGCAACATATATTTCGGTACGGAGAGAGTATTTAATTATGCCAAGTAAATGTCAGACATCGACATTGAACAAATAGGCAAACATAAGACCCAAGGCCATTCAAATAGAATCTGCCTGCAGCATTATCTCCAAAATTCCACCACAAACCCGATGACATGTGACTGAATAACGACAAGGACACTACCGCTAGCTAGAGTTTTCTAGAAGAGACTGTCCTGCGTTGGTCAGTGTAATTTGCCATTTGCATATATATATTACAAATCTGATTTTTTTTTACACTGATAAACAAAGCCTGACGCTTGACTGAACGCAGGTGGCTATAAACTGGTGCATTTGCAAAGGCGCAATCCCCATTCCCGGCGTGAAAACAGTCAGACACGTGGAGGACAATTTGGGTGCGCTCGGCTGGAAGCTGAGCCCTGATGA
The DNA here is from genome assembly GCA_021437245.1 of Aegilops speltoides. Taxonomy (NCBI): domain Eukaryota; kingdom Viridiplantae; phylum Streptophyta; class Magnoliopsida; order Poales; family Poaceae; genus Aegilops; species Aegilops speltoides. The sequence goes on from CM038141.1 coordinate 276,130,096, forward strand.
GATCTCGGACCTGGAAGCCGCGGCGATGGAGTGCCCCAAGAAGATGGTTCAGAACATATTTCAGACCGCATGAGCAAACTGGAAACTGCAGTAACGCCAATATTAAACATGACAGCAACCTGAAATAAAGAGCAGAGTTCAGTTCAGTTCAGAACCTTCGTTTTGTGCAGATGCTTTCTCTTCTCTGCCTAGTTCAGAGTTGAGTTCAGAGACATACCATTGTAAATCCTTGACTAGATGTCTTAGCTGTATGCTGATTACCGAAACAGTATTCTGGTATTGGTATGGACAGAAACTAGCCACGGTAAATGTGGAATCGAAACGTGCGAGCGAAAGGAACAATCGGGATGGCAGTTGACAAATCATCACTGACAGAAAATTACGACAATTTTATTCCGATAACACATGCATGATGCGTCTCGCAGTACGCTCCCCAAAGACTACTAATCAGGCGTGCTGCTTAACACACTGGCATGTCCATCCATCTGATCAGGTCCAGATGGCGCTTAACCGTACTTACTTAGCTAGTAAATGTAGGAGCATATAATATATTACACGCCATGGGGCATCAGGGCTTGGTGGTTTTACGGAGCCTCTTCCGTCGTCAGACGGCCTTGCCGTACTTGGCGGCGGCGGCGGGGGTGTCCTGCTGCTGCATGAGCGCGAGGGCGCGCTCGAACTGCGCCCAGCGCTGCTCCAGGGTGCCGTTGTAGCCGACGGACATGCGGATGAGGCCCGGGGAGATGCCGGCGCGGGCGCGGTCCTCGGGGTCCATCTCGCTGCTGGTGCTGTTGCCGGAGCAGGACATGAGGGTGTCGTAGTAGCCGAGGCTGACGGCCATGAGGCCGAACTGGGTGGTGTTCTGCAGGTGGTACATGAGGCGGTTGGCGCGCTCCTCGGTGCCCATGTCGAGGCACAGCATGCCGCCGGCGCCGTAGCCCGGGTTGCCCATGGCGCGCAGCCGGGCGTGGTGCGGGTGGTCGGGGAGGCCCGGGTAGGTGACGCGGAGGCCCTGGCGGCGCATCCGGGCGGCGAACTCGGCGGCGCGGCGCGAGTGCTCCTGCATCCGCAGCGGCAGGTGCGGGAGGCGGCCCGCCAGCTCGGACGCCACCTTGGCGTTCATCGTGGGGCCCAGCAGCATTAGCGCGCCGTCCTGCAGGTCCATCATGGAGTTCACCAGGCTCGCCGGCCCGCAGATCGCACCTGGAATTCTCAACATTTGTTAGTACAGTTATAATTATTATTACTTCGTGCTGCTGCGTTCGTCTTTGGTAGATGGCGCTAGGCACCAAAAGCGCAACCACAAGATAGCATCGTCACCGTGGAGCGATGCCATGCCAGGACATTCACGGGTTGGCAATTGTTACGGTGCTGGTGGCAGAGGGACGAAGCGGACGAACAGCTCGCTCGCGCAATGATAGAACCAGATGGCGCGAAAACGCGCAAGCAGCCGAAAAAGGACGACCCCGTCGCGTGCGTCGTCCATGGACCGTGGAGGGCTAGCGGGCAGCTGAGGCTCCATCATTCGCGTCCGGCCGCGAAACGATCGACGGTGGTGGTGGCATGCGAGGGAGCGTACGCGTGCACGGCCGAAAACGGGTTAGGTGGGTCACTAGCTAGAGATAAGTAGCTGCTGGCTACAGACGACTACTCGTAGTACGTACGTGTGAGGGTGAGCATCGCTGACTCATCGCTTCGTCCTTTTGGGCCTTGTCCCCACACGGGCGTGGCGACCACCTTGCGTGGGGTGGGGTGCAACAGTGAGAGGCGTCCGTGTCGAGAGCCTCTTTGCATCTATGCATGCTCCCTTCAAGTGATGGTCGGCCACCGGCAGTGAATCACTACCCGCTACTGAATTGTGCTTCTAGAGTACTCACTCCCTACAAAAATGCACTATAAATAAGCCACCCTTTTTTTGAGGCAGAGGGAGTATCATTTTGTACCAAAATATCCATGATTGTACTATCCAGTGCCTGTAAGGTAGCCGCTGCAGATTTGGTTAGGGGGTTGGATAGTGCTTAATCTAAATAGAGCACGTGTTTGTGTCCACAGTTAGGCATAAGTAATAGTACTACTAGTATTATATGACCAACTATATAAAGGCACTAAGGATTATAAGGCACTAAGGATTACGATTCAACTAGAATAGTATCCATGTTCTATGCACAGCCCCGGGATGTCCTTTTCCATTCGTCCCGTGTCTCAGGGCATTCCATGTGAGCACTGCTGCTTTGAGCGTAGCTAGCCCCACCATGCATGGTCGCACGTACCATCTGTTTGTGTGTGTGTAAAGTGATGCTACTGCCGTAGTTTTTTCCTAACTTGCAGAACTAATGACACGTCCGGACAACGATAGTTTGACCGTTAATTCCAAACAAAGCAATGCTATTCATACGTAGTACTAGTACTAGTTTTACAAGAAACTTTACGCGCCAGCTAAATAAGATGACGGTTGACTAAAAACGTGGGGTAGTTGCGATCCAAAATAAAAAAACTACTAGGTACGTATGGACTTTGTAGAACTTATAAGTCGGGGAGATAGGATTGCATGCGTGGGATATATACGTGGATCGTTCTAAGCAACAGCTGTTGCCGTTCCTTGTCTTTGCATGCGTGCATGGAACATGCAACATAACCTGGGAGTCCGGGATGTGCGTCCTTACCGGCGATGATGTCGGCGCCGCCGCTGATGAACTTGGACACGCTGTGGACGACGACGTCGGCGCCGAGCCGCGCGGGCGAGACGACGACGGGGGTGAAGGTGTTGTCCACCACCAGCTTGGCCCCGGCCTCGTGCGCCACCCGCGCCAACATCGGGATGTCGGCCACGGCCAGCGTCGGGTTCGACATCGTCTCCACGTACACCAGCCGCGTCTCCCCCGGCCTTATGGCCGCGCGCACGGCCGCCTCGTCGTCCGTGTCCACGAACGTCGCCTGCACGCCGGAGGTGCGCGGCAGGAACCGGGACAGCAGCGCGTGGGTGCCGCCGTACAGGCAGCGCGACGCCACCACGTGCCCGCCGGCGCCCACCAGCTGCATCACCACGCAGGAGATGGCCGACATGCCGGACGCCGTGCAGTAGGCGGCCTCGGTCCCCTCCAGCGCGGCCATCTGCCGCCCCAGGGCCAGCACCGTCGGGTTGAAGTGGCGGCTGTAGATGTACAGGTCGCCGCGCTCCGGGCCCAGCTCCCCCGTGAAGAGCCGGCGCATGGTGTCCGGCTCCATCACGGTGAACGTGGCCGAGGCCTCGATGGACATGTTCACGCCGCCGTGCTCGCCGAACTCGTGCCGGGCTGCGGCCAGTGCCGCCGCCGGGTCGGACTCCCGGCGGCGCGCCTTGGGCGCCTTCTCCTCCGTGCTGCCGTTGTCGTCGCCGAAGCCGTCGTTCTGCGGCGACGGGCGCTTGAGGAGGGTGAGGGGCTCGGCGGCGGCGAGGACGTGGGCCATTGGGATCGTAGGACGGATGACTGGATGTTCTTGCAGAGAAGAGAGCGCGAGCGAGATCGATCAAGAGCGGTGTGGGGAAGCCAGCAGGGGACGGTGCCAATTTATAGCCGATGATCAGGAATTCAGGATCTGGCAGGTACAGTAGTCCGGAGTTGGGAGAGCTGCGGAGCCGTGAACGTGGACAATACCGGCAGAGGATTGGAAGGAGGAACGTGCCGGGGAAAAAAAAGAACGTACGTTCTTTGTACTCCCTCCGTTCCAAAATAAATGTTTTAGAGTGTAGATTCACTCATTTTGCTCGTATGTAGTCACTTGTTGAAATCTCTAGAAATACAATTATTTCGGAACGGAGGGAGTAGTAAATTGTAACGTCAATAACAATGCATGACAAGTGTAATGTTGAGCATTTGTGCCAAAAGATCCGGAATCGTGACGCATGCATCATGTTTTACTTCCTCCAACCTATTATGTATGTAGACGTAATTTAGAGTGTAGGTTCACTCAGTTTGCTTCGTATGTACTCCTAGTCAACATTGAAAACTCTTATATTTCTCCGTGAGTAATGAGAATTTTTTTTCCTCATGCAGAAAAAAATCTCTTATGTATTTAATGAGTAAGGGAGTAAATTTTATGGGACAGTTTGTAACAGCATGCCAGGCTAATTTTGCCCTTTAACCGGCCGGCCAGGGTGAATATGTACGTACAGCAAACCAGGTTCAATGCACTTATGTTGGGCGGTGAAAAGAGACGGCGTCCATGTTCAATGAACCGAAACGCAGGCCTCCTATACTAAGGCGACCATTACTAATAGCAGTCAAAATTGGCCGCCATGCGTGCTAATTCTGGTACGTACTCCACAAAGATAGACGATTCGTGCAGATTTCGAATGAATCTGGCCGTGAATCTTCCCAAATCTGGCAGCAAAAGTGAGCATCCGAAGGCAAACCGATGCTGCGTCTATCCGCGTCTGGGCTCGCCACTTTTTAGATGGATGCGTTCCATCACGATCACGGGGCCATGAGTGTTTGACTGATCCTAGCTGGCCCATCGACAACAAGGCAAAATCGTGTTCAACTTCTCCTTCCAAAATCCAAACCAAACGTATCGACGTGCGTGTAATCACGTAACTGTACAAGTTTTTCTTTCCCTTCTCCTCTTGAACGACGAACTCGATCACAGCCACAGGTTTGGCAAATTTCGTAGTATAGGTTTTCTGATAGGAAATTGTAACGAGCGATCAGGGGGGGCGACCCTGAACTGCACTAGGTGTGATGTCGCAGAATAAGCAGTGGAATGTTTTATGTTGGAACGTGCGGGGGATCAATTCAGACAAGAAGTAACTGGCGACACGTAACGCGATCGACATTAGTGGTTGTTCTGTCGTTTGTTTTCAAGAAACTAAGCAAACTTCTTTTGATATTTCTTTTGTTAGGCAGTTCTGCCCTAAAAAATTTGATATGTTTGAATTTGTGCCCTCCGTGGGGAATTCCGGTGGCCTTATTACAGTATGGATGAGCTCGATTTTCTCTGGCGTTGCGATTTTCTCTGAAAGTTTTGCACTCGGCGTCAAACTCACCTCAACGCAATCTAACGATTCGTGGACGTTAGTTAATATATATGGGCCATGCGCTGATCCAAATAGGTCGATTTTCACTACCTGGCTATTCGATCTTGACATTCCTCATAGTGAAGATTGGCTCATCCTCGGTGATTTTAACTTCATTCGGGCGCCTGACAACCGTAACAGAGGAGGGGGAGATGCTAACGATATTCTTCTCTTTAATGAACTCATCCGGAGGCAGTCTCTCGTTGAGCTACCAATCAAAGGGCGTTTGTTTACCTGGAGTAACATGCAATCTGACCCGTTACTTGAGCAGCTCGACTGGCATTTTACTTCAGTTAAATGGGCAGCCAAATATCCTAACACTGTTGTTATGCCCCTGGGTAAGCCCACATCAGAATGTCCCTTGCTATGTGAGCATCCAATCCAAAATACCCAAATCCAAATTATTTCGCTTCGAAGATTTCTGTATTAAGCAACCAGGATTCTTTGATGTGGTCAAACGATCCTGGGCCAAACGTTGCTATGCTCAAAATGCAGCTGCAGTTCTCTGCAAGAAACTGAAAAATCTGCGCTACAACCTCAAACAGTGGAGCAAGAAACTGCCCAAGCTCTCGATGCTGATTGACAACTGCAACAGATTTCTCTTGGAGATTGATGGTTTAGAGGAGAGGAGAAGGTTTTCTGTTCCTGAGGCTAATTTCAGGCTGATTTTGAAACATCATCTCCTTCACTTTCTAGACTGCAAAAAAGCATATTGGATGAAGCGTTGCACTGTCAGACACTTCAAGTTTGGCGACGGCAACACAAAATTCTATCACAGGGTGGCCACTGAACGCTATCGAAGGAACAACATTGCTTCGCTGAGACTGGCTGATGACTCGGTTATACATGATCATATGGGTAAAGAAGCTGTTCTCCTTCAAGCATTCAAAGAAAGACTTGGATGTTCCAATCAAACAAGCATGGAATTTGACTTGAGAAGAATCATCAAAAAGGTGGAGGGGCTCCAGTCACTGTCCGTTCCTTTTACCCGACAAGAAATTGATCAAGTGGTCAAAGAGATGCCAGCTGACCGTGCTCCAGGCCCTGATGGCTTCAGTGGCAGCTTCATTAAATCATGCTGACATACAATTAAGGACGACTTCTATCATTTCTGTTTTGAGTTTTATGCAGGTAAACTAGACCTTGAAAGCCCGAACACGGGGTTTATCATGCTCATCCCTAAAGTCCAATCCCCTGAGACTGCAAATGACTATCGCCCGATAACTCTGCTGAACTGGTGTCTTAAGATTCTGACCAAACTCCTCGCGAACCGCCTGCAACGTGTTATTCTTAAGATCATCCACCGAAATCAATACGGCTTCTCGAAGGGTCGATCGATCCAGGACTGTGTTGCGTGGGTGTTTGAATTCATTCGCCAGTGCCAAGCGTCGGGGAGAGAGGTTGCTATTTTAAAGCTCGATTTTGCTAAAGCATTCGATACGATAGAACATGCCCCGATGATGGAGATCATGAGGTGTATGGGTTATGATGATCGATGGCTTGGATGGATCAACTACCTGTTTTCGACGGCCAAGTCCTCTATCCTCCTCAATGGAACCCCAGGCAGGCAATTCTTCTGCTTGCGTGGCGTGCGCCAAGGAGACCCGCCGTCTCCTCTTATATGATCTCTAGCTACCCATTCCTTCTTCTGAAGCAGACTATCCTCTTATTCAGTACGCAGAGAGGCTGGTCCTTAGAAGCCCGATCACAATTACAATCATACCATCATAGGCTAGCTCTTAGGGTTTAGCCTCTACGATCTCGTGGTAGATCTACTCTTGTACTACCCATATCTTCAATATTAATCAAGCAGGAAGTAGGGTTTTACCTCCATCAAGAGGGCCCGAACCTGGGTAAACATCTGTGTCCCTTGCTTCATGTTACCATTAGCCTTGACGCACAGATCGGGACCCCCTACCCGAGATCCGCCGGTTTTGACACCGACATTGGTGCTTTCATTGAGAGTTCCTCTGTGTCGTCGCAACAGGGCTTGATGGCGTCTCCGATCGTCAACAACACGGTCCAGGGCGAGACCTTTCTCCCCGGACAGATCTTCGTGTTTGGCAGCTTCGCACTGCGGGCCAATTCGCTTGGCCATCTGGAGCAGATCGACAGCTACGCCCCTGGCCATCAAATCAGGTTCAGAAACTTGAACTACACGGCGGATATCCACGGAGACTTGATCTTCGACGGATTTGGGCCCGCGCCAAGAACACCGAGCAGTCACGATGAGCATGGCCTGGACCTTCTATCGAACAACACTCGGGATTTCACCCCTGCAGTAGCCCCGGACTCAAATCAGGAGGAGGCTGCGTTGCCTAGGAACGAAGGGATGGACCCTGCCCCGCAGGCCGTACACTCATCGGCGTTGGAGCCGAACACAGCCGCACGCCGAGGAAGCTGTGTGACTCGGTCCCGGATTTGTATCCGATTGTAGGTCCGATCCAAGGCGCTCCGATCCCACCAAGCCTGGTTGGGCCACGTAATGGAGTTCACGCTGCAGACATCTTCCAGACTCGCCTTTGGCTACATGCTAAACTCATTAAAAACTCTCTTGACAGAGAATTCGGGCGAACTATGCCCGACTCGAATGGGAAGCAGGCGACGAAGAAATTCGTTACCCACCCACCACCCACTTCATAGCCACGGTTGATGATTTAACAAGCGTGCTTGACTTCGACTCAAGGCATCGGACGGTATGGACGGCGATGCAGGAGAAGATTTAGAATTTACGGGGTACCGGACTTCCGCCTCGTCACACGACATATACATGGTGGATACGCCCAAGGAGGACGACGGTGACAACCCAGAAGATAAAACCCCCGGGCAAAAGCCAAAGCCACGGCGCAGACGCCGTTCCAAGTCCAGCAACAGTAAAAACATCAGCAAGAGCGCCAGAAGGATCGATACTCCGGTCAACCCCGAAGGCAACAACGACCATACGGAACCAGCGATGGAGCAGGACGAACCAGGTCACGCCGAACACAGTTCGGAGCAGACGCCCGAGGACAATGATCCAGAGGGGCGAGCTCATCAAACCGGCTCCGGACAAGAAGACAGTCCGGGCGATGATGCATTCATCATTCCAAAAGAACGCGTGGAACGAGAGAACCTCCACAGAAAGCTTATGGCGACAGCGAGTAGTCTGAAGAAGCAGAAGCAACGGCTCAAGGTCGCACAGGAAACGCTCAGCCGCAGATGGAATAAAGTGCTAGACACTGAAGAAAGATATTGTGATGATCGCCATACAAAGAGCTATCCAAAACGCAAGCTACTGCCGGAATTTGACGACGTGGCCGTTCCACCAAAGACTAATACAACCAGGAGGCCCAACTTACCGCTCCACAACCACAACAGAATGGCCACCGACGCCGCGCGTGATCTACGCGATCACCTGGATGAGAAGACCAGCGTAGCTAGGTCCATCTACGGACCTAAAGGACACACCCCGGCGAGGGACTATGGTCACCAAAACGATCACACCAACCAAATACCAGTTCGGAATAAACACCGAACACAACAACAGCCGACGGCATGCCACAGTACGTCCAAATACAGAGGGGCTGCTCACCCCGTGTGCTTTACTGATGAAGTACTGGACCATGAATTCCCACAGGGCTTTAAACCTGTTAACATAGAGGCATACGACGGAACGACAGACCCAGGTGTCTGGATCGAGGACTTTATCCTGCACATACATATGGCTCGTGGGGATGACCTCCACGCCATCAAATACCTCCCCCTCAAACTGAAGGGACCAGCTCGGCACTAGTTGAAAAGCCTCCTCGAAAATTCAATTGGGAGCTGGGAGGAACTCGAGGACGCTTTCAGGGCCAATTTTCAAGGGACTTATGTCCGGCCTCTGGATGCTGACGATTTAAGTCACATAATCAAACAACCCGGAGAGTCTGCCTGCAAGCTTTGGAACAGATTCCTCACTAAGAAGAATCAAATTGTTGATTGTCCGGATGTCAAAGCCTTAGCGGCATTCAAACATAGCATCCGTGACGAGTGGCTCGCCAGACACCTCGGCCAAGAAAAGCCTAGGACAATGGCAGCCCTAACAAGCCTTATGACCCGCTTTTGCGCGGGTGAAGATAGCTGGCTAGCCCGTAAAGGCAACAGCGACCCCAGCACATCCGAAATAAGGGATGGCAACGGGAAGCCACGGCATAATAAAAACAAACGCCAAAACAAGGAAGAGAGCCCGGATAACACAACGGTTAATGCCGGATTCAGGGGCTCCCGACCTAACCAGCAAAATAAGACATCTAAAGGCAAGTAAAGAGGACCGTCCGGTCGAGCAGAGTCTGGATAGACTATACCAAATTCATGGCACCCGACAAACTGCGAACCACACGCCTGAGAGTCTTTGGGTCTTCAAGCGGCCGCAAACTAAATGCCGAACACAAGGGAAGGGAAACACCAAGTGAAGATGAGGATGAACCTCGCCAGCCGAACACTGGGGGACAGAAAAAATTCTCGCCAGAGGTTAAAACAGTGAATATGATCCACGCGACTCGCACATCCTTGAGAAGGCACGAACACGCCCATAAAGATGCGCGCGATATAGAGCCCATCGTACCCACACCTAACTATTGGATGTCTTATCCGATCACCTTCGATCACCCGGATGGCCGAACTAGTATTCGACGCGAAGGATCAGATGCCTTGGTGCTTGGCCCAATAATCGACGGATACCATCTCACCCACGTCCTTATGGACGGCGGCAACAGTCTCAATTTAATATATGAGCACACTGTCTACGGGATGGGGATAGACCCATCCAGAATCAGGAAGATCAACACCACCTTTGAAGGGGTGATATGCTACATCTCGAGCTTGCGTTGGTTTTCCCCGAAGAGGAAGGGATGATGCAGCACAGTAGCGTAAGTATTTCCCTCAGTTTTTAAGAACCAAGGTATCAATCCAGTAGGAGGTCACGCACAAGTCCCTCGTACCTGCACAACACGATAGCAACTCGCAACCAACGCTTAGGGGTTGTCAATCCCTTCACGGTCACTTACGAGAGTGAGATCGATAGAGATAATATTTTTGGTATTTTTGATAGATAGATGCAAAGTAAAAAGTAAAGGCAAAGTAAAAACAAAGCAAGTAAATAAAGTGATATAGATTGATATGATGAGAATAGACCGGGGCCATAGGTTTCACTAGTGGCTTCTCTCAAGAGCATAAGTATTCTACGGTGGGTGAACAAATTACTATTGAGCAATTGATGAATTGAGCATAGTTATGAGTATATCTAGGCAATGATGATGTATATAGGCATCACGTCCGTGACAAGTAGATCGAAACGATTACGCATCTACTACTATTACTCCACTCATCGACCGCTATCCAAAGATGCATCTAGAGTATTAAGTTAAAAATAGAGTAACGCCTTAAGCAAGATGACATGATGTAGAGGGATAAATTCATGCAATATGATAAAAACCCCCCATCTTGTTATCCTCGATGGAAACAATACAATACGTGCCTTGCAACTCTTTCTGTCACTGAGTAAGGACACCGCAAGATTGAACCCAAAGCCATGCACTTCTCCCATTGCAAGAACTACCAATCTAGTTGGCCAAACCAAACGGATAATTCGAAGAGACTTGCAAAGATAACTCAATCATACATAAAAGAATTCAGACAAGAATCAAATATTTTCCATAGATAACACTGGATCATAAACCCACATTTCATCGGTCTCAACAAACACACTGCAAAAAGAAGATTACATGGAATAGATCTCCACGAGAGAGGGGGAGAACATTGTATTGAGATCCAAAAAGAGAGAAGAAGCCATCTAGCTACTAGCTATGGACCCAAAGGTCTGAAGTAAACTACTCACACTTCATCGGAGGGGCTATGGTGTTGATGTAGAAGCCCTCCGTGGTGGATGCCCCCTCCGGCGGAGCTCCGGAACAGGCCCCAAGATGGGATCTCGTGGATACAGAAGGTTGCGACGGTGGAATTAGGTTTTTGGCTCCTCGTCTGATCATACGGGGATACGTAGGTATATATAGGAGGAAGGAGTACGTCAGTGGAGCTCCGAGGGGCCCACGAGGTAGGGGGCACGCCCAGGGGGGGCACCCTCCACCCTCGTGACCGCCTCGTGGCTTTCTTGACGGAGGGTCCAAGTCTCCTGGGTCTTATCTGATGAGAAAATCACGCTCCCGAAGGTTTCATTCTGTTTGGACTCCGTTTGATATTCTGTTTCTTCGAAATACTAAAAAGGCAAAAAACAGCAATTCTGGGCTGGGCCTCCTGTTAATAGGTTAGTCCCAAAAATAATATAAAAGTGAAAAATAAAGCCCATTATAGTCCAAAACAGTAGATAAAGTAGCATGGAGCAATCAAAAATTATAGATACGTTGGAGACGTATCAAGCATCCCCAAGCGTAATTCCTGCTCGTCCTCGAGTAGGTAAATGATAAAAAAGAATTTTTGATGCGGAGTGATACTTTGGCATAATTTCAATGTAAATCTTCTTAATCATGGTATGAATATTCAGATCCGAAAGATTCAAGACAAAAGTTCATATTGACAAAAAAATAATAACACTTCAAGCATACTAACAAAGCAATTATGTCTTCTCAAAATAACATGGCCAAAGAAAGTTATCCCTACAAAATCATATAGTCGGCTATGCTCCATCTTCCCACACAAAGTATTTAAATCATGCATAACCCGATGACAAGCCAAGCAATTGTTTCATACTTTAACATTTTCAAAACTTTTTCAATCTTCACGCAATACATGAGCGTGAGCCATGGATATAGCACTATATGTGAAATAGAACGGTGGTTGTGGAGAAGACAAAAAGAGGGAAGATAGTCTCACATCAACTAGGCGTATCAACGGGCTATGGAGATGCCCATCAATAGATATCAATGTGAGTGAGTAGGGATTGCCATGCAACGGATGCACTAGAGATATAACTATATGAAAGCTCAACAAAAGAAACTAAGTGAGTGTGCATCCAACTCGCTTGCTCACAAAGACCTAGGGCATTTTGAGGAAGCCCATCATTGGAATATACGAGCCAAGTTCTATAATGAAAAATTCCCACTAGTATATGAAAGTGGCGAAATGAGAGACTCTCTATCATGAAGATCATGGTGCTATTTTGAAGCACAAGTGTGGTAAAAGGATAGTAGCATTGTCCCTTCTCTCTTTTTCTCTTTTTTTTTATTTGGGCCTTTTCTCCCCTTTTTTTATGGCCTCTCCCTTTTTTTTTATTTTCGTCCGGAGTCTCATCCCGACTTGTGGGGGAATCATAGACTCCATCATCCTCTCCTCACTTGGGACAATGCTCTAAAAATGATGATCATCACACTTTTATTTTTCCTTACAACTCAACAATTACAACTTGATACTTAGAACAAAATATGACTCTATATGAATGCCTCCGGCGGTGTACCGGGATATGCAATGAAACATGAGTGACATGTATGGAAGAATTATGAAATGTGGCTTTTGCCACAAATACGATGTCAACTACATGATCATGCTAGCAATATGACAATGATGGAGCGTGTCATAATAAACGGAACGGTGGAAAGTTGCATGGAAATATATCTCGGAATGGCTATGGAAATGCCATGATAGGTAGGTATGGTGGCTGTTTTGAGGAAGGTTTATGGTGGGTGTATGATACCGGCGAAAGGTGCGCGGTATTAGAGAGGCTAGCAAAGGTGGAAGGATGGGAAAAAGTGCGTATAATCCATGGACTCAACATTAGTCATAAAGAACTCATATACTTTTTGCAAAAATCTAGAAGTTATCAAAGCAAAGTATTACGCGCATGCTCCTAGGGGGATAGATTGGTAGGAAAAGACCATTGCACGTCCCCGACCGCCACTCATAAGGAAGACAATCAATAAATAAATCATGCTCCGAGTTCATCACATAACGGTTCACCATACGTGCATGCTACGGGAATCACAAACTTCAATACAAGTATTCCTTAAATTCAAAACTACTCAAATAGCATGACTCTAATATTATCACCTTCATATCTCAAAACAATTATCAAGCATCAAACTTATCTTAGTATTCAACGCACTCAAAAGAAAGTTTCACATATCTTGAACACCAAGTATATTAACATTAAGCAAATTACCATGCTATTAACGACTCTCAAAATAATCTAAGTGAAGCATGAGAGATCAAGTTTCTTTAAAACAAATCCACCACCGTGCTCTAAAAGATCTAAGTGAAGTACTAGAGCAAAAATATCAAGCTCAAAAGATATAAGTGAAGCACCATGAGCAAAACTATCAAGCTCAAAAGATATAAGTGAAGCACTATAAGCATTCTAACAAATTTCAATTCATGTATGGCTCTCTCAAAAGGTGTGTACAGAAAGGATGATTGTGGTAGACTAACAAGCAAAGACACAAATAATACAAGACGCTCCAAGCAAAACACATATCATGTTGGTGAATAAAATATAGCTCCAAGTAAATTACCGATGGAAGTGGATTTAAAGAGGGATGCCTTCAGGGCATCCCCAAGCTTTGACTTTTTGGTGTCCTTGGATTATATTGGGGGTGCCATGGGCATCCCCAAGCTTAGGCTCTTGCCACTCCTTGTTCCATAATCCATCAAAAGAATTCACCCAAAACTTGTAAACTTCACAACCCAAAACTCAACAGAAATCTCATGAGCTCCGTTAGAGAAAGAAAACAAAAGACTACTTCAAGGTACTGTAATTAACTCATTATTTATTTATATTTGTGTTAAACCTACTGTATTCCAACTTCTCTATGGTTTATAAACTAATTTATTAGCCATAGATTCATCAAAATAAGCAAACAACACACGAAAAACAGAATCTGTCAAAAACAGAACAGTCTGTAGTGATATGTAACTAACGCAAACTTCTGGAACTCTACAAAATTCTACCAAAATAGAAAGTCCTGGAAAATTTGTTTATTGATCAGCAGCAAAAAGAATCAACACGAAAGCACTCTCCAGTAAAAAATGACAGCTAATCTCGTGAGCGCTAACGTTTCTGTTTTTCAGCAGAATCAAATCAACTATCATTGTAGGTTATCTTATAGGTCCTACTTGGCACAAACACTAATTAAAACATAAAACCCCATCCAAACAGAATGGAGATGGATTATTTATTTCTAAACAGAAGCAAAAACAAAAAACACAAAATAAGATTGGGTTGCCTCCCAACAAGCGCTATCGTTTAACGCCTCTAGCTAGGCATAAAAGCAAGGATAGATCTAGGTGTTGCCATCTTTGGTAGGCAATCCATAAGTGGCTCTCATAATAGATTCATATGGTAATTTTATTTTCTTTCTAGCGAAGTGTTCCATGCCTTTCTTTAAAGGAAATTGGAATCTAATATTCCCTTCCTTCATATCAATAATTGCACCAATCGTTCTAAGGAAAGGTCTACCAAGAATAATAGGACACGAAGGATTGCAATCTATATCAAGAACGATAAAATCTACGGGCACATAATTCCTATTTGCAACAATGAGCACATCATTAATTCTTCCCATAGGTTTTTTAATAGTGGAATCCGCAAGATGCAAGTTTAGAGAGCAATCATCAAAATCACGGAAATCTAGCAAATCACATAAAGTTTTGGGAATAGTAGAGACACTAGCACCCAAATCACATAAAGCATGGAACTCAAAGTCTTTAATTTTAATTTTAATAGTAGTTTCCCACTCATCATAGAGTTTTCTAGGGATAGAAACTTTCAACTCAAATTTTTCTTCATAAGATTGCATCAAGGCATCAACCATGTGTTCGGTAAAGGCCTTATTTTGACTATAAGCATGAGGAGATTCTAGCACGGATTGCAACAAGGAAATACAACCAATCAAAGAGCAATTTTCATAATTAAGTTCCTTGAGATCCAAAATGGTAGGTTTAGCAACATCACGGTTTTTTATTTATTTTAATCCCACTTTCATCAATTTCATCATCAAGATCTAGAAACTCCGAATTCTTAGAACGCCTTCTAGGTAAAGGAAGATCATATTCAGATTCATCAAGATTCATATTGCAAAACAAAGATTTGATAGGTCACAAATCAATAACTTTTAGATCTTCATCTTGATTTTCATAGGGATTAGAAGAACATGCTTTAATAAAGGCATCTTTGGAAGCACGCATCCTAGCGGTTCTTTCTTTGCACTCATCAATGGAAATTCTCATGGCTTTGAGAGTCTCATTGATATCATGCTTAGGAGGAATAGATCTAAGCTTTAAAGAATCAATTTCAAGAGAAATTCTATCAATGTTCCTAGCCAAATCATCAACTTTAAGCAATTTCTCTTCAAGCAAAGCATTAAAATTCTTTTGTGAATTCATAAACTCTTTAACACTACTCTCAAATTCAGAGGGCATCTTATTAAAATTTCCATAAGAGTTGTTGTAGGAATTTCCATAATTATTAGAAGGATTACTAGGATAAGGCCTAGGATTAAAATTCCCTCTATAAGCGTTGTTTCCAAAACTATTCCTACCAATAAAATTCACATCCATAGATTCATTATTATTCTCAAGCAAAATAGATAAAGGCATATCATTGGGATCAAGAGGAGTATTTTTAGGAGCAAACATCTTCATAAGTTCATCCATCTTTTCACTCAAAACATTTATTTCTTCTATAGCATGCACTTTTTTACTAGAAGATCTTTCGGTATGCCATTGAGAATATTTAGCCATAATATTATCAAGCAATTTTGTAGCATCTCCTAACATAATTTCCATAAACATGCCTCCCGCGGCCGAATCTAAAAGATTTCTAGAAGCAAAATTCAATCCGGCACAAAAATTTTGTAGGATCATCCATAAATTCAAACCATGAGTAGGACAATTGCGAAGCATCAATTTCATTCTTTCCCAAGATTGGGCAACATGCTCATGATCAAGTTATTTAAAATTCATGATACCGTTCCTAAGAGTGATAATCTTTGCGGGAGGAAAATACTTAGAGATAAAAGCATCTTTGCACTTGTTCCAAGAATCAATACTATTTTTAGGCAAAGATGAAAACCAAACTTTAGCACGTTCTCTAAGTGAAAACGGAAATAACTTCAATTTGACAATATTGTTATCTGTATCTTTCTTCTTTTGCATATCACACAAATCAACAAAATTGTTTAGATGAGTAGCGACATCTTCACTAGGAAGGCCGGCGAATTGATCTTTCATAACAAGATTCAGCAAAGCGGTATTGATTTTACAAGACTCATCATTATTAAGAGGAGCAATCGGCGTACTAAGGAAATCATTATTATTGGTATTCAAGAAATCACACAATTTGGTATTATCTTGCGCCATGGCAACAAGTAATCCAACACACAAGCAAACAGAAAGGCAACGAAAAAAGGCAAACGGGAAAGAGAGGAGATTGGGAAAGAGAGGGCAAATAAAACAACAAGGGTGAAGTGGGGGAGAGGAAAACGAGAGGCAAATGGAAAATAATGTAATGCGAGAGATAGGGATTGCGATGGGTACTTGGTATGTTGACTTTGCGTAAGCCTCCCCGACAACGGCGCTAGAAATCCTTCTTGCTATGTCTCGAGCTTGCGTTGGTTTTCCCCGAAGAGGAAGGGATGATGTAGCACAGTAGCGTAAGTATTTCCCTCAGTTTTTGAGAACCAAGGTATCAATCCAGTAGGAGGTCACGCGCAAGTCCCTCGTACCTACACAACACGATAGCAACTCGCAACCAATGCTTAGGGGTTGTCAATCCCTTCACGGTCACTTACGAGAGTGAGATCTGGTAGAGATAATATTTTTGGTATTTTTGATAGATAGATGCAAAGTAAAAAGTAAAGGCAAAGTAAAAACAAAGCAAGTAAATAAAGTGATATAGATTGATATGATGAGAATAGACCCGGGGGCCATAGGTTTCACTAGTGGCTTCTCTCAAGAGCATAAGTATTCTATGGTGGGTGAACAAATTATTGTTGAGCAATTGACAGAATTGAGCATAGTTATGAGTATATCTAGGCAATGATCATGTATATAGGCATCACGTCCGTGACAAGTAGATCGAAACGATTCTGCATCTACTACTATTACTCCACTCATCGACCGCTATCCAACATGCATCTAGAGTATTAAGTTAAAAAGCAGAGTAACGCATTAAGCAAGATGACATGATGTAGAGGATAAATTCATGCAATATGATAAAACCCCATCTTGTTATCCTCGATGGCAACAATACAATACGTGCCTTGCAACTCTTTTGTCATCGAGTAAGGACACCGCAAGATTGAACCCAAAGCCATGCACTTCTCCCATTGCAAGAACTACCAATCTAGTTGGCTAAACCAAACGGATAATTCGAAGAGACTTGCAAAGATAACTCAATCATACATAAAAGAATTCAGAGAAGAATCAAATATTTTCCATAGATAATACTGGATCATAAACCCACAATTCATCGGTCTCAACAAACACACCGCAAAAAGAAGATTACATCGAACCACAAGAGAGGGGGAGAACATTGTATTGAGATCCAAAAAGAGAGAAGAAGCCATCTAGCTACTAGCTATGGACCCGAAGGTCTGAAGTAAACTACTCACACTTCATCGGAGGGGCCATGGTGTTGATGTAGAAGCCCTCCGTGGTGGATGCCCCCTCCGGCGGAGCTCCGGAACAGGCCCCAAGATGGGATCTCGTGGATACAGAAGGTTGCGGCGGTGGAATTAGGTTTTTGGCTCCTCGTCTGACCATACGGGGATACGTAGGTATATATAGGAGGAAGGAGTACGTCGGTGGAGCTTCGAGAGGCCCATGAGGTAGGGGGGCGCGCCCAGGGGGGCGTCCTCCACCCTCGTGGCCGCCTCGTGGCTTTCTTGATGGAGGGTCCAAGTCTCCTGGGTCTTATCTGATGATAAAATCTCGCTCCCAAAGGTTTCATTCCGTTTGGACTCCGTTTGATATTCTGTTTCTTCGAAATACTGAAAAGGCAAAAAACAGCAATTCTGGGCTGGGCCTCCGGTTAATAGGTTAGTCCCAAAAATAATATAAAAGTGAAAAATAAAGCCCATTATAGTCCAAAACAGTAGATAAAGTAGCATGGAGCAATCAAAAATTATAGATACGTTGGAGACGTATCATGATACCAGGCATTGAAGCCTACAACAGGGGCTCCATCATACTGGAGGTAACATTCGGCTCTCCAGGCAACTCCAGAAGCGAAGAACTACTCTTCATCATCACACCCTTCGAAAGCAGCTATCAAGCACTTCTTGGAAGAACGGCCTTCCCCCCGCTTCAACGCATTGCCGCACTATTGCTACCTTACACTCAAGATGCCCGGTCCACGTGGCGTCATCTCCATTAGCGGAATAACAGAGCTCTCTTTGCGCACAGAGGAACACGCGATGGCCCTAGCGGCAGGGCTATAAGCGACCTCTAACAAAAAAACATGACTAGTCGTTAAGACCACATACACGGTTAGACGAGTCCGGCAGCCCATATCGAACCAGGGCACCATATATGTAATCCTATAGCGGATACCAGGGGCTATAAACACGTAGTAAGGCCCCACACTTGGCTCAACCTTATTGGCAGGCCAACATCTTACACTTTACTATCCATCGCATACTTACGTTGCACTCTCCTACGAGTTTCCTTCTTCCGCAGACAACGTTCGCGCGATACCCTTCCAGGATGCGGCACAACAGAGATAAAGGCGCAGACGTGCAGCAGGGCCCCGTCCAACAGGTTTCTTTTTAGATTAAGCCCCTGTGTAAACCTTTTCTATTGCCTCTTGTTGCTTAACCATCCCATGGGTTCCATACCCACAGAGGATACTGCCGTTTTTGCCATATCGCCACGACAGATCAACACACGTACCTGGAAACACAGGGTTTATAATGAATGGGCATTCTTGAGCCCATCATCTGTTATAAAGTCCGAATACCTTCGGGAGTGTTCGGCGTCACGAGTTTGGCCTTATATGCATCAGCTCCGAATCATGTCTTTGGTCAAATGTTGGGTTTGCCCGGCTCCTGGGTTTGCCGCCTTACGTTTCGTTATTATCGGCTAAGGCAGCCAAAGGAGAACTACTGCGATTGTGCCCTGGTTATTTCGGATGAGCACCTCAGTAGAGAAAGCCGAAAACTGACTGTCATGATGCAGCGAGAGACTGTTCAACCACTCGAAGACTCACCGGAATCTCTAGGATTCCTCCGCATTAACGAAGGGCCGTTTCCGGCCATGTACGTACGCGCCCGTATTCGGATGCATGCGAAGGTACAAGGGGCTACATAGTAGCCCCAACGTTAGACCCCCGTGGCTAAGCGAAAGTGATACAGCTATATAGTCCGGTTGCCTAGTTCGACGTGTGATCAGCTCCTTCATGGACCAAGATGTTGGATCAAGTGTGACTAAGCATATTTTTTGCGAACACCCCCGCATTGTATGCGTGGGGGCTGAAGCCAACGACTGCTAACTTTCGGATTACACATATATATATAAATATAAATGGCCGCACAGGGGACACAATCATATTCTCAGGCAAACAGTATAAATATAGTCTTATAATCAAAATAAACATTGTTTTTACAATGATTCGACTCATCACTCGAACAAGACATTCTTCGAGCACTGCGCCTCTATTAGGCGGGCACCCTCTGTGACCTGTGCCAAGCAGTGCTCGGACGGATATTGGCCACCCACCGGATCCTGGGCCGCTATAATAGTGGCATCCATATCTGTCCAATAGGCTTTAACGCGGGCAAGAGCCATCCGTGCACCTTCTATGCACGTCGACCTTCTCATGGCATCGATCCGGGGCACGGCCCCAAGGAATTGTTGCACCAAGCCAACGTAACTGTCCGGCTTAGGCCCCTTAGGCCAAAGATGGTCTATTACAGACCGCATTTGCAAGCCCGGACAGCCGGTGGAACTCCGCTACAGCAGCCATCTTGTCACTTAACGGCAGCGGGCGAGTGGGAGCATGAAATTGCGACCAGAAAAGCTTCTCCACTTCCTTATCACCTTGATCTTTGAAGAACTGGGCGGCGTTAGCTGTACTCTTCGCTAGATCCGCATATGCGTCCACCGGACTCCAGCGTCCATCCAAGGGAGCGTACTTCGGATCGAAGAACTTCGTCCGCAGCAATAGGAGCCCCCAGCCGCGATTTTACCGGCCTGTTGAAGCTCCTCCCGCACACCCCTGAGCTCGGTCCGTATTTCCTTGGTGGCATTCCGTGCCTTGCTCAGGTCGGCCAGTTTATCCTCATGCTCCTTTTTCAGGAGCTCATACCGGTCAGCGACATTTTTTAACTTAACAGCCATTTCAGCTATCTTTTCCTCGCTTCGGCGATGAGCAGCCTGTTCAGCCCTCAATTCATCGGCCGCCTTTAGGGCAGCCGCATTGCTCACCTGAGCTTGTTCCTTGGCTAGAGCAAGCTCCGCCCTTAGGGCCCCCACGGCAGCAGCACCATATGCAGTCCGAACATATTACATTAATATATGCCACCTTAATATTTTCCTATACAAAGGAAGATAGGGCACATACCTTGTGATTTATACAGCCGCTCATTCACCAGCGTGATATCGGCATCAATCGACCCAATTTGCCTCGTCAGTTCGGCAACTTCTACAAACGGGCCGGCGGCCGGACCCACAGGTACCTGCACATATTTACAACACAAATTATTGGTTTATGATCCCCCGTTTGCCGCCTAGGGCGGGCAACCAGAGTCTCAGGGGCTACTATCCATATGGTGTATTCTTTACTACATACCTCAAAGCCTCTGAGCAGGCTTGTAAATGCTTCATTCAAACCGCCGGTAGCGGATGAAATCTTTTGGAGCACCGCGCTCATTAATGAGCGGTGCTCCTCCGAGATCACAGCTCACTCCAGTAAGCCCGTCATTACGTTCGACCGGACATTGAACTGCGCCGGACCCTTCCCATCGCCACTCGTGGGAGCCAAACACCCCGGGCTTAGGGGGCTAACGCATTGACTTCCGGCTCGGCAGATCCGGACTCCTCCATGACGACACCTCGGTGTCACCCGCGTTATGAGACGGAGAGGTACGTGGGGTCTCGCTCTCCATCATCTCCAGAGGAAGATCCCCCGAAGACGAGCTCTATCGAGAAGAGCTACTAGCCGGACTGCAAAAAACGAATCCTGGTTATTGATCTAGGAGAAGCACAGTACCTTCGAATTAATGATTGACTTACAACTCAGTGGAGGGCTGGCCCGTTGGTGGGCATAACGCGGTGAGGATGCCTGTCGCGGCAGAGCCCCTTGGTGATACCTTCTTCCCTGGTTTGGGCGTCTCCGCCTCCAAGTCTTCGGAGGCTTCCCTCTTCTTCCCACGTGGGGAGGAGGCCTTAGCCTCCCCTCCCCGACTATCCAACTTGGGGGAGGTAATAATTCCCCCGGTTCTGATGCGTAGCATGTGGGGTTCGGTTTCTTCGTTCCTCCCCTTGTCTTTCCCCCAGGGCATTCTGCTGAGTACCCGGTCGAGCATCTTGGCCATGGTAGGGGCAGGCAAGCCTTTGGGAAGTGGCATCGGACACCTGATTCTCTCCGCCTTGCTGAGCCATTCCTGGACGCGGATGATTTTCAGAATAAACAATCATGACAAATACAAAATAGGGTGTCTGGTATCAAGGCTACTTACTTGGGTATCTAGGCGATTGAAGCTTAGGCCTGCATCCTCGGTGGTGTCCAGACACCCAACTTTCTGTCCGAAGAATAATTTGCACATCTCTTCGAGCTTCAAGCCGAAGAAGCGCTTGACAGTCCGCGGACCCTCCGGATTGAACTCCCACATCCGGAGAGGCCGGCGTTGGCACGACAACATCCGTCGGATTAACATCACTTGCATTATGCTGACGAGGTTAATGTCCCTCTCAAGAAGCTCCCGGATGCGATTCTGCAGTACTGGTACATCACCAGCGGGCCCCCAATTCCGTCCTACGTCTGTCCAAGACGCCAACTGTGACAGAGGGCCCGAGCGGAACTTGGGGGCAGCCACCCACTTTGTGCCTCTGGGGCCGTGACATACAACCACCACCATTGCCATACATCAGATACTTCTGGGAAAGAACCCTCTGGCCATGGGGCATCGGCGTTTCTGCTTATTATGGCACCTCCGCACTCCACATGTCGCCCCTCGATCATCTTCGGCATCACATTGAAGGTCTTGAGCCATAAGCCGAAGTGTGGGGTGACGTGGAGAAAATCCTCGCACACGATAATGAACGACGAGATATGGAGGATAGCGTTTGGAGCCAGATCATGAAAATCCAACCCATAATAGAACATGAGCCCCTCACAAAGGGATCGAGGGTGAAGCCCAAGCCGCGGAGGAAGTGCGGGACAAAAACGACGCACTCATTAGGCTCCGGCGTGGGGATGACCTGCCCTGGAGCAGGAAGCCTGTGTTGGATGTCGGCGGTCAGGTATCTGACCTCCCTAAGTTTCACAATGTCATCCTCTTGAATCGAGGAGGCCACCCACTGGCCTTGAGGGACGGATCCAGACATATTGGAGGATCTGGAGTGTTGAAGCTTGGGTTTCGGGTGTTAGAACTCGAGGTGCAAGAAGACGCGAGGAAGGTGGAAAAGAGGCATAGGACTCGGCCCCTTTTATAAAGGGAATGAATATAAAGAGTCCTTGGTGTGGCCGTTTGAGGCTTATCTAAAAACACACGGGGTAATACCAACGGTCGTCGTGGGGTCACGCACGCCCATATTAATGGAAAATCCCGTAATAAGAGGAACACGATCTCCGCCTCGACAGGACGTGCCAATAAAGCCGCCTCGTAACACGAGTCGAGGTGGGGTAAGAAATGCCGGTTCGCTTTGGACCAGGCCACGATGCAAGGGCACAACATACAAAGATTACCAGCGGACCAGATTTAAGCTATGCAAAGATCGTCTTGCAGATTCGGACACGGTCTACGTGTTCGATAACTACCTTGGAGTATTCGGAGATGGAACCCGCCTTGCAATGCCGAAGACAAGACTGCGCGCCGGACTCATCGTCATTGAAGCCTAGTTCAGGGGCTACTGAGGGAGTTCTGGATTAGGGGGTATCCGGACAGCCGGACTGTGCACAACGTCCGGACTATTGAAGCATGAAGATACAAGACTCAAGACTTTGGCCCGTGTCCGGATGGGACTCCCCTTAGCGTGGAAGGCAAGCTTGGCAATCCGGATATTGTATTTCCTTCCTTGTAACCGACTCCATGTAAACCCTAGCCCTCTTCGGTACCTATATAAACCGGAGAGGCTGGTCCTTAGAAGCCCGATCACAATTACAATCATACCATCATAGGCTAGCTCTTAGGGTTTAGCCTCTACGATCTCGTGGTAGATCTACTCTTGTACTACCCATATCTTCAATATTAATCAAGCAGGAAGTAGGGTTTTACCTCCATCGAGAGGGCCCGAACCTGGGTAAACATCGGTGTCCCTTGCTTCTTGTTACCATCAGCCTTGACGCACAAATCGGGACCCCCTACCCGAGATCCGCCGGTTTTGACACCGACAATGGCCTCGCATCTAAGTCCTTTCACTAGGGCATCTGCCGTGTTAATCCCACGACACTTGGCGACCATCGTGGGGCTAGTGCACGGTGTTTTCAAGTTCTTGAAGGGCTCTTTCCCAAGGATCAAGGGATACGTCATTGGCAGGATGACCAAGAGTCATCGCGCCAAGCTCTACATCGACGACGTTGGTTGGGGCCCTGAGGCCGACTCCATCAAGTACGGGTACCAGTTCGCTTTGGCGGAATTCATGTCTTCATCGGAAAGATCGGGGGATCTAAGCCTGAGTCGGACACCTCCAGCAATATCATCGAGTCGGCTCAGCACACGCAACCCGCCCCGATTCAACCCGGCCGAAAGCGTGTTTTCGTCAGTTTTGCGCATGGCATGGATCTTGCGGAGGATTATGTATCTGTAGGAGAGACTCTCATCTACTAAGGTGATGAGTCCTTGACTGGAGAGACGGAGTCGATTTACCAGCTCCAAGATGGTGGGCTTGGGGGCTATTCTGATGGAAATAGTATTCCGGACCCCTATGTGCCGCCGTGCAGGGCTGCTATCTTCATGGCTGGCACACAGCCGGCTCTCATCTCATCAATAACTGCAGCTATGCCATCTAACTCGACCACTGCGGTGGCTCGTGCCGGTGGCCCTGTCAGGCCGCTGAATTAGGTTTTGTTGGATTTAATGAATGAGTTAACAACTGTAATGGGGACCGAGGTCACGACAGAAAACCAAGCAGAGCGCAATGCAGAGATTGCGAGGCTTAAGGAACAGATGACAAAGGTCCAAGAGGACACCAATGCAGAGAATGCTAGATTGGCAACGGTACGGGCTCAGATTGAGGCTTTGTCAGAGCACATGAAGGCAGAAGCTTGGCGTTTAAATCTGGATCTGAACGCCTCCAATGGAGTTTTTTGGAGAAGGCACCAGAGCTGTCTGCCTCCGCAGTATGAGCCCATGAATCTATTTAACACGCCAGGGGTGATAACCTGCAAGTATAGGGGATCGCAACAGTTTTCGAGGGTAGAGTATTCCACCCAAATTTATTGATTCGACACAAGGGGAACCAAATAATATTCTCAAGTATTAGCAGCTGAGTTGTCAATTCAACCACACCTGAAAGACTTAATATCTGCAGCAAGGTATTTAGTAGCAAAATAGTATGGAAGTAACTGTAATGGTGGAAAAAGTAACAATAGCAGTTTTGTAAGAATTGTAATAGTGGCAACGGAAAAGTAAATAAGCAAAGATCAATATGAAACGAGCTCGTAGGCAATGGATCAATGATGGATAATTATGTCAGATGGCATTCATCTTGCAACAGTTCTAACATAGGGTGACACAGAACTAGCTCCAATTCATCAATATAATTTAGGCATGTATTCCGAATATAGTCATACGTGCTTATGGAAAAGAACTTGCATGACATCTTTTGTCCTACCCTCCCGTGGCAGCAGGGTCCTAATGGAAACTAAGGGATATTAAGGCCTCCTTTTAATAGAGTACCATACCAAAGCATTAGCACTTAGTGAATACATGAACTCCTCAAACTACGGTCATCACCGGGAAGTGTCCCGACTATTGTCACTCCAGGGTTGCCGGATCATAACACGTAGTAGGTGACTATAACTTGCAAGATAAGATCAAGAACACTCATATATTCATGAAAACATAATAGGTTCAGATCTGAACTCATGGCACTCGGGCCCCAGTGACAAGCATTAAGCATGGCAAAGTCATAACAACATCAATCTTAGAACATAATGGATACTAGGGATCAAACCCTAACAAAACTAACTCGATTACATGGTAAATCTCATCCAACCCATCACCATCCAACAAGCCTACGATGTGATTACTCACGCATGGCGGTGAGCATCATGAAATTGGTGATGGAGGATGGTTGATGATGACGATGGCGATGGATTCCCCTCTCCGGAGCCCCGAACGGATTCTAGATTTGCCCTCCCGAGGAAGAAAGGGCTATGCGGCGGCTCCATATCGTAGAACTCGATGAATCCTTCTCTCTTATTTTTTCTCCCCGAACATGAATATATGGAATTGGAGTTGAGATCGGTGGAGGTCCAGGGGGCCCACAAGGTAGGAGGGCGTGCCCCACACCCTTGTTGCCAGGGTGTGGGCCCCCTTCGGCTGATTCTTTCGCCAGCATTTTTTATTTATTCCAAAAGTTATCTTCGTGAAGTTTTAGGTCATTCCGAAAATTTTATTTTTGCACAAAAATAACACCATGGCAGTTCTGCTGAAAACACCATCAGTCCAGGTTAGTTCCATTCAAATCATGAAAATTAGAGTCCAAAACAAGGGAAAAAGAGTTTGGAAAAGTAGACACATTGGAGATGTATCAACTCCCCAAGCTTAACCCATTGCTTGTCCTCAAGCAATTCAGTTGACAAACTGAAGTGATAAAAAACTTTTACAAACTCTGTTTGATCTTGTTGTTGCAAATATGTAAAGCCAGCATTCAAGTTTTTAGCAAAGATCATGAACTAACCATGTTCACAATAACATTTAGGTCTCACGTTTACTCATATCAATGGCATAATCAGCTAGCGAGTAATAATAATAAATCTCGGATGACAACACTTTCTCAAAACAATCATGATATGATATAACAAGATGGTATCTCACTAGCCCTTTCTGAGACCGCAAAACATAAATGCAGATCACCCCCGAAGATCAATGACTGACTAGACATTGAAATTCATGGCAAAAGAGATCCAATCACACTCAATTTAAATCAATAACAATGCATACAAATGAAAGTGGTGCTCTCTAGCTGATGCTTTTTATAAGAGGATGATGACTCAACATAAAAGTAAATAGATAGGCCCTTCGCAGAGGGAAGCAGGGATTTGCAGAGGTGCCAGAGCTCGAGTTTTGAAACAGAGATAAATAATATTTTGAGCGGTATACTTTCATTGTCAACATAACAACCAAGAGATCTCGGTATCTTCCATGCTACATACATTATAGGCGGTTCCCAAACAGAATGGTAAAGTTTATACTCCCCCACCACCAACAAGCATAATGGCTGGTCCGAAACAACAGGTACCGTCCAACTAACAGCAATCCTGGGGGAGTTTTGTTTGCAATTATTTTGATTTGATTTGAGGAGGGGACTGGGTATCCTGATTACCGGCCATTTTCTCGTGAATGATGAGCGGAATCCACTCATCGTGAGAATAACCCACCTAGCGTGGAAGATATAGACAACCCTAGTTGCTACATGAGCGGTTTGAGCATACAAAATAGAATTTCATTTGAAGGTTTAGAGTTTGGGACATGCAAATTTACTTGGAACAACAGGTAAATACCGCATATAGGTAGGTATGGTGGACTCGTATGGAACAACTTTGGGGTTTATGGAAGTGGATGCACAAGCAGTATTCCCCCTTAGTACAGGTGAAGGCTAGAAAGAGACTGGAAAGAGACCAACTAGAGAGCGACACAGTCATAAACATGCATTAAGATTAACAAACAGTGAGTGCAAGCATGAGTAGTATATAAATCACCATGAGTATAAACATCATGGAGGCTCTGTTGATTTTGTTTCAACTACATGCGTGAACATGTGCCAAGTCAAGCCACTCGAATCATTCAAAGGGGGATATCATCCTATCATACTACATCACAACCATTTTAATAGCATGTTGGCACAAGGTAAACCATTATAAATTCCTAGCTAATTAAGCATGGCATGAGTAACTATAATCTCTAATGGTCATTGCAAACATGTTCCATTCATAATAGGCTGAATCAGGAACGATGAACTAATCATATTTACAAAAACAAGATAGGTCGAGTTCATACTAGCTTTTCCTCATCTCAATCATTTCAACAGATATCATCATTATTGCCTTTCACTTGCACGACCGAATGGCGTGAATAATAATAAGCGTGCACGTGCATTGGACTAAGCTGGAATATGCAAATATTTATTCAAAGGAGAAGACAAGGTAATATGGGTTCTTTGTTAGATCAACAGTAAAGCATATGAGAGCCACTCATCATTTTCATCATGGTCTTCTCCTCTCGACCCCCAAAGAAAAGAAAAGAAAAACTATTTACATGGGAAACTCCCAACAAGCAAAAGAAGAACGAGAAATATTTTTGGGTTTTCTTTAATAGTACTACTAAGCAGGCATGAAAAGTAAACTAGCTAGAGGCTACAACTAACTTTTTTTGTTTTTTCTCAAAGTTTTTCAAACACACAAGAAGAACGCAAGGAAAGAAAATAAACTAGCATGGATAATACAATGGAAAAGTATGAACACCGGCAACTGGAATGAGTGTGTGAACATGAATGTAATGTCGGTGAGAAATACGTACTCCCCCAAGCTTAGGCTTTTGGCCTAAGTTGGTATAAGCCCATGGGTCAAAGTAGCCCTCCTGATGTACTAAGGAGGATCCTGGGGGTTCCATTGGTTAGCGAGCTCCTGCGGATCCCACTGATAAATAGACTCCTGATATGGATCGGGTGATGGCTCTGGCTTAGGATCTAGGGATCGTGTCCCCCTCCAATATGCGTGAATATCCACGGACAACACAAAGTACCTGCCTGAATGAAGATCGAACAAAGTAGGTGCAGGCAAGGTAACAATCTGGAAATTATCATCGTTAAATATCAGGTTATAAATGAGTCTCTTTTCCTTATCATAGTGAAGAAACTTATGTGCTACCATACTCTTATAATATAAGTAAATAGTGGGCAATAACTTTTCTTCTTTCTCATAGTGTCTAATAGGCATCTCAAAATATTTAGCAAGACAAGAAGCATAGATACCTCCAAAGATAGTACCCTTTGTACGGTTTAAACTCAATCGTTTAGCAACCATAGCGCCTAAACTGAAAGTTTTATCACAAAGTAAAGCATGGTGCAAAATGGCAAGGTCAGGAGCACTAAGGCCCCCACTGACCCCGCGACCAATTAAATATCTACTAGCAAATATTGAATAGTAGCGCAGGGCAGGAAAATGTATACTAGTAGTTCTTGCATCTGACACTTTTCTCCTTTGCCCTACAGTAATTTCATTAATAAAATCTCCTACATCACATGGACGTGGTTCCTCGAGGTTGCCCTCAAAAGGTAACTTGCAAACCTCACAAAAATCATAGAGCGACATCTCCTTATACTCATCATATAAATAAAATTCTACTCAGGGTGGTGATATCCTAGCATGAAAATGAAAATTTTGGACAAAAGTACTGTCGGCGTTTTGGGAACGGGGGTCCCCAGACTTGCCTGCCTGCGGCCTGCGGCGTGGCTCAAAGGGGCCCAGCGCGGCCCATCTTCATCAACACAAGCTCAAGACCCTCGCGAGGGGCCAAGCGTCATGAGGCGGACGACAAGGAGCTTCTCGTGCACGGCCTCATCAGCTGGCTCACGAGGAGGCGGAGAGTTCAAGGCGGGTACCTCGCGAGGTGCCCATTACGCAGCCATGACGACCAAGGGCGCCGATCGGCGCCAGCCAGCATGATGTCCTCCTTTCCTCTTTGGTGCAAAGGGAGCAAGCGCAGCGAGAGCATCAAGCAAAGGCATCCATTTCGATGCAACAAGACCAAGACCAGCCCAACAGAGGGAGGAAGTCATTGTGGAGCCCAAGCAAAGGCCACCACAGAGCCTTTGACAAAGCGAGGACCAACTTTAGTCAGGATAAGTGTACCCGCTGTTCCCCTTCAAAATGGCCAATTGTTGGCGCCCTTCCCGCTCAATATTTGGGAATAGGCCCAGGGCCTTTGCCTATAAATAGGACTAGCCACCCCCAGGGTAGAGGCATCTGGTATCTGGCATACATCTAGAATCGAGAGAGAGAGAGAGAGAGCGACTAAACTCCTCCTAGCAGTTCATCGCACCAGCCAAGAACAGACCCTCGCGAGGCTGTTCTTCCTTGTGTAGTTCATCGTCAGCCCAAGAGGCAATCCACCACACCACACACTGGACTAGGGTATTACACCACAATGGTGGCCTGAACCAGTATAAACCCTGTGTCTCTTGTGTTGTTTCTTTTGTAGTTTAGATCCTAGCGATTCCGCGAGTAGCAGGTAGGTAGAGGGCGAAATCTCCGCGCGCACCCCAGTGTTCGAACCTCAAGGGTCCGCCAGAACCCGAAATCCGACATTTGGCGCGCCAGGTAGGGGTGCGCCGGAATTCGCCTTCCGTCGTCCTGTTCTTCTCCAACCATCGCATCCATGTCTGACGCTCGTCGGGCTCGCGCCGAGCGCCGAGCCGCCCTCGCTTCCCGCGTCGCCCAGACGGCTCCCGTCGGCGGGCGCCCTCGTCGTTCCCCGTCGCCCGCCGTCAACGCCGCCACTGGTCCGGCGGGGAACGAGCAGCAAGCATCGTCCCAGCATCCATCCATGAGGCAAGACGGCCACACTGCTACACCCTCGCTCACCCCTACTGGTTCTTCGTCCCGCGCGCCCCGTGCGGCCATGGAGGCTCGAGCTGCGTTCATCACGGCAAACGAGCTCCTGCGCTACCGCCCAATCGACGACGTCTACGAAGAGTGGCTCGACCGAGTCGCCGAGCTCGTCCGCGCCGCTGGGGGCTCCCCCACGCCGTCCTTCTTGGTGCACCGCGCCCCGCCCTGTGCAGGCAATGAAGCTCTTGGGGCGCCTCAGCCGCCTCCCCCTCAAGAAGGCACCCTGGTGAAAGTGCAACTAATCCCCGGGTGGTTTTGGTAATTAATAACAACATATATATCATTGAACTAATAGTTTCTTGAGAATCATTTCAGAAAGTTCATTGATATGGGTATGGCAATGATCAAGAAGTGGACCCTCAAAATGCTAAGGCAAGCATTGGCAAAAGCTCAAGACTCCATTTTTGGTTTAGTGATCCAAGATCACATTGAGTCCATAGGAAAGCCAATACTATTAAAAGGGATGAGGTTATGTTAATGATCCGTTGCTCAAAGTGCTTAGTGATATATCTCCTAAACTATCAACAACTCTCACTACAAATATACACTCATAAGTAATCTCGGTCCCACCGATTTCCTAAACTCACCACACCGAGATGAACCACCTCACCATATAGCCAAACCCTAGAAATTTCGGATTTTCCGATTCGAACTCGGTCTCACGAAACTAGTGTTGCCAAGCTTCAGAACCTTCGTCATCAAATCGGTGTCACCGAGATGATGAAGTCGGTCCCACCGAGATTGGCAAACCCTAGTCTTTACTAGAATCGGACTCACCGAGATTGTATTTTCGGTCCCACCGAAAATCCCAACGTTCACAAGATTTGAACTTTCGGTCTCACCGAGTTGTCAACTTCGGTCCGACCGAGATTGGTCAAATGTGTGTAACGGTTGGATTTTGTGTGGAGGCTATAAATACCCTCCACCCCTCTTCATTCGTGGAGAGAGCCATCGAAAGAACTACCACTCCTACCTTACATTTCTGAGAAGAAAACTACCTACCCTTGTGTTGAGATCAAGTAGCTCCACTCCCACCATATGAAACTTGATCTCTAGCCTTCCCAAGTTGCTTTCCACTCAATCCTTTCTTCCACCACAGCCAAATCAGTGAGGAGAATTGAGTGTTGGGGAGATTATCATTTGAAGCACAAGAGCAAGGAGTTCATCATCATCAACACCATCTATTACCTTTTGGAGGGTGGTGCCTCCTAGATTGGTTAGGTGTCGCTTGGGAGCCTCCGTCGAGATGTGGAGTTGAACCAAGAAGTTTGTAAGGGCAAGGAGATCGCCTACTTCGTGAAGATCTACCCGAGTAAGGCTAGTCCTCCGTGGCGAGGCCATGATGGCATAGACAAGGTTGCTTCTTCGTGGACCCTTCGTGGGTGGAGCCTCCGTGGACTCTCGCAGTTACCCTCCGTGGGTTGAAGTCTCCATCAACGTGGATTGACGATAGCACCACCTATCGGAACCACGAGAAAAAATCTCCGTGTCTCCAAATTGAGTTTGCTCTTCTCCACCTCTCTTTACTACATGTGCAATTTACTTTCCGCTGCATATACTCTAGAATTGCATGTGTAGGGTGATACTTGACTTGATCTCCATTGTGAACTTGCCAAAAACTTGTCTTTATCAAAAGGCTGAATTTTATATTGTCAAGTAGTCTAATCACCCCCTCTAGACATACTTTCGATCCTACAAGTGGTATCGAGCTTTGGTTTCCATTGTATTGGTTTCCATTGCATTGACTCCATAAGCTTGGTTTCACAACCTAGGAGAGTATGGCGCCTAGTGAGGGTAATTTTAAGAGAGGTCCTTACTTTGATGGTTCAAACTTTGCTAGTTGGAAGCATAAAATGAAAATGCATATTCTTGGACATAACCCTGCCGCATGGGGCATTATTTGTGTTGGTTTGCAAGGAGAATTCTTCGAGGAAGGAAAAGTTCCGGATCGTGAAGCTACAACGGATGAATTATGGATGTTGCAAAACAATGCTCAAGCTTGTGACATTCTCTTCAATGCTTTGTGTCCCGAGGAGTTCAACAAAATCAGCCGTCTTGAGAATGCAAAAGAGATTTGGGAGACTTTGGTCGAAATGCACGAAGGTACCGAGTCCGTGAAGGAATCAAAGCTAGATGTTCTTCAAGGTCAACTTGACAAGTTCAAGATGAAGGAAGGTGAAGGAGTCGCTGAAATGTACTCTAGGCTTGCTCTCATCACAAATGAGATTGCCGGCTTAGGAAGCGAAGAAATGACCGACCGATTCATCATCAAGAAGATTCTCAGAGCTTTGGATGGAAAGTATGACACCGTGTGCACTTTGATCCAAATGATGCCAAACTACAAGAATCTCAAGCCAACCAAGTCATTGGAAGAATTGTTGCTCATGAGATGACACTTAAAGATAAGGAAGAGCTTCACAACAAGTCAAGTGGTGCTTACAAAGCTGCAAGTGATGCTCCCACAACCTCAAGTGACAAGCTAGTTTCCAATGAAGAGATAAGCCTAATGGTGAAGAACTTCAACAAATTCTACAAGAGTAGAAGCAAAGAGAGAAGCTCAAAGTCTAGATCATATGATGAAAAGAGATCTTCTAGTCGTGATCGAATCTGCTACAATTGTGGAAGACCGGACACTACTCAAATGAGTGTTCGCTCCCCACAAGAGAAGAGAAGAATCTCCAAGAAGAAGAAGCTCAAGAGAAGAGTCACCTCGAAAGAGAGAAGGAGTAGAGATGATCGTTATGAACGAAGACCCTCTCGGAGAAGCAAGGATTAGGAGAGGAAAGACAAGTCATCAAGGAGCTACACAAGAAGAAAACATCAAGCTCATGTAGGTGAATGGGTCTCCGGCCCGACTCAGACAATCATTCGAAAGAAGCTATCACTCCAACTCCGACTACAGATCAAGATGAAGGTGTTGCGGTCTTGCTCTCGTGTCCTCCAACTCCAACTCCTATGACTTATTTGATTCACCAAATGAGGGAATTGGAAGATGCTTCATGGCTAAAGGCCCCAAGGTATCACACCCTGAATTTATTGACTTTGATAGTGATGAGGATGACTTGCTTGGTGAAGATGTGCTTTTACATGATAAATCTAGTGAGCCTAGTAATGATGAACATGCTAGTAGTCTTTATAGTCGAGAAGAGTCGAATGACAATGCTATGAAGGAGATTGATCGTCTAACTAAAGAACTAAACACTCTTAAGTTAGCTCATGAAACAACTCAAGAAGATCATAGAGAGCTCCTAAGATCTCATGAGAAGCTACGCTCGAGAAGCTCAATCTAGAGCAAGAACATGAGTTTCTAAAAGCTATCAATGACGATCTTGAAAGAAGAGTTCTTCATATCTTGCCAAACGACTTCTCTTGTCTAATTTCTTGCCACCTATTAAAACTAAGCATGACAAGCATAAGAAAATTCTTCATCTAGTAGTAACAATAACCATGCTAAATCTAATGTTGTTACTTCTAGTAGTTCTCTTGATTCCACTAACAATGTTTCAAGCCAAGTTACACTTGAGCAAGAAAATAGTTTATTGAAAGGGATTATAGAGAAAGGTGTCTACAAGAGCCTTGCCGAAAGCAAGAACTTTGAGGAAATTGTTCGCAAGCAAGGAAGGCACCGGAAGAATCAAGGAATTGGTTTTGAGCGAAAGTTCAACGCCGAGGGTGTTGAATGGGAAGAAGGTCAATATCCCACTCCAAAGTTTGTTTCTCAAAAGGAGAAGTATGATCCTACTTCTTCCAATGTGGAACAAGCTCAAGATGATCTTCCACCACAAGACCACAAGCTAAAAGGCAAGGACAAGCTTCAAGAGGAGATTGATGCATTTATAGCCATGGTCAAGTGGGTTCCCAAGGAAACGTCAAGTTCTACTTCATCAAGCTCAACTACAACCCCAAGGATTCCCATCAAGATGATGTGGATCCCGAAGAAGAAGAACTAGAGAGTTCTTGAGGGTGACTCCGCCAACATACTTCACTCACATTCATTTTGGCAAGAACTTGTGCAATCAACTTCCACATTATGCACTAGTTCATGGAGTGACAAACCCTCTTGTTGGTAAGTCAAGGGACAAGGTAATCATTGCTTTCATGGACATCATCAATTGTGAACTTCAATCTATGTCCATGGATATCCTTGTTTGTTCCTTGTGGGACTAACCCATGTAGGTATTGAAAGTGCCCGAATCCAAAGGATTGCTCCCAACTCTTGATGATCTTCATCAACATTGAGCATCCACATCTTCAACATCTACATGAAGTCTTCTACGACAACCCAAGGTTAGTTTGACCCTTTAAAAGGGTTCTCACATCTAGGGGAGCTTTGCTCTAAAGAATTGAGCTAAAGCATCTTCAAATGATGTGAACACATTAATGCTTTATGTAAAAGTGGTAACCCCACTTGTGCTTAAACGATGAGTATGACCTATGATCAAATGTTCTCATTTGACTCCTAAGTCAATATACTCATATAAAGATGACCTAGTCATCGACAAATTGTGTGATAGTAGCTAGAGTTTTGATTGTGCATGTTTGACACATATTTCATTTGCTATCTTATTGTGTGAGCATGTTGGATGCATGATTTTATCCATTCGAGGACATCCATTTGTTGTTTTGGACTTTTTGATTTTTCTGACCAAATGGATGGACAAGAATGCCTAAGTACCTCCCCTAGCTATTTATGCTTTCTTGTCTCAATTCTATTCATGCTTACATCACAAACATTGAACAAGTCAATTTCAGACCCTCCGAGTGAGGAGCACTCGGAGCCACCGATCCGTCAAGGGCTAACTTCCAAAACCTTCTAAGTGATTTCGGTCGACCAACCCACTCAAACTCGGTCGGGACCGAAAGCATTTGGATTGATCTAGGTTTTCACCTCGGTGAAACCGAAGTTGCAAATTCGGCGTGATCAAATGTG
This sequence comes from Aegilops speltoides, assembly GCA_021437245.1. NCBI lineage: Eukaryota > Viridiplantae > Streptophyta > Magnoliopsida > Poales > Poaceae > Aegilops > Aegilops speltoides. The sequence goes on from CM038141.1 coordinate 276,165,040, forward strand.
TAATCTGCCTGCGAGTTATCCATCTCGGTGCCACCGAATTTTACAACTCGGTCCCACCGACAACAAAGGGGTATATATACTCCGAGGGCAGCGCTGATTCCTACTTCAAAACGCCCGCCCCACCCCTTCTTTGCCGCCGCCGTGGTCTCCGGATCGTCTCCGTGCCGTCAGGCGCCGCCGCAGGTCTCCGTCGCCGTCAGCGGACATTCTCTCCGCGCCGTTGCCGCCAGAGAGGAACTCCACCAAGTTAGGGTGAGTTTGATCCCACTCGTGCTCCTATCTCCGATTCAATGCACGAATGGTTTGCCTAGCATCTTGCCACGCTTGAGATCTTCCTTAACACAGATTAGTTCGTTAGAACGAAATTCGAGTAAAAGTTTTAGGTTAGGTTTCGCGAACACATCTCGGTGAGACCGATTTACATTCTCGGTATGACCGATTTGGCCTCTCGCCATTACCATCGCACCTTCGGTCCAACCGAAGTTGTGCAAATCGGTGCGATCAAATGAGGATTTAGTGAAACCCTAGTGTTCTCGGCAGACCGAAACCCACTTTGGTCCCACCGAAAGTGGTGTGAATGCTTCTGTTTGAACACTTCGGATTCACCGAATTTTAAACTCGGTCCGACCGAAATGCATTCTCGTGAAAACCTAAAACTGAAATTTGAACTCATTTTTTTCAAAATCTTCGCAGTTTGTGATAACTCTTCTACTCGCCTACCCCTAATCTATTCACAAAGTTGTCACCATGTCGATGCCGGTGACAGCCGAACAGGTCCGAGTCACCAATTGCTGATATTCCGAGGCAGCACTAGTCCCGAGGCCAAGAATTGTTCAGATGATGGTGAGAGGAGCACACCAAGTGGTTTGCCTCCTGCAGCCACCAGGGCGTAAAGAAGAGGAATTCGATGAAGAAGATTCGATTTCATTGTCGAGGAAGAGGTCTCCTCCAAGCCAAAGAGAAAAGATGTTGCCAAAGAGCATCAAGGGCGACAAACCAAGAAAGGCACCAATAAAGTGAAGAAGTCCACTGCTGCCAAGAAGCTGAGTATGGAAGAGGAAACTTCAAGCAAGGTGAAGAAAACTTCCAAGAGGAAGAGGATTGTGCATGATGATGCAGCGAGAGGAAGATGAGGATGAGGAAGCACCCCAGCCTCCTCCTCGAAGTCTAAGTTCATGGGTGATGCCATCGGCAGGAGCACCTTCAAAGCCCAAGCCATCTGCTCCAAAGAAAGGCAGCTCAAGCCAAGCCTGCTGCCAAGCCTAAGAAGACTGTCAGAACATTCCAGCTTCAGAGAAGAAGAAAGATAATGTGCCACCAATGAGTCGATGATGAGGCACCAGTATTCTTGAAACTTTGTCGAAATTGCCACTTCACAATGATGCTCATCCTCAAGCTGAGAACATGAAGGAAAGAAAGGATAGAGGTCTCAGGCTATGGAGACAAGCTGATCCATATGCTGTGAGGAGAAGAACTGCTGTTGATCCAAGGTTCCACACCAGAGAGCAGCAGGACTTCTATGAGACTGTGCTAATGGACAAGAAGCCCATAGTTGCAGACACTCGCTATGTTGACTGGGCATACATTGACAGTGAAGAGCACAGAGACTTCTTTCCACATGTGCATGAGAGCTTCACTGCATGTGGTGTTGCAGATTTTGTTGGTCAAAAGTTGACTGATTGGAATGATGAAATGATTATGCAATTCTATGCCACACTCATTTCTATCCAGATGGAAAGATCACATGGATGATCAAGGCCAAAGATTCTCTTCAACTGTTGAAGAATGGGCAGCACTCGCTGAATGCTCCAAAGGCAGAGAGAGGATGATGTTGAAGTCTATGGTATTCCCAAGAAGAACCATGAATCTATGAAGAATATGTACAACGAGGTACCACTAAGGATGTGGAAATCTGGAAGCTCGGCTCGGCAGTATCATCTCCGAGCAGGTCTACCTACCACAAATACAATTTCGAGGCATACCTTGATGCCCAAGTCCGAGATCATCGCATGATCGAGGATATTCTATCAACATGCTGCATATACTTGATGAGAAGGCACCTTTCAAGGTGATGGATTTGATAGTTGAGACTATCAAGAGGACTGCAGCAGACTGTAAGAGGTCATGTGAATTTGCCCGCACATTCAGATGCTTATCAATGCCAAGTTTGGCACGGGCACATACTTGTTGGATAGACCACACTTGCCATCGCAGCCCTGAGCATGAGGACAATGTAGTTGTGATGGATGAGGAGGATCCAACGTCGGTTGAAGGACAAGCCAAGATTGAAGCTGCCAAGAGAGCTAAAGTCGAGAAGGAAGAAAGCAGCAGCAGCCTAAACCCAAGAGTGTTGGAGAGCAGCTCCTTGAAGCTACCAGAGGATTGAACAACGCCTGCCAGCATTGTGCAGCCTCGGGAGAGTCTTGAGAGGATTGTTGAAGACAAGATCCATGCTCTGGATGTCAAGTCGATCAAGTGCAAGTAATCACAACAAGCTTGAGGCAGATATCGAGGAAGCAAAGAGGGAGAAGGCAGAGCTCATGCGTGAGATGCAGGATGACCTAGTCCAGATGATTATGAACAGCCTGCTCTGGTTCCCACAAGACCCCGATCACTGCTATTCCAAAGGCAGACACCAGACTACAGCCTCAAAGACCTCCCACAGCTCCATCGGCCCAGCTCCAGCTCCAAAGTGACCACTCCTCCGGCTCCACAGACATCACCAAGTCTTCGCCGATGCTGCCATCTCAACTCCAACCTCAACCTGCACAGAGCGCCCCAGAGTCCCCAGTGACGCTTAGCTCTATACCTTTCGAACTTTTTGGTAACTTGTTGCCAAAGGGGGAGAAATTGTATAGATCATAGGACTTCGAGAGAGAGAGAGTGCTTTGTCTTTGCGCTTTTGCTCTTTCGCTCATTTGCGTCTTTTGAGATACTTTTGAGTTTTTCGAGACATTCCGTGTGTTTGATACTACGCTTGCTCTACTTTGATGAGTGCTTGGTCATACTATGCCTTAATGTGTGCTTAATGCTTATCATATGCTATTCATATCTTGTATGACCATTTACTCATGTCTTGGTGATTGGGTGCATGCTATTCATTCTTATCATTTTGTGCGCTCCACCAAGATGTATGTGACATGGAAGAGTGACCCATGATCCTAATCGATTGTGCATTTGCATTCAAACGCAAATCTTAAATAATGCACAAATTTAGGGGGAGCTCTTACTTATCACATACTTCTCAAAGCGATTTATATTATTCATTGATTATATCCTTTGTCGAAGCTTTGATCTATATGTTGTCATCAATTACCAAAAGGGGAGATTGAAAGTGCAACTAATCCCGGGTGGTTTTGGTAATTAATAACAACATATATATCATTGAACTAATAGTTTCTTGAGAATCATTTCAGAAAGTTCGTTGATATGGGTATGGCAATGATCAAGAAGTGGACCCTCAAAATGCTAAGGCAAGCATTGGCAAAAGCTCAAGACTCCATTTTTGGTTTAGTGATCCAAGATCACATTGAGTCCATAGGAAAGCCAATACTATTAAAAGGGATGAGGTTATGTTAATGATCCGTTGCTCAAAGTGCTTAGTGATATATCTCCTAAACTATCAAGAACTCTCACTACAAATATACACTCATAAGTAATCTCGGTCCCACCGATTTCCTAAACTCAGCCACACCGAGATGAACCACCTCAGCCATATAGCCAAACCCTAGAAATTTCGGATTTTCCGATTCTGAACTCGGTCTCACCGAAACTAGTGTTGCCAAGCTTCTGTAACCTTCTGTCATCAAATCGGTATCACCGAGATGATGAAGTCGGTCCCACCGAGATTGGCAAACCCTAGTCTTTACTAGAATCGGACTCACCGAGATTGTATTTTCGGTCCCACCGAAAATCCCAACGTTCACAAGATTTGAACTTTCGGTCTCACCGAGTTGTCAACTTCGGTTTGACCGAGATTGGTCAAATGTGTGTAACGGTTGGATTTTGTGTGGAGGCTATAAATACCCCTCCACCCCCTCTTCATTCGTGGAGAGAGCCATCAGAAAGAACTACCACTCCTACCTTACATTTCTGAGAAGAAAACTACCTACCCTTGTGTTGAGATCAAGTAGCTCCACTCCCACCATATGAAACTTGATCTCTAGCCTTCCCAAGTTGCTTTCCACTCAATCCTTTCTTCCACCACAGCCAAATCAGTGAGGAGAGTTGAGTGTTGGGGAGATTATCATTTGAAGCACAAGAGCAAGGAGTTCATCATCATCAACACCATCTATTACCTTTTGGAGGGTGGTGCCTCCTAGATTGGTTAGGTGTCGCTTGGGAGCCTCCACGAGATGTGGAGTTGAACCAAGAAGTTTGTAAGGGCAAGGAGATCGCCTACTTGTGAAGATCTACCCCGAGTAAGGCTAGTCCTCCGTGGGCGTAGGCCATGATGGCATAGACAAGGTTGCTTCTTCGTGGACCCTTCGTGGGTGGAGCCCTCCGTGGACTCTCGCAGCCGTTACCCTCCGTGGGTTGAAGTCTCCATCAACGTGGATTGACGATAGCACCACCTATCGGAACCACGAGAAAAAATCTCCGTGTCTCCAAATTGAGTTTGCTCTTCTCCACCTCTCTTTACTACATGTGCAATTTACTTTCCGCTGCATATACTCTAGAATTGCATGTGTAGGGTGATACTTGACTTGATCTCCATTGTGAACTTGCCAAAAACTTGTCTTTATCAAAAGGCTGAATTTTTATATTGTCAAGTAGTCTAATCACCCCCCTCTAGACATACTTTCGATCCTACACCTGACCCCAAGGCGCGCGGCCCCTGGGCGGAACCCGCTCCGTCAGGCGCCAGCGTGGCAAGTGCAGAGCTGCCAAGAAGTCCCTCGCCCTCGAGAATCTGCCCGAGCGCTCCCTGCTCTAGCACGTCAAGACCCCACGCTGTTCCTAGCTGCAGCGCATGGGGACCCGCAGGACCAAGCTCTTCGTTGCCCAAGGCCTCCCGTGGCCACAGCGGGCTACCGCGCCTTCACCACCGAGCTGCGCAGTGTCGCGTGGCCCGGCAAGTTCAAGCCAGACCTGCCTCCTCACTACGACGGCACGACTGACCCTGCAGAGTTCCTCCAGCTCTACGAGCTGGGCATCAAGGCTGCCAACGGAGACGAGAAGGTCATGGCAAACTGGTTTCCCATGGCGCTCAAGGACGGGCCCGCACTGCTCTGAACCTGGCCCTGTGCACGATCTCCTCTGGGGACGAGATGCGCACCCGCTTCATCACCAACTTCCGTGGTACTCGCGACCGCCACCCGCCGTGAGCGACATGCGCCAGATCAAGCAAAGAACTGTGGAAACCCTGTATACATCCGGCGCTTCAACAACGCGCCTCAAGATCCCTAAGGTGACGAAGGAGGCCATCATCTCAGCCTTCTCCGACGGTGTGCGCAACGTCAAGATGAAGGAGGAGCTGGCGATGCATGAAGACCTGTGCACCTCCTTGGAGCTGTTCAACTTGGCGACTAAGTGCGCCAGAGCTGAGGAAGGGCGCCTCTCCCTCCTCGACTGCCGCCGCCGCACCGTAAGAGAAGAAGCCCAAGGCCTAGGACGTGAAACGCAAGGGGGCTGCCGTGCTCGCGGCAGAGCCAGACACCAAGCGGGGCAGAGATCAGCCCGAATCCTCCAAGGGCAGTCAATACTGCGTGTACCACGACCTCCACACCCACAACACCAAATGAATGCCAAGAGCTCCGGGCCATGCGTGAAGGAAGGGTCGGCCGACGTCCCGACCGCAGCGACCGGGGCTACGGTCGAGGAGGAGGAAGGAACGCAGGACGCTGGGAAGACCGCGGCCCACGCCAAGGGTGGCGCAACCAACCTCGCGAGGACCGCTGGCAGGACCCGCCTCGCGAGGGAGGCTGGAGGGATCAGCCTCGCGAGGATCGCCTGCAAGGTAATGCAGGCCTCCCTCCGCTGCCGCCGCAGCCAAGGAGAAATGAGGACCGCCATCGACGAGGGGCTGGGGCTTCAGAACCATGTGCGATCGCTGCATCCCGGGCGGAGCTCAAGCCCCACCTCTCAACAAGATCTTCAAGCGGTTTGCCCTGAAGTGAATGCAGTCCTCCCAAGCTCGAGGCCACGCGCCCTCTCAGGTGGTCGGCATGCTCCATCACGTTCAGCTCAGCGGATCAGCTGAAGTGTGCGGCCACAGCCGGAGTCCTCCCGATGCTTTGTTCCCCAATTATCAGCAACGTGCTAGTCACCAGGACCCTCATCGACGGCGGGGCAGGGCTCAACGTCCTGTCTGTGGAAACGTTCAACAATCTCCAAGTGCCCTACAATCAGCTTCAGCCAACCAAGCCTTTCTCTGGAGTCACCGATGGCTCCACAGTCCCGATTGGGCAGGTCCGCCTCCCTGTCACCTTCGGGGCACGTGACAACTACCGCACCGAGCTCATCGACTTCGACGTCGCCCACGATCGCCTGCCATACAACGCCATCCTCGGGTACCCAGGCGGCCAAGTTCATGGTCAGAACTCCACCACGGCCATAACGTCCTCAAGATGCCGGAAGTGGCGGAGTCATCACGGTGCCTCGCGAAGAGAGAGACGCAAGCATGTGCTCCTGGAGCGAGCCTTTCAGCCGCATCACCGAAGACCCGGATCGCGGAAGCAGGAGGCTTCCGAGGCCGCCCCAAGAAGAAGAAGACATCGTCTGCCCCCCCAAGAGGGCAGGCCCCTCGGGGCCAGCGCACGCAGGGGGAACCTCCTTCCATCGCATAGGGAAGGCGCCCGGCGCCTCCTCGAGCAAGGCTCGGGGCTCTCCCTAGAGGGCCGCCGACCTCGCCAAGGTCACGAGGAGGCGCTTGGGCACCACGTGAGGCGTGTTCAAGCACGCTTCCCTCAAGAAGGAGCAAGGCAAGGAGGGCCAAACCTCATGAGTTCGTCGGCAAGGCCATTCAGAGCTACAGGAGTCAAGAGTCATGAGAGGCAGCCATCGCTACCGCTATGGCCCCCATCCAGCGAGGATGGTGGGCTGCAGCGTCTGATCGTGATACCAGGCTCAACCGAGCAGCCTCAGAGCGCCTGCCCTCGCAAGTGGGACGCCTGAAGGTCCGCCCACAGCCACGCTCAGATGCCTTATGGCTTGCCGAACGCGGCTGCCGTGTACCAGTGCCTCATGAGGGCCATCCTGGAGGCTCAAGAAGTCAGGCGTTCCGCAACCCTGGTGGAGATGGAGATGGTCCGCGAGGAGCCACCAGCGCCTCCGGAGCCTCCCGAGGCCCCTGGGCCTGGGGGCTCATGAGGATCGGCTCCCGCAGCCCACCGAGTCTGCTACACCAACACCCCTTCGTCCCCAACATCATCAGGTGACATCTTTCAAGTTTCATTTCGGTGGAGCGCCTCGGGTCAGATTATTCCCATGCCGCGTGGGTCCGTCCTGCGCGTGTATCCTTTATTCCATGTTCTTAGCTTACTTTATTGGGGCGCCTCGGCTGCATCATCCCCAAGTCGCCGGGTCGACTCCAGTGGCGTGTACCCTTCTTATGTTTATCTTAGGGCCATGCTTTCGACCCATCATGCTTGTATTTGGTGCCTGTCCGTGGCACCTTTTCTTCCTGGATGTCGGAGGCTTGCACGTTAAAGGGGGGGTACCTGAGCATTGCGACTCAGGGCTCCTACCGGCTCTCCAGCCCTCACCCTCTGGTCTTGTCCATGGCATCGCGACCTGGCATACCAGCGACGGCTGAGACCAGCTCGAGGGCCGGGACCCGAGGACGTAGAGTTTCGACATCTAATGAAGCTTGCGCGTTAAAGGGTGGGTACCTGAGCATCGCGACTCAGGGCTCCTACCGGCTCTCCAGCCCTCACCCTCTGGTCTTCTCCACGGCATCACGACCTGGCATACCAGCGACGGCTGAGACTAGCTCGAGGGCCGGGACCCGAGGACGTAGAGTTTCGACATCTAATGAAGCTTGCGCGTTAAAGGGGGGTACCTGAGCATCGCGATTCAGGGCTCCTACCGGCTCTCCAGCCCTCACCCTCTGGTCTTGTCCATGGCATCGCGACCTGGCATACCAGCGATGGCTGAGACCAGCTTGAGGGCCGGGACCCGAGGACGTAGAGTTTCGACATCTAACCAAGCTTGCGCGTTAAAGGGGGGGGGGTACCTGAGCATCATGACTCAGGGCTCCTACCGGCTCTCCATCCCTCACCCTCTGGTCTTGTCCACGGCATCGCAGCCTGGCATACCAGCGACGGCTGAGACCAGCTCGAGGGCCGGGACCCGAGGACGTAGAGCGCCGGCATCTAACCAAATTTGCAGGAACACACTCCAAGATAAGGCCCAGTGCCAAGCGCAACCCGCCTTGGGGTAGGGCCCCGTGAGTCCCGCGCTGGCTCACGGGTGCCCCTATACACCTCTCCAGGCCTTTCGTGCCTCATCACCTCTCCAAAGCAACTAACGGCTAACTGCCGATTGTCACGGCGAACTCTCGTTCCTTCTGTGATGAGCCTGCAGGGTCCCCCCAAGGAGCATCGTCAGGCGAGGCCCTCACGGTGTCTTCTTCACTCTCGTCCGTGCAAACCGCTTGCATGTTAAAGGGGGGGGGTACCAGAGCATCGTGACTCAGGGCTCCTACTGGCTCTCCAGCCCTCACCCTCTGGCCTTGTCCACGGCATCGCGACCTGGCATACCAGCGACGACTGAGGCTCGCTCGAGGGCCGGGACCCGAGGACGTAGAGCAGAAAGGGGAGCGAAGGCGAGAGGGGAGAAGCACGCGAGGACCTCGCCAAGCAACCCCTCGCCGGCCAAGGCACGGACCTAGCGCCGCACCAGGAAGCGTTTCCTGACCCTCGAGATAAGTCACTCTCCGGGAACACTAGCTATCGCAGCACCATCCACGCACCTAATGCAATCCCGTGTTAGCAATGTCGCTCTCCTTTCTCACTGAATGATGGCTTTTTGAGCGCTAAGGGGGACCTCCTCAGCATCGCGACTCAGGGGCTCTTACCGGACCTCGGGCCACTCACCTCCTGGCCTTGACCACGGCATTGCGACCTGGCATACCAGCGACGGCTGAAGCCGCCTTGGGACTGGGACCTGTCGGCTCAGAGCATCAAGCCCTCACGAGGTCTGAAAGGAATAAACTAAGCTAAGACGGAATAAGCATCTCGCCCTACTTCACAATGAGGATCATATTGACAAACGGAGCTACAAACATCTTACAAGCCCTCACGGGGTATATTCTTGGTTCCTCGCAGGAACAAAAGACGCAAATCCTAAGGAGTCCTAACTACAGGGACCATCACGACAGACGCCATCATCAACAATGGGCCGTCCAGCACCGGCACCAACCCCATCCAAATCAGGGGCGGCGACGGCCTGACGAGCCCGCCCTGCTCCGGGAGCGGCGCAGGCTCGGGGGCTCATAGCTGTCGTCGCTCGTCTCCGGAGTCGCGAAGAGCTCGGCGGAGTCGCTGGATCCTCCGGCGCCTCCATCGCCTGAGGAGCTGCCAAGGAGCGGTTGGCGGCCTCTGCCTCGCCAGCAGCAGGTCCCGACCGCCTCTCCCGGGGCAGCACTCCAGCCGGCGACCCTCCGCATCGAAGACCTTGAAGGACATCACCGAAGCACCGTCGTACTCCAGATGGATCGCGAGGGCGCCCCTTGTCCTGTGGACCCAGGCGACCTCGCCCTAGCCTCGAGTCATGAACACCTCGCCCGGGGCAACGACCGCGACCTCCGCCCCGGTCACGAGGGTGCTGCAGCCGGCGTGCTGCAGCCAAAGCCCCAGGGGTTCCCCCTGCGGGATGACGGAGGCGAAGAAAAGGGGAAGGCAAATCCAAGAATTAGGAGGCGTGGCGGCGTGAAGCACGAACTCTCGGGAGGAGCCTTCGGCGTGGACTCCAGGGGGAAAGACGCACACCTTCGTGACCCGCCGGCACCGACGGCGGCGCCGCCCGTGGCATTCGGCGTCGACTCCTTCAGAGCCCTCGATATGGGCGTACAAGGGAAGTGGGAACCCTGGTGGTGGCCGCTCACACCAGGGCCTCGGCACTTCCTGGCGGGCGCCCTCACCCCGATGACAAAGGGCAAGCCGTTTCTTCGGTGGAAGCGGGTCAGGATCCTCTTGGGGAGCCTTCCCCTTCTCTGCCACGGAGAACCGGCAGATCGGAGCCATTGCAGCAAGATGGAGCAAGGACCAGGAAGAAGGAGAAGCGAGGAGAGATAGACTGGAAGGGCACGCGTCGTTCCGTACTTATAGCCGGCGAAGGCCAACCGTCGACCTCCACGATCGCAGGTAATCATGACCCGCTTTGCATGCAGGGACTTGTCGAATCCGTGGAGTTGCTGAGGCATCGTGGGGAAGCGGAGACGCCCACGTCCAATCAACCGCCACGCGGCGCCCAAGGCCGCAGGCTGTTAGGGCCCGCGACGCTTCGCACTTGCCCTTTCGCCTCTCTGCTCGGCCAAGTCCGGGGCCGCCTTGGGCCTGGGGCTCTTGTCGCTCGGGAACAGGGTCCCCAGACTTGCTCGCTGCGCCCACGACGTGGCTCAAAGGGGGCCCAACAGGCCCATCTTCATCAACAGAGCTCAAGACCTCGCGAGGGGCAAGATTGCAGGCGGACGACAAGGAGCTTCTCGAGCACGGCCTCATCAGCCGGGCTCACGAGGAGGCAGAGAGTTCAAGGCGGGTACCTCGCGAGGTGCCCATGACGCAAGCCATGACGACCAAGGGCGCCATCGGGCACCAGCCAGCAGCAGTGTCCTCCTTTCCTCTTTGGTGCAAAGGAGCAAGCGCAGGTGAGAGCATCAAGCAAAGGCATCCATTTCGTGCAACAAGACCAAGACCAGCCCAATGGCAGGGAGGAAGTCATTGTGGAGCCCAAGCAAAGGCCACCACCAGAGCCTTTGACAAAGCGAGGACCAACTTTAGTCAGATAAGTGTACCCATTGTTCCCCTTCAAATGGCCAATTGTTGGCGCCCTTCCCGCTCAATATTTGGGAAGAGGCCCAGGCCTTTGCCTATAAATAGGACTAGCCACCCCTGTGGTAGAGGCATCCGTATCCGCATACATCTAGAATCGAGAGAGAGAGAGAGAGAGAGAGAGAGAGAGAGAGAGCGATCGAACTCCTCCTAGCAGCTCATCGCACCACCAAGAATGCACCCTCATGAGGCTGTTCTTCCTTGTATAGTTCATCGTCAGCCCAAGACGCAATCCACCACACCACACAATGGAGTAGGGTATTACACCACAATGGTGGCCTGAACCAGTATAAACCCCGTGTCTCTTGTGTTGTTTCTTTCGTAGTTTAGATCCTAGCGATTCCGCGAGGAGCAGGTAGGTAGAGGGCGAAATCTCCGCGCGCACCCCAGTGTTCGAACCTCAAGGGTCTGCCGGAACCCGAAATCCGACAAGTATTAGTGAGTAGTAGGTACTGATCACTCTTATCATGGATAAAGTCGGTGATGCCTGCATTATTAGCCAAGTAATAGAAATCCTCATAAATTCCGGCTGCCTTCAAGAATGCATCACATGGCCATTCACACGGTCGAACCTCCACGGCGCGAGGAAGGTTATACTTGGGCTTTTCATTCTCTTCATTCTCCTTTTCCTTCGAACCTGGCTCGAGGAGCCTCTCAACAATCTCCTCAACATTTTCTTCCTCTGAAAATTTCTGAAATTTTTAGTGACTCAAAATAAAAGTGAACCAAACTCAATAAAATTGATAGCAACTACTCCTACAAGTGTCTGGAGGCTAAATCATGCATCAAAACTACTTGGGGACCATATAAATTTGACTAGCAAGCTCAAGAACAGGGCCACCTCAGCAGCAAAAATTTGCAATAAATAAAGCACTAGAACAAAAACTAATTGGACCATTGGAGGAGTCACACACCGAAGAACAATCCCCCAAAGATGTTTTGTGAATGGAGCTTTGAGAAAGGAGATTGAAAATGACAACAAAATGAGAAAGAACACGGGTTTGAGCTACATGATGATTTTTTCTGGAGGAAGACGAAGTGGAAGGGTGCTGGAATAAGTGGAGGGGACCCACGTGGGGCCCACAAGGCAGGGGGCGCGCCCGGGGGATAGGGCACGCCCTCCACCCTTGTGGCTAGCTGGTGTGGCCCCTTGGTGTGTTCTAAGTGCCAGAAATTCTCAAATATTCTACCAAAAATCATACTGAATTTTCAGGACATTTGGACAACTTTTATTTTTGAGGCATTTTTTATTGAAAGGATAATTCAGAAAACAGACAAAAAAATACTATTTCTGCTTTATTTAATCTAAATAACAGAAAATAAAAAGTGGGTAGAGTTGTGATTTCTAACTTCATCCATCTCATGGTCATCAAAAGGAATCCACTAACAAGGTTGACCAAGTCTTGTTAACAAACTTCTTCCGAATGACATGAAACCGGAGAGTTTTCGAATAACACTAGGTTACCCCAACGGGGATATGCATGTCCCCAAAAATAAGAATATCATATTTATTTTTGACAGTAGGAAGAGGGAATTCCAAACCTCCAATAGTGATAGTTGAATTTTTCAATAGAATTGATACTATGAACTTGAGGTTGTTTCTTCGGAAAGTGTACTGTATGCTCATTACCGTTAACATGAAAAGTGACATTGCCTTTGTTGCAATTAATAACATCCCCTGTAGTATTCAGAAAGGGTCTACCAAGGATGATGTAAATACTGTTGTCCTTGGGAATATCAATAATAACAAAGTCCGTTAAAATAGTAACATTTGCAACCACAACAGGCACATCCTCACAAAAACCGATGGGTATAGTAGTCGATTTATCAGCCATTTCCAAAGAGATTTCAGTAGGTGTCAACTTATTCAAATCAAGTCTACGATATAAAGAGAAAGGCATAACACTAACACTGGCTCCAAGATCACATAAGGCAGTTTTAACATAGTTTCTTTTAATGGAGCATTGGATAGTTGGTACTCCTGGATCTCCAAGTTTCTTTGGTATTCCACCCCTAAAAGTATAATTAGCAAGCATGGTGGAAATTTCAGCTTCCGGTATCATTCTTTTATAAGTGACAATATCTTTCATATACTTAGCATAAGGAGGCATTTTAAGCATATCAGTCAAACGCATACGCAAAAAGATATGTCTAATCATTTCAGCAAAGCGCTCAAAATCCTCATCATCCTTTTTGTTGGATGGCTTAGGAGGAAAAGGCATGGATTTCTGAACCCATGGTTCTCTTTCTTTGCCGTCCTTCCTAGCAACGAAGTCTCTCTTATCATAAGTTGATTCCTTGTTTGTGGGTTATCAAGATCAACAACAGATTCAACTTCTACATCATTATCATTACTAGGTTGAGCATCAACATGAACATTGATATGTCTCCAACGTATCTACTTTGCCTAATGCTTTTCCTCTTGTTTTGGACTCTAATTTGCATGATTTTACTGAAACTAACCCGGAGTGACGTTATTTTCAGCAGAACTACCATGGTGTTGTTTTTGTGCAGAAATAGAAGTTCTCGGAATGGAACGAAACTTTGCAACGATTTTTTATACAATAAAAGAAAATATCTGGAGCCAAGAACCACTGGAGAGGGGCACCTGGGTGGGCACAACCCAACAAGGCACGCCACCCCTTCCAGGCGCGCCCAAGTGGGTTGTCCCCACTTGGTGGCCCCAAAGTCCCTGAAACAAACGCTATAAAATCACGTATTTCCAGGAAAAAACGAGGGAGAAAGAATTATCACGTTTCACGAGATGAAGCCACCGCTGTCTCCTGTTCTTCATTGGGAGGCCAGATCTGGAGTCCGTTTGGGGCTCTAGAGACGGGGATCTTCAATCTTCCTCATCACCAACCCTTCTCCATTGCCAATTCCATGATGCTCCCCACCAGAAGAGAGTAATTCTCTCGTAGGCTCGCTGGTTGGTGAGGAATTGGATGAGATTCATCATGTAATCAAGTTAGTTTTGTTAGGGCCTGATCCCTAGTATCCACTATGTTATGAGATTGATGTTGCTTTGACTTTGCCATGCTTAATGCTTGTCACTTTGGGCACGGGTGCCATGATTTCAGATCTGAACCGTTTATGTTATCACCTTTATATCCATATTCTAGATCTGATCTTGCAAGTTATAGTCACCTACTACATGTTATGATCCGACAACCCCGGAGTGACAATAGTCGGGACCACTCCCGGTGATGACCGTAGTTTGAGGAGTTCATGTATTCACCGTGTGCTAATGCTTTGTTATGGTTCTATATTAAAAGGAGGCCTTAATATCCCTTCCAGTAGGACCCCGCTACCACGGGAGGGTGGGACAAAAGATGTCATGCAAGTTCTTTCCATAAGCACGTATGACTATTAACGGAATACATGCCTACATTATATTTATGAACTGGAGCTAGTGTCATATCGCCCTAGGTTATAACTGTCTCATGATGAATATCATCCAACGAGTCACCGATCCAATGCCTACGAATTTATCTTATACTTTCCGATTAGTTACTAATGTTGCTACTACTTTCGTTACCGCTACAATATCACTGCTATCACGGTTACCGTTACTATTGCTACTGCTGCTATCATCAAAACTATCATATTACTGTGCTACTAATCACTTTGCTGCAGATAATTAATCTCCAAGTGTGCTTGAATTGACAACTTAGCCGCTAATACCTTGAAATATTATTTGGCTCCCCCTGTGTCGAATCTATAAATTTGGGTTGAGTACTCTACCCTCGAAAACTGTTGCGATCCCCTATACTTGTGGGTTATCAAGACCTTTTTCTCGCGCCGTTGCCGGGGAGCATAGCTATATTTTTTGAGTCGCTTGGGATTATTATCATATTATCTGTATGAAGAATCTGAAGGATGCCAAGACTAAGATTTTTCCCTCAAAGCCGAGGTGAGGTAAGGAACTATCATCCAGCTCCGCTTTAGATTCACCTTCTGTTATAAGTAAACTTGCAACACCACAACATGCTATTAATTCTGATATGTCGCAAGTTATTGATGATGCTACTTCTGCTATGAATGCTACTCATGATGATGCTAGTACCTTGCTTGATGATGATGTGCCACGAGGTGAATTTCTTGATGAACAGATTGCTAGAGTAAGACAACATGATATTGTTGAATCTAGTGATGAACTTGAAATTGAAAATCTTGAAACACCTACTAGAACTAGTCCTCCTAGATATGAATTGCCAAAGGTACCGGAAGGTTATACTATGAGTGAGGAGGCAACTAGAGCTATTCTTGCTTGTAAGGATAGAGAAGATCTAGAGAAATTATTATACAAGTACAAAGAAAGATCTCTGAATGCTAAAATGAAATGTGGTCCTGAGTTTGCTACTTCACCTATTGTTATTGATGGTAAGGATTATGAATTCTCTGTCGACCCAGAATTAAACACTTTGGTTGAATCTGATCCTTTCCATGGTTATGAAACTGTTGATGGCACATCTTACTAAGTTGAATGATATAGCTACCCTTTTTCTCATGATGAGAAGATTCGCTATTACTATATTCTCAAGCTATTTCCGCTCTCATTAAAGGGTTATGCTAAAGCTTGGTACAATACTCTTGCTTCTGGTTGTGTGCGTAGTCCCCAGGATATGATCTATTACTTCTCTAAAAAAACATTTCCCTGATCATAAGAAACAAGCTGCCTTGCAGGAAATATTTAACTTTGTGCAAATTGAAGAAGAGAGTCATACACAAGCTTGGGGGAGGCTTCTCCAATTGCTTAATGCTTTGCCTTATCATCCTCTTAAGAAAAATGAAATACTTGATATCTTCTATAATGGACTATCTAGGGATTTCCTAGATAGTTGTGCTGGTTGTGTTTTCAGGGAACGAACTATTGAGCAAGCTGAGGAATTACTGAATAACATATTAAAAAATTATGATGATTGGACTCCTCCTGAAACACCTATTAAACCCACTCCAAAGAAGAGGGGTTCTTATATCTCAGTCCTGAAGATATGCAAGAGGCAAAGAAATCTATGAAGAAAAAAGGTATTAAAGCCGAGGATGTTAACTTTTTTTACCACCTATCGAAGAAATACATGGGCTTGAAGCACCACCGCCACCTAAGGTGGTAGAGGTAATCTTTAATTAAATTCAATGATAGTGATTATCCTCGTAATAAACATCCTAGTCAATGCCTTTATGAGTTTGATAATTACATTAGAAAGCAAGATCACTTCAATGCAAATGTTATGAAACAATTGAAATACAACTCTGATATAATTGCTCGCTTAAGTGACTTGTTATTTAGAATCCCAAATGATGTTAGAGGTGTAGTAAAGCATGCCTCTATGGTTCAAACTCAATTAGAACAAGTTGCTAAATCTCAAAGAGAGTTACTTGATGAAATGAACAATAATATAAGTGACTTTGTTGTTAGAGTAGCAACTAGAGGAGGTAAAATGACTCAGGAACCACTTTATCCTGAGGGACACCCAAAGAGAATTGAACAGGATTCACAAAGAAACAACACGACTAGACCTAGTCCTTCTAAAAATAAAAAGAAGAAGAAAAATGATAGAACTTTGCCTGCCTCTAGTGAACCTGAAATAGAAAAACCTCCTAATAATGATAATGAAGTTTCTATCTCTGATGCTGAAACTCAATCTGGTAATGCACACTCACCTTCTGATAGTAAAAAATATAATGACGAGGTTCATGAAGACACTCAACCTAATGATAAAGAACCAGATAATGATGTTGAGATAGAACCAGCTGTTGATCTTGATAACCCACATCCTAATAATAAAAGATATGATAAAAGAGACTTTGTTGCTAGAAAACATGGAAAGAAAAGAGAACCATGGGTTAAAAAGCCTATGCCCTTTCCACCTAAGTCAAACTAAAAGAAAGATGATGAAGAAATCGAACGCTTTGCTGAAATGTTGAGGCCAGTTTTTCTGCAAACTTGCTTAACTGATATCTTAAAAACGCCTCCTTATGCAAGGTATATGAAAGACATCATCACAAATAAGAGAAAAATACCGGAAGCTGAAATCTCCACTATACTTGCTAATTATACTTTTAAAGATGGAGTACCTAAAAACATGGAGATCCGGGAATACCAGCTATACCTTGCTCCATAAAAAGAATTATGTGAAAACTGCCTTGTGTGATTTGGGAGCTGGAGTTAGTGTTATGCTTTCTCTTTATATAAAAGACTTGATTTTAATAAACTCACGCCTACTGAAATCTTTGTAAATGGCTGATAAATTAACTGCCATACCTATCGTTATTTGTGAGGATGTGCCCGTTGTTGTTGCTAATGTTACTATTTTGACTAAATTTGTTATACTTGAGATACCCGAGGATGACAACATGTCGATTATCCTTGGTAGACCTTTCTTGAATACTACAGGAGCTATTATTGATTGCAATAAAAGCAATGTCACTTTTCATATCAATGGTAATGAGCATACGGTGCACTTTCCAAAGAAACGATTCCAAGTGAATGGTATTGATGTTATTGAAAAATCTCCAACAATCAATGTTGGAAGTTTTCAACTCCCTCTACCTACTGTTAAAAAGAAATATGAAATGCTCATTGTTGGGGACATTCATATCCACATGGAGGTAACTTAGTGATTTACGAAAGTTCTTCGGTTTCATGCTAATTGAAGTGGTTATTAATAAGACTTGATCAACCTTATTAATGGATCATTTTTGAGAGGTATGAAGTTGACGAATTTAGTGAGCACTACCTTCTGTCCCTACCTTTTGTTTCCTATTTTTATTAGTTAAATAAAATAAAATACCATGCTTTATCTGTTTTCTAAGTTTTTCGTGCAACAAAAATGATCCAAAAATAAATGTTCCCAGAATGCCTTGAAAATTTGACACGATTTTTTTCTGAATATTTCTGAATTTCTGGTGCAAATAAAATTAGTGGGAGGTGCACCAGGTGGGCACAACCCACTTGGGCGCGCCAGGACCCCCAGGCGCGCCCTGGTGGGTTGTGGTCCCCACATGTCCCCCCTCACTTACTTCTTCCCATATCACTCCATTCACCCAGAAAAAATCACTACCACACTCTCTCTCGTGTTCTTGCTCCAAAAACCGTGGATTTCGATCTCTTTGCTCGAAGCTCCATTTTCGAAACTATTTCCGGGATTTGTTGCTTGGTATGTAACTCCTCCATGTGCCCAATTAGTTTTTATTTTAGTGGTTTATATTTAGAATAATTAGCTACTCTTGGTGCTGCTGTAGATGAGCTTGCATGTTGAATTCTTAGAGTTCTAAGTAGTTTGAATGCTTGTTATGGCCTCTATACATCTCTATGAGTAGTTGCTATCAATTTTGTGAAGTTTTTGTTGAGAAAAAATTTGTGGCCTAAAAATTTCAGAATTTTGTTCATAGGAAAAAGATGAGTTTCTTTAGGAAGTGTGCTTCCAGAAGAACTCCAAGGCGGTTATCGGGCAGTCATCTGTCAATGATATCCATACCCCGAGATTGGCGGAGCTACGACCGTGCGACTAGCCGCATAATGCATTCATGGAAGAGGCCGGAATCCTCCTAGAGTTCAACCAATATGCTGCTAATGCCGGCCTCACCGACTTCATCATAGCTGAATGCGAACAGTATCATCTCCTCACAAACTCCTTTGTGCAAAACTTTCATTTTCATTCTAGGAATAATCCCCCTGAGGTGTCATTTAATTTATATGCTGAACACCGCCAGATCCCACTTACAGAATTTTGTGACATATGCATGCTTCCTTCTAATGGGGATTTGGTAGAGCCTAGGCCCTCATAGTTTGATGGTTTTTACCGTACTTTGACAGTGGGGGATGAGAGAGGAGTATCGAGCACCACTGCTGTTAGCTTGCAGTTTCCAGCGGTGCATTATTTTGCCTTATTTATTGCAAAGTGCTTGCTAGCGAGAGAGAAGGTGGGTTCACTTAGCGCCCCAGACTTTGCTGTTTTGCGTTGTGCACTTTGTGGCGACAACACTTATAGCTTGGGAGCTATTGTGGCACGTCGCCTTAACCTTAACAGATTCAAGGGTAAAATACATGGGGGCATTTACGCTTGGCAACTCACTTCAATGTGCAGATACGCCAGCATGATCACCATTTGGCCAAGGTTTACCTAGACAGAGCAGCTATGAAGGGCCATCAGTTTCTTGTTGCTGATTACCCTGATATTGACTTGCCATACAACTTAGTTTTCAGTGAGAAAACTCGTGATATTATTCCCTTGCCTGCACCTGCTTTGTTTGATTATGTTGCCAGGAATGGATACAGGATTATGCTGAGGACATTGTCGCTTACCGGAACAACCTGGCGACAGCACAGGCGGAGCCCCAATAGCGGGACCCTATGGTGCCTGCTCTCCAGCACTTCAACATTGGACCTCATGGCTTCTACAACTGGTGATTACCAAGTTAGGCCAAAATCCTAAGCTTGGGGGAGTACGTATTCCCACCGACATTACACTCATGTTCACACATTTCATTCCAGTTGTCGGTATCCACATTTTTCATTGCATCATCCATGTTTAATTTATTTTATTGCTTTCTTCTTGTGTGTTTGAAGAACTTTGAGAAAATCCAAAAATATGTTTCTTGCTTCTTTTTGATTTTTCTTCCTAGTCTAAATTGTTGTAGCACTAAAAAGAAAACCCAAAAAGATTTCCTTGTTCTTTTTTTACTTGTTCGAAGCTTTCCCGTGTAAAATGTTTTTCCCGTTTTTGCTTTTCCCTTTTTCGTTTGCTTGCTTTCGAAAAACCAAAAACTCCAAAAATATTTCAGTGTGTTTCTCTGAATTTCTTTTCCTTTTATTGAGTCATACATAGGAGAAGACCACGATGAAAATGTTGAGTGGCTCTCATTTGCATTATTGATCTAAGAAAGAGCCCATATTACCTTGTCTTCTCCTCTTGAATAACACGTTTGCAGATTCCAGCTTAGTCCACGCTATTATTATTTTCAAATCGTTCAGTTGTGCAAGTGAAAGACAATAATGACGATATTAGATGAACTGGCTGTAGCAGAGTGAAACGGGTATGAACTCGACTTGTTCTGTTTTTGTAAATATGTTTAACCTAGTATCCATGATTTAGCCTATTATGATCAAACATGTTTGCAATGACAATTAGAGATTATAGTTTCTCATGCCATGCATAAGTAGAAAGGAGTGAATAATGATTTATCTTGGATATCAACATTGCGTTAAAATGATTGTGATGTAGTATGATGATATAATGTTCTCCTCTAAATGTTTGAGTGGCTTGACTTGGCACATGTTCATGCATGTAGTTCAATCAAAACCAACATAGCCTCTATGATATCTATGTTCATGGTGCTCATATCCTACTCATGCTAGTATCCAATGTTACTTACGCATAATGCATGTTCATGACCGTTGTTGCTCTCTAGCTGGACGCTCTCAACCTATTTGCTAGCCTTCGCCTGTACTAAGTGGGAACTCTGCTTGTGCATCAAAAACCTGAAACCCAAGTTATTCCAGATGAGTCCATCATACCTACCTATATGCGGTATTACCCTGCCGTCCTAAGTAAATTTGCATGTGCCAACTCTAAAAACTTCAAATAAATATCCTTTTTGTGTGCCTGGATCGTTCATGGAACAACTGGAGGTAGTCGGTATCTTCCATGCTAAGCGGGTTATTCTCAGGTCAAGTGTTTATTCACTTGCCATCGCACGAGAAAAGGGCGGTAATAGGGATGCCCAGTCCCAAACTGCAAAAACAGAAGAGCTTACAGATAATCAAAGAAAAAATCCCAATGGAGTCATAACCTTTACTTTTCCGCTTGGGAACCGCCACTAGCATGTTTAGCATGGAAGATATTGATAACGGATGGTCATGAAGTAAATGAGAAGGGTGCATGTATCAAAATATCATTTACCTCTGTTTTAAAAACTTGAGCTCTGGTATCTCTACAAATCACTGCTTCCCTCTACGAAGGGACTATCTATTTACTTTTATGTTGAGTCATCACCTTCTCAAATAAGCGCCAGAACCTGAGAGCACTGCTGTCATGCTCATGCATTTTGTCTAGCTAATGTTGGGTGCATCATGACTTGATCTTTTTTACCATGAATTACAATGTTTAGTCGCTTCTTGAACTTTGGGGGTGCTCTGCATTTATGTTTTGCGGTCTCAGAAAGGGCTAGCGAGATACCACTATTGTCATATTATACCATGGTTGTTTTGACAACATGTTGCTATTTGAGATGTCTTATTATTGCTCTCTAGTTGATTATGTCATTGATATGAGTTAATATAATTTTAGGAGTTATTGTCGACATGCTTAGTTATAATCTTTGCTGAAAGCCTAGGTGCGGTTTAAGCTTATTTATGAAACAAGAGCAAAAGAGTTTGTAAAAGTTTTTCTTTTTCACTTTCAGTTTATCAACTGAATTGCTTGAGGACAAGTGAAGGTTAAAACTTGGAGGAGTTGATACGTCTCCAATGTATCTACTTTTCCTAACGCTTTTCCTCTTGTTTTGGACTCTAATTTGCATGATTTGAATGAAACTAACCCCGGACTGATGCTATTTTCAGCAGAACTACCATGGTGTTGTTTTTGTGCAGAAATAAAAGTTCTCGGAATGGAAAGAAACTTTGCGAGGATTTTTATATCAATAAAGAGAATTTCTGGAGCAAGGAGAGACCCGAGGGGGGCACTGGGTGGGCACAACCCACCAGGGCGCGCCTGCCCCCCCCAGGCGCGCCCAGGTGGGTGCTACCCACCTGGTGGCCCCACTGACCCTGAAACTGACACTCTAAAATCACATTATTCCAGAAAAAATGGGGAGAAAGAATTATCGCGTTTCACGAGACGGAGCCGCCGCCGTCTCCTGTTCTTCATTGGGAGGCCAGATCTGGAGTCTGTTTGGGTCTCTGGAGAGGGGGATCTTCGATCTTCGTAATCACCAACACATCTCCATCGCCAATTCCATGATGGTCCCCACCGGGAGTGAGTAATTCCTTCGTAGGCTCACTGGTCGGTGAACAGTTGGATGAGATTCATCATGTAATCGAGTTAGTTTTGTTAGGGCATGATCCCTAGTATCCACTATGTTCTAAGATTGATGTTGCTATGACTTTGCCATGCTTAATGCTTGTCACTTTGGGCCCGAGTGCCATGATTTCAGATCTGAACTGTTTATGTTATCACCTTTATATCCATGTTCTAGATCCGATATTGCAAGTTATAGTCACCTACTACATGTTATGATCCGGCAACCCCGGAGTGACAATAGTCGGGACCACTCCCAATGATGACCATAGTTTGAGGAGTTCATGTATTCACCGTGTGCTAATGCTTTGTTCTGGTTCTCTATTAAAAGGAGGCCTTAATATCCCTTAGTTTCTAACAGGACCCCGCCGCCACGGGAGGGTAGGACAAAAGATGTCATCCAAGTTCTTTCCATAAGCACGTATGACTATTTACGGAATACATGCCTACATTATATTTATGAACTGGAGCTAGTGCTGTATCGCCATAGGTTATAACTGCCTCATGATGAATATCATCCAACGAGTCACCGATCCAATACCTAGGAATTTATCTTATATTGTTTCTGATAAGTTACTACTATTGCTACTGCTATTGTTACCGCTACAATATCACTGCTATCACTGTTACCATTACTATTGCTATTGCTATCATCAAAACTATCATATTACTATGCTACTAATCACTTTGCTGCAGATAATTAATCTCCAGGTGTGGTTGAATTGACAACTCAACTACTAATACCTTCAAATATTCTTTGGCTCCAACTTGTGTCGAATCTATAAATTTGGGTTGAATACTCTACCCTCGAAAACTCTTGCGATCCCCTATACTTGTGGGTTATCAAATATCATCATTAACATTATCACTAGGTTCAAGTTCATCACTAGATTGTGTTTCAGCATCAGAAATAGAATTGTTATTGGGATTCTCAGGTGTGTCTATAACAGGTTCACTAGAAGCATGCGAAGTCCTATCAGTATTCCTTTTCTTTTTATTAGAAGAACTAGGTGCATCAGTATTAATTCTCTGAGAATCTTGCTCAATTCTCTTAGGATGGCCCTCGGGATACAAAGGTTCTTGGGTCATTTTACCACCTCTAGTCGTAACTCTAACAACATTACCATTGTTCTTATTCTTTAACTCATTGAGCAAATCATCTTGTGCCTTAAGTACTTGTTCTACTTGAGTTGTAACCATGGAACATGTTTACTAATAAGCTTAAGATCACTTTTTACTCTAGACATATAATCACCCAAGTGGTCAAGCATGTAAGCACGGCGTTTCGATTGTCTACTAACATAAGCATTGAAGTTCTCTTGTTTAACAATAAAATTATCAAACTCATCCAAGCATTGACTAGTAGACTTATTATATGGGATATCACCTTCATCAAATCTAGAGAGATAATTTACCTTTACTACCTATGTCGGGTTATCAAGACCATGTATTTCTTTAATAGGTGGTAAATTATTAACGTCTTCAGCTTTAATACCTTTTTCTTTCATAGATTTCTTTGCGTCTTGCATATCTTCAGGACTGAGAAATAGAATACCCCTTTTCTTCGAAGTTGGCTTAGGAGTTGGTTCAGGAAGTGTCCAATCATTATCATTACTCAATATATTATTCAATAGCAATCCAGCTTGCTCAACAGTCCTTTCCCTGAAAACACAAGTAGCACAACTATCCAGGTGGTCTCTGGAAGCATCGGTTAGTCCGTTATAAAAGATATCAAGTATTTGATTTTTCTTGAGAGGATGATCAGGCAAAGCATTAAGTAATTGGAGAAGCCCCCCCAAGCTTGTGGGGACTCTCTTCTTCATTTTGCGCAAAGTTAAATATTTCCCTTAAGGCAGCTTGCTTCTTATGAGCAGGAAAATATTTTGCAGAGAGGTAGTAAATCATATCCTGGGGACTACACACACAACCAGGAGCGAGAGCATTAAACCATATCTTAGCATCACCCTTTAATGAGAAAGGAAACAACTTAAGAATATAGTAATAGTAAATTTCTTCCTCATGAGTAAATAGGGTGGCTATATCTTTCAGTTTAGTAAGATGTGCCACAACAGTTTCAGATTCATAACCATGGAAAGGATCAGATTCAACCAAAGTAATTAATTCAGAATTGACAGAGAATTCATAATCCTTATAAATAACACAAATAGGAGAAGTAGAAAATGTAGGATCATACTGCATTCTAGCATTCAAAGACTTTTCTTTCAACTTATTAGCTAACAGTTTCTTAAGATCATATCTATCATTGTAAGCAAAAAAGTCTCTAGCAGTTTCTTCATCCATAATATAACCCTCGGGTACAACAAGAAATTCATATCTAGGGGGAGAATCTTCATCATCACTTTCAGTAATATCATCAGTTTCAGTAATTTCATTCTCTGTAACCCTAGCAAGTTGTTCATCAAGAAATTCACCTAGTGGCACAATATTATCAAGCAAAGAAGTAGTATCACCATAAGCATCATGCATAGCAAAAGTTTCATCATGAATAACATGCAACATATCAGAATCAATAGCGAGTGTAGGTGTCGCAAGTTTACTCAAAACAGAAGGTGAATCAAGTGCATAGCTAGATGGCAGTTCCTTGCCTCCCCTCGTAGTAGAGGGATAGATCTTGGTTTTGTTGTCTTTCAAATTCCTCATAGTGATCAACAGATATAAATCCCAACTGACTCACAGAATGGAGCTATGCTCCCCGACACTGGCGCTAGAAAAAGGTCTTAATAACCCACAAGTATAGGGGATTGCAACAGTTTTCGAGGGTAGAGTATTCAACCCAAATTTATTGATTCGACACAAGGGGATCTCAAAGAATATTCTCAAGTATTAGCAGCTGAGTTGTCAATTCAACCACACCTGAAAGACTTAATATCTGCAGCAAGGTATTTAGTGGCAAAGTAGTATGGAAGTAACGGTAACGGTGGCAAAAGTAACAGTAGACGTTTTGTAACAATCATAAGAGTGGCAACGGAAAAGTAACTAAGCAAAGATCAATATGAAATGAGCTCATAGGCAATGGATCAATGATGGGTAATTATGTCGGATGGCATTCATCATGCAACAGTTATAATTTAGGGTGACACAGAACTAGCTCCAATTCATCAATATAATGTAGGCATGTATTCTGAATATAGTCATACGTGCTTATGGAAAAGAACTTGCATGACATCTTTTGTCCTACCCTCCCGTGGCAGTGGGGTCCTAATGGAAACTAAGGGATATTGAGGCCTCCTTTTAATAGAGTACTAGACCAAAGCATTAGCACTTATTAAATACATGAGCTCCTCAAACTACAGTCATCACCGGGAAGTGTCCCGACTATTGTCACTCAGGGGCTGCCGGATCATAACAAGTAGTAGGTGACTATAACTTGCAAGATAGGATCAAGAACACTCATATATTCATGAAAACATAATAGGTTCGGATCTGAAATCATGGCACTTGGGCCCTAGTGACAAGCATTAAGCATGGCAAAGTCATAGCAACATCAATCTTAGAACATAATGGATACTAGGGATCAAACCCTAACAAAACTAACTCGATTACATGGTAAATCTCATCCAACCCATCACCGTCCAGTAAGCATACGATGGGATTACTCACGCACGACGGTGAGCATAATGAAATTCGTGATGGAGGATGGTTGATGATGACGATGGCAACGAATTCCCTCTCTGGAGCCCCGAACGGACTCCAGATCTGCTGTCCCGAGGAAGAACAGGCCTTCGCTGCGGCTCTGTATCGTAAAACATGATGAATCCTTCTCTCTTATTTTTTTCTCCCCGAACATGAATATATGGATTTGGAGTTGAGGTCGGTGGAGGTCCAGGGGGCCCACAAGGTAGGAGGGCACGCCCCCACCCTTTTGGCCAGGGTGTGGGCCCCCTTCGGCTGATTCTTTCGATAGTATTTTTTATTTATTCCAAAAGTTATCTCCGTGAAGTTTCAGGTCATTCTGAGAACTTTTATTCTTCACAAAAATAACACCATGGCAGCTCTGCTGAAAACGGCGTCAGTCCAGGTTAGTTCCGTTTAAATGATGCAAATCAGAGTCCAAAACAAGGGAAAAAGAGTATGGAAAAGTAGATACGTTGGAGATGTATCAAGGGGAAGGACCAAGTACGCCCCCCGGTTGTACCCCAGGAAGTAGAGGCGTCTGGGAATAGGGCGACGGCCCAGCCTCAATAATCAGACCCGCCCTGCAGGGGCCATACCCCGCCTCAGCGTCTTTCCACACCACCGGGTCACTTTTCTAACCCGGTGGATAATATGATAGCAGCAGTTACCCGACTTAACGCACTCCCTATCACTGGTGAGTCGCCTATTGTCGTAGAGACATGGAATGCCAGTGAACTTCTTCAAACAGTTGTGGCGCAGCAGGAGAAATATTCATATAGTCGTGATCGGGTGCATTCAACTCCCCTCCCAAGCCGTAGTTACATTCGACATATTTAGTCGCCCGCAGTCTCCAGTAGTGAGAAGAGACATAACTCGCCTTGTGGTAATAACCCGCCCCCTAACCCGAGGACTGACGCTCAAGCGATCATGGATGATGCCAGAGCCCGCCGTGAGGCGGCGACGGCGGCTCACCAGGGGCTTATCAGCAGCCTCCGGTTACCCCTTCAGCCTCGATGGGAGCTGGGACAATTTCTAGGACTGTGGGAGTGCAATGTCTAGTACCGGCTTTGTGCAATGAGCGTCTGGCCAAGGATTTTAAGGGTCCTCGTAAGGTGCCCAATTACACGACTGATCTCCCTCCTGAGGCTTGAATTGAGAGTTATGAGCTAGCTATGGAGATGTTGGATGTCAATGATGTTGTTTGTGCCAAATACTTCACTATGATATTGGAAGGGGCGGCTCGTACATAGTTAAAAGGCCTGCCCCCTAATTCTATCAGTTCATCGGCGGAGTTGACGGTGTGTTTCATCAAGAATTTTCAAGGAACATGCCAGTAGCCTCTAACGATTGTTGATCTGGATCACTGCGTTCAACATGAGGATGAGTCGGCCCACCATTGGGTCCGGTGGGTCTCTACTATTATCCACTTATCTGATAATATCGTGGCGGCTCAGGCGGTCGTGATTTTGGAGGAAAACCGCCGTTTTGTGCCTCTCAAGCAGAAGCTAGGGACATTCAAGCGCACTTGCCAGGACATGGGTGAACTCATGGCTGCTCTCACTAAATATGCAGACTCTGATAATGCAAAGGATCCTGGTTTTGATGATGAGGATAAATCTAACAAGGGTAAGAAAAACGACAACAACAAGGGTCAGCAGCACAATGCGAGGAATAATGGAAGTAACCAGGGTAATGGTGGTAAGTGGAGAAACCTCGATGGCGGGTCAGATCTAGTGGCTAACACCAACACTGGATATAAAAACCAGTGCCGCAACAGTAATTGTAAGCCTCCTTCTAGTGGAGCAAAGCCTTTCAATCTTGAGGCAATGCTTAATGACCCTTGCCCGAAGCATAGTCTTCCCAACATATCGTCTACTCATGCGCATGCGTGGAAAGATTGTTACATTATGCAGGAGTTCAGAAATCACATCCTTAACCAGCATCATGGTAACGGCAATGGGCCGCCTGGAAGGTCTGGATTCGGTTCTCAGGGGTCCAGCTTTGGTGGTGGCGGCTCAAATTCTGGTTATCAGGGTCAAGGTAACCATGGTGGTCATAATCAATAGGCTGGTCAGGGTAGCCAGCAGCAAGGTAATCTGTCAGGGTATCAGAGTAATCCAAAGCAGCTCAATGGGGGTCAATATCATGTCTGCACTATGAACACATATAAGCGTGACAAGAAGGTTCATAAGCGAATTGTCAATGCCGTTGAGCCGGCAATACCCCAATACCTACGATGGTCAGAGCATACGATCACATGAAGTCGGGAGGATCACCTGCCCCGGGTTCATAATCTGGGTCATCTGGCATTAGTGGTGGCCCCTTAGGTAGGTGGCTATAAATTCACTAAGGTACTTATGGACGGTGGTAGCAGCATCAACATCTTGTACTATGATACTTCTCGCTGGATGAATTTAACTAACAAGGATCTCAGGCCGTCCTCCACAGTCTTCCATGGAGTGGTGCCTGGTAAGTCAACGTATCCTATGGGAAAAATTTCCCTAGAAGTGGCCTTTGGTAATGACTATGAATACAGGGCAGAGACACTGTGGTTCGAAGTGGTCAAAATCAAGAGTTTGTATCATGCTCTATTCGAACGGCCGGTGATAACCCACAAGTATAGGGGATCGCAACAGTTTTCGAGGGTAGAGTATTCAACCCAAATTTATTGATTCGACACAAGGGGAGCCAAAGAATATTCTTAAGTATTAGCAGCTGAGTTGTCAATTCAACCACACCTGGAAACTTAGTATCTGCAGCAATGTGTTTAGTAGCAAAGTAATATGATAGTGGTGGTAACGGTAACAAAAGTAAAGACAGCAAAAGTAATGTTTTTGGTATTTTGTAGTGATTGTAACAAGAGTAATGTAAAAGTAAATAAGCGAGAACCAAGATATGGAAAACTCAGAGGCACCGGATTAGCGATGGATAATTATGCCGGATGCGGTTCGTCATGTAACGATCATAACATAGGGTGACATGTAACTAGCTCCAGCTCATCAATGTAATGTAGGCATGTATTCCAGATATAGTCATACGTGCTTATGGAAAAGAACTTGCATGACATCTTTTGTCCTACCCTCCCGTGGCAGCGGGGTCCTATTGGAAACTAAGGGATATTAAGGCCTCCTTTTAATAGAGAACCGGAACAAAGCATTAGCACATAGTGAATACATGAACTCCTCAAACTATGGTCATCACTGGGAGTGGTCCCGATTATTGTCACTTCGCGGTTGCCGGATCATAACACATAATATTTTACTATAGACTTGCAAGATAGGATCTAGAACACACATATATTCATGAAAACATAATAGGTTCAGATCTGAAATCATGGCACTCGGGCCCTAGTGACAAGCATTAAGCATAGCAAAGTCAAAGCAACATCAATCTCAGAACATAATGGATACTAGGGATCAAAACCTAACAAATCTAACTCGATTACATGATAAATCTCATCCAACCCATCACCGTCCAGCAAGCCTATGATGCAATTACTCACGCACGGCGGTGAGCATCATGAAATTGGTGATGGAGGATGGTTGATGATGACGACGGCGATGAATCCCCCTCTCCGGAGCCCCGAACGGACTCCAGATCAGCCCTCCCAAGAGAGATTAGGGCTTGGCAGGCGGCTCCGTATCGTAAAACGCAATTATTTCTTCTCTCTGATTTTTTTCTCCCCAAAAGCCAATGCATGGAGTTGAGTTACGCCGAGGGCCACCAGGGGCCCACGAGGTGAGGCGCGCCCAGGTGGGCCCACTCGTGAGCAGGTGTGGGCCCCTGGTCTTCATCTTTTGCAGGATTTTTCTTTATTTTTTCTAAGGTGTTCCGTGGAGTTTCAAAGACATTCCGAGAATTTTTATTTTCTGCACAAAAACAACACCATGGCGATTCTCACTGAAAACAACGCCATCCGGTTAGTTCCATTCAAATCATACAAGTTAGAGTCCAAAACAAGGGCAAAAGTGTTTGGAAAAGTAGATACGACGGAGACGATCAACTCCCCAAGCTTAAACCCTTGCTTGTCCTCAAGCAATTCAGTTGACAAACCGAAAGAGAAAAAGAAAAACTTTTACAAACTCGTTTGCTCTTGTTGTTATAAACATGAAAAGCCAGCATTCAAGTTTCAGCAATTATTATGAACTAACCATACTCACAATAACATGTAGGTCTCACAATTACTCATATCAATAGCATAATCAGCTAGCGAGCCATAATAATAAAACTCGGATGACAACACTTCCTCAAAATAATCATAATATGACATAACAAAATTGTATCTCGCT
This sequence comes from Aegilops speltoides, assembly GCA_021437245.1. Classification (NCBI taxonomy): domain Eukaryota; kingdom Viridiplantae; phylum Streptophyta; class Magnoliopsida; order Poales; family Poaceae; genus Aegilops; species Aegilops speltoides. Next base: position 276,194,980 of record CM038141.1, read on the forward strand.
AGCCCTTTCTAAGACCGCAAAACATAAATGCAGAGCAGCTTTAAAGATCAAGGACTGACTAAACATTGTAATTCATGGTAAAAGAGATCCAGTCAAGTCATACCCAATATAAACCAATAATAATGAATGCAAACGACAAGGTGTGCTCAAATGGGTGCTTTTAATAAGAAGGGTGATGACTCAACATAAAAGTAAATAGATAGGCCCTTCGCAGAGGGAAGCAGGGATTTTTAGAGGTGCTAGAGCTCGATTTTGAAATAGAGATAAATTATATTTTGAGCGGCATACTTTCATTGTCAACATAACAACTAGGAGATGACGATATCTTCCATGCTAAACAGATTATAGGCGGTTCCCAAACAGAATGGTAAAGTTTATACTCCCCTTCCTCCACAAGCATCAATCCATGGCTTGCTCGAAACAACGAGTGCCTCCAACGGGTCCCAAGGGGAGTTCTGTTTGCATTTATTTTGATTTAGTTTGCACAAAGCATGGGACTGGGCATCCCGGATACCTGCCATTTTCTCGTGAACGAGGAGCGGAGTCCACTCCTCTTGAGAATAACCCGCCTAACACGGAAGATAAGGGCAGCTCTAGTTGACATATGAGCTATTCGAGCATGCAAAACAGAATGTTTATTTGAAGGTTTAGAGTTTGGCACGTACAAATTTACTTGGAACGGCAGGTAAATACCACATATAGGTAGGTATAGTGGACTCATATGGAATAACTTTGGGGTTTAAGGAGTTTGGATGCACAAGCAGTATTCCCGCTTAGTACAGGTGAAGGCTAGCAAAAGACTAGGAAGCGACCAACTGAGAGAGCGACAACATTCGTAAACATGCTTTAAAATTAATTCACACCGAGTACAAGCATGAGTAGGATATAATCCACCATGAACATAAATATCATGAAGGCTATGTTGATTGGATTCAACTACATGCGTGAACATGTGCCAAGTCGAGTCACTCAATGCATTTAAAGGAGGATACCACCCCATCATACCACATCATAATCATTCTAATAGCATGTTGGTACGCAAGGTAAACCATTATAACTCATAGCTAATCAAGCATGGCACAAGCAACTATAATCTCTAAATGTCATTGCAAATATGTTTACTGTTGGGGAACGTAGTAATTTCAAAAAAATTCCTACGCACATGCAAGATCATGGTGATGGCATAGCAACGAGAGGGGAGAGTGTTCGTCCATGTACCCTCGTAGACCGTAAGAGGAAGCGTTATGACAACGCGGTTGATGTAGTCGTACGTCTTCACGATCCGACCGATCCAAGTACCGAACGTACGGCACCTCCGAAGTTCGCACACGCTCAGCTCGATGACGATCTCCGGCTCCGATCCAGCAAAGCTCCGGAGATGAGTTCCACAAGACGACGGCGCAGGACGATGATGATGTTCTACCGTGCAGGGCTTTGCCTAAACTCCATGACGATATGACCGAGGTGGAATATGGTGGAGGGGGCACCGACACGGCTAAGGAACGATCCGTAGATCAACTTGTGTGTCCATGGGGTGCCCCCTGCCTCGTGATATAAAGGAGGGAGGGAGGAGGAGGCCGCCTCTACTATGGGCGCCATGGGGAGTCCTACTCCCACCGGAGTAGGATTCCCCTTCCTAGTCCAACTAGGGGTCCTTCCATGTAGTAGGAGTAGGAGACTAGGAAGGGAAGAGAGAAGGAAGGAGGGAGGGGGTGCGGCCCTCCCCTAGTCCACCGGACTAGGCCTTGGGGGGCCCGGCCTGCCCTAGGCAGCCCTCTCTCTTTCCCGCCGGGCCCAATAAGGCCCAATACTTCTCCCGGCGAATTCCGTAACTCTCCCAGACTCAAAGATACCCAATCACTCGGAACCTTTCCGAACTCGAATATAGTCGTCCAATATATCGATCTTTACGTCTCGACCATTTCGAGACTTCTCGTCATGTCCCCGATCTCATCCGGGACTCAGAACTCCTTCGGCACATCAAAACTCATAAACTCATAATATAAGCATCATCGAAACCTTAAGCGTGCGGACCCTACGGGTTCGAGAACTATGTAGACATGACCTAGAACTATTCTCGGTCAATAACCAATAGCGGACCTGGATGCCCATATTGGCTCCTACATATTCTACAAAGATCTTTATCGGTCAAACCGCATAACAACATACGTTGTTCCCTTTGTCATCGGTATGTTACTTGCCCGAGATTCGATCGTCGGTATCCAATACCTAGTTCAATCTCGCCACCGCAAGTCTCTTTACTCGCTCAGAATGCATCATCCCGTAACCAACTCATTGGTCACATTGCTTGCAAGGCTTATAATGATGTGCATTACCGAGAGGGCCCAGAGATACCTCTCCGACAATCGGAGTGACAAAACCTAATCTCAAATATGCCAACTCAACATGTACCTTCGGAGACACCTGTAGTACTCCTTTATAATCACCCGCCACGTTGTGACGCTTGGTAGTACCCAAAGTGTTCCTCCGTAAACGGAGTTGCATAATCTCATAGTTACAGGAACATGTATAAGTCATGAAGAAAGCAATAGCAACATACTAAACGATCAAGTGCTAAGCTAACGGAATGGGTCAAGTCAATCACATCATTCTCCTAATGATGTGATCCTGTTAATCAAATGACAACTCTTTTGTCCATGTTTGTCTATGTATTCACACATGTATTATGTTTCCAGTTAATACAATTCTAGCATGAATAATAAACATTTATCATGAAATAAGGAAATAAATAATAACTTTATTATTGCCTCTAGGGCATATTTCCTTCAGTCTCCCACTTGCACTAGAGTCAATAATCTAGTTCACATCGCCATGTGATTTAACACCAATATTCATATCTGTATATGATTAACACCCATAGTTCACATCATCATGTAACCAACATCCAAAGGGTTTACTAGAGTCAATAATCTAGTTCACATCGCTATGTGATTAACGCCCAAAGAGTACTAAGGTGTGATCATGTTTTGCTCGTGAGAGAAGCTTAGTCAATGGGTCTGTCACATTCAGATCCGTATGTATTTTGCAAATATTTTATGTCCACAATGCTCTGCACGGAGCTACTCTGGCTAATTGCTCCCACTTTCAATATGTATCCAAAGTTGAGACTTGGAGTCATCTCGATCGGTGTAAAAGTCTGCTGACCGATGTAACTTTTACAACAAACTCTTTTATCACCTCCATAATCGAGAAACATCTCCTTAGTCCTTACTAAGGATATTCTTGACCAATGTCCAAAGGATCTACTCCTAGATCACTATTGTACCCCTTGCCAAATTCAGAGCAAGGTATACAATAGGTCCGGTACATAGCATAGCATACTTTATAGAACCTATGACCGAGGCATAGGGAATGACTTTTCATTCTCTTTCTATTTTCTCATTGTGGTCGGGATTTGAGTCTTACTCAATTTCATACCTTTGCAACACAGCAAGAACTCTTTCTTTGACTGCTCCATTTTGAACTATTTCAAAATCTTGCCAAGGTATGTACTCATTGAAAATCTTATCAAGCCGCCTTGATCTATCTCAATAGATCTTGATGCTCAATATGTAAGTAGCTTTTATCGAGGTTTTTTCCTTTAAAGAACTCCTTTAAAACACTCCTTTATGCTTTGCGAAAAATTCTTCATCATTTCGATCAACAATATGTCACTCACATATACTAATCGAAAGGTCAGTAGTGCTCCCACTCACTTTATTGTAAATACAGCTTCATCTTAAGTCCATATAAAACTATATGCTTTGATCAACTTATCAAAGTGTATATTCCAACTCCGAGATGCTTGCACCAGTCCATAGATGGATCATTGGAGCTTGCACATTTTGTTAGCACCTTTAGGATTGACAAAACCTTCCGTTGCATCATATACAACTCTTCTTTAATAAATCCATTAAGGAATGCAGTTTTGACATCCATTTGCCGATTTCATAAAATGTGGCAATTGCTAACATGATTCGGACAGACTTAAGCATCGATACGAGTGAGAAAATCTCATCGATTCAACCCCTTGAACTTGTTGAAAACCTTTTGCAACAAGTCAAGCTTAGTGGATAGTAACACTACTATCGTTGTCCGTCTTCCTCTTGAAGATCCATTCATTTAACATGGCTTGTCGATCATCGAGCAAGTCAATCAAAGTCCATACTTTGTTATCATACATGGATCATATCTCGATTTTATGGCCTCAAGCCATCTCATGAATCTGGGCTCATCATCGCTTCCTCATAGTTCGTAGGTTCATCATGGTCTAGTAACATGACTTCCGAACATGATTACTACACCACTCTGGTGTGGATCTTACTCGAAGACCTACGAGGTTCTCAGAGTAACTTGATCTCAAGTTTCATGATTATCATCATTAGCTTCCTCACTAATTGGTGTAGGAATCATCGAACTGATTTCGTGATGAACTACTTTCCAATTCGGAGAAGGTACAAATTACCTTTTCAAGCTCTACTTTCCTCCCATTCACTTCTTTCGAGAGAAACTCCTTCTCTAGAAAGGATCCATTTTTAGCAACGAATATCTTGCCTTCGGATCTGTGATAGAAGGTGTACCCAACAATTTCCTTTGGGTATTCTATGAAGACGCACTTCTCCGAGTTGGGTTCGAGCTTATCAGATGAAACTTTTTCACATAAGCATCGCAACTCCAAATTTTAGAAACGACATACTTAGGTTTATTGCTAAACCATAGTTCATATGGTGTCGCCTCAACGGATTTAGATGGTGCCCTATTTAATCTGAATGCAGCTGTCTCTAATGCATAACCCCAAAACGATATTGGTAAATCAAGAAGAGACATCATAGATCGCACCATATCCAATAAAGTGCGGTTACGACGCTCGACACACCATAACGCTGTGGTGTTCTGTGGCGTGAGCTGTGAAACTATTCCACATTGTTTTAATTGAAGACCAAACTCAGAACTCCAATATTCATCTCCATGATCGATCGCAGAAACTTTATTTTCTTGTTACGATGATTTTCCACTTCACTGAAATTCTTTGAACCTTTCAACTATTTCAGACTTATGTTTCATCAAGTAGATATACCAATATCTGCTCAAATCATCTGTGAAGGTTAGAAAATAACGATACCGCCATGAGCCTCAACACTCATTGGATCGCATACATCAAGATGTATTATTTCCAATAAGTCGGTTGCTCGCTCCATTGTTCCGAGAACGGAGTTTTAGTCATCTTGCCCAAAAGGCACGGTTCGCAAGCATCAAATGATTCATAACCAAGTGATTCCAAAATCCATCTTTATGGAGTTTCTTCATGCGCTTTACATCGATATGACCCAAACGGCAAGTGCCACAAATAAGTTGCACTATCATTATTAACTTTATGCCTTTTGGCATCAATATTATGAATATGTGTATCATCACGATCGAGATCCAACAAACTATTTTCATTGGGTGTATAACCATCGAAGGTCTTATTCACGTAAACAGAATAACAATTATTCTTTAACTTTAAATGAATAACCGTATTGCAATAAACATGATCAAATCACATTCATGCTCAACGCAAATGCCAAATAACATTTATTTAGGTTTAACACTAATCCCGAAAGTATAGGGAGTGTGCGATGATGATCATATCAATCTTGAAACTACTTTCAATACTCATCGTCACTTCACCCGTCAACTAGTCTCTGTTTATTCTGCAACTCCCGTTTCGAATTACTAATCTTAGCAACCGAACAAGTATCAAATACTCAGGGGCTACTATAAACACTAGTAAGGCACACATCAATAACCTGTATATCAAATATACACTTGTTCACTTTGCCATCCTTCTTATCCACCAAATATTCGTGGCATTTCCTTCAAAGGACCAATTCCTTTGCAAGTGTAAACACTCGGCCAGGCTATGGTCCAGCTTTGGGTTTCTTCGCAGGAGTGACAACTTGCTTGTCTTTCCACTTGAAGTTCCCTTTCTTTCCCTTTGCCCTTCTCTTGAAACTAGTGGTCTTGTCAATCATCAACACTTGGTGCTCTTTCTTGATTTCTACCTTCGTTGATTTCAGCATCACGAAGAGCTTGGGAATCATTTTCGTCATCCCTTGCATACTATAGTTCATCACAAAGTTTTAGTAACTTAGTGATGGTGACTACAGAATTCTGTCAATCACTATCTTATCTGGAAGATTAACTCCCACTTGATTCAAGCGATTGAAGTACCCAGACAATCTGAGCACATGCTCACTAGTTGAGCGATTCTCCGCCATCTTTTAGCTATAGAACTTGTTGGAGACTTCATATCTCTCAATTCGGGTATTTGCTTGAAATATTAACTTCAATTCTCGAACATCTTATATGGTCCATGACGCTCAAAACGCCTTTGAAGTCCCGATTCTAAGCCATAAAGCATGGTGCACAAAACTATCAAGTAGTCATCATATTGAGCTAGCCAAACGCTCATAACGCCTCGTGATCCGCTCCCGCAATAGGTCTGTCACCTAGCGGTGCATTAAGGACATAATTCTTCTGCGCAGCAATGAGGATAAACCTCAGATCACGGATCTAATCCGCATCATTGCTACTAATATTTTTCAACACAATTTTTCTCTAGGAACATATCAAAATAAACATATGAAAGCAACAACGCGAGCTATTGATCTACAACATAATTTGCAAAATACTACCAGGACTAAGTTCATGATAAATTAAGGTTCAATTAATCATATTACTTAAGAACTCCCACTTAGATAGACATCCCTCTAATCTTCTAAGTGATCACGTGATCCAAATCAACTAAACCATGTCCGATCATCACGTGAGATGGAGTAGTTTCAATGGTGAACATCACTATGTTGATCATATCTACTATATGATTCACGCCGACCTTTCGGTCTCCGTGTTCCGAGGCCATATCTCAGATATGCTAGGCTCGTCAAGTTTAACTCGAGTATTCGCGTGTGCAACTGTTTTGCACCGTTGTATTTGAACGTAGAGCCTATCACACCCGATCATCACGTGGGTGTCTCTGCACGAAGAACTTTCGCAATGGTGCATACTCAGGGAGAACACTTCTTGATAATTAGTGAGAGATCATCTTAAAATGCTACCGTCAATCAAAGCAAGATAACATGCATAAAGGATAAACATCACATGCAATCAATATAAGTGATATGATATGGCCATCATCATCTTGTGCTTGTGATCTCCATCTCCGAAGCACCGTCGTGATCACCATCGTCACCGGCGCGACACCTTGATCTCCATCGTAGCATCGTTGTCGATTACACCATCTATTGCTTCTACGACTATCGCTACTGCTTAGTGATAAAGTATAGCAATTATAGGGCGTTTGCATTTCATACAATAAAGCGACAACCATATGGCTCCTGCCAGTTGCCGATAACTTCGGTTACAAAACATGATCATCTCATACAATAAAATATAGCATCACGTCTTGGCCATATCACATCACAACATGCCCTGCAAAAACAAGTTAGACGTCCTCTACTTTGTTGTTGCAAATTTTTACGTGGCTGCTACGGGCTTAGCAAGAACCGTTCTTACCTACGCATCAAAACCACAACGATAGTTTGTCAAATAGACTCCGTTTTAACCTTCACAAGGACTGGGCGTAGCCACACTCGGTTCAACTAAAGTTGAAGAAACAGAGACCCGCTTAGTCACTGTGTGCAAAGCACGGCGGTAAAACCAGTCTCGCGAAGCGCACGCGTAATGTCGGTCCGGCCGCTTCATCCAACAATACCGCTGAACCAAAGTATGACATGCTGGTAGGCAGATGACTTATATCGTCCACAACTCACTTGTGTTCTACTCGTGCATATAACATCAACGCATAAAACCTAGGCTCGGATGCCATTGTTGGGGAACGAGTAATTTCAAAAATTTCCTACGCACATGCAAGATCATGGTGATGGCATAGCAACGAGAGGGAGAGTGTTCGCCCACGCACTCGTGAGACCGTAAGCGGAAGCGTTATGACAACGCGGTTGATGTAGTCGTACGTCTTCACGATCCGACCGATCCAAGTACCGAACATACGGCACCTCCGAGTTCTGCACACGTTCAGCTCGATGACGATCTCGGGGCTCCGATCCAGCAAAGCTCCGGAGATGAGTTCCTCAGCACGACGGCTTGGTGACGATGATGATGTCTACCGGCGCAGGGCTTTGCCTAAACTCCGCGACGATATGACCGAGGTGGAATATGGTGGAGGGGGGCACCGCACACGCCTAAGGAACGATCCGTAGATCAACTTGTGTGTCCATGGGGTGCCCCCCTGCCCCCGTATATAAAGGAGGGAGGGAGGAGGAGGCCGGCCCTCTACTATGGCGCGCCATGGGGAGTCCTACTCCCACCGGAGTAGGATTCCCCCTTTCCTAGTCCAACTAGGGGTCCTTCCATGTAGTAGGAGTAGGAGACTAGGAAGGGGAAGAGAGAAGGGAAGGAAGGAGGGTGGCCCTCCCCTAGTCCAATTCGGACTTGGCCTTGGGGCGCGGCCTGCCCTAGGCAGCCCTCCCTCTCCGCAGGCCCAATAAGGCCCAATACTTCTCCCGGCGAATTCCGTAACTATCCCAGACTCAAAAATACCGAATCACTCGGAACCTTTCCGAACTCCGAATATAGTCGTCCAATATATCGATCTTTACGCCTCGACCATTTCGAGACTCCTCGTCATGTCCCCGATCTCATCCGGGACTCAGAACTCCTTCGCACATCAAAACTCATAAACTCATAATATAAACCGCATCGAAACCTTGTTGCGGACCCTACGGGTTCGAGAACTATGTAGACATGACCTAGAACTATTCTCGGTCAATAACCAATAGCGGGACCTGGATGCCCATATTGGCTACTACATATTCTACAAAGATCTTTATCGGTCAAACCGCATAACAACATCGTTGTTCCTTTGTCATCGGTATGTTACTTGCCCGAGATTCGATCGTCGGTATCCAATACCTAGTTCAATCTCGCCACCGCAAGTCTCTTTACTCGCTCTATAATGCATCATCCCGTAACCAACTCATTGGTCACATTGCTTGCAAGGCTTATAATGATGTGCATTACCGAGAGGGCCCAGAGATACCTCTCCGACAATCGGAGTGACAAAACCTAATCTCAAATATGCCAACTCAACATGTACCTTCGGAGACACCTGTAGTACTCCTTTATAATCACCCGATTACGTTGTGACGTTTGGTAGTACCCAAAGTGTTCCTCCGATAAACGGAGTTGCATAATCTCATAGTTACAGAACATGTATAAGTCATGAAGAAAGCAATAGCAACATACTAAACGATCAAGTGCTAAGCTAACGGAATGGGTCAAGTCAATCACATCATTCTCCTAATGATGTGATCCTGTTAATCAAATGACAACTCTTTTGTCCATGGCTAGGAAACATAACCATCTCTGATAAACGAGCTAGTCAAGTAGAGGCATACTAGTGACACTATGTTTGTCTATGTATTCACACATGTATTATGTTTCCGGTTAATACAATTCTAGCATGAATAATAAACATTTATCATGAAATAAGGAAATAAATAATAACTTTATTATTGCCTCTAGGGCATATTTCCTTCATTTACTTCATAATAGCTGAATCAGGAATGATGAATCATCATATTTACAAAAATAAGAAAGGTCGAGTTCATACCAGCTTTTCTCTTCTCAATAAGTCCATCATATATCATTATTATTGCCTTTCACTTGCACGACCAAACGGTGTGTCTAATAATAAGAGTGCACGTGCATTGGACTAAGCTGGAATCTGCAAGCATTCAACTCAAGAGAGAAGACAAGTAATATGGGCTCTAGGTTTAAATAATCAATCATGCATATAAGAGCCACTAAGCATTTTCAATATAGTCTTCTCGACCCCCAAAGAAAGGAAAAGAAATAAAAAATATTTACACGGGAAAGCTCCCAACAAGTAAAAAGAAGAACGGGAAATATTTTTGGGTTTTCTTTTTAATTCTACTACAGGCATGAAAAGTAAACTAACTAATTTTTTTTCTGGTTTTTCTTAAAGTTTATCAAACACACAAGAAGAAAGCTAGAAAAAGAAATTTAAACTAACATGGATAATACAAAGAAAGAGTATGAGCACCGGCATCTAGCAATGAGTGTGTGTGTGAACATAAATGTAATGTCGGTGGGAAATATGTACTCCCCCAAGCTTAGGCTTTTGGCCTAAGTTGGTCTATTGCCAGGGATGGCCTGGTGGATATCCTTAGGTGAAGCTGCGGTCGTACTGTCACGCAGCGGCTATCGCCGCTTGAGCTGTAGCGTGGAGTCGAGCAGCCTCCACTCTCCTTTCGTACTCATCTGCCTCCTCTCTGGTAATAATATATCTTCTTTTTGCCTGTGAACCAAAGAAAGCAGGAGCAGGAAGAGCAACATGGACTACACGACATCTGTCAAAGATTAGTCGATACTGGAGAGGTGGTTCTGTCCTCTCAACAAACTGGTGGGAAACCATAGAATCAAAATCTAAATAAGAAGGGGTTAACTCCATGTCACCCTCACGAATGTCTACCTCAAGAAAATTAGCTAAGCGGGTTGCATAAATTCCTCCAAAGAAATCTCCGCTATGTCTATTCTGATGCAACCTGCGAGCTATAATGACTCCCAAATGATAAGATTGGTCTCCTAACACAAGACTCCCGAGAATACCGAGATCGGGACACACATGTGACATGCTTCATCCTTAGCATTTATGCATCTACCTATGAAGAGAGCAAAATAATGTATAGCAGGAAAGTGAATGCTCCCTATAGTAGCTTGCGTTATATCTCTAGATTCCCCCACAGTTATTCTCGCAAGAAAGTCTCTATATTCGGATTTAGGGGGATCCCTGACATTACCCCAAGATGGAAGTTTGCAAGCAGAAGTAAAATCCTCTAAGTCCATGGTATAAGATTTATCATAAAGGTCAAACATGACTGAAGGAGAATTTTGTGAAGTTGAAAACTCAAACCTCCTCACAAATGAACTTGTGAGATCATGATACTGGGGGCATTTGTCAGCTTCAAAGTTTTCAAGACCGGCGTTACTCAAAGATGCGCTAAATTCTTCTTTGATTCCCACTTGATTCATAAAATTTTCCGACAACCATTCACAAGGCCTCATAGGAGCGTCTCTTGGTGGTTCCTCGTCAGCATCACGTATTGCAAGTCTGGGACCTTGCTTCCCTGAAGGACCACCTTGGAACATCCTCCTAAGCATATTGTTTCCTCTGAAAAATTTCTGAAATTTTTAGTAACTTCAAATAAAAGTGAACCAACTTCAATAAGATTGATAGTAACAACTCCCACAAGTGCCTAGGGCCTATATAAAGCATTGGAACTACTTGGAACCATATAAATCTGTCATGCAAGCTCAAGAACATGGTCACCTATGCAGCACAAATTTGCAAAGAATAAAGCACTAGAACAAAAACTAATTGAACCAATGGAGGAGTCACATACCAAGGAACAATCTCCCCAAGCAGTTTTGCGAGAGGTGCTTTGAGCAAGGAGATCGAAAATCACAAAGAACGAAATTTGGAACTCGTGCTTGAGTTGGTTTTTCGTGTTTGTGTGAGGCAGAGGAAGAAGAAGGGTGCAGGAATAAGTGGAGGAGGGCCACCATGGGCCCACGAGGCAGGGCGCGCCAGGGGTAGGGGCGCCCTCCACCTCGTGGCTGTGTGGCAGCTCCCTCCATGGTAATTTTTGCACAGTAAATTCTCAAATATTCCCGAAAAATCATATTAAATTAGCATGGTATTCCGAGGACTTTTATTTTCGGGATATTTTTATATTGCATGGATAAGTCAGGAGACAGACCGAAAAAATATTATTTTACTTTATTTCTACTAAATAACAGAAAATATAAAGAGGGTACACAAGGTTGTGCTTCTAGTTTCATCCATCTCGTGTTCATCAAAATGAACCCACTAACAGGGTTGATCAAGTCTTGTTAATGAACTCATTCTGAATAATCACCGAACCGGAGAAATTTCGAATAACACTAAGTTACCTCAACGGGGATATGAAAATCCCCAACAATAAGAATATCATACTTTTTCTTGACAATAGGGAGAGGAAATTCGAAACCTCCAAATATAATCGATGGAGCTTTTCCAATAGAGTTGATACTATAAACTTGAGGATGTTTCCTCGGAAAATGTACCGTGTGCTCATTGCCATTAACATGAAAAGTGACATTGCCTTTGGTGCAATCAATAACGGCCCCTGCAGTATTAAGGAAAGGTCTTCCAAGAATAATAGACATACTATCATCCTCGGGAATATCAAGAATAACAAAGTCCATTAAAATAGTAACGTTTGCAACCACAACAGGCACATCCTCAAAAACACCTACAGGTATAGCAGTTGATTTATCAGCCATTTTCAAGGATATTTCAGCAGGTGTCAATTTATTCAAGTCAAGTCTACGATATAAAGAGAGAGGCATAACAGTAACACCGGCTCCAAGATCACATAAAGCAGTTTTAACATAACTTCTTTTAATGGAGCATGGTATAGTAGGTACTCCTGGATCTCCAAGTTTCTTTGGTATTCCACCCTTAAAAGTCTAATTAGCAAGCATGGTGGAAATTTCAGCTTCAGGTATCTTTCTTTTATTAGTAATAATATCCTTCATATACTTAGCATAAGGATTTATTTTGAGCACATCAGTTAATCGCATATGCAAAAAGATGGGTCTAATCATTTCAGCAAAGCGCTCAAAATCCTCGTCATCCTTTTTCTTGGATGGTTTCGGAGGAAAAGGCATGGTTTTCTGAACCCATGGTTCCCTTTCTTTACCATGTTTCCTAGCAACGAAATCTCTTTTATCATAACGTTGATTCTTTGATTGTGGGTTATCAAGATCAACAGCAGGTTCAACTTCTACATCATTATCATTACTAGGTTGAGCATCAACATGAACATTTTCATTAACATTACCACCAAGTTCATGTTCATCACCTGATTGTGTTTCAGCATCAGAAACAGAGATATCATTTGGATTCTCAGGTGGTTCAGCGATAGGTTCACTAGAAGTTTGCAAAGTCCTATCATTTTTCTTTTTCTTCCTCTTAGGTGGCCTTCAGGATACAAAGGTTCCTGAGTCATTCTACCAGTTCTAGTAGCCACTCTAACAGCACAATCATTTTTCTTACTATTCATTTCATCAAGCACTTCTTTCTGAGCTTTAAGTACTTGTTCTACTTGATTGGTAACCATAGAAGCATGCTTGCTAACTAGTTTAAGTTCACCTCTAATACCAGCCATCTAATCACCCAAGCGTTTAATCATAAAGGTATTCTGTTTTAATTGTCTACCAAAATAAGCATTAAAGTCATCTTGCTTAAACATAAAGTCATCATACTCATCCAAGCACTGACTAGCAATTTTAGTAGGAGGGACTTCAGCTTTATCATATCTATAGAGAGAATTTACCTTTACTACCTGTGTCGGGATATCGGGAGGTTCTTCAGTAAATAAGTAATTGAGATCATATACTTCTTCAACAGGAGGTAAATTAAGACCATGTATTTCTTCAATAGGAGGTAAATTCTTAACATCTCCAGCTTTAATACCTTTTTCTTTCATAGATTTCTTTGCCTCTTGCATATTTTCGGGGCTGAGAAATAGAACACCTCTCTTCTTCGGAGTTGGTTTAGGAATAGGCTCAGTAATTGGTTCGGGAACTGGCTCAGGAGGTAGCTCGGGAGGTGCCGAATTATTTTCATTAGCCAACATATTATTCAATAGAATTTCAGCGTCATCCGTTGTTCTTTCCCTGAAAATAGAACCAGCACAACTATCCAGGTAATCTCTGGAAGCATTAGTTAATCCATTATAAAAGATATCAAATATTTCAGGTTTCTTAAGAGGATGATCAGGCAAAGCATTAAGTAACTTGAGAAGCCTCCCCCAAGCTTGTGGGATACTCTCTTCTTCAATTTGCACAAAATTGTATATTTCCCTCAAAGCAGCTTGTTTCTTATGAGCAGGGAAATAATTAGCAGAGAAGTAATAAATCATATCCTGGGGACTTTGCACACAACCAGGATCAAGAGAATTATACCATATCTTAGCATCACCCTTTGATGAGAACGGAAAGATCTTAAGTAAATAAAGGTAGCGCGATCTCTCATTATTAGTAAACAGGGCAGCTATATCATTTAACTTAGTAAGATGTGCCACAACAGTTTCAAATTCATAGCCATAAAAAGGATTAGATTCAACCAAAGTAATTATATCTGGATCAACAGAAAAATCATAATAGTCCTGATCAGGAACACAGATAGGTGAAGTAGCAAAAGCAGGGTCGGGTCTCATCCTATCTCTTAAAGATTCTTTACTCCATTTAATTAGCAACCTCTTAAGTTCATATCTATCCTGGCAAGCAAAAATAGCTGCAGAAGATTCAGCATCAAAAAGATAACCCTCAGGAATAGAAGGCATAGGTTCATCATCACTAACATCATCGTGTTCAGGTTTAATAATTTCTCTTTCTCTAGACCTAGCAATTTGCTCATCAAGATATTCACCAAGTGGCACAGTAGTATCAAGCATAGAAGTAGTTTCATCATAAGTATCATGCATAGCGTAGTGGCATCATCAATAACATGCGACATATCGGAATCAATAGCGTAGTAGGTTTAGGTGTCGCAAACTTACTCATAATGAAGGAGAATCTAGTGCAAGGCTAGATGGCAATCCCTTACCTCCCCTCGTAGTTGAGGGCAAAATAGTAGTTCGATCATCTTTCAAGTTCTTCATAGTGTCCAGTAGATATAAATCCCAAGTGACTCAAAGAATAGAGCTATGCTCCCCGGCAACGGCGCCAGAAAATAGTCTTGATAACCCACAAGTATGGGATCGCAATAGTTTTCGAGGGTAGAGTATTCAACCCAAATTTATTGATTCGACACAAGGGGAGCCAAAGAATATTCTCAAGTATTAGCAGCTCAGTTGTCAATTCAAGCACACCTGGAAACTTAGTATCTACAGCAATGTGTTTAGTAGCGAAGTAATATGATAGCGGTGGTAACGGTAACAAAAGTAAAGACAGCAAAAGTAATGTTTTTGGTATTTTGTAGTGATTGTAACAAGAGTAACGGAAAAGTAAATAAGCCGAACCAAGATATGGAAAACTCAGAGGCACAGGATTAGCGATGGATAATTATGCGGATGTGGTTCATCATGTAGCGTATATAACATAGGGTGACACAGTAACTAGCTCCAGCTCATCAATGTAATGTAGGCATGTATTCCGTATATAGTCATACGTGCTTATGGAAAAGAACTTGCATGACATCTTTTGTCCTACCCTCCCGTGGCAGCGGGGTCCTATTGGAAACTAAGGGATATTAAGGCCTCCTTTTAATAGAGAACCGGAACAAAGCATTAGCACATAGTGAATACATGAACTCCTCAAACTATGGTCATCACCGGGAGTGGTCTCGATTATTGTCACTTCGGGTTGCCGGATCATAACACATAGTAGGTTACTATAGACTTGCAAGATAGGACCTAGAACACACACATATATGCATGAAAACATAATAGGTTCAGATCTGAAATCATGGCACTCGGGCCCTAGTGACAAGCATTAACCATAGCAAAGTCATAGCAACATCAATCTCAGAACATAATGGATACTAGGGATCAAACCCTAACAAAACTAACTCGATTACATGATAAATCTCATCCAACCCATCACCGTCCAGCAAGCCTACGATGCAATTACTCAAGCACGGCGGTGAGCATCATGAAATTGGTGATGGAGGATGGTTGATGATGACGACGGCGATGAATCCCCCTCTCCGGAGCCCCGAACGGACTCCAGATCAGCCTCCGAGAGAGATTAAGGCTTGGCGGCTCGTGATCGTAAAACGCGATTATTTCTTCTCTCGATTTTTTCTCCACGAAAGCCAATATATGGAGTTGGAGTTGGCGCCGGAGGGCCACCGAGGCCCACGAGGTAGAGGCGCGCCCGGGGCGCCCCACCTCGTGAGCAGGTGTGGGCCCCCTGGTCTTCATCTTCTGCGAGGATTTTTCTTTATTTTTTCTAAGGTGTTCCGTGGAGTTTCAGGACCTTCCGAGAATTTTTATTTTCTGCACAAAAAACAACACCATGGTAGTTCTGCTGAAAACAGTGTCAGTCCGGGTTAGTTCCATTCAAATCATACAAGTTAGAGTCCAAAACAAGGGCAAAAGTGTTTGGAAAAGTAGATACGACGGAGACGTATCAGCCGGCTTATGCTAATTTCATGGCTCACCCTTTCTATGTATATTTACAGCTCAAGATGCCAGGTCAAAAGGGGACACTTATAGTACACGGTGATCAGAAAATTGCCCTGGTGTGCGAGGAAGGTGATGCTGCTTACACAGAAGCGACTTGTGCTGATGCAGAGCTCAAGTTTTACAAAGACAATGTTAACCCGGCTGATATGACCCCCTTGAACAAGCCCAGCATCGAGTCTGACCCACCCCTCAAATTTAAGTCTGCAGAGGATACCAAATTGGTGGATTTTGTCCCTGTCGACTCATCTCAGCAGTTCACTGTGGGAGCTAATATGGATCCCAATTAGGAAAGTGCTCTCATCGAGTTCATCTGTGAGAATCGGGACATCTTTGCATTGAAACCTTCTAACATGTCGGGTGTACCGAGAGAATTCACTGAGCACCACCTTAATGTGGCTCCCAAAGTTAAGTCGGTCAAACAGTTCCTCAGTCGCTTCAATGAAGAGCGATGTAAGGCTATTGGAGAAGAGGTAACTTGACTCTTGGCGGCCGGGTTTATCGTGGAAGTTTTTGACCCTGAGTGGTTGGCTAACCCTATGCTGGTACTTAAGAAAAATGGCACATGGCATATGTGTGTTGATTACACAGATCTTAACAAGGCTTGTCCGGCTGATCCATTTGCTCTCCCCTGTATCTTGATGCAAGGACGGGTTGTGATAGTTTGTGTTTCTTGGATGCTTATTTTGGTTATCATCAGATCAAGGTGGTAGTTAAAGACCAAGAGAAGACATCTTTTATCACACCTTTTGGGGCGTTCTGCTATGTTTCCATGCCTTTTGGACTCAAAAGTACTCAGGCGACTTATCAACGCTGTGTCCAGAATTGTTTCCATGGTCAGATTGGGCGCAATGTTCATGCTTATGTGGATGATATTGTGGTCAAGTCAAAGAAGAAGGAGACTCTACTTGCTGATTTGAAGGAAACTTTTGATAACCTCCAGGTCTACAAGATGATGCTTAACCCAGCCAAGTGTGTCTTTGGTGTGCCTGCAGGTAAACCGTTGGGTTTTTTGGTCTCAGAGCGAGGCATTGAGGCCAACTCGGAGAGATAAAGGCCATCACTTCACTTTCTAAGCCGGGTGTGTCAATGACGTTCAACGCTTGGCGGGTCACATTGCAGCTCTAAGTCAGTTCATAAGCTGCCTGGGAGATAAGGAAATCCCTTTATATCAGATGATGAAGAAGACAGATCACTTTGTTTGGAGTGATGCTGCCAATGAGGCATTTGAGGTGCTTAAAAAATAATTAGCTGAGTCGCCCATCTTGGCTGCTCCCATAGAAAAAGACCCTTTGCTCCTGTACATGGTGGCTAATAACAAGGCAGTTAGCATGGCAATTGTTGTGGAGCGCAAGGAGGCGGGTAAAGAGTACCCCACTTCAACGGTCGGCTTATTATGTCAGTGAGGTATTGACTGTCTAAGCAACGATATCCACATTGGCAGAAACTGGTGTTTGGGGTGTTCGTGGTGAGTCGCAAGTTGAATCATTATTTCCTTGGACATCCTATTACTGTTGTCAGCTTTGCTCCCTTAGGGGATATTATTCAAAGCAGAGAAGCCGTAGGTCGGGTTGCGAAGTGGGCAATCGAGCTTGGACCTCATAATTTGAAGTATGTGCCAAGAACAGCCATCAAGTCTCAAGCTTTGGTGGATTTCATAAATGATTGGACAGAGTTGCAAACACCCGAGGAGAAGCCTGACAATACATATTGGACAATACACTTTGATGGGTCCAGGCAGTTGGAAGGCTCGGCGGCTGGGGTTATTTTAACTTCCCCATGAGGTGGCAATTCTTTTATGTTTTAAGGCTATTGTTTCCTTGTACTAACAATGCAGCTGAGTATGGAGATTTGTTCCATGGGCTTCGTATGGCGAATGAGATAAATTTAAGCTGGGTCAGATGCCTGGGCAACTCATACTTTGTGGCCCGGTAAGTGTCAGGCAAGTGGGACTATAAAGACCCACTTATGGCGGCTTATAGTCAGGCGGTTGATAATATTGCTGGTTACTTTAAGGGTTTCACGTGGATCACATTGACCAAAGGAAGAACAAAGCGGTTGATGCACTATCTCGGCTTGGGTCTCAACGTAAGCTGATGCCCCCTAATGTGTTCCTTGATGTGTTACACAATCCTTCCGTTAAGTTGCCTTCGAAGGAAGATCTGGCCATACCTGACCCGGAAGCAGAGTTGGTGGCGCCTTTTCATGCTATTCCTGACTGGACGTTGCTTTATCTGGATTATCTTACTCGTGGCGAGTTACCTGAGGATGAAAATTTGGCGCGACAGATCACACGATGTTCTAAGTCTATGACTATCATCACTGGCGAGTTACATCGATGCAGTGTGACTTGTGTTTTCCAACATTGTGTTTCTCTTGAGGAGGGTCGCGAGATCTTACAAGAGATACGTGCAGGCGACTGTGGTCATCATGCCAGCTCATGCTCTTTGGTGGCTAAAGCGTTTCATCATGGACTTTTCTGGTTGACGGCTCATGCAGATGCAGAGGATATTGTTAGTAAGTGTGATGGGTGTCAAAAGTTTGCAAGACAAGCTCATGTGCCGGCTCAGGAATTGCGGATGATCCCAATCACTTGGCCGTTTGCGGTCTAGGGGCTTGATATGGTTGGACCGTTCAAGAGATCTAAAGACAAGAAGACCCACCTTCTGGCGGCAGTTGACAAGTTTACCAAGTGGGTTGAGACAGGGCCAGTTAGCAATTATAAGGTGGCAACTCCAGTTCAGTTTGTTAAAAAGTTGATCTTCCGCTTTGGTTATCCTCACAGTATCATCATTGACAATGGAGTAAATAGCACTGGCGGTCTAAGAACTTGCACTGCGGGTGCACTTAAGTCACACAACTTGCAAAACGGAAAAACCCGTCATAGAACTTGCACTGCGGGTGCAATCAAGTCACAGACGCCAGCTAAAACACGCCGACGCCCGGTTTTCTTCGATTTGAGGTCACGCGCGACACACGTGACGGCTGTGCACGACCGGTTTTTTGCAGATAGCTCCCTGAACTCTTACGCAATGCCGCATTGAAACACTCCTATGTTATCTCTTGCTGCCTCTCTTCATTGCCGATGGGAGAGGAGACAGGCGGCGCTGCAGCTTCATGGAGGTCGTCGGCGGCCTGGCCGCCGGACCAGATGGTGTTCCATCCACGGTGGAGTTGCCGGTTCTTCGCACTGAATGGCATGGGGGTCCGACGTACGGTGAGTATCCCACTCCCCCTTTCCCATCCCCCAATTTTAGTTAGGGTTTTCTCCTTCATGTAGTAGATGAAATACTGGTGGTGCATCTAATTAGTTTTAGGGCCGAGATGTGCAGTACTAGGTACTTTACATGGCTGGAACCAATTTTTGTATTTCGGGCTGCCTGCTAGGGTTAGTTCATATTGCCTCTGCTCACAATTGGTCCACTTTGCAATTGTAGGGTTTGATTCGGTGAAATTCAGTGTGGAGGTGCATCATGGTGGGTTTTTTGTGGGAAAAGGAGTGAATCTGACATATTTGGATGAGAAGATTACATGGTTTGATAACCTGGACAGGAAGATACTATGTACTGATGTTATCAACTATATGCTAGCACAACTTAATTATCCTGATGAGGAGAAAGTTATGCTATGGTGCCCACCTGGTAAAACTCTTGCAGATGTGGTGGAAATTAACTTGGAAAATGACTATTTCTATATGGCAAGAGCATCTGTTTTCTCCAAGGTACTGGTTTTGTTTGTTAAACATATCAGAAAAGAGAAGCAAGATGAGGAAGATGACATTGCAATTAAAGGTTCCCCTGCACTACCTAAAGTTATAATGAGCCCTCTTAGCAAGGAAAAGATTAGGAAGATGAAATCAGAGAAATTTGCAGGTGTTCAGACAATGCAGCTACTGTAGAGCAACAGGCACATGTAGCTGGTTTAGAGGACCCAGAAAAATCAGATGTGTCAAAAGTTTCAGAAGTTTCAGAAGAAGAGTATGATTGTGATTCAGACATTGATCCCACTTGGTACGACAGTGATTATGGAATGGAGGATGATGATGATAAGGATTATGATAAGAATGTAGATGATGTTGTGCATGATGCTATGGTTGAGATGGGCAAAAACATAGGAGCTGAATATAGGCATGTTCCTGGGACAGATGATGTTCATGAGGATGATCTGCAACCGCCAGAAGAGGATGACTGGGAGAAAAGGAATAAAAGTGACTCAGATGATGAGGAGTACAAGGCTAAGAAAAAGAAGGAGAAACCTATATATGTGTTTAAAACATTTAACCCTGCTGTTGACATGGAAAACCCTCAGTTCAAGATAGGAATGGTATTTGATTCACTGGAGGTAGTTAGGAAAGTTGTAGCAGAATATGCAGTAAAGAACAGGGTGCAAATTAAGAAGAAAATAAATAACAAGCAAAGGTTTGAGGTTGTGTGTTCATAGGGTTGCCCTTGGAAGCTTGTGGCTGTCAATGACAACATGACACATCCTTTCCTTGTAAAGACTTATGTTGGAGAGCACACATGTGAAAAAGATTGGGCTGTAAAGGAACTGAAAACCCCTTTTCTTGCCAACAAATATGTAGAGAAGTTCAGAGACAATGACAAGATGTCATTATCTACATTTTCAAGAAAAGTTAGGAAGAAATTCAACATGGAAGTAAGCAGGCACAAGCTAGGGAGAGCTAGGAAAGCAACATTGGAAGTTGTGCATGGGGATGAGGTGAAGCAGTACTCATTGCTTTGGAGATATGCAGAGGAACTAAGACAAAGCAATCCAGGGTCATCTTTCTATCTGAACCTAGAGAATGGCCTATTTAGTACTTGCTACTTAAGTTTGGCAGCTTGTAAAATAGGTTGACTAAAGGGCTGTAGGCCAATCATTTGTATTGATGGCACACTCATTAAGACAAAGTATGGTGGCCAATTACTCACTACAGTTGGTATTGATGGCAATGACTCAATTTATCCTATTGCAATGGCAGTGGTGGAGACAGAATGTTATGCATCTTGCAACTAGTTCCTTTGCACACTGAAGCAAGACCTCAACATAATTAACACAAGCACAATCACTATCATGAGTGACAAACAGAAGGTAAATCACTGTTACTGTTTATATTCATAGAAACTAGTGTTAATGTTCAGTTACTGTCTATATTCAAAGAAACTAAGATATAATTTGTTTTCTCTATTAGGGGCTAATCAAGGCTGACAATGAGCAGTTCCGTGACTCAGAGCATAGGTTTTGTGTGAGACACTTATACCAAAATTTGCATTCGGTGCACAAAGGTGAGACAATAAGACATTAAGTGTGGGCTTGTGCCAAATCCACTACACCAACCATGTTTGAACTAAATATGGAGAAACTGAAGCAAGATAACCCTGAATCTTATGCTTGGCTTAAAGATAAAGCACCAAATCAATCGTCAAGGGCCTTTTTTCGTGATTTTCCTAAATGTGACATTCTACTGAACAACACATGTGAAGTTTTCAATAGGTAAATGTGAAGTTTTCTATTGCTATAACTGAATGTTGTTCTTATTGAAGTGCCTGTCTATAGCAGAATTAACTGACTATTGTTCTTACTGAATTCCGCTAGGTATATACTAGAAGCTAGAGAACTACCTGTGTTGTCCATGTTGGAGAGGATAAAATCACGGTTAATGCACATGCATATGTCAAAAAAAGAAGCTACTCAGAAATGGACATGCAATCTAACTCCCAAAATCAGAGACAAATTAAGAAAAAATGTGGAGTTCTCTGCCAATTGTCATCCTGAGGAGTCAGGCATGGGTGTCTTTGGTGTTTTGTCCAATTGCAAGCAATGCATAGTGGAGTTAAATATGCACGCATGTACTTGCAGAAGGTGGCAACTCGCAGGGATTCCTTACAGCCATGCATGTGCATGTTGTAGACATGAACGGATTAAACCTGAAACCATGGTTTCTTCTTGTTACACTGTGGAAACATACTGTCTAGCTTATGGGGTACAGATATATCCAACTAGAGATAAAGATGAGTGGGCTGGTGTGTCTGCAACACCAATTTTGCCACCACTATATGAGAGGAGAGTTGGAAGGAGAAGGAAGAACAGAAGGCAACAACCAGATGAGAGTGCAGATGGCACCAAACTAAGCAGGCATGGTGCTATTGTGCACTGTGGTTACTGCAAAGAAGCTGGTTGACACGTCTCCAACGTATCTATAATTTTTTATTGTTCCATGCTATTATATTACCCGTTTTGGATGTTTATGGGCTTTACTTTACACTTTTAATCATTTCTGGGACTAACCTACTAACCGGAGGCCCAACCCAAATTGCTGCTTTTTTGCCTATTTCAGTGTTTCGAAGAAAAGGAATATCAAACGGAGTCGAAACGGAACGAAACCTTCGGGAGCGATCTTTTTGGAACAAACGCAATCCAGTAGACTTGGAGTGGACATCAAGAAGCAGCTGAGGCGGCCACGAGGCAGGAGGGCATGCCCCCCACCCTCGTGGGCTCCTCGTGGCTCCCCTGACCTACCTCCTTCGCCTATATATATCCACGTACCCTGAAAACATCCAGGAGCACCACAAAAAACTATTTCCACCGCCGCAACCTTCTGTATCCACGAGATACCATCTTGGAGCCTTCACCGGCGCTCCGCCGGAGGGGGAATCGACCATGGAGGGCTTCTACATCAACGCCATAGCCTCTCTGATGAGTTGTGAGTAGTTTACCACAGACCTTCGGGTCCATAGTTATTAGCTATATGGCTTCTTCTCTCTCTTTGAATCTCAATACAAAGTTCTCCTCGATCTTCGGAGATCTATTCGATATAACTCTTTTTGCGGTGTGTTTGTCGAGATCCGATGAATTGTGGGTTTATGATCAAGTTTATCTATGAGAAATATTTGAATCTCCTCTGAATTCTTTTATGTATGATTGGTTATCTTTGCAAGTCTATTCAAATTATCAGTTTGGTTTGGCCTACTAGATTGATCTTACTTGCAATGGGAGAAGTGCTTAGCTTTTGGTTCAATCTCGTGGTGTACTTTCCTAGTGACAGCAGGGGCAGGAAGGCACGTATTGTATTGTTGCCATCGAGGATAAAAAGATGGGGTTTATATCATATTGCTTGAGTTTATCCCTCTACATCATGTCATCTTTCTTAATGCATTACTCTGTTCTTATGAACTTAATACTCTAGATGCAGGCAGGAGTTGGTCGATGTGTGGAGTAATAGTAGTAGATGCAGAATCGTTTCGGTCTACTTGTTGCGGACATGATGCCTATATACATGATGATGCCTAGATAATCTCATAACTATGCACTTTTCTATCAATTACTCGACAGTAATTCGTTCACCCACCGTAATACTTATGCTATCTTGAGAGCAGCCACTAGTGAAACCTATGCCCCCCGGGTCTATCTTTTATCATACAAGTTTTCGTCTATCTTTTATTTGCATTTTTTACTTTCCAATCTATATCATAAAAATAACAAAAATATTTATCTTATCTTATTATCTCTATCAGATCTCACTTTTGCAAGTTACCGTGAAGGGATTGACAACCCCTTTATCGTGTTGGTTGCGAGGTTCTTGTTTGTTTGTGTAGGTGCGTGGGACTTTTGAGGAGCCTCCTACTAGATTGATACCTTGGTTCTCAAAAACTGAGGGAAATACTTACGCTACTTTGTTGGATCACCCTTTCCTCTTCAAGGGAGAACCAACGCAGTGCTCAAGAGGTAGCAAGAAGGATTTCTGGAGCCGTTGCCGAGGAGGTCTTCGCTCAAGTCAAGACATACCAAGTACCCATCACAAACTCATCTCCCTCGCATTACATTATTTGCCATTTGCCTCTCGTTTTCCTCTCCCCCACTTCACCCTTGCCGTTTTATTCACCCTCTCTTTCCTGTTTGCCTCTCTTTTTCGCTGCCTCTTGTGTGCTCGTGTGTTAGTTCGTTTATTTCGTCGTCATGGCTAGTCCTCCTATCGTTGTTAGCACTCCCGATCATGAAGTTCTTAATTTTAAACAAAGGGATGGAGAAAATCTCAAAGATGCTTGGCATAGAATTTGCAATGCTCAAAATAGATCTACTTGGAAGCAATCTACTTCCGTTCTTTTTTGCGATTCTTATGTAGACATTACTCCTTGGAATAGATATATCCTTGATACCATTACCGGAGGGAATTTTTGGGTAACCATACTTTTGATGCTTATAATGCTATGTTAGATTTGTTTGGTCCACCCCCTCTTTTGGTTAATGGAACTGTTTTAACTTTGGAACATGCGATGCAAAGGCTTGAAATTAGTGAAAATAAAGTTGCCACTGTCGAGTTAATTGAAAATTTGGATAAAAAGATCCACAACCAAATTACCCATTATGGATCTAGGGTTGGAGTTAGTTTGAATTTTTTTAAAGAAAAAGAACCTATAGTTAACGAAAGAATCGATCTAGATTCTACGAGAATCGGTAAACTTGAGGATATTATTACCAACTTAGGGTCTTCCTTTTCTTCCGTGAAAATACTCCAACCCCTCCTACCAAAATTGCCAAATTTATGTATGTTCCTAAAAATAAGGGTGAATCTTCTAGTAAGGAAAATGCGGATTTCAAATCAATAAGTGTTCATCCCAATTTTCTCATTTTCATTAAGGAACCTTTTGCTACAAACAAATCTCTTGATTTCTTGCCAAGGAGTTTAATCATTAAGAAAGAAATTCCTAAGGGTTATAAGTGCTCTATTGAAGAATTGAATACCAAAGATGGCAATACTTAGATCTATTCTCGCTTTTATGCCTAGCTAGGGGCGTTAAACGATAGCGCTTGTTGGGAGGCAACCCAATTTTTTTTTGTCCCTTGCTTTTAGCTTATGTTTAGTAATAAATATTTCATCTAGCTTCTGTTTAGATGTGGTTTTATGTTTTAATTAGTGTTTGTGCCAAGTAGAACCTATAGGACAACCTACGGTGATAGTTGATTTGATTCTGCTGAAAAACAGAAACTTTTGCGTGCACGAGAATAATTTTAATAAATGACAGAAACGTGATTTTTAGTTTATTCTTTTTGCAGTACATCAAAAGACAAATTTCCCAGGACTTCCTATTTTTGTAGGAGTTTTAGAGTTCCATAAGTATTAGAAAGTTACAAATTGCTACAGACTATTCTGTTTTTCATAGATTCTGTTTTTCGTGTGTTGTTTGCTTATTTTGATGCATCTATGGCTAGTATCGGGGGGTATGAACCATAGAGAAGTTGGAATAAAGTAGGTTTAAGACAAATATAAATAAAGAATGAGTTCATTACAGTACCTTAAGTGGTGATTTTTCTTTCTTTCACTAACGGAGCTCATGAGATTTCCTATTGAGTTTGCGTTGTGAAGTTTTCAAGTTTTGGCAAAGATTTGATGGACTATGGAATAAGGAGTGGCAAGAGCCTAAGCTTGGGGATGCCCATGGCACCCCAAGATATTCAAGTACAACCAAAATCCTAAGCTTGGGGATGCCCCGGAAGGCATCCGCTCCTTCGTCTTCGTCTATCGATAACTTTACTTGGAGCTATATTTTTATTCGCCACATGATATGTGTTTTGCTTGGAGCGCCTTGTATGATATGAGTCTTTGCTTTTTAGTTTACCACCATCATCCTTGCTGTACACACCTTTTGGGAGAGACACACTTGATCCGGAATTTATTAGAATACTCTATGTGCTTCACTTATATCTTTTGAGCTAGATAATTTTGCTCTAGTGCTTCACTTATATCTTTTTTGAGCACGACGGTGGCTTAATTTTGTAGAAATTGTTGATCTCTCATGCTTCACTTATATCATTTGGAGAGTCTTTTAGAATAGCATGGTATTGGCTATGGTTATAAAATTTGTCCTAGAATGATGGGCATCCAAGTTGGGTATAATAAAAACTATCATAGAAGGTGAATTGGATGCTATGATCAATTTGATGCTTGATAATTGTTTTGGTGATATTAGAGTCATGCTAGTGGAGTAATTATGAATTTGAAGAATACTTGTGTTGAAGTTTGTGATTCTCGTAGCATGCACGTATGGTGAACCACTTTGTGATGAAGTTGGAGCATAATTTATTTATTGATTGCCTTCCTTATGAGTGGCGGTCGGGGACAAGCAATGGTCTTTTCCTACCAATCTATCCCCCTAGGAGCATGCGCGTAGTACTTTGTTTTCAATGACTTGTAGATTTTTGCAATAAGTATATGAGTTCTTTATGACTAATGTTGAGTCCATGGATTATACGCACTCTCACCCTTCCACCATCGCTAGCCTCTCTTGTACCGCGCAACTTTCGCCAATACCATACACCCACCATATACGTTCCTCAAAACAGCCATTATACCTACCTATTATGGCATTTTCATAGCCATTCCGAGATATATTGCCATGCAACTTTCCACCGTTCTGTTTATTATGACACGCTCCATCATTGTCATATTGCTTTTGCATGATCATGTAGTTGACACTGTATTTGTGGCAAAGCCACCTTCATAATTCTTTCATACATGTTACTCTTGATTCATTGCATATCCCGGTACACCGCCAGAGGCATCCACATAGAGTCATATGTTGTTCTAAGTATCGAGTTGTAATTCTTGAGTTGTAAGTAAATAAAAGTGTGATGATCTTCATTATTAGAGCATTGTCCCAAGTGAGGAAAGGATGATGGAGACTATGATTCCCCCACAAGTCGGGATGAGACTTCGGACTTTATAAAACTAAAAGAGGCCAAAGAATCCCAAATAAAAAAGAGAGGCCAAAGAAGCCCACAAAAAAAGAGGCCAAAGAAGCCCACAAATAAAAAATGAGAGAAAAAGAGAGAAGGGACAATGTTACTATCTTTTTTCCACACTTGTGCTTCAAAGTAGCACCATGACCTTCATGATAGAGAGTCTCCTATATTGTCACTTTCATATACTAGTGGGAATTTTTCATTATAGAACTTCGCTTGTATATTCGAATGATGGGCTTCCTCAAAATGCCTTAGGTCTTCGTGAGCAAGCAAGTTGGATGCGCACCCACTTAGTTTCTTTTGTTGAGCTTTCATACACTTGTAGCTCTAGTGCATCTGTTGCATGGAAATCCCTACTCACTCACATTGATATCTATTAATGGGCATCTCCATAGCCCGTTGATACGCCTAGTTGATGTGAGACTATCTTCTCTTTTTTGTCTTCTCCACAACCACCATTCTATTCCACATATAGTTCTATGTCCATGGCTCACGCTCATTTATTGTGTGAAAATTGAAAAAAGTTTGAGAATACTAAAGTATGAAACAATTGCTTGGCTTGTCATCGGGGTTTTGCATGATTATATACTTTGTGTGATGAAGATAGAGCATAGCCAGACTATATGATTTTGTAGGGATAGCTTTCTTTGGCCATGTTATTTTGCGAAGACATGATTGCTTTGTTAGTATACTTGAAGTATTATTGTTTTCATGTCAATATGAACTTTTGTCTTGAATCATTTGGATCTGAACATTCATGCCACAATAAAGAAAATTACATTGAGAAATATGCTAGGTAGCATTCCACATCAAAAATTCTGTTTTTATCATTTACCTACTCGAGGACGAGCAGAAATTAAGCTTGGGGATGCTTGATACGTCTCCAACGTATCTATAATTTTTATTGTTCCATGCTATTATATTACCCATTTTGGATGTTTATGGGCTTTACTTTAAACTTTTATATCATTTTTGGGACTAACCTACTAACCGGAGGCCCAGTCCAAATTGTTGTTTTTTTGCCTATTTCGGTGTTTCGAAGAAAAGGAATATCAAACGGAGTCCAAACGGAATGAAACCTTCGGGAGCGATCTTTTTGGAACAAACGCAATCCAGGAGACTTGGAGTGGACATCAAGAAGCGGCCGTGGCGGCCACGAGGCAGGAGGGCGTGCCCTAGGGGGTGGGCGCGCCCCCACCCTCGTGGGCCCCTCGTGGCTCCCCTGACCTACCTCCTTCTCCTATATATATCCACATACCCGGAAAACATCTAGGAGCACCACAAAAAACTATTTCCACTGCCGCAACCTTCTGTATCCGCGAGATCCCATCTTGGAGCCTTCATCGGTGCTCCGCCGGAGGGGGAATCAGCCACGGAGGGCTTCTAAATCAACACCATAGCCTCTCCGATGAGTTGTGAGTAGTTTACCACAGACCTTTGGGTCCATAGTTATTAGCTAGATGGCTTCTTCTCTCTCATTGAATCTCAATACAAAGTTCTCGTCGATCTTCTTGGAGATCTATTCGATGTAACTCTTTTTGCGGTGTTTTGTTGAGATCTGATGAATTGTGGGTTTATAATCAACTTTATCTATGAGAAATATTTGAATCTCCTCTGAATTCTTTTATGTATGATTGGTTATCTTTGCAAGTCTCTTCGAATTATCAGTTTGGTTTGGCCTACTAGATTGATCTTTCTTGCAATGGGAGAAGTGCTTAGCTTTGGTTTCAATCTCGCGGTTTCCTTTCCCAGTGACAGCAGGGCAGCAAGCCACGTATTGTATTGTTGCCATCAAGGATAAAAAGATGGGGTTTATATCATATTGCTTGAGTTTATCCCTCTACATCATGTCATCTTTCTTAATGTGTTACTCTGTTCTTATGAACTTAATACTCTAGATGCAGGCAGGAGTCGGCCGATGTGTGGAGTAATAGTAGTAGATGCAGAACTGTTTCGGTCTACTTGTTGCAGACGTGATGCCTATATACATGATCATGCCTAGATAATCTCATAACTATGCACTTTTCTATCAATTGCTCGACAAGAATTGCTCACCCATCGTAATACTTATGCTATCTTGAGAGAAGCCACTAGTGAAACCTATGGCCCCCGGGTCTATCTTTTATCATATAAGTTTCCCATCTATCTTTATTTTGCGATCTTTACTTTTCAATCTATATCATAAAAGTACCAAAAATATTTATCTTATCTTATTATCTCTATCAGATCTTACTTTTGCAAGTTACCGTGAAGGGATTGACAACCCCTTTATCGTGTTGGTTGCGAGGTTCTTGTTTGTTTGTGTAGGTCGGGGGAATTTTGAGGAGCCTCCTGCTGGATTGATATCTTGGTTCTCAAAACTGAGGGAAATACTTACGCTACTTTGTTGCATCACCCTTTCCTCTTCAAGGGAAAACCAATGCAGTGCTCAAGAGGTAGCACTGGTCATAACAGAAGTGGATGCTCACAGTTGAAAGCTGATGTAATAAGAGAAGTAGGAGGGGATGATGAGGAACATGTTGCAACTCACCAAACTGAGCAAGCTGACCATGTTCCAAAGCAAACTGAGCATGTTCCAGAGCAGCATGAGCAAGTTCCAGAGCAAACTGAGCATGTTGCAGAGCCAACTAAGCAAGTTAGAGCAAAAAGTTCTAGTGGAAGGAAGAGAAAGCCCACTGACAAAATGAATGAACTAGTACAACAGTTGATGGAAAAGGCAAAGAAAAAGAAGTCCAAAATTATTATTGATGAGGATGGAGATGTCGACTTTCTAGTAATCTTAACTGTGAGTTCTACTTTCTCTACTTACTACAAGCAAATTAATTAAATCCTTTGCTTACATAATGTTGTGTTGTTGTTGTCGTCAACATATTCAAAATAGAACTATGACGCCACAGCTGGACCCAACACAAGTACAAGACATCATGGTACGTATTTTATCACATGAGGTACTTATAAAACAATTGAATATTTTCTTATTCATTTTACAAATGACAGGAACAGACATATGGTGATAATGACCCTGTCCTCATCTTATTTATAATGTTTAGGGGCCAGCACAAGGAGTACCTGTTTCTAGGATGCACCTAATTCCAGATGAAAGTGCATTTGTTGCTGAGCACAGGGCCAACATTCCAGTTGCACAACCAGCACACACAGCACAAGGAGCAAGAGGGGCAAGAGGAGCAAGAGGAAGAAGAGGTGGGCCAGCGGCAGCAGGAAGAGGACCAACACATGAACATGAACCAGACCAACCAAGAAGAAGAGGAAGAATAAATTCTAGAAGAACAAGGGGTGGTGCAACAAGAACAATGGGTCCTATAGGGAACAGGAAAACAAAAACTAGGGGAATATCCTGGCTCTTATTTGGGGAAGAGACACGTAGAACTGGACATGTGCAAGAGGAAGCCCAAGATGAGTTCCAAGTCACCCAAGAAGCACCAGAAGATGAAGATTGAGATGCATTATGTTCTCCTGAAGTAGTAGTACTAAGTAGTATGAAGTGGACATGTGCTACATTTTCATTTTGTTGTAGTATGAAGTGGCAACAAATTGAACTTCTGTAGTGTTATGTACTAGTCTTTTGGTGGTTACGAAACTGTGCTGAACTACTACTTAAACTGTGGCTGAAATTATGGACCGATCTTTTGCATATTTGCAATTAGACAAGTTCATTCAGGCTATCATATATGTAGAGCATACTTTTGCACACATGAAACAAAATCAGCAAATTCACATAAGCAACAACAGTTGTAATAGACAACATCCAGGATTACAACATCGAAACTGACAGTAACAAACTTACAACATGACACGACAAGTTCACATTAAACTCTACTCATCATTGCTTAAGCTTTGCCATATTGTCCAGGGCCATTGCCATCTATCTTGCCGCGCTAGGTGGTGAAAGTATGCTTCCGGGTAAGGTCTTCATCTTCATCGGGGAGAAGTTCTACAGCCAAGCCTTCAGTTAGCAATGGGCCACGGTCGATGACCTCTTTCACATGCAAAATCACTAGAAAATCTATGTTCGCACGCTCTGTGGGAGAATTTGGAGCCGGCGGTGAATGTGCATTCTCGTCATTGGAGTCTGGCTTCCATGGCCCCGTAGGAGGTGCAGGAACAGACATGGTGAGCACCTTTGGAACACCACAAGGATTGTGTAGCCACACCCTGACTGGCAACACCCACTTGTCGGTGGCCGAGAGCATGTCGATGAGCTCGCCGTCGACACCGGCGAGCACCAGATTGATGGTGTGTAGATCCCAAGCCTCTTCTGGGAGCCCCTCCAAACTCAGCATCGTCTTGTACTCGAGCTTCCCTGGCTTGCCACGCGAGAAGCTTGACCAGCGCTGAAAAGAAATCCTGCTGCCACAACAACGAAGCTGCTCCGACGCGTGCACCACACGAGTGCAATCATCCGGTGAGTCGAAGCGAATGAAAAAAATGGAATGGTGGACATGTGACCTCCACCTTGGTTGCCACCCGTCGGACAACACACAAAGACTCCATCACCGCCGCTAGTGCCGCGGGCATCACCATGCTCTGCGGCTGTCCAATGATGGTGGCATACATGACACAACCATAGAAATCTCGCTCGAGCGCCGCCATGCCAGCAGTGCAAGCAATGACAACCCTACCGCACTTCGGCCGCATCTCCGGCTTGCCCCACTGCCATACCTCTTGAGGAAAGATACACGAGTCCGGGATGCGAGGCCATGCCACGGGGGGCGTCGGAGACCTGCCATCGCTGACGCCGGCGACAGCGCGGCTAGCCAGTGCCACGCTCTCCTTGCTCCCGCCTGCCATACTGCTCGCCACGATAATGGCGGCATCACGGCTACTTATGGCGAGGGAGGAGGAACAACTCCAGCCAGGAACGCCACCACCGCTCATGTTCTCGCTGCTGCCACCGCCGCCCTTCTGTCTGCTTCGCCGGTAGGTGTGAGAAGAGGCGAGAGCTAGGTATTTGGTTTCGATTGCACTACTGCAGGATGCTGCTAACGTGACACTACGGTCAGAGACCCTTCGAAAAACAGTGTGCGATGCAATAATCGCAAACGATGGTGTTAGAGAACTGTCAAAAATGCCTAAAACATTTGGGATGATAGATGCATCAAACACGGTTCAGATTTTAGTTGCGTGTGCGATGTAGGGCATATGGTTCAGTTCAGTTAACTGTTTGCGATGAGGAGGAACAAAAGAAACGGGCAGCCAGATGAAGGAGTGTGCGATACGCAACATACGGTTCACTCGAATAAACTGTTTGTGATGAGGAGGAACAACAGAAACGGACAGCTAGATAAAGGTTTGTGCGATTGAGGGCATATGCTTCAGAAGGATTAACTGTTTGCGATTAGGCAACAGAACAAAAATGGTCAGCCAGATCAAAGGTGTGTGTGGTTGATGGCATAGACTTCACACAAATGAACTGTTTGCGATTAGCCACAACAAACAGAAATAGTTAGACAGATCAACGTGTGGGCGCTAGACGGGCACATATTCTAATTAAAAGAAGCATGCGCGATGGTAATAACGAGCGCGCACGGTTCTTGGAACAAGACGTGTGCTGACATTGCCGATTGCGGTGCACCAAACGCCATGTACGCGGTCGAGAAAGCATGCCTACGTTACGCCGTCCAGGAATAGTGTCGCACTTAGAAATTATAGAACCGTTAATAAATTTTGAGCCTGTGTCCTGTCACCTTCCAAATTGCAAACATGTTTACACTGATCAAAACCAATTGGATCCCCACTTAGGGGCGTATTAGTACCCGGTTATAAATAATGTACTATGCCAATATGACTGCACATTCCTTCCTCACCTCCTCGTCCACAAAACCAAACAAGTCATTCAGCATCGTTCTCTTGTGCCTGCCATGTCCAGATTGAGTCGTCGAGAGATTACCACCATGGAGAGGCGAGCATGGAAGCGGAAGCACGAGAGATGTCCCGCTTAGCCACGAAAGCAGCCGACATGTCCCGCCATGCCGCCGAAGCAGCACGGAGGTCTCGCCACGCGGCCGAAGCACCACGGAGGTTCCGCCGTGCCGTCGATGCAGCATACTGGTCTGGTCGTGCCGCGGAAGCAGCCGAGATGTGCTGTCGTGATGCAAATGCAGTAGAGATGTCCTCCCGCACCGTGGCGCCCTGGGAAAACTCTTGCGAGCAGGCGAGGACTCTTACAGGTGCATGCATGCGATCGTCCATAGCCAGATGGATCAGATCTTCGGCTGGATGAAGCTGTAGGACGAGTTGATTGCCTTTTTTGAATAACTCTGGCCGACCGCGACCTACTGAGGGTGAAGGCGGAGCAGGCGGAGGAGACCGCTGCTGAGGGAGTCCTGGACTATGGGGTGTCCGGATAGCCGGATATCATCATCGACCGGACTCCAAGACTATGAAGATACAAGATTGAAGACTTCGTCCTGTGTCCGGATGGGACTTTCCTTGGCGTGGAAGGCAAGCTTGGCAATACGGATATGTAGATCTCCTACCATTGTAACCGACTCTGTGTAACCCTAGCCCTCTCCGGTGTCTATATAAACCGGAGGGTTTTAGTCCATAGGACGAACAACCATTACAACAATCATACCATAGGCTAGCTTCTAGGGTTTAGCCTCCGTGATCTCGTGGTAGATCTACTCTTGTACTACCCTGTGACGCCCGCATAATCAAGCTACAGTAATCCCCTACTAATAATGACACGTCACCCCTGTCACTGTAGTTAATCTCGGGTTAATTCGAAACCGTTTCAAATTTAAATCCT
The DNA here is from genome assembly GCA_021437245.1 of Aegilops speltoides. NCBI lineage: Eukaryota > Viridiplantae > Streptophyta > Magnoliopsida > Poales > Poaceae > Aegilops > Aegilops speltoides. Next base: position 276,228,805 of record CM038141.1, read on the forward strand.
AAATCAATCAGACGACAAAAGTTTTTTAAAAATTAAACTAAAATGTTCGGGCTGTGCCAAAAATGGCATAGGTAATTATAGTGCAGTAAACACATTTTTATAAATTGCCTAAATACTTTTAAATGAATTAAAACAGAAAACAAATAATAAAAGAAAATAAAAAAAAAGGAAAAGAACCCCCCCGGGCTCCGGCCCAGCAGGCCACGGCCCAGCTGGCCGTAACCAGCTAGGCCGGCCCAGCCGCCTTCCCTTAACCCTCCCGATCCACACCGAAACCCTAAGTCCCCACTTCCCCCACTCGCACCCACTCCCTCCCCCTCGTCCCACTCTTCCCTCGCGCCCCTCCACTCGGTCCCGATCTGGATCGGGGCAACCCCCGATCCCATCGCCCCTGTCGCCGCCGCACAAAGGACCACCTCGTCGGAGCTTCCCCTCCCGCTGGCTTTGGATCGGCACCCGAGCCAATCCCGGTGCAGGCGCCGCCACCTCCTCATTGCCGCTGGATCCGCCGCCTCGCCTCGTCTCGTCCCGGCCTGCCTCCCCATCGCAGCCGTCCCCATCCTCCTCCCCAAAGGCTCCACCGAGCCTCGCCGACCCTCGTCTCTGCAACGCCGGTGAGGCCACGGCCTCCCTCTCCTCTTCTCCCCCTCTCACAGACGCCGCCACCAGACTGTCGCCCCAGTGCCCGTGCCTTGCGCCTCCCTCGCTCTGACACCGAGGCCCGCTCACCGTGGCCTCGCCTCCTGCTGTCACCTCTCACTCCCTGCGCCCGGTTCGCGCACCGACCTCCCCCTGCACATCTCGGGCCACGCCCCGATGCCTCCCGGGCGCTCCTGCCATGGCCATGCCTTGGCCGTCCCTGCCGCCGCTCTCCCTCCGCTGTGCAGCCACAGTGCTGCTTCTTTCATTCTGGGCGCTGTTTGTCGTCTTGTCTGCGCTGTTCGCCACCACATCACAGGCGGTCTCAGATCGACCTCGCCGCGCCACCCCCTCGGCCTGCGTCGGCTGCTCCGGTCCGGCCCAGGGCTTAACACCCACTGGTGTTCACAGTACGCCTTGGGCGCCACGCCGTGCCCGCTAGCGCCCGATCCACTAGGCCCCCTGGGGTCAATGACAGGAGGGCCCCGCCTCCAGAACGTTTTAAAAAAAAAGAGATAAAAAGATATAGAAAATACCTAATTAAAAATAATGATTAATTAATTAATTAATTAATTTAAATTAAGCACAATTAGTTAACCTAATCACCTATTTAATTAACTAAACCAATTTAGTTAACCTAAGCCTATGACATATAGGACTCACGCGTCAGTTGGACCAAGTCAACTGACTGTTGACTGCTGACATCATGCTGATGTCATGATGACGTCAGCATACACTATTTTGGATAATGTTAGAATTAAATAATTAAATAAATTTTAAAAATGATTAAATCTTTTAAAATTAATATAAGATAAACCGTAGCTCGGATGGAAAAACTTTATACATGAAAGTTGCTCAGAACGACGAGACGAATCCGGATACGCAGCCCGTTCGTCCGCCACACATCCCTAACCTATCGAACTCGCAACTTTCCCCCTCCGGTTCCCTTGTCCGAAAATGCGAAACACCGGGAATACTTTCCCGGATGTTTTCCCCCTTCACCGGTATCACCTCCTACTGCGTTAGGGCACACCTGGCACCGTTACTTGTTGTCATGCATCATTATTCATCTGCTTGCATTGTATTCATTGTTTCTTCCCCCTCTTCTCTCCGGTAGACTACGAGACCGACGCTGCTGCTGCCCAGTTCGACTACGGAGTTGACGACCCTCCTTCTTGCGAGCAATCAGCAAGCCCCCTTGATCACCAGATATCGCCTATTCTTCTCTATCTTGCTTGCATTAGAGTAGTGTAGCATATTCCGCTTTCAGATTGATCCTATTCGATGCATAGCCCGACATTGTTGCTACATCTGCTGATACCTTACCGCAATCCTAAATGCTTAGTATAGGATGCTAGTTTATCATCATTGGCCCTACATTCTTGTCACCGCCGCCTTGCTATTCTATCGGGCCGTGATCACTTGGGAGGTGATCACGGTATATACTATACATACATACATACTATACAGATGGTGACTAAAGTCGGGTCACTCGAGGAGTACCCGCAAGTGATTACGATGAGGGGCTGAAAGGACGGTGGCTCCATCCCGGTAGAGGTGGGCTGGGTTCCCGACGGCCCCCCGATCGTTACTTTGTGGCGGAGCGGCAGGCAGGTTGAGGCTACCTAGGAGGCAGTGGGCTGGCCTGCTCGGGCGCTCATGATACTTAACACGCTTAACGAGATCTTGGTATTTGATCCGAGTCCGCCATTTGGTCTATACGCACTAACCATATCGTGGGAGTAGTTATGGGTATCCGGCATCGTGGTATCAGCCGAAGCCTTCTTGACGTCAGCGACGGAGCGGCGCGCGCCGGATTGGACTCGAACGCCACTAGGCTAGGTCTTCGGCCGCCCTACATAGCGTCTTGGTGTGCTTTCAGGCGATGGGCCCAGACCCCTGCGCGCTTAGGTTTAGACCGGCGTGTTTGACCTCTCGGTTGTGCCTAGGTGGGGCTGCGACATGTTGATCTTCCGAGGCCGGGCATGACCCAGGAAAGTGTGTCCGGCCAAATGGGATCAAGCGTGTTGGGTTATGTGGTGCACCCCTGCAGGGAAGTTAATCTATTGAATAGCCGTGTCCCTCGGTAAAGGACGACCGGAGTTGTACCTTGACCTTATGACAACTAGAACCGGATACTTAATAAAACACACCCTTCCAAGTGCGGATACAACCCGGTGATCGCTCTCTAACAGGCGACGAGGAGAGGATCGCGGGTAGGATTATGCTATGCGATTCTCTGGAGATGCTACTTGGAGATGCTACTTGGAGGACTTCATCTACTCTCTTCTACATGCTGCAAGACGGAGGCTGCGAAGCGTAGTCTTGACGACGGATTAGCTATCCCCTCTTATTCGGCATTCTGCGATTCGGTCCACCGATATGGCCCTTTACACATATACCCATGCATATGTAGTGTAGCTCCTTGCTTGCGAGTACTTTGGATGAGTACTCACGGTTGCTTTCTCCCCTTTTCCCCTTTCTTTTCTTTTACGGTTGTCGCAACCAGATGTTGGAGCCCAGAGCAGACGCCACCGTCGGCGCATTTACTACTACTGGAGGTGCCTACTACTACGTGCGGGCCGGCGGCGGCGACCGGGAGTAGTTTAGGAGGATCGAGGCGGGAGGCCTGCGCCTCTTCGATCAGATCCCGGTTTGTGCTAGCCTTCTTAAGGCAAACTTGTTTAACTTAGGTCTGTACTCAGATATTGTTGCTTCCGCTGACTCGTCTATGATCGAGCACTTGTATTCGAGCCCTCGAGGCCCATGGCTTGTATTATGATGCTTGTATGACTTATTTTACTTTTAGAGTTGTGTTGTGATATCTTCCCGTGAGTCCCTGATCTTGATCGTACACGTTTGCGTGCATGATTAGTGTACGATTAAATCGGGGGTGTCACAAGTTGGTATCAGAGCCAACTGCCTGTAGGAATCCCCCTTCCCAACTCCTTGGCCGAAGTCGAGTCTAGACATTGCAAAACTTTTACTAACATGGCTGTGCGGCCCATGGGCCCACGTCGCCATTGGGTGGTATTAGGATCTTTTACTTCTTGTCTATACTCAGGGACTCTGATCTCTTTTCTATTCGGGTTAAATGAATTTTACTAAATCTAACATTAGGATCTCATTATTACTTTCACCCGGAGAGCCCCTAATTACTGATCATCGTCTGCTGCACCAGAAGACCCTGAAGATACTCTCCGCTGTTAACCCGAGAACTTGTGTTCATCGCGTTTGCAATTCCCCTTCCACCGCAAACCCTTATGGATAACTACTTACAGTTGTTATTCTTACATTCATCCCCAGTTGGTCTTGTTATTACAAGATACCCTGAAAAACTCGTCGTTGTTTTGATAATCCTTTGAGCTTACTGCCTTGCTGTTCTTTGTCACCTGAATACCCCTATGGTTAATTCTCGCACGTATCGAGTATCCTCTCATCCCCCAGTTGATCATGTGTTACACAAAAGTCTTCGAAATACCATTCGATGTTCCGAAAATCCTCAGCAACCTATTGCTCTGGAATTTCTTGTTTGCTTTCATTATGATTAATCCCATAAGTATAGTAATCTTATTGGCATCTTTTGTCACTATCATTTTTGTGTCCATTGATTCCATACGTGAGCGAATGCACGCAATCATCAGTTGATCCTTATAAATTATCTTCCGGCTCAGACGTCTTTCGAACATGAGCTGGTTCTCGGCCAATCAGATTGCCATCGATTTTACCCCTAAGTCTAGTCGACTTATCCATCCTTGATCAGAGCATTTGCTCCTGATCCCTTGATTTGAAAATCATAATTCCTTGCTATTTAGATGTTGAATTATTCCGATGTTCTATAAATCGATGCATTTGCATTCTTTCTTCCTCTGATTGGGTACCGATGCTCACATCAGCTCCACTATGGACCGCCGGATCATTTGTTGAAATATCATCCGACAGTGTCCTTCGTATACAAAAACCTCAAGAAGTTCTTTCCCTGATACATAATACCTTAGGTAAACTGTATCCTCTGTTGTTGTCAACCATGCTCTACTATCGAGCTTGTGTTAATTACTATCGAAGTTGTGGTATATGTTTCCATGATGCCCTGATGGGTTGAACCTATGCCTTCCTTAATATGTGTGAACTTGAAAGTTCCCACGAGCCATACTCTTCTGGTATTTTGCCAGATAAAATTTCAACAATACAACTTCATCGAACGCGAGAAGTGGATGGAAGGTTATGCATTGGAGAAGTGGGAGTCGACCTTGAACTTTATGTTCATGCCCATGGACACGATGTACATCTTCTCATCGAAGCTTCTTTTAAAATTAATTATTCCCTTGATATAAGTTCATCTTATATCCGGGGTCTGCCCTTTTTTTTCAATCGTGGTTCCAACCATGTTCTCCTTTAAATACCATCTTCGATGCAAGTGTAAGCACTTGTCTTCTGTGGATCAATACCCCGGTCCAACCTCTACTTTGATCCGTCTTCGAGTATCACCCCCCTGGTATCTCGAGATTATCTTGGAACTGCATAACTTCTTATGAGTTCTTCATCAAGTACTACATTTTCACTGATTATAGTTTTCATGGGCTCTGAGTTATTAAACACTCAAAGACACCGATAACTGAACCGAGTCTGCACTACGGTTCAACAACTCTTGATAATCTTCTTTAAGTAAGAGTTTGTACCCGGTCACACCATTCCTAGCCTGTTTGGCTATATCGTTGTCGTGATGATTCTAACTGTGCTACCTGGTCCTTATTCTCGGAGCACCAATTTGCGACGATAGCTAAGCTTACGTCGATTTTCCTCGTCATACCCTTTCACCTTAAACAACAAGCTTGAGTCCGACTTTGTATCATAACTGTGGTTCCAATAACCTTCTGCTTCATCATTCCTTTGACTTGATGTCATCGCTGATTGATTACATCTTGAAATCTCTCGACAAATGTGTCGTGATCATCATCAACCTTATGAGGTCTTCCAAAATACCTATCGGATTCTTGATGAGAAATAGCATCCTTTGCCCTCGATGATCTGGGTTATCATCGACAACATTATTGCATTCCCTCCAGCACAAAAATTGTTCCTGTTTTGTGTTGTTCCTTGAGTTCCTTTCTATCCTACTTATGTTATGATTCTACCGCGGAGTATTACCATCTTTGATGTCAAGAATGTTGTGAGGATTGCTCCACCTCTTCTGAATTCTTGCTACAATGATACTTCTCACCATCACCATTCTTTCTTGGTCCTCGTGTTGATTCCAACCGGGGTACCCACAAGTGAACGGTGTTGTTTGGATTCTGCCCTTCTAGCAACCCTTTAATGGTCGACCGTTCTTTCTTAGACTATTAATTATTGAATCACCATTCTGACATTGGTCGTGCAACCCAACCCATATTTCGGGCGCACCTTTCAACCAATGTTTAGTTGTGTATGTCTTCCTCGAGCTTACTGCCTTATATCCTTTGATATGACAAATGTTATCTCCTTATCCACATAATTGTAGAGATCCATCTTTTGGATACCTCGATGAGTTATCGCTGAGTCCATCAGTCACCCCCTCATCCTCTTCTTGATTTAATGATGAACTCTTGTTTCGGAACTCGCTTCCATAGTTCATTGCCCGAGAATCTTCGATGTCATCTCGTCAATTTGTGTTGCACTTTTCTTCTCAGGCATCATGAGTCTGAGTTATCCTGCCACCTATCCGAACTGAATCTCGGTCAGATATGATGAGGGGAACGTACTTTTAAGAGTTATAACATTGGTCCTCTTATGACTCGGTAAGGTGATGTCATGCCTAGCACACCTGGCCGGAGGACCTAGTGTTATCGTTTCCTTTTTTTAACAAGGTTAACCATTCTTTCATGAGGAAATTGAATGACTTGTTTAATAAGTTCATCCTGTTGGATCCCTTGTGTATCCAAAATCCAACCTTTGCTTGAAACCCATGCCAATGCTATCTCAAGCATCGCCTATGGTAATTCGTTCTTCAACAAGAACATTTGAAGCCCAATGCTAATTGTTTCTTGCTCAACTATCCAAACACCGTTGTATGGATAATATCATGAGATTTTCTCCCCTTACCTAAAGGGTTTTCTACATTATATCATGTCATGGATATCATGCTCTGCTTGTCCTTGGGAAGGATATACCCCCTGAAATTTGTGTTTAAACACATTTTCCTTTCCATTGTTCTGTTTAGTATGAAGATCACCTTTTCCTTTCCATTGTTTTGTTTAACCCTTCTCGTGATCTATTTGATCTAAGCAGTAATGTTTTTCTGGTTATGTAAACACCTTGTTGTACCACTCTGTCTGTAAGATCCTGTTACTATTGTTGATGACATTCCGGTAACCACCGATGGATGATAACTTTGCCAATTGATTCGCCTCGTTCAACAAGCAGGAAAATTGCTCTCCTTGTTCCCCGTGCTTGGTACCGGCATTGTTGCCGGCATAGCTAGCAAGCTATTCACTGACATGCCTCCCTTCCTACCTTTAGACCACATGGTGGGCCCATAACCCACAGTTCCACAGGATCGAAACTTGACTCTCTTGCACCCCCTGTTCCCAAGGTTCTTCCTCGCGTGTGGCCTCGTATGTAATTCACGAGCCGCTTCCAAGAGATCACCAAATCTGTTACGGACGCAATACTTAGTCCCGATTGCTTTGAGCCCTTTCAAGCCCTGTTCAGCATCGAACGGTTGCACGCTCGCTCAAACTTCCCATGATACCTCCTTACCTTGCTCTCGATAATTTCGTAAATTTCAATTCGAGAGTTACTTTTCGCCACGTTCCCTAATGATTATCTACCGGATAAGCAACCATGCGGAATTCCATTCTTCCGGTATACCCATCCTTTACTCCTCTGTAAGTACGATGGAGTTCCCAAAGGAAGGACGACAGCTTCCTCATGATGCATTGATGCAGAGAAATGAAGACATCAACGCTATGGATCAACCTCTTAGAGAAGGGCAACCAAGACCGAGAAGACACTTTAGAAATTCGTAACCAGAACTTCCCCCTACTCCCCTCTTAAATCTCGGGACGAGATTTCTTGTAGTGGAAGAGAATTGTGACGCCCGCATAATCAAGCTACAGTAATCCCCTACTAATGATGACACGTCACCCCTGTCACTGTAGTTAATCTCGGGTTAATTCGAAACCATTTCAAATTTAAATCCTAAATCAATCAGACGACAAAAGTTTTTAAAAAATTAAACTAAAATGTTCGGGCTGTGCCAAAAATGGCATAGGTAATTATAGTGCAGTAAACACATTTTTATAAATTGCCTAAATACTTTTAAATGAATTAAAACAGAAAACAAATAATAAAAGAAAATAAAAAAAAGGAAAAGAACCCCCCCGGGCTCCGGCCCAGCAGGCCACGGCCCAGCTGGCCGCAACCAGCCAGGCCGGCCCAGCCGCCTTCCCTTAACCCTCCCGATCCACACCGAAACCCTAAGTCCCCACTTCCCCCACTCGCACCCACCCTCCCTCGTCCCCACTCTTTCCTCGCGCCCCTCCACTCGGTCCCGATCTGGATCGGGGCAACCCCCGATCCCATCGCCCCTGTCGCCGCCGCACGAAGGACCACCTCGTCGGAGCTTCCCCTCCCGCTGGCTTTGGATCGGCACCGAGCCAATCCCGGTGCTGGCTCGCCACCGCTCCGCCGTCGCTGGATCCGCCGCCTCGACCTCGTCTCGTCCCCGCCGGCCTGCCTCCCCATCGCGGCCGTCCCCATCCTCCTCCCCAAAGGCTCCACCGAGCCTCGCCGACCCTCGTCTCTGCAACGCCGGTGAGGCCACGACCTCCCTCTCCTCTTCTCCCCCTCTCTGTTGACGCCGCCACTGCCGTCCCAGTGCCCCAAAGGCCTTGCGCGCCTCCCCCTGCTGCTGACACCGAGGCCCGCTCACCGTGGCCTCGCCACTGCTGTCACCTCTCACTCCCTGCCTGTTCGCGACCGACCTCCCCAGACATCCGGGCCACGCCCAATGCCTCCCGGCGCTTCGCCATGGCCGTGCCTTTGGCGCCCTGCCGCCGCTCTCCTCCATGTGCAGCCACAGTCTGCTTCTTCTTTCATTGCGGCGCTGTTAAATCGTCTTGTCTGCGCTGTTCCGCCACCACATCGCCAGGCGGTCCCGTACCGACCGGCCGCGCCACCCCTCCACCTGCGTCGGCTCTCTCGGTCCGGTTGTGTGTGGGCGCCCACCAGGTGTTCACAAGACGCCTTGGCGCGCCCGCCTGCGTGCCGCTTAGCGCCCGATCCACTAGGCCCCACAGGGTCGACAGAGGGCCCCGCCTCGAACGTTTAAAAAAGAGAGAAAAAGATATAGAAAATACCTAATTAAAAATAATGATTAATTAATTAATTAATTAATTAATTAATTTAAATAAGCACAATTAGTTAACCTAATCACCTATTTAATTAACTAAACCAATTTAGTTAACCTAAGCCTATGACATATAGGACTCACGCGTCAGTTGGACCAAGTCAACTGACTGTTGACCGCTGATGTCATGCTGATGTCATGATCACGTCAGCATACACTATTTTGGATAATGTTAGATTTAAATAATTAAATAAATTTTAAAAATGATTAAATCTTTTAAAATTAATATAAAATAAACCGTAGCTCGGATGGAAAAACTTTATACATGAAAGTTGCTCAGAACGACGAGACGAATCCGGATACGCAGCCCGTTCGTCCGCCACACATCCCTAACCTATCGAACTCGCAACTTTCCCCCTCCGGTTCCCTTGTCCGAAAATGCGAAACACCGGGAATACTTTCCCGGATGTTTTCCCCCTTCACCGGTATCACCTCCTACTGCGTTAGGGCACACCTGGCACCGTTACTTGTTATGTCATGCATCATTATTCATCTGCTTGCATTGTATTCATTGTTTCTTCCCCCTCTTCTCTCCGGTAGACTACGAGACCGACGCTGCTGCTGCCCAGTTCGACTACGGAGTTGACGACCCCTCCTTCTTGCCAGAGCAATCAGGCAAGCCCCCCCCTTGATCACCAGATATCGCCTATTCTTCTCTATACTGCTTGCATTAGAGTAGTGTAGCATATTCTCGCTTTCGATTGATCCTATTACGATGCATAGCGACATTGTTGCTACATCTGTTGATACCTTACCTGCAATCCTAAATGCTTATTATAGGATGCTAGTTTATCATCATTGGCCCTACATTCTTGTCAGTCTGCCTTGCTATTCTATCGGGCCGTGATCACTTGGGAGGTGATCACGGGTATATACTATACATACATACATACTATACAGATGGTGACTAAAGTCGGGTCACTCGAGGAGTACCCGCAAGTGATTACGATGAGGGGCTGAAAGGACAGGTGGCTCCATCCCGGTAGAGGTGGGCACGGGTTCCCGACCCATTGTTACTTTGTGGCGGAGCGGCAGGCAGGTTGAGGCTACCTAGGAGGCAGGTGGGCTGGCCTGTTCGGGCGTTCGCGGATACTTAACACGCTTAACGAGATCTTGGTATTTGATCCGAGTCGGCCATTTGGTCTATACGCACTAACCATCTACGTGGGAGTAGTTATGGGTATCCCGGCGTCGTGGTATCGGCGAAGCCTTCTTGGCGTCGGCCGACGAGGCGGCGCGCCGGATTGGGCTGAACGCCACTAGGCTAGGTCGCTTCCGGCCGCCCGCAACGTCTTGGTGTGCTCGGTGCGATGGGCCGCACCCTGCGGCGCTTAGGTTTAGACCGGCGTGTTTGACCTCTCGGTTGTGCCTAGGTGGGGCTGCGGCGTGTTGATCTTCCGAGGCGGGCATGACCCAGAAAGTGTGTCCGCCAAATGGGATCAAGCGTGTTGGGTTATGTGGTGCACCCTGCAGGAAGTAAATCTATTGAATAGCCGTGTCCCTCGGTAAAGGACGACCGGAGTTGTACCTTGACCTTATGACAACTAGAACCGGATACTTAATAAAACACACCCTTCCAAGTGCGAGATACAACCCGGTGATCGCTCTCTAACAGGCGGACGAGGAGAGGATCGCGGGTAGGATTATGCTATGCGATTCTCTTGGAGATGCTACTTGGAGATGCTACTTGGAGGACTTGATCTACTCTCTTCTACATGCTGCAAGGCGGAGGCTGCGAGCGTAGTCTTGACGGGATTAGCTATCCCCTCTTATTACGGCATTCTGCATTCGGTCCACCGATATGGCCCTTTACACATATACCCATGCATATGTAGTGTAGCTCCTTGCTTGCGAGTACTTTGGATGAGTACTCACGGTTGCTTTCTCCCCTTTTCCCCTTTCTTTTCTTTACGGTTGTCGCAACCAGATGTTGGAGCCCAGAGCGACGCCACCGCCGTCGGCGGCGACTACTACACTGGAGGTGCCTACTACTACGTGCAAGGGCGGCGGCGACGACCAGAGTAGTTTAGGAGGATCGAGCGGGAGGCCTGCGCCTCTTCGTCTGTATCCCGGTTTGTGCTAGCCTTCTTAAGGCAAACTTGTTTAACTTAGGTGCGTACTCAGATATTGTTGCTTCCGCTGACTCGTCTATGATCGAGCACTTGTATTCGAGCCCTCGAGGCCCATGGCTTGTATTATGATGCTTGTATGACTTATTTTACTTTTAGAGTTGTGTTGTGATATCTTCCCGTGAGTCCCTGATCTTGATCGTACACGTTTGCGTGCATGATTAGTGTACGATTAAATCGGGGCGTCACATACCCATATCATCAATATCAATCAAGCAGGAGTAGGGTTTTACCTCCATCGAGAGGGCCCGAACCTGGGTAAAAACATTGTGTCCCTTGTCTCCTGTTACCATCCGCCTAGATGCACAGTTCAGGACCCCCTACCCGAGATCCGTCGGTTTTGATACCGACATTGGTGCTTTCATTGAGAGTTCCTCTGCTTCGTCACCGATAGGCTTGATGGCTCCTTCAATCATCAACAACAACGTAGTCCAGGGTGAGACTTTTCTCCCCGGACAGATCTTCGTGTTCGGCGGCTATACACTGCGGGCCAATTCGCTTGGCCATCTGGAGCAGATCGAAAGCTACGCCCCTGGCCGTCAGGTCAGATTTGGAAGCCTAAACTTGACGGCTGACATCCGCAGAGACTTGATCTTCGATGGATTCGAGCCACAGCCGAGCGTGCCACGCTGTCATGATGGGCATGATTTAGCTTTGCTACCGGACAGTGCCCTGGAGGCCGCACATGAGTCCGCTCCGACCCTTAGTTTGGAGCCGACCCCGCAGATCGAGGACGGGTGGCTAGACGCCGCCTCGGGGGCTGAAACGTCTATGGCGATGGAGCCGAATACTGACCTTGTCCCTTGTAAAGCTCATGACTCTGAGGTGCCGGACTCCTCGCCGGACTCCGAACCTCCTGCGCCCCTGCCAGTCGAGTCCGATTGGGCGCCAATCATGGAGTTCACAGCCGTGGACATCTTTCATCACTCACCCTTTGGCTACATCCTGAATTCGCTAGAGTGTCTCTCGTTATCAGGAGAGCCCTGGCCGGATTGCGGTCAGGACGGTTGGGATGCGGACGAAGAAATTCAAAGCCCACCCACCACCCACTTTGTAGAAACTGTCGACGATCTAACCGACATGCTAGACTACGGCTCCGAAGACATTGACGGCATGGACGACGATGCCGAAGACGACCAAGAACCAGCGCCTACTGGACACTGGAAAGCCACCTCAACTCATGATATATATATGGTGGACACCCCAAAAGGGAGCAACAACGAGGAACAATGGGACGCGGCAAAGGATAGTTCCCCTGAAAAACAACCAAAACGGCGACGCAAGCGCCGCCCCAAGTCCCGCCTCGATAACAACAGCACCCACAATGAACCAACCGTAGAGCAGGGCAAACTAGTGGACGGCGAATATGCAACCAAGCAGCCATCCAAACAGGCGAAAACAACAGTCCAGACGATCTCACGCCGAACACACCACCGAAGCACAAGAACCTTCACAAAAGGCTTGTCGCCACTTCTAGGAGTTTGAAGAAGCAGAAACAGAAGCTCAAAACAGCGGAAGACATACTCAGGATGAGGTGGAGCAAAGTACTCAAGACCGCGGACAAATACGGCAATAGCCATCAAGCAAAGAGCTACCCGAAGCGCAAGCTGCTGCCCGAATTCGACGAGGAGGCCGTAGAGCCCCCACAATCAAAAAGCAAGAGGCCGCTGGCGGATAGACGACAGATGAAAGGCCAGAGCGGCAAGCGGCGCCGCACACAAGCCGGCACATGACACACATAAAGATCCTCGCAAAACAGATGGCCCGATCAGGTCCATTTATGGGCCAAAAAAGAGGGCCCCAGGAAGCAACACAACACGCCGAGTGTTCGAAGATAACGGCACACCTAAATACAGGGGCGCCGCACACCCACTATGTTTCACCGATGAGGTCTTTGGATCATGAATTTCAGTGGATTCAAGCCCATAAACATAGAGGCATACGACGGAACAACAGACCCCGGAGTCTGGATTGAGGATTACATCCTACACATACATATGGCTAGAGGAGACGATCTCCACACCATAAAATATCTACCCCTCAAGCTCAAAGGGCCTGCTCGGCATTGGCTCAAAAGCCTCCCAGAAAATACCATTGGAAGTTGGGAAGAGCTCGAGGACGCGTTTAGAGCAAATTTCCAAGGGACTTATGTCCGCCCTCCGGATGCAGACAATTTAAGTCACATAACCCAACAGCCCGGAGAGTCAGCACGCAAATTTTGGAACAGGTTCCTCACCAAGAAGAACCAAATAGTCGACTGTTCGGACGCCGAAGCCCTAGCAGCTTTTAAACATAACATCCGAGACGAATGGCTCGTCAGACACCTCGGCCACGAAAAGTCAAGAACAATGGCCGCGTTAACGAGCCTCATGACCCGGTTTTGCGCGGGGGAAGATAGCTGGCTGGCAAGATGCAGCACCAGCGACCCGAGTACATCGAGATCAGGGATGGAAATGGAAAATCACGACGCAGAAAGGATCAGCGCAGAAACAAAGAAAATGGCCCAAAGAACATGACGGTCAACGGCGGATTCAAAAGCTCGCGGCCGAACAACAAAACACTGCCTCTTAAGGACAACAGTGATGAGCTATCCAACCTCAAAAAAAATTTGGATCGGATATGTCAAATCCACAGTACCCCCGGGAAGCCTGCAAACCACACCCACCGAAGTTGTTGGGTCTTCAAACAGTCCGGCCGCCTCAACGCCGAACACAAGGGGCTCGACACGCCAAGCAAGGACGACGACGAACCCCACCAGCAGAGCGCCGGAAAACAAAAGACTTTCCCACAAGAAGTCAAAACAGTAAACTCACTTCATGTGATTATACGGAACAATAGTGCGGCACCCGCTACAGTACGCGTCGCACGGTCCACCCCAGCGGAATCCCGAGATTGGATGTCAAAACCAATTTGTTTCGACCACCTGGATTATTCCAAAGGTATTCGAAACGCAGGATGGACTGCTCTGATATTGGATCCTATAATTGACGGACTACAATTTACACAAGTCCTAATGGATAGCGGCAGTGATTTAAACCTGCTATATCCGGACACAATCCGCAAGTTGGGGATAGACCCTACTAAAATTCGCCATAGCTGCACTTCCTTCAAAGGAGTGACGCCAGGCCCTTACGCCAAGTGCACAGGCTCCTTACTACTAGAAGTTGTGTTCGGGTCACCACGACAACTTCCGTCGCGAAAGGCTAATCTTCCATGTCGCCCCATTCAAAAGTAGCCATCAAGCACTATTGGGACGTGAAGCTTTCGCCCGCTATATGCAATACCGCACTACGCGTCTCTTACGCTTAAAATGCCCGGTCCACGCGGCATCATCTCATTAAAAGGTCGTTCAAGACCCCGGACATGGCTAGGCGAGTCCGGCATAAATAAACTAGGGGCTCCCTAGCCGCATATCCCTTCACAAGGGGCTGCGCGTACAAATAATAAAGAGCCAATAAAAGCTCAACTTTATTCATTCATTCATACTTTATTTTCAATAAAAATTTTGCACGATTTCTTTTCAAGCTAAGTTCCTCTGTTTTTACAGATGAACAACGTGTACACCCGTCCAGGATACGGCACAACGGAGACACAGGCACAGACGTGCAGCAGGGACCCGTGGCAAGGATTCTTTTCAGATTAAGACCCTGCGTAAACCTTTCTTACTGTCTCTTGTTGATTCATATCCCACGGTTTTTCACCATAACCAACGAGGAGGCTGGCGTTTTGGCATCGGCCGCGTCAGAAATTCTCGCCTGTGCACGGACACTAGGGGCTTAGGGCATTGTTACGCCGTTATCATAAAGACCGAATACCTTAGGGAGTGTTGGCGTCTCGAGTTAGGCCTTATATGCATCAGCTCGAATCATGTCTTTGGTTAAATGTTGGGTTTGCCCGGCTCCTGTGTTTTGCTGCCTTACGCTCAGATGATCGGCTAACGCGGCACCGGAGAACTACTGCGATTGTGCCCCGGTTCGGCCGGGCGAGCACCTCAGTAGAGAAAGCCGAAAACTGACTGTCATGATATAACGAGAGACTGGTCAACCACTCGATCGACTACCGGAATGTTTAGAATTCCTCCGCTTTGACGAAGGACCGTTTCCCGGTCAGGCACATACGCGCCCCGAATTCGGAGAGCGCGGTGCCCCTAGGGGCTATATCGTAGCCCCACCCTCGAACTCCTATGGCTAAGTGAAAGTGATAAAGCATTATAGTCCGGTTGCCTCGTTTGCTATGCTACCACCTCCTTCACAGGACCAAGACGTTGGATTAAGTGTGAAAATGCGCTATTTTTGCAAACACCCCCGCACCATGTGCGTGGGGGCTAAAGCCGAAGACTGCCATCTTTCAGGTTATACACAAGTATACATTAATGGTCGCACAGGAGATATTTCAATACTTGAACGCACAAGTATAAAAAGCACTTATATTATAAATATCGTTTTACAAATCATAAAGATCATTTGAACATGACATTCTTTGAGCACTGCGACTCTATTACACGAGCACCCCGCAGAACTTCCCCAAAATAGTGCTCGGCGGGTAACCGACTCTCGTCCGAACCCCGGGTTGCAACATCGGTGGCATCCATCTCCCTCCAGTATGTCTTCACACGGGCGAGGGCCATCCGTGCACCCTCTATGCAGGCCGACCGCTTCATCGCCTTGATATGCGGCACCGCCCCAAGGAATTGCTGCAATAAGCCAAAATAACTCTTCGGCTTGGGCCTATCTGGCCAGATATGAGTCACTACATCCGTCATGGCAAGTCTGGACAATCTATTCAGCTCAGCCCACTCAGCCAACCGATCGGTCAGCGGAAGTGAACGCTCCGGACTGTGGAACTGAGACCAAAATAGCTCTTCCGTCTCGTGATCCTTTTGACTTCGGAAGTGCACAACAGCATCTGCCGCACTCGCTGCTAAATACATATAAGGATCCTCCGGACCCCATAGCTGGCCAAGCTAAGCATACTTCGGACCCGTGAACCTCCTGCGCAGCAGAAAGGGCTTGCCAGCCGCAATATCTCCGGCCTGGCACAGCTCCTCCTTTATAACCCTCATTGCAGAACGGGCATCCTTGGCTTCGGCGGTGGCCTTCTTTAGGTCTTCTTGCTCCGCTCGGCGTTCTTTTTCAAGAACCTCATAACGGTCGGTAATATCTTTCAGCTTCACGGCCATTTCGGCCATCTCCTCCCTGCTTCGGCAGTGAGCAGCCCTTTCAGCTTCTAGCTCTTCGGCCGCCTTTGAGGCAGCCACATCACTCCTTCTGGCCTGCTCCTTGGCTCGAGCAAGCTCTGCTCGAAGGTCCTCGACAATAGCGGCACCATCTGCATTAAGCACACATATTGTAAGGAGTGAGCATCAGCTCCCTTACTAGGTGACCATGGAAAAACAACCTACCTTGCGACTCGTCAAGTCGTTTATTGACCAGCGCGATGTCCGCATCCACAACGTCGAGTTGCCGCTTTAGTTCAGCAACTCCAGCAGTCCGGCTGGCCACCGGACTATCCGCCACCTGCATAGGAAAGGCAAAAATTAATACCTAATATTATGATCCTCGGCATGCTTTCGTTTTCAACAACATACCGAGTCTCAGGGGCTACTATCTATACAGGGCGCACTTTATGTGTAAAACTGTCAAGAGGTATGTCATTTTTACGTACCTCAAACCCTGCCAGCAAACTTCTGACGGCATCATGCAACCCGCCCTCGGCGGATGAAATTCTTTCAATCACCATACTCATTAATGTACGGTGATCTTCTGAGATAGACGCCTTCTCAAGCAGATCCTTCAGCTCCCCCGGCCGTACACCAGTAGGTGCCGAACTCTCCGGCCCTGCCGGACTCAGGGACACCCTCCATGAAGACACCTCAGGGTCGTCCACCCTGCCTGACGGTGCAGCAGACGGAGGCGTCTCGCTCTCCATCATCTCCGGACGAAGGTCCCCCGAAGACGAGCTCAGCTGAGAAGGACGGAGATCCGAACTACAAGGTAAAAACTTGGGTTATCCTCAGAAGCAAAGATAGGGATGTCCCTTATTATAAAACTCCCCTTTTTTCTACTTACGGCTCGCTGGAGGGCTGATCCCTTGGGGGAGAGGGTGCGGCTGGGGCTTCCCCGGGCACAGGACCCTCCGGTGAAGATCTCTTCCCCCGCTTTGAGGCCTTGGCCTCTGGGTTTTCGGAAGCGGTCCTCTTCTCCCCTTGGAAGGAGGGATTCTCGATCCCCCTTTCTCGAAAGCCTCATTGGTAGAGGCGGTAGTTCCTCTGTTTTCCCCTGCGCCTTCCTCCGAAGGCGCAACCTCCAGCATCTTGACCAACACGGGATCCGGCGTGGTCTCCGGGAGGGGGGCCGGACACCGTATCAGTTTTGCTTGCGCTATCCACTCCTGTTCAGAGGACAATTGGCTAAAAGGCAAATCCAAGATATGCAAAAAAACGGTATGTCCAGACACAGAGCTACTTACTTGTGTATCCGGGCGATTGCAGCTTAGGCCGGCGTCCTCGGTCAATTCCGGACACACCTCTTGTGATCCGAAGAACAATTTGTACATCTCCACGGGTGTCGTACCCATGAAGTGTTGGAGAACTCACGGTCCCTCCGGATTGAATTCCCACAGCCGGAGAGGGCGACGTTTGCAGGGCAGAAGACGCCTAATCAGCATAACCTGCATCACCACGACCAGATTGATCTCCCTCTCTTGGAGGTCACGAATCCGGCCCTGCAATAGGGGTACGTCCTTTGACGGCCCCCAGTTGAGCCCTTCGTTGACCCATGACATCACCCGTCGTGGAGGGCCCGAGCGGAAGATGGGCGGCGGCTTCTGCCTGCTGCCCCTGGGAGCGGTAATATAAAACCACTCCTGTTGCCACAAGCCGAGCTCCTCCTGTAAAGAGCCCTCGGGCCATGGAGCATCGGCCCTCTTGCTTACAACCGCCCCGCCGCACTCTGCTTGAGGCCCCTCGATCATCTTCGGCTCCACTTTGAAGGTTTTAAGCCACAAGCCGAAGTGAGGGGTAGTGCAGAGGAAGGCTTCGCAGACGACAATGAATGATGAGATGTGGAGGATGGACTCCGGAGCCAAGTCATGGAATTCCAACCCATAGTAAAACATGAGCCCTCTCACAAAAGGATCCATCGGGAAGCCTAAACCCCGACGGAGGTGGGACACAAACATGACGCTTTCGCCGGGCTCGGGAGTAGGAATGACTTGCCCTTTGGCGGGCAACCTATGCGAAATCTCGTAGGTCAGGTACCTGGCTTCTCTCAGCTTTTGCACGTCTTCTTCCGTGACGGAGGAGGGCACCCACCGGCCTTGTAGGTCGAAGCCGGACATCGTTGAAGGTCCGAGGCGCTTGAATCTGAGGCTCTGGGTGTTGGAACTCGGGGCGAGGGGCAGATTCGATTGAGGATTGAAGAAAAGAAACGAGCCTTGGCCCCATTATAAAGAGGGAGAATACCAAGAGCCGTCCCCATGACCGTTTGGGACTCACCTTCGATAGAGGAGGCGTGGCAACGGGCGCGATTGGGTTACCCACGTCCGTATTGATGGGAATCCCGGAATAAGGGGAACACGATCTCTGCTTCGACAAGACGTGCCAAGGAAACCGCTTCGCTAAACGCGCTGAGGTGGTATAATAAAAACGATTCAAGTAAAGGCTTGGTAGTGGTGTGACGTCACGCCACAAAATACGTCAGCAGATTGAACTTGTGTACATATTATTCTCTCTACGGTGGTATGTGGAATTTATTTTACAAAGCCGGACACTATCCTGGTGTTCACAATCTTCTATGAATTATTCGGAGGAGGAACCCGCCTTGCAATGACGAAGACAATATGCGCGTCGGACTCATCGTCATTGAAGCCTGGTTCAGGGGCTACTGAGGGAGTCCTGGACTAGGGGGTGTCCAGATAGCCGGACTATCATCATCGGCCGGACTCCAAGACTATGAAGATACAAGATTGAAGACTTCGTCCCGTGTCCAGATGGGACTTTCCTTGGCGTGGAAGGCAAGCTTGGCAATACGGATATGTAGATCTCCTACCATTGTAACCGACTCTGTGTAACCCTAGCCCTCTCCGTTGTCTATATAAACCGGAGGGTTTTAGTCCGTAGGACGAACAACCATTACAACAATCATACCATAGGCTAGCTTCTAGGGTTTAGCCTCCTTGATCTCGTGGTAGATCTACTCTTGTACTACCCATATCATCAATATCAATCAAGCAGGAGTAGGGTTTTACCTCCACCGAGAGGGCCCGAACCTGGGTAAAAACATTGTGTCCCTTGTCTCCTGTTACCATCCGCCTAGACGCAAAGTTCGGGACCCCCTACCCGGGATCCGCCGGTTTTGACACCGACAGCTGCCTTGTTGAAGAGGACGGGCGTCATCGTCAAGAAACTTATGGACGAGAATGCCATGCTCCGCATCGAGCGGGAAAGGCTGGTGGAGGAATCTGCGGTTGCTTCCGAGCAGTGCATTAAGAACATGAAACTGATGAAAGAGATCATCGCCGCTCGCGGCGAGAACTAGTCTCCGCGACTTGCAGCGCATCAAGAAAGTTGAGATGAGCTAGCCAGATCGTTGTATGTGTCTTCCTTCTTCTTTTGCCCTTATATATTTCTGGCGTAGCCGCATGTGGCTTTTTAGTTATCTTCCTAGATATGTAAGACAATTATTATCCACTATCATCGTCCTTATATTCATCATGCTTGCTATTCATCCACAAAACTATCTTTTCAGATTTTCACTTTTCTCTCTAAAATCTCAGTCCAGTGAGACATAGCCACGCCATGAAACAGGGGCTTGGGCGCTATTAATGGAGACGTTGGGAGGGAGGTGCGCGGCAGATATAGGTTAAAGGGCTCTCCTCCCGATGTGCACGCGTAGGGGTCTGATCGCACGCCTCCCGTACTCAAATAGCTACCCCGCCCGGCACCTCCTAGCCAATAAAAAAGGGACGCGTGGCGGCACATAATTGGTAAGTAGAACGCCCACGGTTTCAATAATAGTTGTGTTTCCGATTTGTAACATGACAACACTTGTTCCAACATGACTTTGTTGATTTTTAATGTGTGCGCCTTGACAAATCAGACAGAAAAATTACCACAGCATGTTGGTGCCAATGTCATGACACCATGCCAAGTTTCATGATTTTCAGGCATGTTTTGGATTTACAGGAATTAAAAAAATGAAGTTTCTCAATCTTTTCGGCCGAGCCAGGACGTCCAGATGTTTGAATTTCATTCTCATTTCTTGCATGGGACCTAGAAATTCACCCAAGGACACACATGTGATTTTTCAACCAACTTTGGTGCACTGGAGCATGTGCTTGGAGTTCAAATTTGAATTATGCACATTAAATGCCTAGAAATTCAATTAATGTACAAAAACGGCAAAACAAACCCTGAATAATTCCAAAATTTAGCATGATACTTCTATTTGGTCTAATCTACCTGTATAAACAAATTAAGGCGGGAGAAGGCAGTACGTGTACGTATGTCGTTTCGCACATGGAGGTGACATGTTCCCTCTCGGAACAACGAGCCTTCTTGAGATAAGCTCCGGTTTGCAAGCGGCTTATACCAAAGCTTGTCCCAATTTGGCCAGAAAAATTACCGCAACATGTTGGTGCCATGTTATGCCACAATGCAGTTTCATGATTTTCAGGCGTGTTTTGGATTTACATGAATTAAAAAACCAAGTTTCTCAATCTTCCTAGCCGAGCCACGACGCCCAAATGTTTGAATTTCATTCCCATTTCTTGCATGGGACCTAGAAATTCACCCAAGGACACACATGTGATTTTTCAACAAACGTTGGTGCACTGGAGCATGTGCTTGTAGTTCAAATTTGAACTATGCACATTAAATGCCTAGAAATTCAAATAATGTATAAAAAAGGCTAAACGAACCCGGAATTAATGTATACAAAAATGAAATACATGCTTGGAAAACATGACGCCTGGCGTGGTGCCATGGTTTGGCCTCACCGTGCCCTAGTAAAAAATTGAGAATGTTTTCCTTATGTCGTCATGCACACCTTTCATAAATCGAACCATCACCAAGGAGGTTCCATGGCTTCAAGGGTGAAATCACCAAGATTGAAGGGGGATCCAAATTTCCTTTGTCCTTTGTCCATGAGTTTTTTTCTATGATAAACATACACCCTGCAAATCACCACGTTCAAATTTGACACTCTCCCGTGTTCATTTACCATATTTAGGGGATTATTTGCATTCTCTAGGCATTCATGCACATAATTCAAATTCAAACAATCAGTGCATGAAAACGTGCACAAGAACGGTCTGGAAAACCATCCTCGTGCCATTTAGTAAATTCTCATGCCTTTTACAAGGAATGGACAAATATTTTGAGGAAATGTGTGGCAATAGTCAACCATAAACGCGTCGTTTACTGGGTAACAACTATACAAAATATGAAATAAATGCTTGAAAAATATGACGCCTGGCATGGTGCCATGGTATGGCCTCACCATGCCCTGGTTAAAATTTGAGAATGTTATCCTTATGTCGTCATGCACGCCTTTCATAAATCAAACAATCACCGAGGAAGTTCCATGGTTTCGAGAGGGAAATTACCAAGATTGAAGGGGGATCCAAATTTCCTTTGTCCTTTGTCCAGGACTTTTTTCCTACGATGAACATACACCCTGCAAATCACCATGTTCAAATTTGACACTTTTCCGTGTTCATTTACCATATTTAGGGGATTATTTGCATTCTCTAGGCATTAATGCACATAATTCAAATTCAAACAATCAGTGCATGAAAAGGTGCACAAGAACGGTCTGGAAAACCATCCTCGTGCCATTTAGTAAATTCCCATGCCTTTTACAAGGAATGGACAAATATTTTGAGGAAATGTGTGGCAATAGTCAACCATAAACGCGTCGTTTACTGGGTAACAACTATACAAAATATGAAATAAATGCTTGAAAAATATGACGCCTGGCGTGGTACCATGGTATGGCCTCACCATGCCCTGGTTAAAATTTGAGAATGTTATCCTTATGTCGTCATGCACGCCTTTCATAAATCAAACCATCACCGAGGAAGTTCCATGGTTTTGAGAGTGAAATTACCAAGATTGAAGGGGGATCCAAATTTCCTTTGTCCTTTGTCCAGGACTTTTTTCCTACGATGAACATACACCCTGCAAATCACCACGTTCAAATTTGACACTTTTCCGTGTTCATTTACCATATTTAGGGGATTATTTGCATTCTCTAGGCATTAATGCACATAATTCAAATTCAAACAATCAGTGCAACAAAAGGTGCACAAGAACGGTCTGGAAAACCATCCTCGTGCCATTTAGTAAATTCCCATGCCTTTTACAAGGAATGGACATATATTTCGAGGAAATGTGTGGCAATATATAGTCAACCATAAATGCGTCGTTTACTGGGTATACAAAAAATGAAATAAATGCTTGAATAACATGACGCCTGGCGTGGTGCCATGGTATGGCCTCACCATGCCCTGGTAAAAATTTGAGAAAGTTATCCTTATGTCATCATGCACGCCTTTCATTAATCGAACCATCACCGAGGAAGTTTCATGGTTTCGAGAGGGAAATCACCAAGATTGAAGGGGGATCCAAATTTCCTTTGTCCTTTGTCCATGAGTTTTTTTCTAAGATGTACATACACCCTGGAAATCACCACGTTCAAATTTGTCACTTTTCCGGGTTCATTTACCATATTTAGGGGATTATGTGCATTTTCTAGGCATTAATGCACATAATTCAAGTTCAAACAATCGGTGCATGAAAGTGTGCACAAGAACGGTTTGGAAAACGATGCTCGTGCCATTTAGTAAATTCTCATGCCTTTTACAAGGAATGGACAGATATTTTGGTGAAATATGTGGCAATAGTCAACCACAAACGTTTGTTTATTGGGTTTTCAACTATAGAAAAAATGAAATAAATGATTGAAAAATATGACGCCTGGCATGGTGCCATGGTATGCCCTCACCATGCCCTGGTGAAAATTTGAGAAGGTTTGGCTTATGTTGTCATGCACGCCTTTAATAAATCAAACCATCGCCGGGGAAGTTCCATGCTTCCAAGAGGGAAATCACCAAGATTGAAGGGGAATCCAATTTTTCTTTGTTTTTTGCCCTGGAATTTTTTCTACGAAGAACATACAGCCTGCAAATCACCGTGTTCAAATCTGGCATTTTTCCGGGCTCATTTACCATATTTAAGGGATTATGTGCATTTTCTAGGCATTTGGCTCATATAAATCCAATCCAGCTACAGCTGCATGGATGTGATGTGAGGGACGTGGATTGCCGTTCGACCGCGGCACATCCTATGGTGCACACGCGCGATCCGCGTGGCTGGGGTTCCGGCCAATCATAATGCGCAACACACAATAGCCTCAGTGCACACTATTTCTGGAAGCGACCGAGATGAACCGTGTGTGATAATGCACGAGCAAAATTCTAAGGGAAGCCAAATTTCCTTTGTCGTTTGTCATTGAGCTCTTAAAAACCACCGCACTCTATGGCTGCCCGGCCCCTCCGCCCCAGAGCTCTCTCCAAGCGTCGTTCATGGCATCGCGGTGCATAGTAACCGGTACGGCAATGGCATGCCGTCGCGCCGCGTTCCTCGCCGCCCGCGACTGCACCCATGGTAAGGAAGCGATGGCATCTCGCCGTGCGGAGTTCATCGCTGCCGGCGGCCACACAGTTATGTGGGCGGACTTTGAGGCTGCCATGGCCTAATGGATGGTGGATCTAGAGGTGGCCAAAGCTACACAGGAGGATCAGAAAAGGCAGAAAGTAGTCAAGAAAAGAGAGTCACGCCGCCGCAAGAAAGAAGAGTCCGCACGCCGTGATGACGAGAGCTTGGCGGAGATCGAAGCACGGTTGGCTGCCGCCTACAAGGCAGGGAAGGAGAACGCCGACGTCTGGCCAGCATGCCCCGATGGCCGCATGTGAGAAGTAGTTTAAGTTTGTAGTATTAGAGCAAATTACGAGTAGTACTTTAAATTTGTAGTATTAAGGTACAATGAGCATCCTTTGAGGGCTTTGAGCGTTGATTAGCATGTGTGACCGTGTGCGCTTTTTTGCGTTAATCATTAGAAGATCACAAAACACACGGTTTCTATGCCGTACCCGTGTGCGTTTTTTTGCTTGACCGAAAAAAATCGACTACACGTGTACATTATTTTGGAGATGGGAACTGCCAATTTTCCATTTTCTCGGACACGAGTATTTTACGTGCTTCGTCTGTGTTGTGTGTTTCCCCGGCCCAAGTTTCAAGTTTCACAGCGAAATTTTTATTAGGTGCGTGATTTCAGAATTTATTCCTCCAACCACATCCCCACCCATCAAATTTCCTCAGTATCTCCCCCCCCACCTCCCAGGCGTGCGATTTCAGAATTTATTGGCAGTTCAAACCGCCGCCGCCGCAACCACAGCTTCAACCACGTCTACGTTCTGCTCGGATCCAGTCAGGTAACCCACCCATCTCTATCACAGCCCCGTCCTGATTGCTTAAATGGCGCCTGCGAAACATCCTCATGCCTCCAAATCCCCACTGTCCCTACCTCCAGAGCATCGCCGCACAAGCCCAACCACATACCACGTGGAGGTCGACGAGCTGATGGCAGTCCATGGCGCGATGGCCATTGTGCGTGTTGACCCGGAGGAACACCTCGCCTCCACCGCCGCCGACATGGTGCAGGCTCTGGCCCAGAAGAAGTGCCCCGACCACTACCCCCCAGGACTTAACAGGTATGATCTGACCAGCTAAATATTACCAATACCATTTACAATGGCTATGTTTTGTACGGTTGATATATTAAGCATGTTCATGCCTTGTTTATTTTAGTACTGCACATTATGTGATGTTCAAGTATTAACTGTTCAATTCAGTTTTACCAATACCAGCAACAAACTTTGCTACCATGCTACTCTCCGCAATGAAGATATACTAGAGATGTTGCCCATTTGCTATTTTTGGTGGATGCTAACCCTGTTGTACTTAACATGCCTATCCATGTACTTACGCAGGGCCATAACAGGCGATGTTGTTGTTTGCCGTCGAGGTTAGCTGCATCCCATGTCTTACAGTATTTTACATCATTTGTGCAATTGCAGTTTGGCTTCTAACATTTAGTTGCTTCTTGTAGGTACACATGTTGGGGGCACTGATCCACGCTTCGACCCAGAGGAAGAGCTTGCCTCCGCCGCCGCTGACTTTGGGCGGGCTCTGGCCAAGATGAAGTGCCCCAGCAAGTACCTCTCAGGACTTACCAAGTATGAACTCACCAGTTCAATCTTACCAATACCAGTTGCAATTAATGGCTATGTTTTGTACGGTCGATGTCTTAAGCATCTTGTAGTAAACATGCCTAACACGTTTTAGCTAGTTCCCCTACCTTTTTATAAACAACTAGGCCATTATCTACTCTGGCAGCACCTGCCTTGTGATGTTTAACTCTGCCAATTGCATTTTTATTAGGACCGGTTTCAATGGCCATTAAGCTTGTTGCAATTAACAGTTGTATCCATTTTTAAAAGTTGTATTTCAATGGCTACAAACTTACAAAACAAGAATTAGGATGCTATTAAGCCTATTGCAATTAACAGTTGCATCCATTTTTTAATTCGTCCCTTTGCTATCGTGCTACTCTTTCGCAATGAAGATATCACTACAGATGCTGCTGTTTCATTACCATTTGCTATTTTTGGTGGATGTTAACCCTGTTGTAGTTAACATTGGCTTTCCATGTACTTACACAGGGCTACAATGGGGGATGTTGTTGTTTGCGTCGAGGTTAGCTGCATCCCATGTCTTATACATCATCTATTCCTAAATTTAAGTATTTTTAGAGATTTCAATATAGACTACATAAGGAGCAAAATGAGTAAATCTAGATTCTAATCTAAACTATATCTATAATTCTATATACATCCGTATGTAGTTCATATTGAAATCTATAAAAATACTTGTACTTACGAATGTAGGTAGTTATATTTTACATCATTTGTGCAATCTCATTTAGCTTCTAACATTTACTGGTTGCTTCTAATATTTATTGGTTACTCTATTAGACCTCATGATATGATATTTTTCTCTTTTCAGTGGTTTCGAAGCTATTTACTGATGATAACCTTGCAAACTACATGACCGGAGTGGAGGCAACTAAGGTTAAAGTATATAATTCATGCTACCATGATAATGCTCTAGAAGTCTTCCTGAAGGCGGTGAAGGATGAGCGGGCGATCGTCACAAGGGGTTGGACAAAATTTGTTCGTGCCTATGGCATGCAGGAAGGTACATTATGGGCATTCCGCTTCTTCAACAACATCGGCAGTCAAAATGATTTACACTTGTCTCTATACCTTTACTGCCTGTAAATATTGTGGTTCATCATAGTTAAAGTGTTGTCTAATCCTGTAATTACTGAACATATTGTAGTGACAATTTTATTTATGGATTCATTGTTGAACCATTGTGCTGAGAATTTGAATTGCACGTTTCATATTTCAAAAATTCCAATTCAAATAATAAATTACAGCCAAAAAAATTCTAAAGGAGCGAATAAAATAATGTGCGCACTATTAGAAAGAAAACAGCGTGTGCGATGAAAAAACAAAAAAAATGGTTCTTTGACGTGAAACATTTGCGATGCCCTTCAGACGCACACACGGTTTCGTCTCATATGCCTGTGCGATTCATGGTAATACGACAAACATTTCAAACCAGTGTGCGTGTGAGATAGGAATACCAATCGCACACAGTTACAAAAATGTACACGTTGGCGTTAGTAGAGGCACCGCACATATTTTACATTTTTGAACCGTGTGCCATAACGTACCTATCACAAACATATCGGCAGATTCAATGTTGATGTCCACCTTTTTCACACGACTATAGCGGCCTAATCGTTTGGGATGTACATAAGAACAGAAACGTACTCCTTGGATTGACTGTGTGTGATATACATACAAACGGAAATGTTTTCTGGGATTCACCGTGTGGGATGTACATACAACGGAAACAATTGTGTTTCCATGCCTCGCCCGATCGCACACGAGCCAGCTTGTGTGCCAGGAGGGCCTATCCCCGACGGTTTCTGGGTCGTGTGGGAAGGACCCCCCTATCAGCCACACTCACTTGGCGACGGTTCCAAATGCCATCATGGAAAGGGGTTTAAAACCGTTTGTATAGCACCGACGCGTACCAGTGCAGGGTTTGATTCGGTTATAAATCTGCCAAACTTGCAATATGGCTCTCAAACAATATCGGGAAGGACTTTTCTGCAAAAGTACAGAGAAAACTGGGCGTCGGCGCGGTTCAGCTGGCGTGTGTGACTTGATTGCACCCGCAATGCTAGTTCTGTGACAGGTTTTTCTGGTTTGGAAGTTGTGTGACTTAAGTGCACCTGCAGTGCAAGTTCTTAGACCGCCAGCGCTATTTACTCCTGACAATGGTACCAATCTGTCTAAGGATGCTATGAAGGAATTCTGTCAAAGAGAGCACATCCTCCTTGATGTATCTTCGGTGGCTCATCCACAATCTAATGGTCAAGCAGAACACGCCAATCAAGAAATTTTGCGAGGGATCAAGCCTCGACTTATGGTTCCTTTGGAACGAATGCAGGTTGTTGGGTTGAAGAGCTTCCTTCAGTCCTTTGGAGTATCAGGACCACCCCAACAGATCAACATGCTACATGCCTTTCTTCATGGTTTATGGCACAGCGGCGGTCCTCCCAAGCGATATCCGCCATGACTCACCCAGGGTGGCAGCTTATGTTGAAGCGGATAATGGGATGACGCGTCAGAATGCACTAGATGCTTTGGATGAGGAACGCGAACTTGCGGCATCCCGTTTAGGGATTTATCTACAA
The DNA here is from genome assembly GCA_021437245.1 of Aegilops speltoides. Classification (NCBI taxonomy): domain Eukaryota; kingdom Viridiplantae; phylum Streptophyta; class Magnoliopsida; order Poales; family Poaceae; genus Aegilops; species Aegilops speltoides. The sequence continues at coordinate 276,256,857 of CM038141.1, forward strand.
GACTTGTGTCGCTATCATAGCCGTGAAGTTAAAACCCGGACGTTCCAAGAGAGCGACTTAGTGCTCCGACTGATTCAAGATCAGACAGGCATGCATAAGCTATCACCGCCTTGGGAAGGACCTTTTGTGGTCAGCAATAATCTCAACAATGGGTCATATTATCTCATTGATATATGTGAGTGCAAGAAATCACGTACTTCTGAGGAGGAGATCAACAGACCATAGAATATTGCTCATCTTTGGCCTTATTACACTTGAGCCATTGGCTCTTAACATTGTATATACCTTCATCGATGTACATATCTCTTTATGGTCAACATAATAAAGTCGGCATCCCCAAATTTTGAGGCCTCTGTCATTTCATCTCATATTTTCTAAGCAGGAGTCTTTATTGGTTGATCGTAAGGTCACTTGGGGGCTTCCAACTCAATGAGTTTAGCTTTCATAACCTCTTGACCGGCTTACATGCCATATTATGGGTTAAACCTGCCTGTTTGCAACTTGCTACTCTGCCAGGTGACCCGCCGTACTCTTGACAGTCAATCTTCCATGACCCTGAACTTGTCAAGGTTAAAATGACGGTTTTTGTCATGTGAGAGCCGACTTATAGAGAGCTAGGATAAACTCACCCGTTTGATGTAGTCTCTCCGCTATGTGGCCCGTTCGTACTCTTAACAGCCAATCTTTTTACAAAGACCATGAACTAGTTAAGGTTAAAACAACAGATTTATGTCACGAGAGAGCTGGCTTACGGGATGAAAGGCTATCATGCCTAGCTTCTTTGAAGCACAACTTGAGTTTTTTCAATATAAAACAAGAGCTGGTCTCTTTTGGTCGTGCCTTCAAAGTCGGCTTACAAATATGTGAGATATACATGTAATTATTCTCTGTTTATTGTTTGTACATGAATTTTTTATCATATCAAAGCTATAAATCCTTGGATCATAGAAGATCCGGGTTAGCATTGCTCATAATTGAGGTTATACCAGTCATGACCAGCCAAGGGGATTGTTCAAAAGTTTAAGACCATGGGTCATTGGGTTATTTAAACTTGCCCTGGATTTTGACTATAAGTCGCCAGTACTAGAATTGATGGATCTTTGACATATTATATATCAAGACCTTAGGAAATTTCAGCGATATTGCAAAGACCAGACATATATTTGACAAGATCACAGAGGTTAAGCCGCTGGAGCACAAGTTGATCAAAACATGCACGAAGGCATGTCAGGGCAGTTACTAGTTTTTAACTAAGCTATTACAAGGCTACAGTTGAGCCCCAATGTTTTTTCGATCAAGTTTTTCAGGAGTTACATCACTCCTTTGAGACAGCCTCGGCGCCGTCCGGGTTGTGGACTGCCAGGTTAATATCTTCATCGTGCCTTGCAGGTGAGGTTTCCGACTCATCCTGTGTCGGCTCTTCATCGCTTGCAATCTGGAGATTGTCCGACGTCCAGTCGATGCCAGTTAAGGTTACTTCATCCTTAAGGATACAAGAATGGTTAATGTCAGGGGGGAATATGCTTACGCCTTTGAGGAGTCAAGTCCACAATTTCATGCGAAGGCGGTTTGATATCTGCATTATTGCTGTCATAAGCCGACTGATACTTGGTCAGGTCTAGCTCTTGCGCAAGTTGACATGCCATAGCCCTTATCTCTTTGACACATCTAGTAAAGTCTGCTTCTTCGAGGACGGATCCATCATCGCTAAGTTCTGGACACCAGGCACCTATCTCTGCCGGATCAAGCTTTGATTGCTAAGCTTTTGCTCGGCTAAATGCCATAATGGCTCCTACGCGGGCGGCTGATAGTTTTATTTCTTTGATCTGTGTTGGAACCGTTGATAGATGATCCAGTACAGTCTTGATGAGGGTTCAAGGTTTCTTGCTGCTTGATATGGCTACAAGTGTTCGGAAGCTTCCAACATATAACCTCTCTGTCAATGAATAAACAACTTTAAGCTTCAGCAGCATATTTTGGCCAAGGTTGGCACTCCTGGCACCTGTCATATAGTGAAAGAACAGGCCAGTCATCAAGAATTTTGAGTCACCAAGCGAGTTAAATCGAGTTAACTTGGTTATGAATCGCTTCAGATGAGTACATGTTTAAACTTACCAAAAATGGCGGCTATCATTTTGGATATGTTGTTTTAAGCCCGCAAGTTCTTCAACTACCAGCTTAAGCTACTTCTCAGCGTCTTCCGCATGCCTCAGTAAATCTGCCTTTTTAGATTCAAGAGCAGCTCTATCAGCATCAAACTTGGATTTTTGTTTCTCTAAATCCTCCAAAGCAGACTTCAATTTTAACTCGGCTTTGATGCTTGCTTCCTGTTGAAGCTCTACATTTTTCTTTAAGTCGCCAAGTTGTGACTCCTTCAGGCTTAAGGCTTCCTGAAAGAAGGATTTGAGACCATAGTTACAGATCAGTATTGAGCAAGTTTATCATGATAAAGATTATTCAAGTCCCAAGCACATTCCAAGCAATACACTTGGCACTTGGGGGGCTAATGTAGGTCATTTCAATTTATATTATGACCCGACTCAGCAGTAAGCCGACCCAGCTCATCTTATCAAGATAAGCTGACCCTTGGGGGCTACACGTGATTCTTTTCAAAATTGTTATCTCAAAAGATCCGGCTCATCTTATCAAGATAAGCCGCCCCTTGGGGGCTACGTGAGTATATATGTGTAAGATGGAGAGGAGCTAAGTTCATACCTCATATTTTTGCTTCATCATGTTTACTAAGTCGACTTCCATGTCACGACTTGTATAAAGGCGGCTTAGATAGCCTGCGTGCAACTCGCCCGCATTAAAATCTACATAGTTTTGCAGATCCAGCTTGGTCTTGCCCTTCTCCAATGAAGGCACCTCTTCTTTAGTAGTGTTCTTGGCTAGCATAGTGGATGCTCCTGGCACCTCATAACCCGTACCAGTGATAATAAGGTCATCAACGTTCTTCTCAAAAGGGATTTCTTCAACTGGTTTGATCAAAGTGGGATTGGGCGGATCATGCATGTCTGCCGGGTTAGCATCAGTGTCCATGAGCTTAGAAGCTGCAACGTCACTCTGTGGAGGCGGGTCATCTTGCTGGTTAGTAGGACCTTCAGGATTCTGGATTGGGACCTTAGGGCTTTCCATCACCTGCTTCTCCGGCTCAGAGGCCTCGGAGGCCTTGGAAGAGCCACCCACCTTTTACTTTTTACTAGTTTTTGCCTTGCCCCTGTGACAAGGACACAAAAGTTTATGAGTATATGGCAACAAGTTTTGTCAACAGGTGAAAACACTTACCCTGAGATAACAACAAAAGCAGGAAGTTGTGTTCCAGTTGAGTCGCTAGATGATGGAGGCGTTCCCTGATAGTTGGAGCCAGAGGGGTTAAGAGGTTGCCGCAAGAGACCAACTCGTGGAGGAGATAGAGTCGGACTATGAGGCATCTCATTGCGACGTTTCCAAGGAGCTCATGTGTTGGATAAACCGGTCACAATATCTTCAGTGTCGCCGCTCCGGGTCTGACGCCTAGACTCAAGCTGCTGCTTCGTCAAAATCTTACTTTCTGGATGACCCACCGGGTTTTCTTTCTTGGCAAAGGTTCTGAGTTGGAGGAGACAGTAATTACCTCTGCTTCAAGGGCATGACTTGTCTCCACTTCGTCCAGAGAGGAATCAACATAAGTAAGTTGCATGAAAAGAAGACCAAGGGAGTCAAGTTCTACCTCTGACTCATTTAGCTGGAGTAGCTCTTCTATTGTCTGTTTCTTACGGCGGCCCGGACCACTGGGCTTCACCGCTTTGCTCTTCTTAGCTGGTGGGGCTGCCATTATTTTCTTATTCCAGAAAGAAGAGTCGACCTGTATGCATAGATATTGGCAGCAATTTAAAATGATATGAGGCATAAAAAGATGAATAAGTAAAGAAGAAGTTTTACTCAAATAACCATCTGCAGAAGCCAGGTTTAGAGTGCAGAAAGGATTCAGCCCTATTTTATAGCAGTTTTCTTGAGTTTCCCCAAGCAGTGACTTGACCATTCATTGATTTCTTTGTCACTCAGAGGTTTCTGGTTGTAGCGTTGCGGGTCCTTCACATCATCAGTATACTGGCACATTAAGCTATCGCGCCGGCTCAATGGCAAGATTCTCCATAAGACCCAGCAGCGGGTCAAGTCGACTCCAGTTAAGCCATTGGCTATTAAAGCCCTTATCTTTGAACATATGTGTGCGTATTGAGCATGTTTTGTGGCAGTTAATCGACCAGGAAGTTCGCTGCTGGTGCTAAGCCGAGGGGCGATAACCCGGCAAGGGGTTTTCTTCAGCCGAAGCAGTGTTCCGGCTGTAGAACCAAATGTTGTTCCAGCCCTTGGGATGGCTAGTCACTATGGCTAAGGGAAAGGTCACATCCCTCTGTCTCTGTATGGAAACACCTCCAAGTTCTAGACTGGGCCCATCTGTCATCTCAGTTTGGTGGTTGATATAAAAGAAATCCTTAAAGAGATTAACAATGGGTTCTTCTTGCAGATATACTTCACAGAATACTTGAAACTGGCATATATTGGAGACGGAGTTGGGACTGATATCTTGAGCATGAAGTTTGTAAAAATGCATAGCATCCTGAAATTTTTTGGACGCGGGCGGTGAAAAACCATGTAGGAGGTGATCCGTGAAAATTACAACTTCCCCCTCTCTGGGCTCAGGAATAGTTTCAGGACCAGGATCCTACCAGTGGATAACTTCCTTAGCTGGTAAGACACCCATGTCCACATACTCAATGAGCATTGATAACCCACAAGTATAGGGGATCGCAACAGTTTTCGAGGGTAGAGTATTCAACCCAAATTTATTGACTCGTCACAAGGGGAGCCAAAGAATATTCTCAAGTATTAGCAGCTGAGTTGTCAATTCAACCACACCTGGAAACTTAGTATCTACAGCAAAGTGTTTAGTAGCAAAGTAATATGATAGTGGTGGTAACGGTAACAAAAGTAAAGACAGACAAAAGTAATGTTTTTGGTATTTTGTAGTGATTATAACAAGAGCAATGTAAAAGTAAATAAGCGAGAACCAGTATATGGAAAACTCGAGGCACGGATTAGCGATGGATAATTATGCCGGATGCGGTTCGTCATGTAATGATCATAACATAGGGTGACAGAACTAGCTTCAGTTCATCAATGTAATGTAGGCATGTATTCCGTATATAGTCATACGTGCTTATGGAAAAGAACTTGCATGACATCTTTTGTCCTACCCTCCCGTGGCAGCGGGGTCCTATTGGAAACTAAGGGATATTAAGGCCTCCTTTTAATAGAGAACCGGAACAAAGCATTAGCACATAGTGAATACATGAGCTCCTCAAACTATGGTCATGATCGGGAGTGGTCCCGATTATTGTCACTTCGGGGTTGCCGGATCATAACACATAGTAGGTGACTATAGACTTGCAAGATAGGATCAAGAACACACATATATTCATGAAAACATAATAGGTTCAGATCTGAAATCATGGCACTCGGGCCCTAGTGACAAGCATTAAGCATAGCAAAGTCATAGCAACATCCAGAACATAATGGATACTAGGGATCAAACCCTAACAAAACTAACTCGATTACATGAGAAATCTCATCCAACCCATCACTGTCCAGCAAGCCTACGATGGAATTACTCACGCACGGTGGTGAGCATCATGAAATTGGTGAGGGAGGATGGTTGACGATGACGACGGCGACGAATCCCCCTCTCTGGAGCCCCGAACAGACTCCAGATCAGCCCTCCTGAGAGAGATTAGGGCTTGGCGGCGGCTCCGTATCGTAAAACGTGATGATTTCTTCTCTCTGATTTTTTTCTCCCCTAAAGCCAATATATGGAGTTGGAGTTGGCGTCGGAGGGCCAGCAGGGGGCCCACGAGGTAGGGGGCGCGCCCGGGGGGGGGCACCCTCGTGGACAGGGTGTGGGCCCCCTGGTCTTCATCTTTTGCGACGATTTTTCTTTTTTTTCTGAGGTGTTCCGTGGAGTTTCAGGTCATTCCGAGAACTTTTATTTTCTGCACATAAAAAAACACCATGGCAATTCTGCTGAAAACAGCATCAGTCCGGGTTAGTTCCATTCAAATCATACAAGTTAGAGTCCAGAACAAGGGCAAAAGTGTTTGGAAAAGTAGATACGACGGAGACGTATCAAGCATGAGCTCTAAGACTTGGGAGGCTTCCCTGTCACAAGAGGTGGGTGTTTTAAACATGTTTGGCCGGGTTAAAAGCTGCAGATAAATGTATGGCAGGTTAAAACTACAATGGCAAGCCGCCTAAGAAATTACAGGATATATCAACAATAATGAACCATTGAGAAATGAGCCGCCTTAACTATGAGAGTGTGGTGACTATCAAGCCAATGAGATACGGAGGGTTAAAGTATGAAAGTGTGAGCCAACAGTATGCTGGTGGGTCATATAAGCAGAGACTTACTGAAGATATTGCTAAGTGTGGGGAAACAAGTTTTGCAAGTTGCACCTATATTCACGAATCTACAGGCAGTTCAAAAAGAAAAATAATTACAAAACCTAATGGTGGTAGTGGAAAAGCTAGTGGGTTGTTTATCGATTCTGAAGAAGAAGAGGTCTGTTCAAGATTCAAGATAGATGCTAAACTAGCTAGTACAGTGTTTCTGTGGCGTTTTTGGATTAGAAACATGCCCTAGTCAAAGGTATGAAGAACTACGATGAACACCGATGAACTCCTAAGAACTCAGGTGACCTAATGCAGATCTAAAAGGGCGGAGAAATGGTACCTGACAGTGATGAGATGAGCGGGCGCGTGTTGCTGAGCTCTGGTAACAACAGGTTGATGCAGCGGCCTCGAGGGAGTGGCAGATGCGGTTCGACTGATGCACCGGAGCTCTGGTCACGGCAAGCATCGTAAGGAAGAAGAAGAAGAGAAGGCGATAGGGGTGAAAAGTGAAAAGAGCAGTCCCCCTCCCCCCTGTGCCTATTTATAAGGGGAAAAGAGGGAACAGTAACATGCATGTGCAAAAATCAAGGAGATGTAATAACTACTGCAACAAAGGGGGCGCCTCGATTCTCGAAATGGTTGATTAATGCAAATAATCCACTGTGACGTCATGAGGGTTTTCCTGAGCTTATGAAGATGATGTCATCCTTTCATATGGTGGGTTATGAAGATTTGTTCAAGGTTAAACATTAAGAAGAATAAAAGAAGACTCGCCAACCAGAGGCGTTGAAGATTAACACGAACAAGTTCAATCCAATCTGGGGCCTAATGTTGGGGATATGACCCCACAATATAACCCGCCCTAGAAGGGCCGGGTTAAGATGTTGGCGACTTAACAGTAAGGCTTTAAACAGGCCAAGAGACCAGGACATGGAACCAGGGAGGCGACTTACGTGGTGAGCCGGACGTAGGCCCAAGGCCAGAAGACGGTGCGTGACCTGGAAGTGTAAGCCTCCCGATGGCGACTTGCTTAGCAAGGCAAGGCAATTTAGAACCAGGGTTGGTCAGGAAGTATGACCCGACCCGGACTCTTGTAAGCCCAGGGTCTCGACCTGTGCATATAAAGGCGAGTCCCTGCGGCGGGTAAACTTAATTTACAGTCAATCGATAGCTAGGTCAAGCAAATATGCTCCTTTGTATTCGGAACTGAAGCAATACAACTAAAAGCAGGACGTAGACTTTTACCTCTATTGTGAGGGGCCAAACCTGGGTAAACTCGTGTCTTTCATCCCGCTCAACCCCTTCAAGCTAGTCACCGTAGCGATGGCCTTGCACCGAAGTCCTTTCACTAGGGCATCTGTCGTGTTAACCCCACAACAATGATGACCGTAATATGAAGAGTTCATGTATTCGCCAAGTGTTAATGCTTTATTCTGGTTCTCTATTAAAAGGAGGCCTTAATTAATTTTAGATTTCCTTAAGGACCCCGCTGCCATAGGAGGGTAGGACTAAAAATGTCATGCAAGTTCTTATTATAAACAAGTTATTATGAGCACGTATGACTATGTACGGAATATGTGCCTACATTGAATTGATGAATTGGAGTCATTGTGTATCGCTCTAGGTTGTGACTGTTATATGACGAATGTCATCCATACAAATATCCATTGTTGATCCAATGCTCACACTTTGCTCATATTGTCTTTATTAAGTTACTACTACCGTTGCTACTGTTCCTATCACTACAAAATCGTTACTGTTACTATTGCTACAACTCCCTCCTTTCCGGTTTATAGGGCTTATTTCAACTTTTTTGTTTTTCCAATTTAAAGGGCTCATCTCGCTCTCATTTTTAGTTTTCGAGGCGCATTAAATCTTTGCATGCAAGAATTAAAAAGGAACACACTAATGCATGTGATGTTCCTACTCATCTAGTGGCCAAGCATGCATGCACTGCAATTAGTCCAAGTTAATGCATGAGGTTAATTTGAGTAGTTTTGTAGAGTACGAGATACATTCCTCCACTCACAAAATGCCTTGGTTGATGAGATTTAAGATTTGAGCCCTATAAACCGGAAGGATGGAGTATTACCGTTGCTATCAAAACTATCATACTATTGTGCTACTAAATATTTTACTATAGAGAAATAACTTCTCAAGTGTGGTTGAATTGACAACTCAACTGCTGAGGTTTATAAATATTCTTTGACTCCCCTTGTGTCAAATCAATAAATTTGGGTGAAATACTACCATCGAAGACTGTTGCGATCCCCTATATTTGTGGGTCATCAGGGGACCGACCTTCCTTTATATAAGTAGGGAGGTCCAGGGTTTACATGGCAGTAGATGCGATCTGTGGTGCCGCCGCACTTAGTCTTGGAGGACATGAAGGTCTCTGGTGCTCCCTTGGGCATCTTCCTTGTATTGGGCCAAGTGGCCCCCGGTTGGTACCGAGGCTGAGCTCCCTTGAGAGAGCCACCCCTGGTACAAGACACCGTCATGGACCCCTACCGAGGGATCTGATGATATTTTGCATTGTCAACAGTAAATAAATTACCATACCAAGATGTCCCACTATCACTGTTGCTCATGATCATGTTGACAGACTTGAAGTCCTGGCCTGGCTTCTTAAACTTGTTTGTGCACTTGCTGGCGCGGTGACCATCGCCACTACAATTGAGTAGACATGTTTCTTCTTTTTCTTCTTGTTACTCCTCTTATCTTTCTTCTTGATGTCGGTATTCTGCTGGGCCCCTCTTATTTCTCTTGAACTTGTGGAAATTCTTATGTACCATATTGAGGAAATAAGTTCCCTTAGCCCCTTTATTGTATTGAGTCATTTGCTCTTGAATCTGCTCAACACTAAGATAACCAATGACATTTTCTACTAAGAATTCACATCTCTGATGTTTCAGAGCAGTAGCAAAGCTCCTCTAGGAAGGAGGCAGACTAGCAATAATGCATCCCACGACAGACCTTTCCGGTAACTTACACTTGAGAAGCTCAAGCTCCTTAACGATCAAGCTTTTAAATAGCGGATAGGGGACTAGTTGCGGATTAGGTTCCGTGTAGCGGAATGCGGATAGCGGGCGATATTGCGGGCGCTATGTTCACATAGCCAATTTTAAAAAACACACTCATAAATTTGAGATTGTTGTGTATATTTCTAGGCTATTGAAAAAATTGACACTTAATTTGAGAAATCATCATTTATATAAGAATATAAACTATAATTGAACAACATCTGGTCGTGCAACCATGCAAGCAAGACACATTTACCAAAATAGATTACACACAGAACAACAAGGACTTATATAGCAGGCAATATTGCGGATAGCGTACGATATAGCGGGCTAACAAGTGATATTACGCCCGCATCATGACAACACGCTATTTTCTAACGCAACCTTAAACTAATAGCGGCAGGGTGACGCTACCGCTATTGCGGCTGCAATAGCGGAGGTAGCGGACGCTATTTGAAAGCTTGTTAATGATGCATTGTATCTCATGATCCTTGTCCAATACATGACGGCTCTCAACCATCCTATAATCATGGAAGAGCTCCATGACATACATCACACTTCCAGCATTGGTTGCACCAAACTTGGCTTCGAGCACATCCCACAATTCCTTACAACTAGCATATGTAGATATGCGTCAACTAGTCTGTCTCGAATACACTCAGAATGGCTCCAACAAAGACGATGGTGGCCTCCTTGAACGCATTTTCCTGTACAGGAGTAACCATTCCTGCAGGAGGGTCACCAACGACTCAGAACACGTACATTCCTGTGAGCCACATAGTAGTTTTCGTCTGCCAACGCTTAAAATGTATACCAGTAAATGGGTTCGGTTTCAATGTTGCAGAAAAGCCATGAATCATAAATTTCCTAGAAATATTAGGTTTTTGGATTGTTGAAGAAATTAGCAATTTTTTGACTGATTTAATCCATACATAGATCATGAACATAACAATGAAAAAATTAAACTCATATGTACATCTTATTATGTAGGCATGTACTACGCATATAGCAGAAATATCTACGCAAATAGTTAGTACAACCAACCCAAAGAAACATGAGAGTGACGAACAAATTGTACCCTCCAGTTGGCCAGTTCGAAGTCACGGCGGCATCCTCCTAGGCTACCTTCTTCTCGGCTGCAACAACAACATTCCTCTCGGCTTAAGTAGACATGACAATTTCGAAGGTAAAAAGGAAATAGACGAAGTAGTGGACGAAAATGACGCTCCCCAAAAACTTAATCACCCTCTTTCAATGCAGAATCGCAAAGAGCGGCATTCACGCTCAATCACGAAACACGACGCGTGGACGTGGAGCCGAGGCGGCGGAGGATGAGCGCGTGTGTGTTATTTCTATTCTTAAACTTCAATGCCATGTGCAATAGTAATTCTTATAAAAGAGTCTCCACTCTTCTTCAAAAATTAGGTGGGACTAAACTTTTCCACCCTTACACCAACTCTTAGGGATTTTTCTCAAATAGTTTTGTGGGCCTAAAGCCCAGCCCTATATTTTAACACCACGTCAGACCATTAGAAACGTGTAGAAGTTTCATCCGCTGCCATAATTAAAGGATAAACATCTCATCTCATGTAAGTATATCTCTCCATCTGCGCGTCGTGAAAAAGGCGTTTTGGAGTTTGCAGGATTTGATTAACTAATGAAGATGAGCACGGTTTAGTCTCGACTGGAGCTCACATGCATGTGCGTGGAGATGATGCGGCTGGAAGACAAAAAAGGGCACGTCGCGTCTTAAGTAACACGTGGGCTCTCCGGCGGTAGCGATCCGAGGAATCCGTCCCATCCGCGCGCTAGGGCCCGGGAGCTCCACGGACTGGACTGATCACCGTGCCACATCGGCAGTCTACACTATTGAGTCATCGCACGCGGCCACGGATAGCGTTTATCTGAAACGGATTCAAGAGGCCACCCATTCTTATCGTCCACGCACGAATTCTCTAGATCCAAAAATATCTATCCCGCAGCGTCGAATGTTTAGTACTAACAAATTAAGGCGTGCAGTCTCTTCCAAAGACTCGGAAAATAAGATGATGATCTATGATGTATAAACAGTAACGGCGCCTAGGTAGCCAGGCCTTAATATAATAAGACCTTGAACAGATGTATATAAGGTCTTTAGAAACCTTGAAGAGGTGAATTATGAAACCTCGTAAAAATGGGAGTAGGGGAAGAAAATCTGGACGGAGGAAGAGCGCAATGTGTTGTGCGTGCGTGCATACGCGAGCAATCATGGCGTCGGGGAATATACCTCTACCTCTACGGTTGAGAATTCTATCCTTTTTTTTTTCAGATTCCAGAAGCACGATAGGAGAGATGAAAATGAACCGAGGCGAGACAATAATTCGACCTTTACATAAACGAGCACATTCCATTTCCTCGAGGCCAAGCAGCTGCTGTTTTCCTAAAAAAATTTTTTTTGCAGCTTTGGCTTTGGGACGGTATGACTGTGGAGTACAGCAAGTTAAGGCAGGGCGTCGAACCGGATCGGTGGATCACGTGCTTATCAGACGAACGACGGCGGTAATAGAGCCGCAAATCACTCCGTACGATAACCATTGGACATATATTCATTTCGACTTTGGTCATCTCCCAGCCGAGGTTTGACCAGAAAATATACTTTTTTTTTTGCACGAGAGCTAGGACGCTACTCGTAGACTGATTTTACGCGCAAACGTGCGGCACGGACGATACCAGTGATGTCATTTTGAGCAAGTGGTGATAAACTCGACGTGTGCGGAGTACGTACCTTGTCACAGTCACATGGCAGTGCAATTAACTCGTGATCTACGTATTGGTTCAACAAAAAAAAAACTCGTGATCTACGTGAGTACTGATAGTGTCGATGGGAAAGAGACAATTTTCTTTTATTTCTGAAAAATGGACTGTTTTAAATGTACACAGACAAGAGAACAGCAAAAAAGTTTCACGCTTGTTACAGTAAAACGAGATTGAATAAACGTGAATGGACGATTAGTCCTGGTTTCTATTGATTCTCAAGTATATATACATCTAGAAGAGATGGGAAGAAGAGGTGCCTGTTCGGAGGCATCCCGCCAAAACACGTGCCTTTTGACAATAGAGAGAAGGGACATGGCTCTTCGGGGTTGGGCACACCCCTTACTAATGACGGTTCATTAATTAGCATGTGCTAATTAATCCACCAATTAATTCCTAATACTTCCCCTACAACACCGCTTCATGATCATCACTGAAGGCTTCTTGAACATCACTGAATGTGTCTTCTATATTCATCTTCCATCTTGAGAAATCCTTTGTATAATCTTGAGAGTTCATCCCAGAAACCCCGTGGGAAAATATAGGAAATAATGCTGATATGTTGTTAAAACTCCTTTAAACCTAGTGGGAAAAATAATAAGGAAAAAAAGATGCAACATACTGTGATTACAGTCTCCTTGATAACTCATATGAGAAAAACCTTTTAAGGAGAAAACTCATTTGTGACTTTGGAGAACAATAAATATGCTTTGTATACTTTCCTTTAAAAAACCCACTGGGGAAAAAATGGAAAGTATTGCATATGTCACCTCGTTAAAACCATTTATGAGAAACTTCAAGAGAAATATCATAAGGGAAAAGAGTGCGAACTGATATATCATTGAAAACTCCATTAAAACCTAGTGGGAAAAATGTAAGGAGAAAATAATATGACATATCATAATAGTTGTCTCTTTTAACTCGATATGAGAAAATCCATGGAGTTTAGAGGACAATAAATATGTCGTGTATACTTTTATAAAAACCTTGGGGGGGGGGACAGAAAGTATGACATGTGATCTCATGTTGATATTACCACATTAAAACCTTGATGAGAACCTGCAAAAATAAACTCATAAAGGAAAAAAGAGAGTATAATATGATGCTTTGAACAAGAGTAATTCAGAAAGATACTCCCCCTGGTACTTGCAAATCCCGAAGCCGTCGAATACCAATTCCATGAACATGTTTCTGAAATGTTCAAGTTGGTAGAGACTTCATAGACAAATCAATGAGATTGTCGGGTGCTTTGATTTGCAAGATGGGCAATATAGTGATATTGCTTACTGTGTAACCTGTTTGCATCCGAACAACACAAACAACATTATCTTTGAGATAATGGTTGGTGGATGTAGCCACTAAGGTCTGTTTCGAAGACTTTCATGGTATGGCTACCACACCTAGGAGGAACCCAAAGCTTGTCTATGATCTAACATAGTGCGTGAGGGAGTCCTGGACTAGGGGGTGTCCGGACAGCCGGACTATCATCGTCAGCCGGACTCCAAGACTATGAAGATACAAGATTGAAGACTTCGTCCCGTGTCTGGATGGGACTTTCCTTGGCGTGGAAGGCAAGCTTGGCGATACGGATATGTAGATCTCCTACCATTGTAACCGACTCTGTGTAACCCTAGCCCTCTCCGATGTCTATATAAACCGGAGGGTTTTAGTCCGTAGGACACAAAACCATTACAACAATCATACCATAGGCTAGCTTCTAGGGTTTAACCTCCTTGATCTCGTGGTAGATCCATTCTTGTACTACCCATATCATCAATATCAATCAAGCAGAGTAGGGTTTTACCTCCATCAAGAGGGCGAAACAGGTAAAAACATCGTGTCCCTTGTCTCCTGTTACCATCCGCCTAGACGCCGATTCGAGACCCCTACCGAGATCCACCGGTTTTGACACGGCATTGGTGCTTTCATTGAGAGTTCCTCCGTAGTCACCGATAGGCTTGATGGCTTCTTCAATCAACAACAACGCAGTCTAGGGTGAGAATTTTCTCCCGGACAGATCTTCGTGTTCGGCGGCTTTGCATCGCGGGCGATTCACTTGGCCATCCGAGCAGATCGAAGCTACGCCCCGCCATCAGTCGTTTGAAGCCTAAACTTCACGGCCGACATCCGCGGAGACTTGATCGTCGATGGATTCGAGCCACAGCCGAAGGCGCGCCCGACCGTCACGACGGGCATGATCTAGCTCGCCACGGACAAGACCTTGGAGGCCGCATGCAAGTCCGCTCGACCCATAGTTCGAGCCGATCCGCGCAGACGAGACATGTGGCTGGACACCGCCTCGGGAGATGCAACTTACGGCGATGGAGCCGACATCGACCTTGTCCCTTATAAAGCTCGTGGACTCGAGGTGCCGGACCAACCTCCTGCGCCCTACCAATCGAATCCGATTGGCGCCGATCATGGAGTTCACCGTCATGACATCTTTCAAGACTCACCCTTTGGCGACATCTTGAATTCGCTAAAGCATCTCTCGTTATCGAGAGCCTGGCCGGATCGGGTCGATGGTTGGGATGCGACGACGAAGAAATTCAAACCCCACCCACCACCCACTTTATAGCCACTTGCTGACGATCTAACCGACATGCTAGACTACGACCAAGACATCGACGGTATGGACGGCGATGCCGGACACTACCAAGAACCAGCGCCTACCGAGCACTGGAAGGCCACCCCAACCCATGATGTATATATGGTGGACACCCCAAAAGGAAGCGATAACGAGGAACAACGGGACGTGGCAAAGGATAATTCCGCCGACAAACAACCAAAACGGCGACGCAGACGCCGCCCTAAGTCCCGCCTCAACAAAAACAACACTCCTAATGACCCACAATAGAGCAGGGCAAACCAGTGGACGACGAACATGCAACCAAGCAACCTTCCGAACAGGACGAATCGGATAATCAATCCATGCCCGGCGAAAACAACAGTCCAGATGATCTCACGCCGGACACACCACCGGAGCATAAGAACCTTCACAAAAGACTTGTCGCCACTGCAAGAAGTCTGAACAAGGAAAAACGGAAGCTCAAAACAGCGGAAGACATACTCAGAATGAGGTGGAGCAAAGTACTCAAGACCGCGGACAAATATGGCAATGGACACCAAACAAAGAGCTACCCAAAGCGCAAGTTGCTGCCAGAATTCGACGAGGAGGCCATAGAGCCCCCACAGTCAAAAAGCGAAGAGGCCGCCTGGCCGGATAGACGACCAGATGACAGGCCAAAAGTGACAAGCGGCGCCGCACACAAGCCGACACATGATCCTCAGAAAGCAGATGGCCGGTCAGTCCATTTATGGGCCAAAAAGAGGGCCCCAGAAGCAACATAACACGCCGCATGTTCAAGATAACGGCACGCCTAAATCTGGGCGCCGATCCACTATGTTTCACCGATGAGGTCTTTGGATCATGAATTCGGCGGATTCAAGCCCGTAAACATAGAGGCATACGACGGAACAATGCACCTTTGAGTCGGATTGAGGATTACATCCTGCACATACACATGGCTAGATGTGACGCCCGGATAATTAAGCTACAACAACCCTATGCTAATGATGCCACGTCACTTCGATTACTGTTGCTAATCTCGCGTTAGTTTGAAACTGATTCGAATTCAAATTAAAAATCAAACAAACGACAAAAGTTTCCAAACAATAAAACTAAGATGTTCGGCTCATGCCAGCTAATGCATAGGTGATTATGGTGGTGAAACCAAACTTTTATGAAATGCTTAACTACACTAAAATGATTTAAATAGTAGCAAAACTAATTAATTAAACGCCTTTACTAATTAATAAAATATCAAATTAAATTATTTGGGGACTAGACCTTTTATGACAGTGGACTAAATTGAAATACTAAATTAGATGCCAAGTATATATTTACAAAAATTAAACAATAGGAAACAAAGATAAAACGGAATAAAAGAAAAGAAAATAAAACAAAACAAGAAATAATAAGAAAAGGAAAAGAAACAAGACTTCTTGTGGGCTAACTGCCCAGCTAGCCCAACTAGCCAAGAGGTCGGCCCTCCACACGCTACCTTATCCCCCCATCGAAACCCTAATCACCTACCGACACCCCACACCACTTCCCCCACTTCCCCCCACATCTCGCTCCCCTCCCGATTCGATCTGGATCGGGGGCAACTGCCCGACGCCGCCCGACGCCCCGCTTGTCGGACCTCCCGTGGGACGCTGTCTCGACTCTTCTCGCCGGCTCGATGCCCCGCCACCACGTTGGATGGACGCCCGCCACTCGCCGATGGATGGACGCGCGCCGCCACCGTCGACGCTTGCCTCCTCGACCTCCTCCCGGCGGACTCCGTCGAGCCTCGCCCGCTAAACCTCGCAACGGGGTGAGGACCCCACCCACTCCGCCTACCTTTTTTTTCTCCTCTATCCCGTCGCTAGCGCCGACCGCCTGTTGTCGCCATGGCGGCGCTCGGCGCCCCGCCTGGCTGCTTGGGTGCCCAGACTCACCCGTGCTCGTCAAGAACGCGCGCTTGGCGCCTGTTTCCACCGGGCGCTGTGTGGTGCGCCGACATGTCCTTCGCTGCCGCTTCATCGTGATCGCCGCTCGCTCGCTCGTTCTTGCTCACGCCGCTGCTACTAGTTGCCGCCTAGCTGCGCAAGATCCTCCGCCTCGGCCTCACTGGCGCTCCGCCGGGCCGGCTCTCTCACATGGCCCCGCCTTGCCTCGCTACTGTGGCGGGTGGCGGCTTGCCGCACGCCCACTTGCCCGCCACCGCTAAGCCTAGTGGCCCTATGACAATGGGGCCCCACTCCAAAACGTTTAAAAAAAGTAAATAAATAAATATTTAATCAATAATTACAATGATTAATTAATTAATTAATTAAGGATTTAATTAAGTTAATTGATCATATTTAGATTAATCTAATCAGTAATTAACCTAGTCAATTAACTAAACTAATTAAACCTCATTAGTTAGTCTCAGACTATGACAGGTGGGTCCCACTGGACCCACCGGTCAGGTTGACTTTGGTCAGCGGACCGTTGACCGCTGACGTCACCTCTACGTCATGCTGACGTCACCAGGCACCGTTCTGGATAATGCTGAATTAAAATAATTGAATAAATTCTAAAAATGATTAAATCTTTTAAAATTAATATAAAATAAACCGTAGCTCGGATGGAAAAACTTTGTACATGGAAGTTGCTCAGAACGACGAGACGAATCCAGATACGCAGCCTGTTCGTCCGCCACACGTCCCTAGCATAGTGAACATGCAACTTTCCCCTCCGGTTCATCTGTCCGAAAACGCGAAACACCGGGTATACTTTCCCGGATGTTTCCCCCTTTCGCCGGTATCACCTACTACCGCGTTAGGGCACACCTAACACCGCGTATTGCCATGTTACGCTTTGTATTGTTTTGATTGCCCTATTATTTATTTGTGTTCCTCCGTTATTTTCTTTCCTAGACATCGAGATCTATGGCGACCCCCGATTCGACTATGGAGTTGACGACCCTTCTTCTTGCCAGAGCAACCAGCAAGCCCCCTTGATCACCAGATATCGCCTATTCTTCTCTATACCGCTTGCATTAGAGTAGTGTAGTATGTTCTTGTTCGGTTACTCCTATTACATTGCATAGCTTTGTCATTGTTACTACAAATCATTGATACCTTACCCGCAATCCTAAATGCTTATTATAGGATTCTAGTTTATCACCATTGGCCCTACATTCTTGTCAGTCTGCCTTGCTATACTATTGGGCCGTGATTGCTTGGGAGGTGATCACGGGTTTATACTATACATATATACATACTACAGATGGTGACTAAAGTCGGGTCCGCTCAAGAGTACCATGAGTGATTCACGGATTGGGGCTGAAAGGACCTTTGTCCCGACGGCCCTCTGTGTGGATCTTTGTGGCGAGCGACAGGCAGGTTGAGACCACCTAGGCGAGAGGTGGGCCTGGCCTGGTCGGCGTCATGTTGCTTCATAATAACACGATTAACAAGATATTGGTATTTGATCCGAGTCCGCCACCGCCTATACACACTAACCAACTACGCGGGAAAGATATGGGCACTCGACGTCGTGGTATCAGCCGAAGCCTTCTAGACGTCAGCGACTGAGCGGCGCGCGCCGGATTGGAACGTAAGCCTGCTCTTGTATTAAGGGGGCTAGTTCTGCTTTCGGCCGCCCACGCAACGTGCAGGTGTGCAATGGGCGATGGGCCCAGACCCCTGCGCCATAGGAGTTAGACCGGCGTGCTGACCTCTCTGTTAGGCCTAGGTGGGGCTGCGACGTGTTGATCTTCCGAGGCCGGGCATGACCCAGGAAAGTGTGTCCGACCAAATGGGATCGAGCGTGTTGGGTTATGTGGTGCACCCCTACAGGGAAGTTTATCTATTCGAATAGCCGTGCCCCTCGGTAAAAGGATGACCCGGAGTTGTACCTTGACCTTATGACAACTAGAACCGGATACTTAATAAAACACACCCTTCCAAGTGCCAGATACAACCCGGTGATCGCTCTCTAACAGGGCGACGAGGAGAGGATCGCCGGGTAGGATTATGCTATGCGATGCTACTTGGAGGACTTCACTCTACTCTCTTCTACATCTTTGCAAGATGGAGGCTGCCGAAGCGTAGTCTTGACGTGATTAGTTATCCCCTCTTATTTCGCATTCTGCGATTCGGTCCATCGATATGGCTCTTTACACATATACCCATGCATATGTAGTGTAGCTCCTTGCTTAAGTAGTACTTTGGATGAGTACTCACGGTTGCTTTCTCCCCTTTTTCCCCTTTCCTTTCTTTCTCGGTTGTCGCAACCAGATGTCGGAGTCCAGAGCCGATGCCACCATCGGCGACAACTCCTACTACACCGGAGGTGCCTACTACTACGTGCAGTCCGGCGGCGACCGGGAGTAGTTAGGAGGATCTCGGCAGAGGCCTGCGCCTCTTCGATCTCAGATCCCGGTTTGTGCTAGCCTTCTTAAGGCAAACTTGTTTAACTTATGTCTGTACTCAGATATTGTTGCTTCCGCTGACTCGTCTATGACCGAGCACTTGTATTCGAGCCCTTGAGGCCCCTGGCTTGTATTATGATGCTTGTATGACTTATTTATGTTTTAGAGTTGTGTTGTGATATCTTCCCGTGAGTCCCTGATCTTGACCGTACATGTTTGCGTGCATGATTAGTGTACGATTGAATCGGGGGCGTCACAAGTTGGTATCAGAGCCGACTGCCTGTAGGAATCCCCCTTCCACACTCCTTGGCCGAAGTTGAGTCTAGACTTTAGAAAACTTTTACTAACATGGCTGTGCGGCTTACAGCCCCACGTCGCCATTGGGTGGTATTAGGATCTTTTACTCCTCGGTCTTTACTCTGGGCTTCTAATCTCTCCCCTATTCAGGTTAAATGATTTTGCAAAAAAAACTAACTTTAGGTTCTCGAAAATACTTTCTCCCGGAGAGCCTCTCACTTCAGATGATCGCCTGCTGCACTAGAAGATTCCGAAGTTACTCTACGATGTTCTCTCGAGTCTTTATGCCATCGCATTTGCGATTTCCTTCCACCGTCAACCCCTATGAAAACTGCATACACTTGCCATTCATACAATCATTCTCCATTGATCTTGATATTACAAGATACCCCAAAATTCTGTCTATTGTTCCGAGAATCCTTTGTGCCTACTGCCTTGCAGTTCCTTGTCGCCTGAATACCACTACAAATTAATCCTCACACTTACGAGGATTTGTTTCTCCCCAGTTGTTCAGGTGTTTCACAAAATTCTTCGAATTGTTATCCGATCTTTCGAGACTCCTCTACAGCCTATGGCTCTTGAAATTCTTGTCTGCCTGCATTATGGTTAATTCCAAATGCCTGGCATTATTCATTGACATCCTTTGTCACTATCATTTTGAGACCGTTGATTTAATATGATGTGGATGCTTGCAATCATCAGTCGCAATTAGAATTCCTCCTTCCGGCTCAGACGTCATTTTTGAACATGAGCTAGTTCTCGACCAATCAATTGCCGTCGGTTGTACCCCTAAGTCTATTCAGCTTATTCATCCTTAATCAGAGCGTTTGCTTTTGATCCCTTGATTTGGAAAATCTTAATTCCGTTACATTTGAGCTCTGAATTAGTCAGTTGTTTCTACGATCCGATCTCCTTGCATTCTCTCTTCTTCTAGTTGAGTACCGATACTCACCTGAGATCCCTTGTGGACCATCAGGTCCTTTGTTGGATTTTACCCGACAGCGTCCTTCATATTCAATAACTTTGTGAGTCCTTCCCCTGATACATAATGTCTTTGGTAAATTGTATCCTCTGCTTTGTCAACCATGCTCTACTTCCGAGATAGAGTTATTTACCCCCTGAAGTTGATGGTATATGTTCCTAAGATGCCTTGATGGGTTGAACCTATGCCTTCCTTAATATGTGTGAACGCGAAAATTTTCACGAGTCATACTCTTCTAGTGTTTTGCTAGATAAAATTTAGACATTACAACTTCTCCAAAAAAATGAGAAGTGAATGGAAGGTTATGCATTGAAGAAGTGGGAGTCGACCTTGAACCTTTGTGTTCATGCCCATGGACACGATGTAGATCCTATCATGGAAGCTTCTTGTAATAATAACTATTCCCTTGGTATAAGTTCATCTTATATCTGGGATCTGGTCTTTTGCAATCGTGGTCCTGACCATGTTCACCTTTAAATACCATTTCTCGTGCAAGTTTAAGCACTAGTCTTCTGCAGAGCAATACCCCAGTCCAACCTCTACTTTGATCTGTCATCGAGTATTACCCCCTTGTATCTCAAGATTATCATGGAATTGCATAACCTCTTATGAGTTCTTCATCAAGTGCTACCTTCCCACTGATTCCAATTTTTCACGGGCTCTGAGTTATTAAACACTCAAAGACACCAATAACTGAACCGAGTCCGCACTACGGTTCAACAACTCTTTAGTAATCTTCTTTGCTTACGAGTTTGTACGCGATCACGTCTTCCCTAGCCTGATCGGCTATATCATTACCGTGCTAAATTTTAACTGTGCTACCTGGTCCTTCTTCCCGGAGCACCAAAATTTTTGACGATGAGCTAAGCTTAAGTTGATCTTCCTCGTCATATCAGTTCGCCTTGAACAACAATCTTGATTACAAATTTGTGTCCTACCCATGGTTCCAATAACCTTCCGCTACCTCATTCCTTTGACTTGATGTCGTCGCTGATTGATTACATCTTCATGAAATCTCTCGACAAATGTGTCGTGATCATCATCAACCTTATGAGCTCCTCCAGGATATCTATTGAATTCATGATGAGAAATACCGTCCTTGCCCCTCGATGGTTTGTGTTTTCATCGACCACTTTATTGCCTTCCGTTCAACACAAACTTATTCGTGTTTTGTGTTATACCGAGACCCTTACTATCCAAAGATCTGTTCTTCTTTGCCTTGGAGTATTACCATCTTTTATGTCAAGGATGTCGTGAGAAATTCACCACCCTTAAGAATTCTTGATACCAGTGATACTTATTAACATCACCATTCTTTTCTTGGTCCCCGTGATATTTCTAACCGGAATACCAACAGATGGTCTGTGATGCGTAAATTCTAAACTTCGAGCAACCCTCTTGCTTTGAAGTTATTGGTCTATAGTTTCATTCTACGACTATGGCTTATTGAATCACCATTCTGACATTGGTCGTGCAACCCAACCCATATTTTGGGCGCACCTTTCAACCAACGTTTCATTGTGTATGCTTTCCTCGAGCATACATCACTATATCATTTGATCTGACAAATGTTATCTTCTTGTTCACATAATTGTGGAAACCCATCCTTTCGAAATCTCGATGAATTGTCACTGAGTTCATCAATTACCTCCTTATCCCTTCATTGGATTAATGATGAGCTATTGTTCTGGAACTCCCTTCCATAGTACATTTCCCAAGAATCTTACAATGTCATCTCATCAAATTGTGTCGCACCTTTTCTTTTCAGGCATCCTGAGTCTGAGGTATCATGACACCAATCGGATCTGAATCTCGGTCAGCTATGATGGTTGGGACAACTTTCCAGGAGTTATGATGTTGGTTCTTAGATGAACCGGTAAGATGATGTCATGCCTAGCACCTCTGGCTGGAGGACCTATCATTATAATTCTTTTGCAAAGATAACCATTCTCCCTGGAGGAAATTGTAAGACTTATTTTATAAGTTGTTCCGATGGATCATTTGAGTATCCAAAGTCCAGCCCTTGATTGAAACACCATATCATTGCTACCTCAAGCATGACTATGATACCCCGCTCTTCAACAAGAACATTTGAGGCACGATCCTAAATGGTTTTTGCTCAATTATCCACACACCGCTGTATGGGTAATGTCATGAAATTTCTCTCCCTTACCTACTGGTTTTCTACATTATATCCTGTCAAGGATATCATGCTCTACTTGTCCTTGGGAAGGATATACCCTTGTAAAATGTGTGTAAACACATTTTCCTTTCCATTGTTTTGTTTAAACCTTCTTGTGATCTATATAAGCATTAATATTTCCCTGCTTATGTAAACACCTCGGTGTACCATCTTGTCTGGTGTAACCCTGTTACTATTGTTGATGACGTTCCGATAGCCACTGATGGACGAGAACTTTGTCTACTGGTCCGCCTCGTTCAACAAGCAGGAAATGGTTCTCTTCGTCCCTCGCCCTTGGTACCGATGTTGTTGCCGACATAATTGCCAGGCTATCCTCTGACATGCCTTGCTTACATGGTCACGCAAGATGTCACCACCCCTACTTTTAACCCACATGGTGGGCCCATAACCCACAGGTCCACTGGATCGAAACCTGACTCTTCTTTATAACCCGGATTCTAATGTATCCTTTGCACCTGGCTTCGTATGTAATTCACGAGCTACCTTTCGTGTGATCATCGATTCTGGTATTAAACACGTTACCTATACCCGTTGCCTTGTTTCAGGCAACGACGATTGTCTATCCGCTTCAAACTTCTTATGGTACCTTCTTACTTTGCTCTCGATGTGTTTAATTTGTTCAACTCGATAGGTACTCTTATGATCATTCTTGGGATACCCCCCAGATGATTTTACCTTATAACATTCAGTTGTTGTAAAGCTGCCCCTTACCTATTCGTAAGTACGATGGAGTTCCCGAAGAAAGGACGACAACTTCATCAGGATGACCTAAAGCAGAGAACTGAAGACATCAATGAAATGGATCGACCTCTTCGAGAAGAGCAACTAAGACCATGAAGAATCGTTAGAATTTCGTAACCAGAACTTTCCCCCTTACTTCCCTCTTAAATCTCGGGACGAGATTTCTTGTAGTGGAGGAGAATTGTGACGCCCGAATAATTAAGCTACAACAACCCTATGCTAATGATGCCACGTCACTTTGATTACTGTTGCTAATCTCGCGTTAGTTTGAAACCGATTCGAATTCAAATTAAAAATCAAACAAACGACAAAAGTTTCCAAACAATGAAACTAAGATGTTTGGCTCCAGTTAATGCATAGGTGATTATGGTGGTGAAACCAAACTTTTATGAAATGCTTAACTGCACTAAAATGATTTAAATAGTAGCAAAACTAATTAATTAAATGCCTTTACTAATTAATAAAATATCAAATTAAATTATTTGTGGACTAGACCTTTTATGACAGTGAACTAAATTGAAATACTAAATTAGATGCCAAGTATATATTTACAAAAACTAAAACAATAGGAAACAAAGATAAAGCGGAATAAAAGAAAAGAAAATAAAGCAAAACAAGAAATAATAAGAAAAGGAAAAGAAACAACACTTCTTGTTGGGCTAACCGCCCAGCTAGCCCAACTAGCCAAGAGGCCGGCCCTCCCCACGCTACCTTATCCCCCCATTGAAACCCTAATCACCCACCGACACCCCACACCACTTCCCCACTTCCCCACGCCTCGCCCTCCCGATTCGATCTCGATCGGGGCAACCGCCCGACGCCGCCGACGCCCGCTTGCGGACCTCCCGTGGATCGCCCGCCCCGGACTCTTCTCGCGGCTCGATGCCCCGCCACCACGCCTGGATGGACGCCCACCACTCGCCGATGGATGGACGCCGCCACTGCCGATGCTTGCCTCCCGACCTCCTCCCGGTGGACTCGTCGAGCCTCGCGGTGAACCCTGCAATGGGGTGAGGACCCCACCCACTCCGCCTACCCTTTTTTTTTTTCTCCTTCGTCCCGTCGCTAGCGCCGACCCCGCCTGTTGTCCGCCATGGCATGGCGCTCCGCCGCCCCGCTTAGCTGCTTGGTGCTCGTGACTCACCCGTGCTTGTTCACAAGAACGCGCGCCTGCGCGCCTGTTTCCACCGGCGCGCGTGCGGCGCGCGCGACATGTCCTTCGTTGTCGCCATCGTGATCGCTGCTCTGCTCCGTTGCGGCTCGCTACGCTGCTGCTACTAGCTGCCGCCTAGCTGTGCGCGCATCCCCTCCGCCTGGCCTCACCGGCGCTCCGGCCACCGCCGGCTCTCTCACATGGCCCCGGCCTCGCCTCGCTACCAGGGCGGGTGGCGGGTTTGCCCGCTGCCCACTTGCCCGCTCACCCGCTAAGCCTAGTGGCCCTATGACAATGGGGCCCCACTCCAAAACATTTAAAAAAGTAAATAAATAAATAGTTAATTAATAATTACAATAATTAATTAATTAATTAATTAAGGATTTAATTAAGTTAATTGATCATATTTAGATTAATCTAATCAGTAACTAACCTAGTCAATTAACTAAACTAATTAAACCTCATTAGTTAGTCCCAGACTATGACAGGTGGGTCCCGCTGGACCCACCGGTCAGGTTGACTTTGGTCAGCGGACCGTTGACCGCTGACGTCACCTCTACATCATGCTGACGTCACCAGGCACCGTTCTGGATAATGCTGAATTAAAATAATTGAATAAATTCTAAAAATGATTAAATCTTTTAAAATTAATATAAAATAAACCGTAGCTCGGATGGAAAAACTTTGTACATGGAAGTTGCTCGTAATCCACGAGATTTAATCCAAATACGCAGCCCGCTCGTCCGCCACATGTACCTAGCATAGTGAACATGCAACTTTCGCCCCGGTTCATCTGTCAAAACGCTAAACAGGGTATACTTTCCTGATGTTTCCTTTTCGCAGTATCACCTACTACCGCGTTAGGCCACACCTAACACCGCGTATTGCCATGTTACGCTTTGTATTGTTTTGATTGCCCTATTATTTATTTGTGTTCCCCCTCCGTTACTTCTTTCCGGTAGACATCGAGACTGCCGGCGACCCCGAGTTCGACTATGGAGTTGACGACCCCTCCTTCTTGCCAGAGCAACCAGGCAAGCCCCCCCCCCTTGATCACCAGATATCGCCTATTCTTCTCTATACTGCTTGCATTAGAGTAGTGTAGCATGTTACTGTTGGGTTACTCCTATTCTGGTGCATAGCCTGTCATTGTTGCTACAGTCATTGATACCTTACCCGCAATCCTAAATGCTTATTATAGGATGCTAGTTTATCACCATTGGCCCTACATTCTTGTCAGTCTGCCTTGCTATACTATTGGGCCGTGATCGCTTGGGAGGTGATCACGGGTTTATACTATACATATATACATACTACAGATGGTGACTAAAGTCGGGTCCGCTCAAGAGTACCCATGAGTGATTCACAGTTGATTAGCTGAAAGGACCTTTGTCCCAACGGCCCTCTGTGTGGATCTTTGTGGCGGAGCGACAGGTAGGGTGTTGAGACCACCTAGGCGAGAGGTGGCCTCGCCTGGTCGGCATCCGCGTTGCTTCATAATAACACGCTTAACGAGATATTGGTATTTGATCTCGAGTCCGCCACCGCCTATACGCACTAACCAACTACACGAGAAAGATATGGGCACTCGACGTTGTGGTATCACGAAGCCTTCTAGACGCCACGATCGAGTGGCGCTACCGGATTGGAACGTAAGCTTCTTTGTTGTATTAGGGGCTAGTTCGCTTTCGCCGCCCACGGAACGCTTGGTGTGCATGGGCGATGGGCCTGCACTGTGCCATAGGAGTTAGACCCGGCGGTCGACCTCTCTGTTAGGCCTAGGTGGGGCTGCGACGTGTTGATCTTCCGAGGCGGGCATGACCCAGAAAGTGTGTCCGCCAAATGGGATCGAGCGTGTTGGGTTATGTGGTGCACCCCGCAGGAAGTTATCTATTCAAATAGCCGTGTCCCTCGGTAAAGGACGACCGGAGTTGTACCTTGACCTTATGACAACTAGAACCGGATACTTAGTAAAACACACCCTTCCAAGTGCCGATACAACCCAAAGGATCGCTCTTCAACAGTATGACGAGGAGAGGATCGTCGGGTAGGATTATGCTATGCGATGCTACTTGGAGGACTTCACTCTACTCTCTTCTACATGCTGCAAGACGGAGGCTGCTGTAGCGTAGTCTTGACGTGATTAGTTATCCCCTCTTATTCTCGCATTCGCAGCTCACCCATCGATATGGCCCTTTACACATATACCCATGCATATGTAGTGTAGCTCCTTGCTTGTAGTACTTTGGATGAGTACTCACGGTTGCTTTCTCCCCCTTTTCCCCCTTTCCTTTCTTTTCGGTTGTCGCAACCAGATGCCGGAGTCCAGAGCGACGCCATCGTCGATTTATTTACTCCTACTACATCGGAGGTGCGATTACTACGCAGGCAGTCCACCGACGACCACTGTGAGTAGTTAGAGGATCCTGCGCAGAGGCCGCGCCTCTTTCGATCTCAGATCCCGCTTTGTGCTAGCCTTCTTAAGGCAAACTTGTTTAACTTATGTATGTACTCAGATATTGTTGCTTCCGCTGACTCGTCTATGATCGAGCACTTGTATTCGAGCCCTCGAGGCCCCTGGCTTGTATTATGATGCTTGTATGACTTATTATGTTTTAGAGTTGTGTTGTGATATCTTCCCATGAGTCCCTGATCTTGATCGTACACGTTTGCGTGCATGATTAGTGTACGATTGAATCGGAGGCGTCACACTAGAGGAGACGATCTCCACACCATCAAATATCTACCCCTCAAGCTCAAAGGGCCAGCTCGGATTGGCTCAAAAGCCTCCCAGAAAATACCATTGGAAGTTGGGAAGAGCTCGAGGACGCATTTAGAGCAAATTTTCAAGGGACTTATGTCCGCCCTCCAGATGCAGACGATTTAAGTCACATAACTCAACAGCCCGGAGAGTCAACGTGCAAATTCTGGAACAGGTTCCTTACCAAAAAGAACTAAATAGTTGACTGCCCGGACGCCGAAGCCTTAGCAACTTTTAAACATAATGTCCGAGACGAATGGCTCGCCAGACACCTCGGCCAAGAAAAGCCGAGAACAATGGCCGCGCTAACAAGCCTCATGACCGCGCTGCTGGGAAGACAATGGCTAGCAAGATGCAGCACCAGCGACCCGAGGACATCCGAGATCGAGATGGAACGGAAAATCACGACATACGAAAGGACCAAAGGTGCAAATAAAGAAAAAGCCCAAAGAACACGGCGGTCAACGCCGATTCAAAAGCTCGCGTCAACAACAAAACACCGCCTCTTAAGGACAACAAGGACGAGCTATCCAACTTAAACAAAATTTTGGATCGGATATGTCAAATCCACAAAGACCTCCGGAAGGCTCGCAAACCACACCCACCGAGATTGTTGGGTCTTCAAATAGTCCGCCGACTCAACGCCGAACACAAGGGCTCGACGCGCCAAGCGAGGATGACGACGAACCCCACCAGCAGAAGCGCCGAAAACAAAAGACTTTCCCACAAGAAGTCAAAACAGCAAACTCACTTCATGTGATAATACGGAACAACAATGCGGCACCGCCAAAGTAGGCGCCGACGGTCCACCCCAATGAACCTCGAGATTGGATGTCAAAACCAATTACTTTCGACCAACCGACTATTCCGTAGTATTCAAACGCAGGATGGACTGCTCGATATTGATCCTATAATCGACGGACTACAATTTACACAAGTCCCGATGGATGGCGGCAGCGATTTAAACCTGCTATATCCGGACACAATCCGCAAGTTGGGGATAGACCTTACTAAATTTGACATAGCCGCACTTCCTTCAAAGGAGTGACGCCAGGCCCTTACGCCAAGTGCACGGGCTCCTTACTACTAGAAGTTGTGTTCGGGTCACCCGACAACTTCCGACGCGAAAAGCTAAGCTTTCATGTCGCCCCATTCAAAAGTAGCCATCAAGCACTATTGGGACGTGAAGCTTTTGTCCGCTTTAACGCAATACCACACTACGCGTCTCTTACACTTAAAATGCCTGGTCCACGCGGCATCATCTCATTAAAAGGTCATTCAAGACCCCGGACACGGCTAGACGAGTCCGGCATAAATAAGCTAGGGGCTCCCTAGCCGCACACCCCTTTACAAGGGGTTGTGCGCAGGAGCTAATATAAGCTCAGCTTTATTCATTCATTCATATTTCGATTTTTAATGCATTTTTTGCACGATTTCCTTTCAAGCTAAGTTCCTCTCTTTTTACAGATGAACAATGTGCACACCCGTCCAGGATACAGCACAATAGAGACACAGGTGCAGACGTGCAGTAGGGACCCGTTGCAAGGATTCTTTTCAGATTAAGACCCTGCGTAAACCTTTTTTACTGTCTCTTGTTGCTATACATCCCCTGGTTTCTCATCATAACCAGAGAGGAGGCGACGCTTTGGCATCGGCCGCATCGAGGACCTTGCGTGTACCGACACTAGGGGCTTAGGGCATTGATCTCGCCGTCATCATAAAGACCGAACACCTCAGAAGTGTTCGCGCCTCGAAGTTAGGCCTTATATGCATCAGCTCCAATCATGTCTTTGGTCAAATGTTGGGTTTGGCTCCTCGCTTTTGCTGCCTTACGCTCAGATCATCGGCTAACGCGCACCGGAGAATCTGCTACGATTGTGCCTTGTTCGCCGGGCGAGCACCTCAAGAGAGAAAGCCGAAACCGATCATCATGATACACGAGAGACCGTCAACCACTCGATCGACTACCAGAATGTTTAGAATTCCTCCGCTTTGACGAAGGACCGTTTCCCGGTGAGGCACATACGCGCCCCGAATTCGAAGAGCGCGGTGCCCCTAGAGGCTATATCGTAGCCCCACCCTCAAACTCCTATGGCTAAGTGAAAGTGATAAATCATTATAGTCCGATTGCCTCGTTTGCTACGCTACCACCTTCTTCACAGGACCGAGACGTCGGATTAAGTGTGAAAATGCGCTATTTTTGCGAACACCCCCGCACCTTGTGCGTGGGGGCTGAAGCCGACGACTGCCATCTTTCAGGTTATACACACGATACATAAACGGCCGCGACAGAGATATTTCAATACTTGAACGCACAAGTACAAAAAGCGCTTACATCATAAACATCGTTTTACAAACAATAACGTTCATTTGAACATGACATTTTTTGAGCACCGCGACTCTATTACACGAGCACCACGCAGAACTTCCCCAAAATAGTGCTCGGCGGGTAACCGGCTCTCGTCCGAACCCTAGGTCGCAACAGCGGTGGCATCCATCTCCGCCCAAGATGTCTTCACACGGCGAGGGCCATCCGTGCACCTCTATGCAGGCTGACCGCTTCGTCGCCTTGATATGCGGCACCGCCCCAAGAAATTGCTGCAACAAGCCAAAATAACTCTTCGGCTTAGGCCTATCCGGCCAGACATGAGCCACGATATCTGTCATGGCAAGTCCAGATAGCCTATTCAGCTCAGCCCATTCAGCCAGCCGATCGGTCAGCGGAAGTGGATGCTTCGGACTATGGAATTGAGACCAAAACAGCTCTTCCATCTCGTGATCCTTCTGACTTCGGAAGTGCACAACGACATCTGCCGCACTCGCCGCTAAATCCATATAAGGATCCTCCGGACCCCACACTGGCCAAGTCGAGCATACTTTGATCTCAGAACCTCCGGCAAGCAGCAGAAAGGGCTTGCCACCACAATGTCTCCGCCCGTGCAGCTCCTCCTTTATAGCCCGCATTGCGTAATCGGGCATCCTTGGCTTCAGAAGGGCCTTCCTCAGGTCTTCTTGCTTTGCGGGCGTTTTTTCAAGAACCTTATTGCGGTCGGTAGCGTTTTCAACTTCACGGCCATATCGCCATCTCCTCCCTCGCTCGGCAAGTGCAGCCCTTTCGCTTCTAGCTCTTCGCCGCCTCGAGGCAGCCGATCACTCCTTCCGCCTGCTCCTTGGCTTGAGCAAGTTCTGCCAAGGCTCTCCACAGCAGCGACACCATCCGTGATCGAGCATACATGTTGTAAGGAGGGGCTTCGTCCCTTACTAGGTGACCACGGAGAAAAACCCACCTTGTGACTCGTCAATTCGCTTATCGACCAATAGCGATGTCCGTGATCCGCAACGCCGAAGTTGCCGCTTTAGTTCGGCAACTCCATCACCGCTAGCCATCAACTATCCGCCACCGCATAGGAAAGGCGAAAATCAATACTGATTTTGATCCTCGCACGCGCGTCGTTCTCGACACCCTACCGAGTCTCGTGGGCTACTATCTATACAGGCGCACTTTATGTGTAAAACTGTCAAAGGGTATGTCATTTTACGCACTCAAACCCCGCCAACAAACTCGACGGCGTCACGAACTTCGCCTTGGCGGATGAAATTCTTTCAATCATCAGACTCATCAATTGTACGGTGACCTTCGAGATAGACGCCCTCTCAAGCAGATCCTTCAGCTCCCCGCCGCACACCGCTTGGTGCCGAACTATTCGCCTTGCGGACTCGGGATACCCTCCGTGATGACACTTCAGCTCGCTCGCCCTATCCGATGGTGCGGCAGATGGAGGTGTCTCGCTCTCCATCATCTCCGGACGAAATTCCCCCGAAGAGGAGCTCATCTGAGAAGGACGGAGATCCGAACTACAAGGTAAAAACTTAAGTTATCCTCATAAGCACAAATAGGGATGTCCCTTATTACAAAACTCCCTTTTTTCTACTTACGGCTCGTTGGAGGGCTGATTCTTTAGGGGAGACTATGCGGCTGGAGCCTCTCTGGTCGCAGGACCCTCTGGTGAAGATCTCCTCCCCCGCTTCGGGGCCTTGGCCTCTGGGTTTTCGGAAGCGGTGCTCTTCTCCCCTTGGAAGGAGAGATTTTCGATCCCCCCTTCCTCAAAAGCCTCCTTGGTTGAGGCGGTAGTTCCTATGTTCTCCCCTTCGCCTTCCTC
The DNA here is from genome assembly GCA_021437245.1 of Aegilops speltoides. NCBI lineage: Eukaryota > Viridiplantae > Streptophyta > Magnoliopsida > Poales > Poaceae > Aegilops > Aegilops speltoides. Next base: position 276,288,367 of record CM038141.1, read on the forward strand.
CGAAGGTGCAACCTCCCGCATCCTGCCAAAGACGGATCCGTGCGATCTCTGGGAGGGGGCCGACATCAGATCAATTTTGCTTGCGCTATCCACTCCTGTTCAGAGGAAATTGGTTAAAAGGCGAATCATAGAAAGGCAAACAAACGGTATGTCTGGACACAGAGCTACTTACTTTTGTATCCGGGCGATTGCAGCTTAGGCCGGCGTCCTCGGTCAATTCCGGACACGCCGCTCATGATCCGAAGAACAATTTGTACATCTCCACGGGCGTCGTACCCATGAAGTGTTGGAGAATTCATGGTCCCTCTGGATTAAACTCCCACAGCCGGAGAGGGCGGCCTTTGCAGGGCAGGAGACGCCTAATCAACATGACCTGCATCACCACGACCAGATCGATCTCCCTCGCTTGGAGGTCTCAAATCCGGCCCTGCAATTGGGGCACGCCTTTGACGGCCCCCGTTGAGCCCTTGGTCGACCCATGACATCACCCGCCGTGGAGGGCCCGGCGGAAGATGGGCGGCGGCTTCACTGCGCCTCGGGAGCGGTTATGTAGAACCATTCCTGCTGCCACAAGCCGAGCTCCTCCGAAAGAGCCTCGGCCATGGGCGCCGGCCCTTCGCCATAACCGCCTCACAAGATTCGCTGACGCCCTCGATCATCTTCGCCCACGCCAAAGGTCTTAAGCCACAAGCCGAAGTGAGGGGTGATGCGGAGGAAGGCTTCGCAGACGACAATGAATGAAGAGATATGGATGATGGACTCCGGAGCCAAGTCGTGGAATTCCAACCCATAGTAAAACATGAGCCCTCTCACAAAAGGATCCATCGGGAAGCCTAAACCCCGACGGAGGTGGTATACAAACACGACATACTCGCGGGCTCGGGGTGGGAATGACTTGCCCTTTGGTGGCAACCTATGCGAAATCTCGTAAGTCGTACTTGGCCTCTCGCAGTTTTAGCACGCCCTCTTCCGTGACGGAGGAGGGCATCCACCGCCTCAGAGGTCGGAGCCGACATTGTTGAAGGTCCAAGCGCCAATCTGGGGCTCTGGGTGTTGGAACTCGGGCAAGGAGTAGATTCGATTGAGGATTGAAGAAAAGAAACAAGCCTTGGTCCCATTATAAAGAAGGAGAATACCAAGAGCCGCCCCGTGACTGCTCGGGACTCGCCCCGATAGAGGCGTGGCAATGGGCACGTTGGGTTACCCACGTCCGTATTGATGGGAATCCCGGAATAAGGGGAACACGATCTCTGCTTCGACAAGACGTGCCAAGGAAACAGCTTCGCTAAACAAGCTGAGGTGGTATAATAAAAAAACGATTCAAGTAAAGGCTTGGTAGTGGCGTGACATCATGCCACAAAATACGTCAGCAGATTGAACTTGTGTACATATTATTCTCTCTACGGTGGAATGTGGAATTTATTTTGCAGAGCCGGACACTATCCTGGCGTTCACAATCTTCAATGAATTATTCAGAGGAGGAACCCGCCTTGCAATGCCGAACAATATGCGCGCCAGACTCATCGTCATTGAAGCCTGGTTCAGGGGCTACTGAGGGAGTCCTGGACTAGGGGGTGTCCGGACAGCCAGACTATCATCGTCAGCCGGACTCCAAGACTATGAAGATACAAGATTGAAGACTTCGTCCCGTGTCCGGATGGGACTTTCCTTGGCGTGGAAGGCAAGCTTGGCAATACGGATATGTAGATCTCCTACCATTGTAACCGACTCTATGTAACCCTAGCCCTCTCCGGTGTCTATATAAACCGGAGGGTTTTAGTCCGTAGGACACACAACCATTACAACAATCATACCATAGGCTAGCTTCTAGACTTTAGCCTCCTTGATCTCGTGGTAGATCCACTCTTGTACTACCCATATCATCAATATCAATCAAGCAGGAGTAGGGTTTTACCTCCATCGAGAGGGCCCGAACTTGGGTAAAAACATCGTGTCCCTTGTCTCCCGTTACCATCCGCCTAGACGCACAGTTCGGGACCCCCTACCCGAGATCCGCCGGTTTTGACACCGACAGTGGGCATCTGATCAATTTATCCATGATATTGGTGTTCAAATTTCTCTGAAACTGAAATAACAGACAAGATGTTTGACGCCTTGGAGATAACAAAATATATTCTGGAACCCCAACTAATTATGTGTGGTGGGTCCAATGGCACTATGATACGAAAATTTATGTCCCAATATCGCATTCTCATCAACTCATCATTTTAATGGATCTTTCTCTACGTCTAGAGAATGAAGCCGTGCGAGTTATGGATGCATAAGATTTGTCCACAATGAATTTCTCCAATATATTTTGGATATAGACAACATAGTGTACCATATTGTATGAGTGAAGGTGCTCGAGGTTTTACCTAGATCCTTCAACTCAAATTCCGTCATTTAGATGATCACATGCTTAACATGTAAGGGTAATCATCAGTGTAGGAGTTACCTTGTGAATAAGGAACTCACTATGTCGGTTGTACCAAAATATACTGACAACAATAATTCGTATACACTAGTAGAAAACAGGTCTTTGGTTGAGGTCTGGGTAAAGGTGTTAATCCCGGTTCACTCATGAACCGGGACCAAAGGGGGCATTAGTCCCGGTTCATGAGGCCAGGGGGCCGGCCGGGCCTCGAGGGCCATTGGTCCCTATTCGTCTGACCCCTTTGGTCCCGGTTCCAGACACGAACCGAGACTAATGGGCCTCGCTCCTGGCCCACAACCTTTAGTCCCGGTTGGTGGCTGGAACCGGGACCAAATGTGGTCCTTTGTCCCGGTTTTAGTCACCAACCGGGACTAAAGAGAGGCCTATATATACCCCTTGCCTGCAAGCAGAGCAGTGCACTGCTCTGTTTTTTTGGCCGGCCATGGGAGAGCTTTGTGGTGCTCTAGCTCACCTCCTATGCACATGAGGTGATCGATGAAATGCTCGAGCCACACTTAAGCTTTCTCCTCTCGAAGCTCCTTGTCCAAACTCCATTTTCCTCAAGATTTGTCTAGGTTTGGCGGCCTGTCCTGTCCCATCCCCATCTTCACCGCCGTCGACTGCCCGCGCCGATCTTGTCGCCAGCACCACCGTGGTGAGCCTCTTGTTCTTATATTCTTTCTAAAAGTAATAAAATTCTTACTTGTATGATTTAGATTGATACTTTTATAATTTTCTTACTTTTATTATTGTTTGTTATTATATAGTGTGATGGTTTTGATATCCGCCTCCGTCGGCCCTCGTCCTATCTATGATTCGGATGTGGTATATATTATCTTTTATAACTATTTGTTTCATTTAGTGTTTATGACAATTATGTCGACCAACGTGACATAGATGTTTTATCTAGGAGGTATGTGAACCGGAAATTTCAACCGACCCTCTTGTCGAGAGGTTAAATTTAGTTGAAAAAGAAAATGATTACTTGAAGAAAAATTTGAAAATAATTGAGGAGGAGAAGATGGCATTGGAGTTGCATGTTGCGGATATCGTCGATGATCACACGATCAAGATGGATAAAATGCGCTTGAAGATGAGAAAGATTAAAAAGTATTCCATTCATACTGAGGCTTGGTATCATTATGCTGTTGGATCAATTGTTACCTTAGTTGTGATTATGATCGCATATGTTGTTGCATTGAAATGTTTTACATAGCTTTAATGTATGGTTTAATTAGATGCTCTAGAGAGCTATATGTTGTTCAATGAGAACTATGTATGAACTTTATGTATTTATTGTTCAGTAATAACATTTGATCACTACTTTACTTTAGTTTTAATGTGATGATGAACTTCTATTAATTTGGTCACTTCTCTATTCATGATGTTCTGTAATGGTTTTTGCCACACTCGATTATATATAATGCACACAGATGAACTGACAATGGATGTACGGTGACAGACGCACCTCCGAGTACATTAAGGGCGTGCATAATTTTCTCGAAGTGGCAGAGGCAAACAAGCAGAATGGTTTTATGTGTTGTCTGTCGTGGGAACGATTCCGACAATAATAAGGTATAGGGTAACGGAGCATGATCTATTGAGATGCATATGGGTGACACGGTGGTTTTAGCGAGTTCGGGCCTCTCACGATGGAGATAACAACCCTACGTCTCGTGCTCCGGAGAGACTTTGTTTTATCTGAGTATATATCCGGAGATTACAATGTGTGTGTGAGAGAGCGGAACGGATCCCCATGCCTGAGCTAAGTCCTGAGACTAATGGTGAAAAGAGAGAGAGGTGGAAGAAGAAGCCCCCAAGTCTAGTGGTGGGGGTGGCTTATATAGAGTGCGCCACCCCCTCACCTCCTATGTTACAAAGTGGGGCATGAATGCCATAATGCCAGCCCACTACTAAGCCCTCACCATGAGAATGATGTCGACTGCTTTGTTGCTTGCTGGTCTTCGTATATCCGAGTGAGTCGTACGGTCGAGTGGTGAACTATCATCAGAGTGGATGGTATACTGCTTGGTCGAGTGGATAGTATGTCTGTATGAAATTTATCTAGACCCACATGTTGTGTAGACCCCATGTTTTATGATACTTAGACCCTTCGTGGGCCAACCTGTTATGTGTATCCCCAACATTAGCCCCCGAATCGATTGTGATTTTGCAGAAAGAGTTTGTGAAAGACACAACTTGGCCCGAGTGATTACGGAAATACTGCACTGCCATCGCACTTTCGCACAACCAAGGTTTGAACAAAATCTCAATGGATTCCAAAGATCAAGGCTCCGACCGATCGGGGTAAGTGCCCGCGAGGAGCAACTTGGTGACATTCGATCATCTCTCGGAAGAGGTTAACTCGTGATCAGAATATGGATGTCTCATTAAATCCAGGCAACAAGATCGACGCATGGACTGCTCTCTTGGTGTGATGCCATTCTTATCCCAGAGGAACGTCAATACGAGTCGGCTCAAGATCCAAAATTATGAGCTTCACGCTTTGAGTCCTAGAAGAAGGCTCAAAATAGGTCCATGGAGGAGCCTTAAACTCACCTTATAGCAATTTTTTTGGAGTGATTTGGAGCTGGTCCTGCATCGAGTAACTGATTACTCGGAATTTCTTCACGCCAGGAACGCGTCTTTTTTTGTTGTTTGGCCGTCACTCGGACCGGGCGGACCGTTCCGAGTGGATACCATTCCAGTGGGGCACGCGGAGTGCACCCACTGGGTGTAGTCCCCGAGATTGCAGTCGACTGCGGGCAGTCGGCGGGAGTCTTAGAGCCTATCTTTTTGTTGTTGTTTATCACTCGGACTGGTCTGGCCGTACCGAGTGGAGATTACACCAAAGGGGGAACGCTTAGTGCACCCACTGGGTGTAGTCCCCGAGACCGCCATCGACTGCGGGCAGTTGGCGGGGGTCTGAGAGAACTAAAACTCTTTTTAGCTGGTACTGATCAAACTTGTTCTTCTCTCAGATTGCTTTCTGTTTGCTTGATGCAACTTCTGAAGAGGAATCAGCAGTCGACCAGTTGGACGATCCTTGAGCAGCATTGATCAGCTCATCAGCAAGGCCCTCAGCAATGGTCTTGACGTTCCTGTCTCAGCTCACCAAAGAAGGCACTCAAAGAATGGTTTTGATGTTCTGTCGCTGGCCGCTCTTGGCGCCAACCGTTGGATGGGCCTTTGACAGTGCGCACAATCTCGCCCTTCTTCTTGACGGTGCAGCCCTGAAGTGGTGATCTTGGCCGACCCGCACTTTGCTAAGCCCCCCGAGTGGGAGGATTGCTCACCACTCGGTCAGATTTTTCAAACTTAGGCGAGTATTGGACTGCAGCTAAGCCTCTGAGTGGGAGGATCGCTCACCACTTGGTAGGATTTTTAAAACTTAGGCGAGTATTGGACTACAGCTAAGCCCCCGAGTGTGAGGATTGCTCACCGCTCGGTAGGATTTTTCAAACTTAGGCGAGTACTGGACTGCATCTAAGCCCCCGAGTGGGAGGATTGCTCACCACTCGGTAGGATTTTTCAAACTTAGGCGAGTACTGGACTGCAGCTAAGCCCCCGAGTGGGAAGATTGCTCACCACTCGGTAGGATTTTTCAAACTTAGGTGAGTACTGGACTGCAGCTAAGCCCTCGAGTGGGAGGATTGCTCACCACTCGGTAGGATTTTTCAAACTTAGGCTAGCATCGATCTGCAGCTAAGCCCCGAGTGAGAGGCAGGCTCACCACTCGGTAGGATTTTTCAAACTTAGGCGAGTACTGGACTACAGCTAAGCCCCCGAGTGAGAGGCAGGCTCACCACTCGGTAGGACTTTTCAAACTTAGGCGAGTACTAGACTGCAGCTAAGCCCCCGAGTGAGAGGCAGGCTCACCACTCGGTAGGATTTTTCAAACTTAGGTGAGTACTGGACTGCAGCTAAGCCCCCGAGTGAGAGGCAGGCTCACCACTCGGTAGGATTTTTTCTTCGACTTAGGCGAAATGGATTCGCAACTAAGGCACCCGCTGGGGGATTTTTAGAACATGTAAAAAATGAACAACAATCATTCAGAAGACGGTAAAATCATGTCTTTTGATAATCAAACTAAAGGGTACTTCTTTCTGAGTTCGAGTAATTGTGGAGCTGGGTTTGCATCGAGCAAAATGTTTCTTTTTGAGTTCTCTTCCAGTGAGGGCACGCTGAGTACACCCACTGGGTGTAGTCCCCAAGCCTCTGTCGGACTAGATGAGTCTGGCAGAGGGTTTAAGTCTCCCGATAAACCTCCATGCAGTTCGCACGGTAAATATTTTGTCTGGAATTGAATCAATCTGATGGATGTGTAGCGAGGTGGTTGTACGAATGACGTTCCACGAGTAAGGCCGCCTGTACGATTCAGCGATGACGCTTCATTTTTACCCTTTTGCATGAAAGGGGTATTTATCCAAGTGGACGTGCTTCTCGACTAATCAGGGTATGTTGACTGCAAGGAAAAACTTGGTGGCACTTGTATGTCTCCCGGAGGAGATAGACTAGTGGTCTGACATGGACGTGCCGTGAAAACCCAAGTGACGAGGCTAGTCTGTGGACTGACTCTCCAGAGAGAGGCCACTCATTATCCCGGGGGAAAACCAGCACATGCCATCTCTGAGTCCAAGTTTGTGAAACTGACGCCTTGGAGCCTAGGATAGGGCCAAGTGTATCCGTAGAGGAGCGTTGTTTTCACCCTTTTGCCGTCTTGAAGATGACTTTAGGTAATGATTTGGGCGATCATCTGAGTGGACAGTCCTACCCTTATAGATTTTCGGCAGACCGAGCAAGTATGGTCAGAAAGATATTCATGATGTGATCAATGTGTTGATTGAATGGGCGTAACCCCTGAGGGTGGCATGGCCAATGGCTGTGCGTAGCCCCTGAGTGATGCTCGAAAGAGGCAAGCTTGCTACAGAGTGTGATATGAGGTTTGATCATACGAGTAACTTAGTCGTTCCCGTGTTGGGGGTGTAGAGGTAAAGGCATGTCCAACTGATGGTGACGTGCGAGGCGGCCGAGGGGCGATGATGTGTACAACCGAGTGACGACGCGCGGAGCGGCCAAATGGGGAAGACGTGCACAACCGAGTGGCGACGCACGGAGCGGTCGAGTGGTGAAGACGTGCAGAACCGAGTGGCAACGCATGGAGCGCCCGAGTGGTGAAGACGTGCACAACTGAGAGGCGACGCATGGAGCGTTCGAGTGGTGAAGACGTGCACAACCGAGTGGTGTGGTGCGGGACGGCCGAGTGACATATTGCTTGTCCAGCCAAGTGGCTGAAATGGTCTTCGAAGGAGTTAGCCAGATGCTTTCGAAGCTAATGTAACGATGAGGACGGTGTAGTTTGGTTGCGACACAACAAGACCGGCGTGACAACTGAGTCTGAATAAGAATGAAGATGGCGTGCAGAGCGTCTGGGTGATTATAAAACTTGTCAAAGTGGCGGATCGAATGCACTTGTTGAAGTGAAGGATCTGACTGGTGATGAAGTACTTGACTACTCAGGAGAGTGTCATTCCAAATGAGATGCAACCCCCAAGTGCGGTGTAGCCCCCGAGCGTACTATAGGCTTCGACGACGGACATGTCGGAATACGAGAAATATAGTTTTGAATGGATGATTTGCAATTCATCGAGTCGGACTCGGGTAAAGATGAGGAGAAGCTTCTGAGTGATGCTCGAAAGAGGCAAACTCGCAAAAGAGTGAAGTGTGTGAAGTTTAATTATAAAAGGGACTTATCTGCCTCATGCCTGACGAGGTTTATATCATTAATACAATGAAAAGGATTCCACAGAGGGGTTGGCTGGATGTGTTTGAAGTCAACAGAGCGACAAGGTCGGTGTTGTGGTGCGCTAGGACCAGTACGGTGATCGAGTCTGAGCAGCGATGAAGTTGGCGCATAGGGCCGTCGAGTGCTCGCGTAACTTGTGTAAAAAGAAATGGCACAAGCCAACGAAATAATTTTTTGAGGAAATTTGATGTGTGCTGATATGATTTGTGTAAATAACACCCATAGACACCCACTGGGTGTGCAAGGGGCTTGCCGGTTCAAAACCAACAAGATTCTAAAAGAGTGAAGGATCTAGTTGAACTTGACGAAGTAAAGGATCCAACTGGACATGTTGGAGTGCTGGCTCAAATAAAACGGAAGTGTAGTGTTCCGACTGAGTTGCAGCCCCCGAGGACCGATGCAAACTCGAAATGAAGAACACATGGTGTTCGTGAATGACGTATGCGTTAAAATGGAAGTTGGACTCAGGAGTGAGTACTAAGCAAGTATGTGAAAATAAGAAACCGAGCGTAGGGGCACACTCGGTGGCGTGGCCTCCGAATGAACATGATTTGTGAATTACGGGATACTCAGGCACAGGGAAATAATAGAATGTAGTGCTAGAATGACTTAGCTGTCTGAAGGCGCGCGAGTGGCCGAGTGGTGAAGATGTGTTCAACCGATGGCAATGCAAGGGGCGAATGATTGATGTAGATGTGTCCAACTGAGTGGCGACGCACGGGGCGGCCGAGTGGTTATGAGGTGACCAACCTATGGCGACGCGCGGGGCGGCCGAGTGGTTATGAGGTGACCAACCTATGGCGACGCGCGGGGCGGCCGAGTGGTTATGAGGTGACCAACCTATGGCGACGCACGGGGCGGCCGAGTGGTTATGAGGTGACCAACCTATGGCAACGCGCGGGGCGACTGAGTGGTTATGAGGTTACCAACCTATGGCGAAGTGCGGGGCTGCCGAGTGGTTATGCGGTGACCAACCTATGACGACGCGCGGGGCGGCCGAGTGGTTATGAGGTGACCAACCTATGGCGACGCGCGGGGCTGCCGAGTGGTTATGAGGTGACCAACCTATGGCGACGCGCGGGGCGGCCGAGTTATGAGGTGACCAACCTATGGCGACATGCGGGGCGGCCGAGTGGTTACGATGCGCGCGGGGCATCCGAGTAATGTAGACGCGTCCCGCGGAGTGATGATGTGCGGGCGTCCAATGATGTAGACGCGTCTCGCGGAGTGGCGACGCGCGGAGCGTCCGGGCGCTGTAGACGCGTGCCACGGAGTGACGATGCGCGCGGTGTATCCGAGTAATGTAGACGCGTCCCGCGGAGCAACGATGCGTGCGGGGCATCCGAGTAATGTAGACGCATCCCACAGAGCGAGGATGCGAGTGGGGCATCCGAGTAATGTAGACGCGTCCCGCGGAGGGGCGACATGCCAGGCGTCCGGGCGATGTAGACGTGTGCCGCGGAGTGACGATGCGTGCGAGGCGTCCGAGTGATGTAGACACATCCCGCAGAGGGGCGACGTGCGGGGCGTCTGGGCGATGTAGATGTGTGCCGCGGAGTGACGATGCGCTGGGCGTCCGAGTGAAGTAGAGGCGTCCCGTGGAGTGGCGGCGAGCGGGGCGTTCGAGTGACGTAGACGCGCCCCGTAGAGCAGCGACGCGCGGAGCGTCCGAGTGACGTAGACCCATCCCATGGAGAGTCGATGCACGGGGCGTCCGAGTGATGTAAACATGTCCCGCGGAGGGACGATGTGCCTTGTCCTCTGACTTGCGCTCACGTACTGGACGAGGGATCTGTCTGAATGAACTCGGGTTCATGGCCGAGTGAACTTGAGTCTGTGTCTGGATCACTTTATCTGACTGCACTCTGAACCAATCTAGTTCGCTACCGTCCGAGTGAAAGTTCTATCGGATGACCCTGCAAGTTAGTAGCAAGTACGGCCACGAAGTTGAAGGCCGGACGGTTATACGTGCATGCATGCATGAATTTACTGGTGCGGAACCGGTATGTTGCAAGAAGCAATTAGATAGGTGGCACTAGTAATCCCCACCAATTGGCCGGTTAATAAGGCGATTACCTTAACAAGGCGGTCAATCCTTGGTGGAATTATGAGACCAACGTTTAGGCATGCACTTAAGGATTGTCGGTGAAGCCGCGTACGTGTGGCAGATCCGGAGATGTCCTTCTGATTCCTTTTTCCCTGCATGCAGTTAATGCTCAATTAGGTGGTCCACGTTACGCATGCACTTACCAGCCATTTATTCCTTCAATCCCGAACGGTCATCGCCGCCGCAGCGCACCTCCACCATCGAGACCGTCGCAGGTGACTGGCACCAGAGGTAGGAGCGCTACCTGCCTGCGCTGCCACCGCGGAGATCGCCGGCTTGCAGCCGAGAACACGAGGCCGGAGTCGACGGCGAGGTGAACAGTAATGACGGAAGTGCGTGTGGCTCAACGACGGGGTTGGAGATGATGATGACACGGACGCCGCTGGTGGCTGCCCGCGGAGGCGCAGTCGGCGGTGCCGAGGTCGGAGATGACAACAGGGCGGATGGCGCCGGAGGTCGTCCGTGGAGGCGCAATCAACTATGCCGAGGTTGGAGACGACGACGACCGCACGTGGAGGCGCCGCCGGCTGTGACAAGGTCGAAGACGACGACGTGGCGGATGGCGCCGGTGGTCGTCCATGGAGGCGTAGCCGGTTTCTTGCTTTCGTGCCGATTCAAGTGATCAGCTCATGCGGATGGGAGGCTAGCCAACCTGAAGGTTGATAGTTCTCCTTGTACGTGCTTGGATGGATGTACGTTTTCCTTCTGCTTGCGATGCTTTGCTTGTTGTGCAGATGAACAGTATGGAAAATGTGTTAAAAGATGAAAATCAAACCGAATAGAGGGCACCAGCAGGAACCGATGTGCCGCTGATGGTAGAAGAAATAACCATCTGCATCATGGCTCGATTGACGCCATGCCCCACGGTGGGCGCCAACTATCGTGGGAACGATTCTGACGATAATAAGGTATAGGGTAACGGAGCATGATCTATCGAGGTGCATATGGGTGACACGGTGGTTTTAGCGAGTTCGGGCCTCTCACGGTGGAGATAACAACCCTACGTCTCGTGTTCCGGAGAGACTTTGTTTTATCTGATTATAAATTCGGAGATTACAATGTGTTTGTGAGAGAGAGGAATGGATCCCCATGCCTGATCTAAGTCCTGAGACTAATGGTGAAAAGAGAGAGAGGTGGAAGAAGAAGCCCCCCAAGTCTAGTGGTGTGGGTGGCTTATATAGAGTGCGCCACCCCCTCACCTCCTATGTTACAAAGTGGGGCATGAATGCCATAATGCCAGCCCACTACCAGGCCCTCACCATGAGAATGATATCGACTGCTTTGTTGCCTGCTGGTCTTCGTATATCCGAGTGAGTCGTACGGTCGAGTGGTGAACTGTCATCGGAGTGGATGGTATACTGCTTGGTCGAGTGGATAGTATGTCTGTATGAAATTTATCTGGACCCACATGTTGTGTGGACCCCATGTTTTATGATACTTCGACCCTTCATGGGCCTACCTGTTATGTGTATCCCCAACATTGTCCATGCCCTATCTATGGGAATACGAAGTCTTACTCTGACGCGAAAACCCTTCGCATCCACCTGCTTGAGAAGGGTTTCATCCCACACTATAATGTTTGGACCAAGCAAGGAGAAAGAGGGGTTATGATGGAAGACAACGAAGAAGAAGAGGATGACGACAACTATGTGCCCCCTGAATACGGTGATGCTGCAACAGGGGAAGTTGAAGATCAAGAGGAACCAGATGATGTGCCCGATGATGATCTTCGACGGGTCATTGTTGATGCAAAGAGACAATGCGAAAGTGAAAAGGAGAAGTTGAAGTTCGATCACTTGTTAGAGGATTACAAAAAAGGGTTGTACCCCAATTGCGAAGATGGCAACACAAAGCTCGATACCACACTGGAATTGCTGCAATGGAAGTCAGACAATGGTGTATCTGACAACGGATTTGAGAAGCTACTGAAAATATTGAAGGAGAAGCTTCCAAAGGATAACGAATTGCCCGATAGTACGTACGGGGAAAACAAGGTTCTATGCCCTCTAGGATAGGAGGTGCAGAACATACATGCATGCCCTAATGACTGCATCATCTACCGCGGTGCGTACGAGGATTTGAATGAATGCCCGGTATGAGGTGCATTGCGGTATAAGATCAGACGAGATGATCCTGGTGATGTTAACGACGAGCACCCCAGGAAGAGGGTTCCTGCCAAGGTGATGTAGTATGGTCCTATAATACCACGGTTGAAACGTCTATTTAGAAACAAAGAGGATGCCAAGTTGATGCGATGACACAAAGAGGACCGTAAGAAAGACGGAAAGTTGAGAGTACCCGCTGACGGGTCGCAGTGGAGAAAAATGGAGAGAAAGTGGGTGGACTTTGCAGGTGACGCAAGGAACGTATGTTTTGGTTTAAGCACGGATGGCATTAATCCTTTTGGGGAGCAGAGAAGCAATCATATCACCTGGCCCATGACTCTATGTATATATAACCTTCCTCCTTGATTGTGCATGAAGCGGAAGTTCATTATGATGCCAGTGCTCATCCAAGGCCATAAGCAACCCGACAACGACATTGATGTGTACCTAAGGCCATTAGTTGAAGAACTGTTACAACTGTGGAATGAAAAATGTGTACGTGTGTGGGATGAGCACGACGAGCAGGAATTTGACCTACATGCGTTGTTTTTTGTAACCATCAATGATTGGCCTGCTCTCAGTAACCTTTCAGGACAGACAAACAAGGGATACCACACATGCACACATTGTTTAGATGACACCGAAAGTATATATTTTGGACAAATGCAGGAATAATGTGTACCTGGGGCATCGTCGATTTCTTCCGACCAACCATCAATGTCGAAATAAAGGCAAGCATTTCAAAGGCGAGGCAGATCATCGAAAGAAGCCCATCATCCGTACTGGTGATCACATACTTCCTATGGTCAATGATTTACAAGTAATCTTCGGAAAGGGTCCCGACAAACTATCTATTCCGAATGACGCGGAGGGGCGCGCACCCATGTGGAAGAAGAAATCTATATTTTGGGACCTACCCTACTGGAAAGACCTAGAGGTCCGCTCTGCAATCGACGTGATGCACGTGATGAAGAATCTTTGTGTGAACCTGCTAGGCTTCTTGGGCATGTATGGGAAGACAAAAGATACACCGGAGGCACGGGAGGACTAGCAACGTGTGCATGAAAAAGACGGCATGCCTGCAAAGCAGTAAGAAGGTCCTGCCATCTACGCTCTTACCAAAGAAGAGAAGGAAATCTTCTTTGAATGCCTGCTCAGTATGAAGGTCCCGTCTGGCTTCTCGTCGAATATAAAGGAAATAATAAATATGGCAGAGAAAAAGTTTCAGAACCTAAAGTCTCATGACTGCCACGTGATTATGATGCAACTGCTTCCGGTTGCATTGATGGGGCTTCTACCAGATAACGTTCGATTAGCCATTGTGAAGCTATGTGCATTCCTCAATGCAATCTCTCGAAAGGTGATCGATCCAGAAATCCTACCAAGGTTAAGGAGTGATCTGAAGTAATGTCTTGTCAGTTTTGAACTGGTGTTCCCACCATCCTTCTTCAAAATTATGACGCACGTCCTAGTTCATCTAGTCGACGAGATTGCCATTCTGGGCCTTGTATTTCTACATTATATGTTTCCCTTTTGAGAGATTCATGGGAGTCTTAAAGAAATATGTTCGTAACCGTGCTAGGCCAGAAGGAAGCATCTCCACGGGCCATCAAACAGAGGAGGTCATTGGGTTTTGTGTTGACTTCATTCCTGACCTTAAGAAGATTGGTCTCCCTCAATCGCGGTAGGAGGGGAGACTGACTGGAAAAGGCACGCTAGGACCGGACTCAATAATATGTAGGGACAAGCATTCTTGGTGTCAAGCACACTACACAGTTCTACGGAATTCTACCTTGGTGACCCCGTATGTCAATGAACACAAGAATATTCTGCGCGCCAAACACCTGGAGCAGTGTGACGACTGAATTACATGTGAACACATCAGGACTTTCGGCACTTGGTTGCAAACATGTCTCATGGGTGACAATGATGTTTCTGATGAGCTGTACTTGTTGGCCAGGGGACCATCTTCGACTGTATTGACTTACAAAGGGTACGAGTTAAATGGGAATACATTTTACACGATCACCCAAGATCAAAAGAGCACCAACCAAAACAGTGATGTCCACCTTGATGCAACAACCAAGAGGGGAAAGAACACATATTATGGTTACATAGTGGACATATGGGAACTTGACTATGGACATGATTTTAAGGTCCCTTTGTTTCAGTGCAAATGGGTTAATATGTCAGGAGGCAGGGTAGAGGTAGACCTACAGTACGGAATGACACTAGTGGATCTAAACAATCTTGGTACACATACGAACCATTTGTCCTAGCCAATGATGTGGTGCAGGTTTTCTATGTGAAGGACATGTCTACCAAACCGAGAAAAAGAAAAGATAAGGAAGCGAATACATCATATGATCAGCCAAAGTGTCACATAGTTCTTTCAGGAAAAAGAGACATCATGGGAGTGGAGGGCAAGACAGACATGCCTGATGATTATGAAAAGTTTCATGAAATTCCTCCCTTCAAAGTCAAGGCTGACCCAAGCACCCTATTAAACCATGAAGATTATCCATGGTTACGGCGCAATAAGCAAAGGACACAAGCAAAGAAAAAGTGAAGAATTTCTCTCCACAACTATTATGATGATGCCTTTGATCTAGAATATCACTGTAGCTACATGTCAAGAAATGAAATCCCTTTGTAACAGATGAGTTTTCATCCGAAACCCTAATACTTCGAAAGAGATTGTCCGTTTTGTACACGAAGTGCATCCAGTTTTTGCCGTAAGCCTCTCAACTTTTTAGAACATGCTATGTGGGTGAAATGATGATACCATGCCAACTTTCCACCTTTTCAGAGTTCATTTGAAGTGCTTTTCAATTTCAGGGTCATTTAGCTAAAAAACAGTAAATGCATGAAAAATACCAAATAAAGTTAGAAAGGGTTGAAAATTGATGATGTGGCTTTGAATGGTGCATTTTGAACACACAAAAAGTCTGGAGTTCAAATAAGTTCAAAAAATGAAATCCCTTTGTAACAGATGAGTTTTTGTCCGAAACCCTGATACTTCGAAAGAGATTGTCCATTTTGCACATGAAGTGCACCCAGTTTTTGTCGTAACCCTCTCAACTTTTTAGAACATGCTATGTGGGTGAAATGATGATACCATGCCAACTTTTAACCTTTTCAGAGTTGATTTGAAGTGCTTTTCAATTTCAGGGTCATTTAGCTCAAAAAATCAGTAAATGCATGAAAAATACCAAATGAAGTCAGAAAGGGTTGAAAATTGATGATGTGGCTTTGAATGGTGAATTTTGAACACACAGTCTGGAGTTCAAATAAGTTCAAAAAAATGAAATCCCTTTGTAACAGATGAGTTTTCGTCCGAAACCCTGATACTTCGAAAGAGATTGTCCATTTTGCACATGAAGTGCTTCCAGTTTTTGCCGTAACCCTCTCAACTTTTTAGAACATGCTATGTGGGTGAAATGATGATACCATGCCAACTGTCAACCTTTTCAGAGTTCATTTGAATTGCTTTCCAATTTCAGGGTCATTTAGCTCAAAAAAATTAGTAAATGCATGAAAAAATCAAATGAAGTCAGAAAGGGTTGAAAAATGATAATGTGGCTTTGAATGGTGCATTAGAACACACAAAAAGTTTGGAGTTCAAATAAGTTCAAAAAAATGAAATCCCTTTGTAACAGATGAGTTTTCGTCCGAAACCCAGATACTTCAAAAGAGATTGTCCATTTTGCACACAAAGTGCATCCAGTTTTTGCCGTAAACCTTTCAACTTTTTAGAACATGCTATGTGGGTGAAATGATGATACCATGCCAACTTTCAACCTTTTCAGAGTTCATTTGAAGTGCTTTTCAATTTGAGGGTCATTTAGCTCAAAGAATGAACTAATAGCAAAAAGAATGAACTACAAAACTTTTATGAAACTCTAATAGCAAACAGAATGAACTAAAAATAATCAATTAAAGCATATTCTTCAATAGCAAAAAGAATCAACTAAAAAGCTTTTATAAAACTTTAATAGCAAAAGGAATCAATTAAAAAGATGTTATAAACCTCTAGTATTTTTGAAACTAAAATTATATAAAATTTATGCAACTAAAATTATCAAAGTATTTTTTGTTCATAACATTAATAGAAAAAGCATTTTCATAAAGATTTTCTTATTAGAAACTTTAATAGCAAGTGGAATAACAAAATCTATTTTTGATTAAAACAGACATTTAAAAATCTAAAAATTACCAAATTGAATATAATGATAAAACACAGTAATATTAAATAGCAGGAAAAAGAATCACTCAAAAATCTATTTTTATAGTAAAGTTATTCACAAACTAGTGATTCACACAAATTTAAAAGAATTCCAATTTAAACTATTCAAATTTGAAAACTAATGGCACTAACAGAAATTTTATAATTTTGGTGACCTAAAAGCAAAAAGAATCACTGAAAAACTATAAGTATTTAGTAAGTAAAAAAAATTAAATAAAGAAAGTATCAAAGAAAACAAAAAGCTGGATAAAATAAAAAAATGCCGCCTACTGGGCCACCACGGCCTGAATACGACTAGAAATCCAACCAGCTTATTGGGCCAGGATTCAGGCCCGCGGCAGGCCTAGTAGGCCAACATGCAGAGGAGTGTCAGATTAGGCTCGCAAGCCTGCAGTTGAGAGGAACTCGAGAGGGTGGGCGCATCAGCGCTTATAAGCCACTCTCGAGCTCTCTCAGCTAGCGAGGTGGGACTAAACATTTGCCCCGGGCAGCACCAACCTTTAGTCCCGGTTGGTTGCACCAACTAGGACCAATACCTACCTTTGGTACCGGTTTCTGTTACCAACCGGGACCAATGGGTAGCATTGGGCCCGGTTGGTAACACAAACTGGGACCAAAGGCTTTGCTATATAGCCAACACTTAGCAATTTTTCACTTCCATCTCGTAGTTGCCCCGGCCGATGCTGACGACATCGACGATGCCAGGCTGCCCCGATGTCGTCCGCCGCCCCCGCCACGTCGTACGGCCCCGAGCCCACGCCCCTGCCCCTGCCCTGCCATCGCCAACATCATCGTCTTCAACCTCAGGTGCCGGCGATCCCCATCATCGATTTGCCGCCGTCCGTGCTTCCTCCGGCCCTTCCCCAAGTCTGCTGGGCATCTCAACGTAATCTCCATGAGCCCCAGTCTCTTTCCCCCTCACTCCAATGCTCAATTGCTCACTGTAGCCACTGATTCACCGGAGACTGAAACGTGCCGCCGCCAGAGCTCGTGGCCGACGTAGCTCCGGTGATGGACAGGCCGCGTGCGCGTGACCATTGAGTTCGTCTGCTCCCGTAGATGTTGTAGGTTCCATGCACACACCGCCACGACCACCGTAGCTCCGATCCTGAGCTCACCCAAGTTCCAGCGGTGATACGTCTCCGTCATATCTATAATTTTTTGATTGTTCAGTGCCAATATTATTCACTTCCATATACTTTTTGGCAACTTTTTATATTATTTTTGGGACTAACTTATTGATCCAAAGGCTCAAGTGCTAGTTCTCATCATTGCATGTTTTATGTTTCGCAGAATATCCATATCAAACGGAGTCCAAACGGGATAAAAACGGATGAAGCTTATTTTTGGAAAATATGGAAAATTCCGAAGAAAAATCAACACGAACCAAGGTTCGAGGTGGTCACGAGGCGGGCGCCGCCTCGGGCGCGCCCTACCTCGTGATCCCACCAGAAGGCGGTTGACGCTTCTTTTACCTCAAGAAAGCTAATATTGGGTAAAAAATCACGGCGAAAGTTTCAGGCCAATCGGAGTTTCGTATCTCCATATATACACGAAACGGTGAAACAGAGCTAGAACAGAACGCAAAAACAGAGAGATAGATCCAATCTCGGAGGGGCTCTCGCCCCTCCCAAGCCATGGGATCCAGGTACCAGAGGGGAAACCCTTCTCCCATCTAGGCAGAAGGTCAAGGAAGAAGAAGAAGAAGGGGGGCTCTCTCCCCCTTGCTTCCGGTGGCGCCGGAACGCCGCCGGGGGCCATCATCATCACCGCGATCTTCACCAACACCGCCGTAATTTTCACCAACATCTCCATCACCTTCCCCCATCTATATCCAGCGGTGCACTCTCCCGCATCCCGCTGTACCCTCTACTTGAACATATTGCTTTATGCTTCATATTATTTTCCGATGATGTGTTGCCATCCTATGATGTCTGAGTAGATTTTCGTTGTCCTATCGGTGATTGATGAATTGCTATGATTGGTTTGAGTTGCATGTTTTATTATTGGTGCTGTCCTATTGTGCCCTCCGTGTTGCGCAAGTGTGAGGGATTCCCGCTGTAGGGTTTGCTATATGTTTATGATTTGCTTATGGTGGGTGGCGGAGTGATGTAAGCATGCACTTGAGTAAGTAGGTTGTTTGCGTATGGGATAAAAGGGGACTTGATGCTTTAATGCTATGGTTGGGTTTTACCTTAATGAATCTTTAGTAGTGGCGGATGCTTGCTAGATTTCCAATCATAAGTGCATATGATCCAAGTAGAGAAAGTATGTTAGCTTATGCCTCTCCCTCAAATAGAATTGCAATAGTACCGGTGTAGTAACGTAGTCAGTTGCTTAGGGACAATTCCACAACTCCTACCACCAGTTTTCCACACTCGCTATATTTACTTTATTGCTTCTTTATCTAAACAGCCCCTACTTTTTATTTACGTGTTCTTTACCTTCTTGCAAGCTTACGCAAAAACACCTACAAAGTACTTCTAGTTTCATACTTGTTCTAGGTAAAGTGAACGTCAAGTGTGCGTAGAGTCATATCAGTGGCCGATAGGACTTGAGAGAATATTTGTTCTACCTTTAGCTCCTCGTTGGGTTCGACACTCTTACTTATTGAAAGAGGCTACAACTATCCCCTATACTTGTGGGTTATCAAGACCTTTTTCTGGCGCCGTTGCCGGGGAGTCATAGCGTGGGGTGAATATTCTCGTGTGTGCTTGTTTGCTTTATCACTAAGTAATTTTTTTTGCTATCCTTAGTTGTTTTCTATCTTTAGTCATGGGTAGGAAACGCAAAATACCAAAAAAAATTAGTTGTACCTGCGGAACTAGTGGTTGAAGAACCACTCAAAATCTATCACACTACTGAAGCTTTTTACTTGGATCATCTTTGATCCCTATGTGCTCGTGCTGAAACCCCAACTAGCTTAGTTGAGGGCAAATCTTTATATGAGCATCCTTGTTATGTGCGACACCGTATATCTGAAAAAGGGAAACTATTATGGGGTCAAATTCAACGTTTGCAATGCTATGCTTGGAATTTATGTGAAATATATGATGTTACTTGTTGTTCTGAAGACCCTAAGAAACACCTACCCTATCAATGCTTGTTTAGTGGTAATGGAATCGTATCTTCGTATGCTAAGGGTGTTTACAATTTCTATGATGTTCAACAAATTGAAGAATTTGTTGCTTTTAAGGGTGCTTTTGAAATTGCTTCTTTGATTGAAAAGTATGATGCTACTTTTCACAAATCTGAAAATTTTGCCATACTTGAATATTGTTATGAGAATTATGCTTCTTATGCCTATGTTAAACAATTTATTGAGGAAGTCTCCGCTGTCCAAGAAGAGACTAATATTTTGTAGGAAGCTATGGAAGAAGAAATTGATGAAATTGTGAGCTCATTGGATGAAAAAGATGATGAGGAGAGCGAAGAACAAAAGGAGGAAGAGCGGATTGATCACCCGTGCCCACCTTCTACTGAGAGTAACTCTTCAACTCATACATTGTTTAATTCCCCTTCGTGCTTACCGAAGGATGATTGCTATGATGATTGCTATAATGATTGATATGATGACTATTATGATCCCATTAATTCTCTTGAAATATCCCTTTTTGATGATGCTTGTTATGCTTGTGGCCAAGATGCCAATATGAATTATGCTTATGGAGATGAACTTGCTATAGTTCCTTATGTTAAACATGAAATTGTTGCTATTGCACCCACGCATGATAGTCCTATTATCTTTTTGAATTCTCCCTAGTTTGTGCTTAGTAAGGATTATGTTGTTGGGTTGCCTTTTACCGTTGCACATGATGATTTTGATGAATGTAATATGCATGTGCTTTCTGCTCCTACTTGCAATTATTATAAGAGAGGAACTATGCCTCCACCTCTCTATGTTTCCAACACGATAGAATTGCAAGAAACTGCTTATACTATGCATTGGCCTTTACTTGGTGTGCATGAATTGTTCTTTTATGACATGCCGATGCATAGGAAGAGAGTTATACTTCGTGTTTGCATCATATAGGTTACTTTGTGCTCACTACTAAATTACAAATCATTGTTAATTAAAATTGGCTTTGATATACCTTGGGATCCGGGTGGATTCACTATTTGAGCACTATATGCCTAGCTTAATGGCTTTAAAGAAAGCGCTGCCAGGGAGACAACCCGGAAGTTTTAGAGAGTCATTTATTTCTGTTGATTTCTTTCATATAGTTTAAAAACAACAAAAATAAATAGGGGAACCCAAAACTTTTCAAAAAGTGAAGTGAAAGTGAGAGAGACGAGCATTGTGAAAGTGGGGGACGTCCTTGACCTTTGTTCATGCCCATGGGAACTTTGTGAATCTTAATTACAGAAACTTTTCAATAAAAATAATTATGCCCTTGTACAATTCCATTGTATTGTAAAAATAATGTGCCAAGGTTTGCCTTTAGGATGTTTACAATGCTTGTTGGTTTGTACGGTGCAGGGCAGAAACTTTGGCTGTAGTGCGCGATTTTACATTTTTAACTGGAACGTCAATTGGTTCTGATTCCTTTTGCACTGTCTTTATATACAACTTGTTTATTTTTACTAATTTTGGTAGAAGTTTTGGTGTAACAGAAGTATGGTGGATGTTCAGATTGCTACAGACTGTTCTGTTTTTGACAGATTCTATTTTTGATGCATAGTTTGCTTGTTTTGATGAATCTATCAATTTATATCAGTGGATTAAGCCATGTAAAAGTTATATTACAGTAGGCACAATGCAAAAACAAAATATGAATTGGTTTTCCACAGTACTTAGAGTGGTGATTTGCTTTATTATACCAACGGATCTTACCTAGTTTTCTGTTGAAGTTTTGTGTGGATGTAGTGTCTAATCAAGGATGTCTCGATATGAGGAAAAGGAAAAGAGGCAAGAGCTCAAGCTTGGGGATGCCCGAGGCACCCCAAGTAAATATTCAAGGAGACTCAAGCGTCTAAGCTTGGGGATGCTGCGGAGGCATCCCCTCTTTCTTCAACAAGTATCGGTATGTTTTCGAATTCGTTTCGTTCGTGCATTATGTGCAAGTCTTGGAGCGTCTTTTGCATTTAGTTTTCACTTTTCTTTTATGCACCATGCTGGTATGAGATAGTCCTTGGTTGATTTATAGAATGCTCATTGCACTTCACTTAAATATTTTGAGTGTGGCTTTATAGAATGCTTCATGTGCTTCACTTATATCATTTGAAGTTGGATTGCCTGTTTCTCTTTACATAGAAAACTGCCATTTGTAGAATGCTCTTTTGCTTCACTTATATTTGTTAGAGCATGGGCATATCTTTTGTATAAAGAATTAAGCTCTCTTTCTTCACTTATATATATTTAGAGAGATGACAGGAATTGGTCATTCACATGGTTAGTTATAAAATCCTACATAAACTTGTAGATCGCTGAATATGATATGTTTGATTCGTTGCAATAGTTTTGCGATATAAAGATGGTGATATTAGAGTTATGCTAGTGGGTGGTTGTGGATTGTAGAGACACTTGTGTTGAGGTTTGCAAGTCCCATAGCATGCACGTATGGTAACTGCTAGTGACAAATTTGAAGCATGGGGTGTTTCTTTGATTGTCTTCCTTATGAGTGGCGGTCGGGGACGAGCGATGGTCTTTTCCTACCAATCTATCCCCCTAGGGGCATGTGTAGTAGTACTTTGCTTCGAGGGCTAATAAACTTTTGCAATAAGTATATGAGTTCTTTATGACTAATGTGAGTCCATGGATTATACGCACTTTTACCTTTCCATCATTGCTAGCATCTTCGGTACCGTGCATTGCCCTTTCTCACCTCGAGAGTTGGTGCAAACTTTGCCGGTGCATCCAAACCCCGTGATATGATACGCTCAATCACACATAAACCTCATTATATCTTCCTCAAAACAGCCACCATACCTACCTATCATGGCATTTCCATAGCCATTCCGGGATATATTGCCATGCAACTTCCATCATCATCATATTCATGACTTGAGCATTCATTGTCATATTGCTTTGCATGATCGCAAGATAGCTAGCATGATGTTTTCATGGCTTGTCCATTTTTTGATGTCATTGCTACGCTAGATCATTGCACATCCCGGTACATCGCCGGAAGCATTCATATAGAGTCATATCTTTGTTCCAGTATCGAGTTGTAATATTGAGTTGTAATATCGAGTTGTAAGTAAATAAAAGTGTGATGATAATCATTATTAGAGCATTGTCCCCCAAAAATAAAAAAAGAAAGGCCAAAAAGAAAAAAAGGAAGGCCAAAGAAAAAAAGAAAATAAAGAAAATAAAGAAAATAAATAAAAAGGGGCAATGTTACTATCTCTTTTTCCACACTTGTGCTTCAAAGTAGCACCATGTTCTTCATGTAGTGAGTCTCATATCTTGTGCTTCAAAGTAGCACCATGTTCTTCATATAGATTGTCTCCTATGTTGTCACTTTCATATACTAGTGGGAATTTTCATTATAGAACTTGGCTTGTATATTCCAACGATGGGATTCCTCAAATGCCCTAGGTCTTCATGAGCAAGCAAGTTGGATGCACACCCATTTAGTTTCTTTTGTTGAGCTTTCATACACTTATAGCTCTTAGTGTATCCGTTGCATGGCAATCCCTACTCCTCGCATTGACATCAATTGATGGGCATCTCCATAGCCCGTTGATTAGCCGCGTCGATGTGAGACTTTCTCCCTTTTTTGTCTTCTCCACCTAACCTCCATCATTATATTCTATTCCACCTATAGTGCTATATCCATGGCTTGCGCTCATGTATTGCGTGAGGGTTGAAAAAGCTGAAGCGCGTTAAAAAGTATGAACCAATTGCTTGGCTTGTCATCGGGGTTGTGCATGATGGGGGCATTTTGTGTGACGAAAATGAAGCATGGCCAAACTGTATGATTTTGTAGGGATAAGCTTGCTTTGGCCTTGTTGTTTCGAAAAGACATGATTGCTTTATTGGTACGCTCGAAGTATTATTGTTTTTATGTCAAATGATAGACTATTGCTTTGAATCACTCGTGTCTTAATATTCATGCCATGATTAGACATATGATCAAGATTATGCTAGGTAGCATTCCACATAAAAAATTATTCTTTTTATCATTTACCTACTTGAGGACGAGCAGGAATTAAGCTTGGGGATGCTGATATGTCTCCGTTGTATCTATAATTTCTGATTGTTCCATGCCAATATTATTCACTTCCATATACTTTTTGGCAACTTTTTATATTATTTTTGGGACTAACTTATTGATCCAGTGCCCTGTGCCAGTTCCTATCTGTTGCATGTTTTATGTTTCGCAGAATATCCATATCAAATGGAGTCCAAACGGGATAAAACCGGACGGAGCTTATTTTTGGAAAATATGGAAAATTCCGGAAGAAAAATCAACGCGAACCAGTGCCCGAGGTGGTCACGAGGCAAGGGGGCGCGCCTGCCCCCCTGGGCGCGCCCCTACCCTCGTGAGCCCATCGTAAGGTGGTTGACACTCTTCTTTTGCCGCAAGAAAGCTAATATTCGGAAAAAAATCACGGTGAAGGTTTCAGGCCAATCGGAGTTACGGATCTCCATATATACACGAAACGGTGAAACAAAGCCAGAACAGAACGCAGAAACAGAGAGATAGATCCAATCTCGGAGGGGCTCTCGCCCCTACCAAGCCATGGGAGCCAAGGACCAGAGGGGAAACCCTTCTCCCATCTAGGGAGAAGGTCAAGGAAGAAGAAGAATAAGGGGGGATCTCTCCCCCTTGCTTCCGGTGGCGCTGGAAAGCCGCTGGGGGCCATCATCATCACCGCGATCTTCACCAACACCGCCGTCATCTTCACCAACATCTCCATCACCTTCCCCCATCTATATCCTCCGGTCCACTCTCCCGCATCCCGCTGTACCATCTACTTGAACATGGTGCTTTATGCTTCATATTATTTTCCGATGATGTGTTGCCATCCTATGATGTCTGAGTAGATTTTCGTTGTCCTATCGGTGATTGATGAATTGCTATGATTGGTTTGAGTAGCATGTTTTATTATTGGTGCTGTGCTATTGTGCCCTCCGTGTCGCACAAGCGTGAGGGATTCCCGTTGTAGTGTTTGCAATATGTTTATGATTTGCTTATGGTGGGTGGTGTGAGTGACAGAAGCACAGACCCGAGTAAGTAGGTTGTTTGCGTATGGGATAAAAGGGGACTTGATGCTTTAATGCTATGGTTGAGTTTTACCTTAATGAATCTTTAGTAGTTGCGGATGCTTGCTAGAGTTCCAATCATAAGTGCATATGATCCAAGTAGAGAAAGTATGTTAGCTTATGCCTCTCCCTCAAATAGAATTGCAATAGTACCAGTCTAGTAACATAGTCAGTTGCTTAGGGACAATTCCACAACTCCTACCACCAGTTTTCCACACTCGCTATATTTACTTTATTGCTTCTTTATCTAAACAGCCCCTACTTTTTATTTACGTGTTCTTTACCTTCTTGCAAGCTTACGCAAAAACACCTACAAAGTACTTCTAGTTTCATACTTGTTCTAGGTAAAGCGAACATCAAGCATGCGTAGAGTCGTATCAGTGGCCGATAGGACTTGAGAGAATATTTGTTCTACCTTTAGCTCCTCGTTGGGTTCGACACTTTTACTTATCGAAAGAGGCTACAACTATCCCCTATACTTGTGGGTTATCAGGTGGCCGTCGTGAGCTCAGTTCCGGCGAGCTCCGGCCACTTCTCGCCTAGCCGCCTGCTCCCCTGGATCTGCACGTGCGCGGGCTACCTCCAGGTGGTCTCCGCTCGTGCAACCGCCTCTCGTGGATGCTGTTTTGGTCGCTGCCGGCCAAGCTCCGGCGAGAGCCGATGTGGGATTAGCTTCGGGTCACTGACTAGTGGATCCCACTGGTCAGGTTTGACCTGGGTCAACCCTGGGATTTTAGATAAATCAGAAATGATTTGTAAATTTCTGAAAATATTGCAAACTTTGAAAAATCATACTCCATCCGTCCGAAAATACTTGTCATCAAAATGGATAAAAATGATGTATCTAGAACTAATATACGTCTAGATACATCCCTTTTTATTCATTTTGATGACAAGTATTTCCAGACGGAGGGAGTATAAAATAATTTATAACTCCAACTGAAATAATGGAGGGATTTCAGGAGCTGGAGCTTGACCACCCTACAGGTGAAGGGGAGAATCATCTGGGAGCTGCTTTATGGAGTACGTGTCTATGGAGGAAGGAGTACATCAAGCTTCCAAACTGGATGCTGTTGAAAATTTGCCCTAGAGGTAATAATAAATTAGTTATTATTATATTTCCTTGTTCATGATAATCGTTTATTATCCATGCTATAATTGTATTGATAGGAAACTCAGATACATGTGTGGATACATAGACAACACCATGTCCCTAGTAAGCCTCTAGTTGACTAGCTCGTTGATCAATAGATGGTTGCGGTTTCCGACCATGGACATTGGATGTTGTTGATAACGGATCACATCATTAGGAGAATGATGTGATGGACAAGACCCAATCGTAAGCCTAGCACAAAGATCGTAGTTCAGTATGCTAAAGCTTTTCTAATGTCAAGTATCATTTCCTTAGACCATGAGATTGTGCAACTCCGGATACCGTAGGAATGCTTTGGGTGTACCAAACGCCACAACGAATCGGGTGGCTATAAAGGTGCACTACGGGTATCTCCGAAAGTGTCATTGGGTTGGCACGAATCGAGACTGGGATTTATCACTCCGTGTGACGGACAGGTATCTCTGGGCCCACTCGGTAGGACATCATCATAATGTGCACAATGTGACCAAGGGATTGATCACGGGATGATGTGTTACGGAACGAGTAAAGAGACTTGCCGGTAACGAGATTGAACAAGGTATCGGGATACCGACGATCGAATCTCGGGCAAGTACTATACCGCTAGACAAAGGGAATTGTATACGGGATTGATTAAGTCCTTGACATCGTGGTTCATCCGATGAGATCATCGTGGAACATGTGGGAGCCAACATGGGTATCCAGATCCCGCCGTTGGTTATTGGCCGGAGAACGTCTCGGTCATGTCTGCATGGTTCCCGAACCCGTAGGGTCTACACACTTATGGTTCGGTGACGCTAGAGTTGTTATGGGAATTAGTGTGCAGTTACCGAATGTTGTTTGGAGTCCCGGATGAGATCCCGGACGTCACGAGGAGTTCCGGAATGGTCCGGAGGTAAAGATTTATATATGGGAAGTCCTATTTTGGCCACCGGAAAATGTTCGGGATTTTTCGGTATTGTACCGGGAAGGTTCTAGAAGGTTCCGGAGTGGGGCCCACCTGCATGGGGGACCCACATGAACGTGGGTAGTGGGGGCAAGGCCCCACACCCCTGGTCAAGGTGCACCAAGATCCCCCCTTAGAAGGAATAAGATCATATCCCGAAGGGATAAGATCAAGATCCCTAAAAAGGGGATAACAATCGGTGGGGAAGGAAATGATGGGATTTCTTTCCTCCCACCTTTGCCAACGCCCCAATGGACTTGGAGGGAAAGAAACCAGCCCCCTCCACCCCTATATATAGTGGGGAGGCACATGGGAGCTTCACCCTTGCCCCTGGCGCAGCCCTCTCCCTCCCCAACACCTCCTCCTCCGTAGTGCTTGGCGAAGCTCTGCCGGAGAACTGCAAGCTCCACCACCACGTCGTCGTTCTGCCGGAGCTCTCCCTCAACTTCTCCTCTCCCCTTGCTGGATCAAGAAGGAGGAGACATCCGCGGGCTGTACGTGTGTTGAACGCAGTGGCGCCGTCCGTTCGGCGCTAGATCGGATCTTCCGCGATTTGAATCGCCGCGAGTACGACTCCATCATCTGCGTTCTTGAAACGCTTCCGCTTAGCGATCTTCAAGGGAATGAAGATGCTCATACTCTCCCTCTCTTGTTGCTAGAATCTCCATAGATTGATCTTGGTGATGCGTAGAAAATTTTTAATTTCTCCTACGTTCCCCAACAGTGGCATCATGAGCTAGGTCTATGCGTAGTTACTATGCACGAGTAGAACACAAAGCAGTTGTGGGCGTAGATGTTGTTAATTTTCTTGCCACTACTAGTCTTATCTTGCTTCGGCGGCATCGTGGGATGAAGCGTCCCGGACCGACCTTACACGTACGCTTACGTGAGACAGGTTCCACCGACTGACATGCACTAGTTGCATAAGGTGGCTAGTGGGTGTCTGTCTCTCCCACTTTAGTTGGAGCGGACTCGATGAAAAGGGTCCTTATGAAGGGTAAATAGAAATTGGCATATCACGTTGTGGTTTTATGTAGGTAAGAAACGTTCTTGCTAGAACACCTATAGAAGCCACGTAAAAACTTGCAACAACAATTAGAGGACGTCTAACTTGTTTTTGCAGCAAGTGTTTTGTGATGTGATATGGCCAAAGGACGTGATGAATGATATATGTGATGTATGAGATGATCATGTTCTCGTAATAGGAATCACGACTTGCATGTCGATGAGTATGACAACCGGCAGGAGCCATAGGAGTTGTCTTTATTTTTTGTATGACCTGCGTGTCATTGAAGAACGCCATGTAAATTACTTTACTTTATTGCTAAACGCGTTAGCCATAGAAGTAGAAGTAGTCGTTGGCGTGACAACTTCATGAAGACACGATGATGGAGATCATGATGATGGAGATCATGGTGTCATGCCGGTGACGAAGATGATCATGGCGCCCCGAAGATGGAGATCAAAGGAGCAATATGATATTGGCCATATCATGTCACTTTTTGATTGCATGTGATGTTTATCATGTTTATGCGTCTTATTTTCTTAGAGCGACGGTAGTAAATAGGATGATCCCTCATTAAAATTTCAAGAAAGTGTTCCCCCTAACTGTGCACCGTTGCGAAAGTTCGTCGTTTCGAAGCACCACGTGATGATCGGGTGTGATAGATTCTTAAGTTCACATACAACGGGTGTAAGCCAGATTTACACACGCAAAACACTTATGTTGACTTGACGAGCCTAGCATGTACAGACATGGCCTCGGAACACAAGAGACCGAAAGGTCGAGCATGAGTCGATAGTAGATACGATCAACATGAAGATGTTCACCGATGATGACTAGTCCGTCTCACGTGATGATCGGACACCACCTAGTTGACTCGGATCATGTAATCACTTAGATGACTAGAGGGATGTCTATCGAGTGGGAGTTCATAAGATGAACTTAATTATCCCGAACATAGTCAAAAGATCTTTGCAAATTATGTCGAAGCTCGCGCTTTAGTTCCGCTGTTTAGATATGTTCCTAGAGAAAATATAGTTGAAAGTTGATGAGAGCGATTATGCGGACAAGAGAAAGCTTATGACCTTAATGCACCGCCATGTGCTGAACCCCAAACGTCGTTTGTGGATGTTGCGAACATCGGACATACACGTTTTTATAACTACGTGATAGTTCAGTTAAACGGTTTAGAGTTAAGGCACCAAAGACGTTTTTCGAAATGTCGCGGAACATATGAGATGTTTTCGAGGGCTGAAATTGGGATTTCAGGCTCGTGCCCACGTCAAGAGGTATAAGACCTCCGACAATTTTCTTAGCCTGCAAATAAGGGAGAAAAGCTCAATCGTTGAGCTTGTGCTCAGATTGTCTGAGTGCAACAATCACTTGAATCGAGTGGGAGTTGATCTTCCAGATGAGATAGTGATGTTTCTCCAAAGTCATTGCCACCAAGCTGCTAGAGCTTCGTGATGAACTATAACATATCAGGGATAGATATGATGATCCTTGAGGTATTCATGATGTTTGACACCGCGAAAGTAGAAATCAAGAAGGATCATCAATTCTTGATGGTTGGTTAAACCACTAGTTTCAAGAAGGGCAAGGGCAAGAAGGGATACTTCATGAAACGGCAATCAGCTGCTGCTCCAGTGAGGAAACCCAAGGTTGAACCCAAACCCGAGACTAAGTGCTTCTGTGATAAGGGGAATAGTCACTACAGCGGAATTACCCTAGATACTTGGTAGATGGGAAGGCTGGCAAGGTCGATAGAAGTATATTGGATATACATTATGTTAATGTGTACTTTACTAGTACTCCTAGTAGCACCAGGGTATTAGATACCAGTTCGGTTGCTAAGTGTTAGTAACTCGAAATAAAAGAGCTACAGAATAAACGGAGACTAGCTAAAGGTGAACTGACGATATGTGTTGGAAGTATTTCCAAGTTTGATGTGATCAAACATCGCACGCTCCCTCTACCATCAAGATTAGTATTAAACCTGAATAATTGTCATTTGGTGTTTGCGTTGAGCATAGACATGATTGGATTATGTCTATCGCAATATGGTTATTCATTTAAGGAGAATAATGGTTACTCTGTTTATTTGAATAATACCTTCAATGGTCTTGCACCTGAAACGAATGGTTTATTGAATCTCGATTGTAGTGATACACATTTTCATGCCAAAAGATATAAGATAGTAATGATAGTACCACTTACTTGTGGCACTGCCATGTAAGTCATATTGGTATAAAACGCATGAAGAAGCTCCATGTTGATGGATCTATGGACTCACTCATTTTTTGAAAAAGTTTGAGACATGCGAACCACGTCTATTGGTGTATACGCATGAAGAAACTCCATGCAGATGGATCGTTTGGACTCACTTGATTTTGAATCACTTGAGATATGCAAATCATACCACATGGGCAAGATGACTGAGAGGCCTCGTTTTCAGTAAGATGGAACAAGATAGCAACTTGTTGGAAGTAACACATTTTGATGTGTGCAGTCCAATGAGTGCTGAGGCATGCAGTGAATATCGTTATGTTCTTACTTCATAGAAGATTCGCATAGATGTTGAGTATATTTACTTGATGGAACACAAGTCTGAATTATTGAATGGTTCAAGTAACTTCAGAGTGAAGTTGAAGATCATTGTGACAAGAGGATAAAATATCTATGATATGATCATAGAGATGAGTATCTGAGTTACAAAGCTTTGGCACGCAATTAAGACATTGTGGAAATTTTTTCACAATTAATACCGCCTGGAACACCATAGTGTGATGGTGTGTCCGAACATCATAGTTGCACCCTATTGGATATGGTGCGTACCATGATGTCTCTTATCAAATTATCACTATCGTTCATGGGTTAGGCATTAGAGACAACCACACTCACTTTAATGGGGCACCACATAATTCCGTTGAGACGACACCGTTTGAACTGTGGTTTGGAGAAACCTAAGTTGTCGTTTCTTAAAAGTTTGGGGCTGCGACGCTTATGTGAAAAAGTTTCAGGTTGATAAGCTCGAACCCAAAGCGGATAAAATGCATCTTCATAGGACACCCAGAACAGTTGGGTATACCTCCTAATTCAGATCCGAAAGCAATAGGGATTGTTTCTTGAACCGGGTCCTTTCTCGAGGAAAAGTTTGTCTCGAAAAGTTGAGTGGAAGGATGGTGGAGACTTGATGAGGTTATTGAACCGTCACTTCAAATAGTGTGTAGCAGGGCACAGGAAGTTGGTCCTTTGGCGCCTACACCAATTGAAGTAGAAGCTTATGATAGTGATCATGAAGTTTCAGATCAAGTCACTACCGTACCTCGTAGGGTGACAAGGATGCGTACTACTTCAGAGTGGTACAGTAATCCTGTCTTGAAGGTCATGTTGCTAGACAACAATGAACCTGCGAGCTATGGAGAAGCGATGGTGGGCCCATATTCCAACAAATGGTTAGAAACCATGAAATCCGAGATAGGATCCATGTATCAGAACAAAGCATAGACTTTGGTGGACTTGCCGGATGATCAGCAAGCCATTGGGATAAATGGATCTTTAAGAAGAAGACGGACGTGGACGGTAATGTCACCGTCTATGAAGCTCGACTTGTGGCGAAGAGTTTTTCACAAGTTCAAGGAGTTGACTACGATGAGATTTTCTCATTCGTAGCGATGCTTAAGTCTGTCGGAATCATGTTAGCATTAGCTGCATTTATGAAATCTGGCGATGGATGTCAAAACGAGTTTCCTTACCGCCGCAAGGAAAGGTTGTATGTGATACAATCAGAAAGGTTTTGTCGATCCTAAGGATGCTAAAAGGTATGCTAGCTCCAGCAATCCTTCCATGGACTGGAGTAAGCATCTCGGAGTTGGAATATGCACTTGGGTAAGATGATCAAAGATTTTGGTTTATACAAAGTTTATGAGAAACTTGTATTTCCAAAGGAGTGGGAGCACTATAGAATTACTGATGAGTATATGTTGTTGACATATTGTTGATCAGAAATGATGTAGAACTTCTGGAAAGCATATAGGGTTATTTGAAAAATGTTTTTCAATGGAAAACCTGGATTAGGCTACTTGAACAATAAGCATCCAGATCTGTAAGATAGATCAAAATGCTTAATAGTACTTTCAAATGAGCACATACCTTGACATGATCTTGAAGGTGTTCAAGATGGATTAGTCAAAGAAGGAGTTCTTGCCAGAGTAGTAAGATACGAAGTTAAGACTTAAAGCTCGACCACGGCAGAAAAGAGAGAAAGGACGAAGGTCGTCCCCTATGCTTTAGATGTAGGCTCTACAGTATGCTATGCTAAGTACCGCACCTGATGTGTGCCTTGCCACATGTCTGGCAAGAGAGTACAAAGGTGATCAAGGAGTGGATCACCAGATGGCGGGCAAAATTATCCTTAGAGGAATAAGGATATGTTTCTCGGTTATGGAGGTGATAAAGAGTTCGACGTAAAGAGTTACGTCGATGCAAGCTTTAACACCTATCCGAATGACTCTGAGTAGCAAACCGGATACATATAGTGGAGCAACCATTTGGAATAGCTCCAACTGGAGCATGGAAGCAGCATTTACAATATGACCTAGAGATTTGCGGAGTACATACGGATCTGAATGTTGCAGACCCGTTGACTAAAACCTCTCTTACAAGCAAAACATGATCAAACCCCAGAACTCATTGAGTCTTAATCACATGATGATGTGAACTAGTTTAGTGACACTAGTAAACTCTTTGGATGTTGGTCACATGGCGATGTGACCTGTGAGTGTTAATCACATGGCGATGTGAACTAGATTATTGACTCTAGTGCAAGTGGGAGACTGTTGGAAATTTGCCCTAGAGGCAATAATAAATTAGTTATTATTATATTTCCTTGTTCATGATAATCGTTTATTATCCATGCTATAATTGTATTGATAGGAAACTCAGATACATGTGTGGATACATAGACAACACCATGTCCCTAGTAAGCCTCTAGTTGACTAGCTCGTTGATCAATAGATGGTTGCGGTTTCCTGACCATGGACATTGGATGTCGTTGATAACGGGATCGCATCATTAGGAGAATGATGTGATGGACAAGACCCAATCCTAAGCTGTAACGCCCTCGATGCGGCTATATCTCCCACGTGTCGGAGCACGACTTAGAGGCATAACCGCATTGAAAGCAATGTCGCAAGTGAGGTAATCTTCACACAACCCATGTAATACATAAGGGAAAAAGATACATAGTTGGCTTACAATCGCCACTTCACACAAATACATGAATAAAGCATTACATCATCCAGATACAATCAAGGTCCGACTACGGAACCAAAATAAAAGAAGAACCCCAAATGCGATAAAGGTCCTCGATCGACCCCAACCGGGCTCCACTATCGATCAACTAGAACGAAACAACACAAAGGGCAAGATCTTCATCGATCTCCTCCTTGAGCTGGAATGCGCCACCGCCGGTAACATAGGCACCGCAAACTGGTTTTGAAGTATCCGTGAGCCACGAGGACTCAGCAATCTCGCACCCGCGAGATCAAGACTATTTAAGCTTATGGGTAAGGTAAAGGCATGAGGTGGAGCTGCAGCAAGCGACTAGCATAAATGGTGGCCAACATACGCAAATGAGAGCGAGAAGAGAAGGCAAAGCACGGTCGATATAAGTATGATCAAGAAGTGATCCTATAGCAACCTACGTCAAGCATAACTCCAACACCGTGTTCACTTCCCGGACTCCGCTGGAAAGAGACCATCACGGTTACACACACGGTTGATGTATTTTAAATAAGGTCAACTTCAGGTCTTCTACAACCGGACGTTAACAAATTCCCATCTGCCCATAACCGCGGGCATGGCTTTCGAAAGTTCAAAACCCTGCAGGGGTGTCCCAACTTAGCCCATGACAAGCTCTCACGGTCAACGGAGGAATAGACCTCCACCCAAGACACTCCGATCAGACTCGGTATCCCGGTTCAACAAGACATTTCGACAGGGTAAAACTAAACCAGCAACACCGCCCGAATGTGCCGACAAATCCCGATAGGAGCTGCACATATCTCTTTCTCGTGGCACACTCAGATGAGTCTAGCTACGAGTAAAACCAACCTCAAGTTTCCCGAGGTGGCCCAGCAGTAGCTCGGTTCGGACCAACACTCGTGAGGAGCACCGCCCGGGGTTAAAATAAAGATGACCCTTGAGTCTGCAGAACCCAAGGGAAAGAAAAGGGCTAGGTGAGGCAAATGGTAAAACCAATGTTGGGCATTGCTTTGGAGAAGCTTTACTTAAGGCGAATCGTCAAGGGGTTCCCATTATAGCCCAACCGTAAGGAACGCAAAATCCGGGAACATAACACCGATATGACGGAAACTAGGGCGGCAAGAGTGGAACAAAACACCAGGCATAAGGCCGAGCCTTCCACCCTTTACCAAGTATATAGATGCATTAATTAAATAAGATATATTGTGATATCCCAACAAGTAAACATGTTCCAGCCAGGAACAACAACTCCATGTTCCAACAAGGAACAAACTTCAATCTTCACCTGCAACTAACAACGCTATAAGAGGGGCTGAGCAAAGCGGTAACATAGCCAATCAACGGTTTGCTAGGAAAGGTGTCAAAGGTTAGGGGTTTGACATGGCAATTCGGGAGGCTGACAAGCAAATGGTAGGCATCGCAGCATTGGCATAGCAAAAGAGCGAGCAAACTAGCAAGCAAAGATAGAAGTGATTTCGAGGGTATGATCATCTTGCCTGAAATCCCGCAAGGAAGAAGAACGATTCCATGAAGAAGACAGACAGTCGAAGTCGAACGAATCCTCACAACTCCGGAACGAAACCGAAGCTAACGAGAGAAAGCAAACCGGAAAGAAGCAAACAACATAGTAAACACACAAGCATAAACATGACATGATGTGCAAACAAGTATGATGCATGTCCGGTTTAATGAGGCATGGCATGGCAATATGCACAAACAATACTACAAGTTAAGTGGAGCTCAATATGCAACGAGTTGCATATTGACGAAACACCACATCAATTATTTAGTTCTCTCTTGTTTAAGCTACCCAACAATATTACATGTTGATTAACATGGCAAGGGGTGAAGCATAACAAAACTACCTACCTAGTCAAGTTTAAATGAGGCCGGGAATAACAAACAACAAGTCCGGAAACTCCTCATATGCATATATTAGGTTTGGTACTGTTCTGCCCTAAACACAATTTTAGAGTTGTTAAACATGCAAGATGAGTGCACCATGTTAAACTAGGCAAAATTCTACCCCATTTACATATAAAGTTTATTGAAATCGGAGTTACGGTTATTTAGTTATGAAATAAATCATTTTAGCATGGCATTTAAGCAAATTTAATCAAACAACATTTTAAACATTTTAGACATGGATGAAAGTGGCGTATTATGAAACTAGATGAAAAACTAGTCATTTTTCATATATAATGTTTTTACATATGATGCATGATTAATGAGTTATTAAATGCATGAATATGAGGGTCTAATCTGTAAAACTGCTGTCGGTGTACTAAGGTAGGGGTACCTCAGTACCCCAACTTGTGCACGGGCAGCCGCAGCTCCCCGCAGCCGGATCAACCACATGCTTGCCGGAGACCATTCTTGCTCCATATCAAGCCATTCAAGAACAAAGCGTACAAGACAGAAGATCAAGACCCCGGCAAGCGGAGCTTGCCGGGAAAGCCATTTCAGGCTCAAGACTACACCACCCGAGCAAGGCCCCGGCGAGAGGAGCTCGTCGGGAAGACTAGAAGATTACATCGAACAAAGGCACGCCTTGGCACCGCACGCGCTTTGGCGAGGGCCCAGGGGGCAAGTTACAGAGCCGGCAAGATCCCGGCCCGCAAGATTAAGACCCGGCAAGGTACTTGCCGGAGAGCTGCGCGTGTGTTCGCGACTCCAGCTCATCGCCCACGCGTCGCCTTTAGCCTTCTCAGAGACGCGTGGCGGATGGTCAGACAGCATGAGGGTGCGGTGGCACTCCACGGTGGTGGCTCCATCGCCGTGGCAAACGGAGACGCAAGGGCGGAGCTTTTGGGGTCGACGGCGACGGCATTTAATGCTCTTGTCCCCTCTGTCAAAAGTAGGTAGAATCCATTGCTCAAGCAATCAGAGTGCCTTTGTCCTCAAGACTGCTCCAACTACCACCTCTTTTACCTTTCTACCCCTTTCTCCCACGCTGACACTGTCGGTGACCCTTGCACTATAAAAGGAGGCCCATGCACAACGAGAAGGGGTTCGCTCATTCGACACACGCATACCACCACCATATGCTCGTACTCTCGAGCAAGCTCAATACAAACACAAGGCAGCAGAGGAGTTTTATCTCTCCGAGAGCTCCGGCTGGGTAAAAGGCCCCGCGTGCTCGCCTCGATCTGCTCTCTGTGCCTCCTCCGCCCTCGTACCGAACCCACGAAGGGGCCGTCCCCGGCCCCATAGGTGTCCGCGGCGGGCAGCCTGTCCCCCGGCATCTTTGGCGCGCCAGGTAGGGGGCGTCGAGGTCGTGCGGACCTGATCCGGCGTTCGCGCCGACGCGCCCGCCGTCAACCTCTCCGATTTCATCAGCAGCTTCGTCAACAACTACGCCATGGCCCCGAAGAAGAAGGCTTCGGGGGCTGCAGGCCCGTCTGCGTCTCTCCCGCCGCCACCGGAGCCAGCGGTGAGCGGAGGAGACGCCGACGGAAGGGTGGCCGCCGCCGAAAACACCCGCGGCGCCACCAGATCTGTGGACGGACGGGTGACCGAAGCCGCCTCCGCGATCCACGCCCGCCCCAACAAGACGGCGACCAAGCAGCGCAATACCACGGAGGTGGTATCCGCCGAGCGCAAGGGCACGCCGGAGGTTCGCGGACGCCGGACCAACGCCCGTGACACGGCAAAGCGAAGGTGCCGGGAGTACCTGCTCCTTCTAACACTGTTAGGAGTCCGAGCCTACCCCGCCTCGCACGCTTCGCTCCCGCTCCCCTCCACTCGCGAAGCGCTCGTAAGGGCGCAATGCTTTCGATTTCCCTCCGGCCGCGGACAAGGTCAAGACCGAGGGCCACCATCAAGAGCCTGGTCGCCTTCGCCAACAACGACCCTCCGCTGGAGCCGGCGGCCTCGCGGCCGCGGCAAGCTGAGAAGGCGAAGGCTAACGGCGACAAGGCCACCGGGGGTGCAACCTCTCGCACTCCCGCAGCAAGAAGCAAAGACGCCGTCCCGCGGGAACCACGCCGCGACGGCTCCACAGCGTCGTCGGATCCGCGGACTCGTCGGGATCAACGCCAGGTCCTCGACGACCGGCGACAAGAAGACGCTCGAACCACGATCGAGCGCCGCCGGAGACCCGGCGATAATCGGACCGAGAGCTGGAACGCTGCCGACGCCAGACGCGCGCCGGTGAACCGGGCGACTTGTCTGACGCTGCAGGTTGCCTGCGTTCACCCGCGAAAGGCGGCGCGCCCAAAGGCTCCAGCATGAAGAATTTCAAGCCCGACGTGCGGAGAAGTACGACGGCAAGACGATCCTCGAGTTCCTCAAGATCTACACCATCGCGTGCAAGCTGCGGGGCGCGACGACAAGATTCTGGCGAACTACTTTCCGCTCGTGCTTAGGCCGAACGTTCGTTCTTGGCTTATGCACTTGCCGGAAGGCTCCATCTCTTCTTGGGCCGACCTTTGCCATCAGTTTGTTGGCGCCTTCACCGGCGGCCACAAACCACACGGCCAGGAGAGCGATCTCCACATTTTGGCCCAGAACGAAGGAGAAACCCTGCGCAAGTACATCCAACGCTTCAGCCGTGTGCAGCACAACATCCCTGATGTCCACCCTGCCGCGGTTATCGGCGCGTTCCACCAGAACGTGCGTAACCGCCGCATGCGTGAAGAGATGGCGATGACCAAGATTCGGGATGTCAGCGAGCTCTATGCTCTGGCCGACAAGTGCGCTCGCGCGGAAGAGGGGAGGAGACTCCCCGGGGAAGATGCTGACGCAGGAGGAAGCGATAGCAACGACAACACCCCGGCAAACAAAAGCCGGCGGCGGAACAACAGAGGGAAAAGCAAGAAAGAAGTGCTTGCCGTTGAGAAGTCCGGCAAGGAGGCTCCCGCCAAGCAAACACGGGGTTGTTTCTCCGGCAAGGAACCTGCCCCTGTGGCGGCGGCCGACAAGCAGGGCGGCTCCGACAAGCAATACTGCAAAATCCACCGCACCAAGGGCCACGATCTCACCAACTGCAAACGCGTCGAGTACCTCGTCGAGCAGCAAAAAGCTGAGTACGAGAGGCGCGACAAGGAGAAGGCCCAAGGTGGTGGTGGAGAACCAAGCAAAAAGCGGCCGTTCAATGGCCGGGGAGGACGTCGCGACGAGGCCAAGCAGCGGCAAAGTGACCGACCTCCCCGGGGCCGCGACAAAGATGACGAAGATGACGAAGAAGGCAAAGTCCAATTCCGGCGGGTGCTCTGGTGCCCGCTCCGGCAAGCGCACTCCTCTGAAGTGCTGCGCCGCCGTCGAGGCGCGCCATCGAGCTCCGCCGGCAAGCTAAGCCCGGCAAGGATAGTTCTGGTGCCTACTCCGGCAAGCACACCTCTCTGGAGTGCTGCTCCGCCGTCGAGAACGTGCCATCGAGCTCTGCCAGCAAGTCTCAAAATTTTGAGTTGTATTCCCCGAAATTTCGTACCCTGTATGGAGAACCTGTGCACGTGGGGGTCGAGTCGCGGCTAAGTTGCACCCCTGATCTGTTTCGAGTCCGCTCGACGACAAAGGCGCGCTGCAACTAGCCCGACAAGCTCTTCCTGCCGGAGGCGACACCGCCAGCGGGCTGCTGATGTTCCGCACTCAGCAAGCGTGTTTGCACCGGCAGGTCCCGTGAAAGCGTGAGGGTGAAAACATACGAGGGGGGAAGTCAAGGGAGAAGCGCGGCCTTACCGGATCGCAGGCGACAGAAAAGCTAAGTTGCTCAGGCTTGAATGCGGAGCCCTTTTTAACTTTAAGTTTTTGTGTTATATTCCTCAAACGTTAGTACCTTGTATGAAACGCCTGAGCGCGGGAGGGGCCGAATCGCAGTTAAGTTACACCCTTGCTTTGTTTCGAGTCCGCTCAACAATACAAGCGCGTTGCAAATGACCCGACAAGGTTTCTTGCCGGACACAGCACCGCCAGCGGGCTGCTGATGTTCCGCACTCAGCAAGTGTGTTAGCACCGGCAAGTATCCCAAAAGCGCAGGGTAGGAACATGCAAGAGGTACAACGAGTTAGAGGATGTAACATAGCGAGCCTTGCCGTGAGATGCCCCCTCGTATGAGAAACTTGTGCGCGGGAGGACCAAGTCGCGGCCCAGTTGCGTACTTGTCTATGTTTCCGAGTCCGCTCAACAAACACAAGTGTGCTACTGCACCCTTACCTTGCTTTCGAGTCCGCTCAGCGAGGTAAGCGTCGCAACTGGCCCGGCAAGGTTGCTTGCCGGAGGCAACACCGCCAGCGGGCTGTCCCGCGGCAAGCGTGTTCGCCGAGGCGGGCTGCCCGAAAGCGTAGAGCTGAGACATACGAAGGGCAGGGCATGGCATCGCATTGCGAAGTTGCACAGATTTATATATATACACATGTGAATGATAGAGCTGTTGCAGAACTAGCTCAGCTGTTTCCATGGCTAAAATTGGAGCGATAAAGGGAAACCAGAAGAGCACACCAGCACCTGGGTCTTGGCGGAGCCAGAGTCGCCGGGGGCTGCAAGTGCTGGGGTACCCCCCCGGCAAGCTAGGGTCGCCGGGGGCTGCTGAGTCAGATAAGTTTTTCAATCCCTCGTCATGCATCCCCTCATGGACCGGGGAAAGCGGGAATGCGTCTTCGAACGAGCGTGTCTTGTGAAACCCATGCGCGGAGGAGCCAAGTCGTGGCCCAGTTACGCCCTTGTTTCATTCCCGAGTCCGCTCGGCGAACACAAGTGTGCTGCTGTACCCTTATCTTGCTTTCGAGCACGGCCAACGGTTAAGGTGAGCTGCGACAAGCTTCGCGCCCTTGTTTCGTTTTCGAGCCTGCTCAGCAAGTTAAGTGCGCAACTGGCCCGGCAAGGTGGCTTGTCGGAAGCAACACTGCCAGCGGGCTGTCCCGCGGCAAGCGTGTTCGCACCGGCAAGCTCCCCGGAAGCGTAGGAACATACAAGGCACGCAGTCAAGTAAAAGACGTGCTCCGACGAGCATTCTCCTCTTTTCATTAAAAACATCCTAGTTTAGTACAAGTCCATAAGAGGATGAAAAACATGATAGAGAGGATTACATATTTCAAAAGCAACTAAGGCCCGAGGGCTTACAAATTGAAAGATAAGGTGCCCGTGATCCCTCTCCTGTTTCTCTGTTCAGGAGTTCAGGAGGTTGGTCAAGGAGCGCCCGGCAAGAAAAGCTTGCCGGGGAAGGAGGCCCCGGCAAGAGGAGCTTGTCGGGGAAGGGCGAAAGGAGCGTCTAGGAGAGCGTGGCGGTGACGCCGCCGTGCCCCCAGGAGCTGCGCAAGGTGACGGGCATGGGGAACCGTCGACGGCGCCAGCGACAAGCCCCTGAAGCCCACGGAGAGCCACGGGCGCCAGAAGACACCAAGAGAACTTCCGGGCCGCCAGAGCTTGGCGGAGTCGGAGGCGAGGAGGCGAGCTTGAAGACGGGGTAGTGGGACGTCAAGACACTATCGAGGGCTCCACGCCTGCAGCTTGACGAGCGGCCTTGCCGCCCTCCCCTCTTCCTCTTCCGCAGCCTCCCACGCCACCGCCAAGAAGACGGCCCGGGGAGTTCAGAAGTCGGCGACCGGATTACGGGTCGCCGGTGGCTTGATGAGGCAGCGGTGTCCGACGCCTAGTCGGACCCGCCATCCTCGTCGCCGCTGTCGCTCCCTCCTCGTCACTCTTGCTCGAGGAGGAGCTTCGCTATCCGAGGAGCTGTCCACACAACATCTCGCCGGGTCCCGAACTCGCCAAAGACCTTGACGGCGAGAAGGTCGCCCTCCAAAGAGCTTGAAATGGAGGGTAAACCCGCCATCAAGCTGTGGATCCGGCGAATGTCTTCCAGCCTCAGTCGAAGAACATCACGCCGGGGGCTGGGGACACGACACTCACCCGAGTGCCGCTGATCCCGCAGCCCCTCATGCGCAACTCCATCACGTCGGGCGGATCCGGTCCCATCGCATCCGCGAACGGGGCCGGCAGCCGGAGGCGTCGGCGAGGCGCTCGGCGCAGCCTGATGAAGAACTCCCAGGGGTCGTCTCCGGTGTGGACCACGCCGTGGTCGGGACTCGCCGGAGGAGACGGTGGAGGCACGTCGCCGCGGCCGCCCCTCCCGCGTCCGCCTCGACCACGCCCTCGACCTCGTCCGCGGCCTCGCCCTCTCCCTCTCCCCCTCGTGGCCGGCTCCGCCGCCACGGGCGCGGGGTAGGAAGAGGTGCGCTGCCTGGAAGCAACCCTCGCAGCCACCGTTGAAGAACCAGGATTTCCTCCTTCCATGGCGGTAAGAAGAACAGAAACTGAAGATGGAGGGAGGAGAGGAAGTGTGCAGCCAATGTGCTCCCCTTCCGCCCTTTTTAAAGGGCGAGGTGGGGACTCAACCGCCCCGCTCAGCCAATCGGGAGGCGCGGGGGACAGAGGAGCGGGGCTGGCTCGTCTTCGCCCGTGACGGCTCGGTTTCCCACTATCGCCGCCCACGACCCCCATGCATGCGGGCCGCGTGGCGAAAAAGGCGGGGCCGGGGCGACGGGTGAAATGACCTCGCCCTGCACCACGGTCACGAGCGTGGATGCCTTAAAAGCCCCACGCACCGCCCACTTCTCCCACGACGCCGCAATCGGCGCGTGCCGTTATGGAGGGATGTGGCCGAAGCGGAAGTGGATTCGGCGCACCGTGGGCCGCGTGCGCCCGTGCACTGTCTTGGGCCTGGCCCAACAGCGCTCGGCACCGTGTGTGGCCCAGGCCCGGGGGCTCCTGTCGGTGTACTAAGGTAGGGGTACCTCAGTACCCCAACTTGTGCACGGGCAGCCGCAGCTCCCCGCAGCCGGATCAACCACATGCTTGCCGGAGACCATTCTTGCTCCATTTCAAGCCATTCAAGAACAAAGTGTACAAGACAGAAGATCAAGACCCCGGCAAGCGGAGCTTGCCGGGAAAGCCATTTCAGGCTCAAGACTACACCACCCGAGCAAGGCCCCGGCGAGAGGAGCTCGTCGGGAAGACTAGAAGATTACATCGAACAAAGGCACGCCTTGGCACCGCACGCGCCTTGGCGAGGGCCCGGGGGGGCGGCAAGTTACAGAGCCCGGCAAGATCCCGGGCCCGGCAAGATCAAGACCCGGCAAATCTTGCGCACAGGCCGCGACTCCAGCTCATCTCGCCACGCGTCGCTTTTTAGCCTTCTCCAGAGGCGCGTGGCGGATGGTCATGCAGCATGAGGGTGCGGTGGCACTCCACGGTGGTGGCTCCATCGCCGTGGCAAACGGAGACGCAAGGCGGGAGCTTTTGGGGTCGACGGCGACGGGCATTTAATGCTCTTGTCCCCTCTGTCAAAAGTAGGTAGAATCCATTGCTCAAGCAATTGTAGCTGCCTTGTTCAAGACTGTTCCAACTACCACCTCTTTTACCTTTCTACCCCTTTCTCCTACGTTGACACCTGTCGGTGACCCCTTGCACTATAAAAGGAGGCCCATGCACAACGTAGAAGGGGTTCGGCTCATTCGATACACGTACCACCACCATATGCTCGTACTCTCGAGCAAGCTCAATACAAACACAAGGCAGCAGTAGGAGTTTTATCTCTCCGGAGAGCTCCGAAGCTGGGTAAAAAAGGACCCCCGCGTGCTCGCCTCGATCTGCTCTCTGTGCCTCCTCCGCCCTC
This sequence comes from Aegilops speltoides, assembly GCA_021437245.1. Lineage (NCBI taxonomy): Eukaryota > Viridiplantae > Streptophyta > Magnoliopsida > Poales > Poaceae > Aegilops > Aegilops speltoides. Next base: position 276,331,236 of record CM038141.1, read on the forward strand.
GTACCGAACCCACGAAGGGGCCGTCCCCGGCCCCATAGGTGTCCGCGGCGGGCAGCCTGTCCCCCGGCAACTGCAGACTCTGGATAATTAGCAAAACGTCCGTAACTGAAAAAAAACGTGTCGGGCCGAATCTGCTAGGCACTGGAGCAGGGCGCTGGAGGCTCACCATGGGCCTCGGCCCGGTTCGGTTGGGCGGAGGCCGGCCTGGGTAGCTGCGCTGGGTAGCTGGGCCGGCTCGGCCTGGCGCAAGAATCCGGGGCGTTACAACACTCCACCACTACGAGAGGATCTCGTCCCGAGATCTAGAATGGCACCGGAGGGAAAACGGAAGAGAAAAGAAAGGTAAAACTAAGTTGCTTCTTCGACAAACGAGTGAAACCATGAACCTTGAGAGGTTGAGCAAAATGAAGGAAAAAAACACAACAAAGATGAACATAGTTGAAAACACTCCGTTAGAAAAGAGGAACACGGAGTATTACGAGAATTTGAAAGTTGAAAGACATGGAAAATAAGAGCTTCACGAATGAAAAGAATATGATGAGAACCAAGAGTTTTAGTGATAAGATAGATATTGAAACCACTCCGGTTAAAACTAGATAGAGAAGGAATAAGATTGATATAATTTGGGTAGCACCCCGTCTGAAAGAAGAAGGAAAACTTGATAGGATGAGAAGATATTGAGGAGATGATACAACACTCAGGTTAAATAGATAAGCAAGACAAGAACACGATCTTCACAAAACGAGGTGATGGGTGAAGAGCACAACATCACAATGCCTCCGTAAGAAAGAATAGAAGTAGATCATTGGAATAACATAATGGAGAAGAAAATGACAACTTCTGCCACGAATGAGCTTGGAAAGCACCCTTGCAATGAAGAATCGAACGGAGTTGTTGGAAAATCAACAACGAGAAGCACAAGCTTGTTGTGGGCTTATGGCAAACATCTCAAAACGATGAGGTGACAACCGGCCACTATCGGAAACCATTGATTATATTGAGAGCACCAAAGAGATGAAAAGCTGCTTTCACCAAGAGGATAGGAGATAACTTGGATCATTGATAAGCACCATAATAGCAACAATCCTTAGGGAAAGCTTTAGGTGAAATATAGCCCAAGATAACTCCAATGAAGAAGTTGACGGTTGAAAAGATCTCTTGAACAAGAGAAAAGATGGATTTAGAATACCTCATTCTTGACAACATATGAATCATGAAACATGAAGGAAATTGTCAAGAATGATATAACACCATGTCAAAAGATAAGGTAGAAAGAATTGCACTTTGGAATGCAAGATGAAGAATACTTGAACTCCACAAAACAAAACATGTGTTAAGCACCATGTTTAATTTAGAGTATAGCTTGGCGGATCATAACTTCGAGAGAAAACTTGAAGAACAAATCGAGAATGAAAGGAATCCTTGACGAACCGTCATGTAGAGCCTCCATGAAGAACTCCGGTAAACAAAAAAATGGCAAGAAAGAGAAATTGAAAACACAAGGTGAATCCTTGCAATGATTTAGATGGATCCCCGTGATAATTAGAGCTTGGAACTCCGGGAAAAGAAAAGATGAAACAACTGAAACCGAGAATTTATTCCTCCTGAACAAACTCTGAAGGAAAGGATTAATCACTTGGATGAAAGAAGAATAAGAATTATGTTATGCGTATCCTTCACCAATTAAATTGATGACCATCAACGGATTTGGCATACTACTTATTCTCGTAGAAAGGATTAAAAGAGATATATCAAAACTTGAGAAGGTATTGATGGAACCACCGGTGGGATTTCGAAACAACGAATGAATTGATATGATAATGAAGGAAGTGAAATCTTGAACGAACCACCGTAATAATTGAAATTGAACGTAGCAAATGCACAAATCACCGGGAAGAATTGCAGAATGAATGAAGATACTTGAAGGGATTTAGATACATGAGAACGAAGAGATCACGAGCTGATTAGAGAATACTTGAATGATGCACGGTATGATTTGGAGAACGAGGGCTGAAAGCTTGAATGAATAATACTGAGAAGATGGGCTTCAAAGAATGAAACTGAAAAGACTCCTAAAATGCTCCGGATGGGTGAAAAAGATTTTCACAATCGAAAACAATTATGAGAGGATGGCAACCAAGCTAGCACCATGAATCTTGAAGAGAATAGAGCAAGATTAAAGAGAAACTCTTCTTCGGTCTTCAAATGATGATAATGACAACGAGAAACACCACCAAGAATTATTGAGGCACACCGGAAGAATCAAAAGCGAAGAGGTTGAGCCAACTATGAAAAGAATTTGAAAGATCTTGGATAAAAGCATTTGACTGATGATAACTCATTCTTACGTCAAACTTGGAGAAGAATTTAGGATAGCTTTGGGAAAATAGAAGAGTCAGGTAAGATCCTGGGAAAAGACCTGTGGGTTAGGGCCCACTCAAAAGAAAACACCGTTGAAATGATTGCTTGAAAGGGAGGTTGCACCGGTTGATTTAAATGGCTTGAATGAGATACCAATCTCGAAAGAGCTTGAACGAATGTAGAGTGGAAACACGAATCTTCGAGATATCTTGAGCACTCCGGAATAACAAATAGCGAGAAGTAGAATGATAATGAGGTGCACCAGTATGAGAAGACATTGAAATGAGGACAAAAAGGTATACGATGAATATCGAAAGCTTGAATAGGATCCACCGGAGAAGAAACAACAATGAAGGATGATGGACTTGAAGCTCGTGAGCATTTTCATGGGAAATCACCGGATAAGAACATTGACGGAAAAGAATGGAGAAACTTCACATGAATAATTGGATACTTGGTAAAGAAATATGTGTCCTTGAAGAAAAAGGGTGGGAGGGTGGGAAAAGCAAAGGCAACTTGGAGACGGATGAAACAAACACCGTTGAGAAGAAATGATAATTGGTCTTGCTGATGTTGAAGTGATCGGATCCACTTGAAGAGAAACACGCCGGTTGAAAAGGATTGACATGACAACCTCAAAGATCAAGAAGGATTAACACTCACATAGAAATATGAGAACACCAATTAGGAAAGGTATGGAATCAACACTTGACATTGAAGCAACTCGAATACCCCAACTCAAAACAAAAACAAAGGACTGGCTTGCAGAATAAGCCGGAACAAACATATGATAGAGATTTCGTCCGAAGTTTTCGTGGTGGGGCCTACACGGGCTCAATCGTACAGCACCATCATGTGCAAGGCATTGCACATGACATACTGAAGCGCCCCCAGTCGGCATAGCCAAGGACTCTTTAAGACACAACGAGACCATTTGTAAAACCAACCGTGAATAGGCGGACCACTAGACGTCGAACCCCAATTTCATATCATACATCCGTCGGAAAGATATCCTAAGAGCTACTTGAATTCCCACCTATGAAACTCCCGAAATTTTCTGGTTATGCAATCGGTGTTGGGGATCTGAGGAGCAATAATATCTCACACAAACTAACAATCCCTACATCCACCTGTATCCATCCGTCAACACATAACCAAGAAACCTTCGAAATCGTCTACCTCAACCTTGAAAAGCATCCGTTATACAAGTCATGGCAATACTCCCGTACTCACCTCGAAGATTGGGTTAGCGGGATTATCTCACCAACAAGCGCATAAAAGAGATTTTCGATGTCGGCATACTAAACTCGGTATTCCGAACTGCAACGATAAAATTATGACGACAACACCTCGGAGCTCAACTCCCGGGACACCGCCACAACCCTAAATGTCGAGGCAACCAAGACAATGTTGTCATCATAAAACCATCGGAACGATTCCAAGATACCCGCGTGATCCTAAAAAAAAAATTTAGTGAAATTTGAGAAGAGAAGAGTCAAAACTCTACGTCAGGATACCTCACCAGAAGGTCGAAGGGACTGGGGAGTAAAAAGAATTCCTAAACTCTCCGATAAATATAATCCTAAATGACTCAAAACATTTTTCTAGACACAACTCGGCCACTAAAAACGATCAAGCAGTGGGGCTCCTAAGGTCGGGGATGGCTCTGATTACCAACTTATAACGCCCTCGATGCGGCTATATCTCCCACGTGTCGGAGCACGACTTAGAGGCATAACCGCATTGAAAGCAATGTCGCAAGTGAGGTAATCTTCACACAACCCATGTAATACATAAGGGAAAAAGATACATAGTTGGCTTACAATCGCCACTTCACACAAATACATGAATAAAGCATTACATCATCCAGATACAATCAAGGTCCGACTACGGAACCAAAATAAAAGAAGAACCCCAAATCGACAAAGGTCCTCGATCGACCCCAACCTGGGCTCCACTCTTGATCAACTAGAACGAAACAACACAAAGGGCAAGATCTTCATCGAGCTCCTCCTTGAGCTGGAATGCGCCACCGCTTTCGGTAACATAGGCACCGCAAACTGGTTTTGAAGTATCCGTGAGCCACGAGGACTCAGCAATCTCGCACCCGCGAGATCAAGACTATTTAAGCTTATGGGTAAGGTAAAGGCATGAGGTGGAGCTGCAGCAAGCGACTAGCATAAATGGTGGCTAACATACGCAAATGAGAGCGAGAAGAGAAGGCAAAGCACGGTCGATATAAGTATGATCAAGAAGTGATCCTATATCAACCTATGTCAAGCATAACTCCAACACCGTGTTCACTTCCCGGACTCCGCCGGAAAGAGACCATCACGGTTACACACACGGTTGATGTATTTTAAATAAGGTCAACTTGGTCTTCTACAACCGGACGTTAACAAATTCCCATCTGCCCATAACGCGGGCACGGCTTTGAAAGTTCAAAACCCCGCAGGGTGTCCCAACTTAGCCCATGACAAGCTCTCACGGTCAACGGAGGAATAGACCTCCACCCAAGACACTCCGATCAGACTCGGTATCCCGGTACAACAAGACATTTCGACAGGTAAAACTAAACCAGCAACACCGCCCGAATGTGCCGACAAATCCCGATAGGAGCTGCACATATCTCTTTCTCGGGGCACACTCAGATGAGTCTATCTACGAGTAAAACCAACCTCAAGTTTCCCGAGGTGGCCCAGCAGTAGTTTCGGTTCGGACCAACACTCGGAGGAGCACCGGCCGGGGTTAAAATAAAGATGACCCTTGAGTCTGCAGAACCCAAGGGAAAGAAAAGGGCTAGGTGAGGCAAATGGTAAAACCAATGTTGGGCATTCTTTGGAGAAGCTTTACTTAAGGCGAACTATCAAGGGGTTCCCATTATAGCCCAACCGTAAGGAACGCAAAATCCGGGAACATAACACCGATATGACGGAAACTAGGGCGCAAGAGTGGAACAAAACACCATGCATAAGGCCGAGCCTTCCACCCTTTACCAAGTATATATATGCATTAATTAAATAAGATATATTGTGATATCCCAACAAGTAAACATGTTCCAGCCAGGAACAACAACTCCATGTTCCAACAAGGAACAAACTTCAATCTTCACCTGCAACTAACAACGCTATAAGAGGGGCTGAGCAAAGCGGTAACATAGCCAATCAACGGTTTGCTAGGAAAGGTGTCAAAGGTTAGGGGTTTGACATGGCAATTCGGGAGGCTGACAAGCAAATGGTAGGCATCGCAGCATTGGCATAGCAAAAGAGCGAGCAAACTAGCAAGCAAAGATAGAAGTGATTTCGAGGGTATGATCATCTTGCCTGAAATCCCGCAAGGAAGAAGAACGATTCCATGAAGAAGACAGACGGTCGAAGTCGAACGAATCCTCACAACTCCGGAACGAAACCGAAGCTAACGAGAGAAAGCAAACCGGAAAGAAGCAAACAACATAGTAAACACACAAGCATAAACATGACATGATGCGCAAACAAGTATGATGCATGTCCGGTTTAATGAGGCATGGCATGGCAATATGCACAAACAATACTACAAGTTAAGTGGAGCTCAATATGCAACGAGTTGCATATTGACGAAACACCACATCAATTATTTAGTTCTCTCTTGTTTAAGCTACCCAACAATATTACATGTTGATTAACATGGCAAGGGGTGAAGCATAACAAAACTACCTACCTAGTCAAGTTTAAATGAGGCCGGGAATAACAAACAACAAGTCCGGAAACTCCTCATATGCATATATTAGGTTTGGTACTGTTCTGCCCTAAACACAATTTTAGAGTTGTTAAACATGCAAGATGAGTGCACCATGTTAAACTAGGCAAAATTCTACCCCATTTACATATAAAGTTTATTGAAATCGGAGTTACGGTTATTTAGTTATGAAATAAATCATTTTAGCATGGCATTTAAGCAAATTTAATCAAACAACATTTTAAACATTTTAGACATGGATGAAAGTGGCGTATTATGAAACTAGATGAAAAACTAGTCATTTTTCATATATAATGTTTTTACATATGATGCATGATTAATGAGTTATTAAATGCATGAATATGAGGGTCTAATCTGTAAAACTGCAGACTCTGGATAATTAGCAAAACGTCCATAACTGAAAAAAAACGTGTCGGGCCGAATCTGCTAGGCACTGGAGCAGGGCGCTGGAGGCTCACCATGGGCCTCGGCCCGGTTCGGTTGGGAGGAGGCCGGCCTGGGTAGCTGCGCTGGGTAGCTGGGCCGGCTCGGCCTGGCGCAAGGATCCGGGGCGTTACATAAGCCTAGCACAAAGATCGTGTAGTTCGTATGCTAAAGCTTTTCTAATGTCAAGTATCATTTCCTTAGACCATGAGATTGTGCAACTCCCGGATACCGTAGGAATGCTTTGGGTGTACCAAACGTCACAACATAACTGGGTGGCTATAAAGGTGCACTACGGGTATCTCCGAAAGTGTCTGTTGGGTTGGCACGAATCGAGACAGGGATTTGTCACTCCGTGTGACGGACAGGTATCTCTGGGCCCACTCGGTAGGACATCATCATAATGTGCACAATGTGACCAAGGGGTTGATCACGGGATGATGTGTTACGGAACGAGTAAAGAGACTTGCCGGTAACGAGATTGAACAAGGTATCGGGATACCGACGATCGAATCTCGGGCAAGTACTATACCGCTAGACAAAGGGAATTGTATACGGGATTGATTAAGTCCTTGACATCGTGGTTCATCTGATGAGATCATCGTGGAACATGTGGGAGCCAACATGGGTATCCAGATCCCACCGTTGGTTATTGGCCGGAGAACGTCTCGGTCATGTCTGCATGGTTCCCGAACCCGTAGGGTCTACACACTTATGGTTCGGTGACGCTAGAGTTGTTATGGGAATTAGTGTGCAGTTACCAAATGTTGTTCGGAGTCCCGGATGAGATCCCGGACGTCACGAGGAGTTCCGGAATGGTCCGGAGGTAAAGATTTATATATGGGAAGTCCTATTTTGGCCACCGGAAAATGTTTGGGATTTTTTGGTATTGTACCGGGAAGGTTCTAGAAGGTTCCAGTGGGGCCCACCTGCATGGGGGACCCACATGAATGTGGGTAGTGGGGAAAGGCCCCACACCCTGGTCAAGGTGCACCAAGATCCCCCTTAGAAGGAATAAGATCATATCCGAAGGGATAAGATCAAGATCCCTAAAAAGGGGATAACAATCGGTGGGGAAGAAAATGATGGGGTTTCTTTCCTCCCACCTTGCCAACGCCCCAATGGACTTGGAGGGCAAGAAACCAGCCCCTCCACCCCTATATATAGTGGGAGGCGCATGGGAGCTTCACCCTTGCCTGGCGCAGCCCTCTCCCTCCCCAACACCTCCTCCTCCTCCGTAGTGCTTGGCGGCTCACGGAGAGGCTGCAAGCTCCACCACCACGCCGTCGTGCTGCCGGAGCTCTCCTCAACTTCTCCTCTCCCTTGCTGGATCAAGAAGGAGGAGACGCCCCGGTCTGTACGTGTGTTGAACGCGGAGGCGCCGTCCGTTCGGCGCTAGATCGGATCTTCCGCGATTTGAATCGCCACGAGTATGACTCCATCATCCGCGTTCTTGAAACGCTTCCGCTTAGCGATCTTCAAGGGTATGAAGATGCTCATACTCTCCCTCTCTTGTTGCTAGAATCTCCATTGATTGATCTTGGTGATGCGTAGAAAATTTTGAATTTCTGCTACGTTCCCCAACAGATGCCTCCTCCTCCGATGAGTCAGGGCACTCCGCCTCCTCCTCCGGCGACTGATCAGGGCACTCCGCCTCCTCCGGCGCATGACGGCACTCCGGCTCCTGCTTTGCCTCCTCCAACGAGCACTCCGCGTCCTCCGGCGCGTGAGGGCACTCCGGCTCCTCCGCCTCCTCTGGCGCGTCGGAGCACTCCACCTCCTCCGGCGTGTCAGTGGACTCCGCCGCATCGGCACGGTGGAAGAGAGACGTCGCCGCTCCGGCGGCTAACAGTACAAGCAGAGGCGTGAAGCAATTCAAATACGGTCCAACTCTCAAGGTTCCGAAAAAGTTACCATATGAGAGGATCGACAAGGAAAACAAGCACATCAGTCATGCCCAAGTGATGGACTTTTTTTGCACGAAAACCTCCACCTCCGAAGGAAATGGTAGATCCGGTGAAAGTGAAGCGGACTATCGATTCCCTGAAGCGACCACCACCACCTCCGTCGGATTCCAACTATGTCCGCTGTATTAAAAGGACATATAAGGAAGCGAAGCGGTCGGTAAGTACTTGCAGTGATGCAAGGTTAGCAGAACGAAGAAGTGGGGGAAAAATCCCCAGCTCGACGAACAGGCAAACCAAACGTGCCCCCCGCTCAAGGTGTCTAGCGATATCATCACTAATCATCCAGGGATGGTGCTCGGCACCAATCCTGCTGATTACCTGAGCGATGATGTAGAGTTTTAAATAATGGAGGCGGACACCTTCAAATTCAAGTACAGGAAACCTCTCGTTAAACCTGATCATCTTCCTCTATCAACGATGATGCGAAGATTGCATGAATGGTACATGAAAACATGTAGTGAGTCTGGGAACAATAGTTTCATGCTGAGAATTAAAAAGGAGCACGACCTTATTGGAACTGAGCTGTTGCCTATTGAATTTGTGGAGTTATTCCAGTTATAGAATCAAATGGCCCTTGACAAACAACTCGTGACTTGCTACTGTCTGTAAGTATTACTTCTGTAATTAAGTCTCTATATATAGCTCAGCTCTTTCATTGCATGTATATATAATTATCCTCGCTATATTATGCAGATTGAAGATCGTCAAATGCAGAAAAGCACAAATCTATGACATTGGGTTCATTAACCCAAATATCATACATGAACGGACAGTTAAAAACAGAGTCACAGATACGAGGACAACTTGCTACAATTGTTGCTTGTAAACCAGAACAAAGAGAAAATACTCTTTCCTTACAACTTCAAGTGAGCGTTACTGTCTTGTGCATATTCGGTTTCCCTTACTCGAGGTTATAGTAATGTAATTGATGACTTATGCATGCGTGCGCAGATTCCACTTTATTCTGCTAGAGATTAAGCTTGTCTGGGGAGTAGTAATTGTCTTATACTCGAGACAAAATATCCCCAGGAGTACACGGACATGAATGAAATGCTCCAGAAGTAAGTTCAATCGATCATTATCGCACCATATCAGCAACTTTGTTCATTTCCTGATATCAAGTAATTATTGTCTTTGTCTGGCAGGGTTTGGAAAGAGTTCACCGGAATTGTTCCTGGACTGCCAAGGGAGCTGCGATTTAAACACCCGAAAGTAAGTATTACTGGCTAGTTCCACGCATCTCCCATTGATTCTAGCTAGTTTCATCAATACGATTTAGCATGCTTGATTATCAGTTTGATTGAACTCTACTTCTCGTAAAGTGCTTGTGGCAGGAAGCTGGGAACAATGATTTTTGTTGATACTACATTTGCGAGTTCATCTACAACGCGACGCCTCTAAGAGGGTCTACTCTGAAAAACAATATGAACTACGTAAACTAAAATATTCACAATTTTATTTTATTACTATCATTTGTGTTGAATTCATATATATATCTATTGACCCCCTTCTTTGAATTAGATGTGGCAGAAGCGGGATGAACTCCTAACACATGATTGCAAACGAGCAATTCAAGAGGAATTGGCGGGATTCTTTCTTGACCACATCATACCTAAGGCCGGAGAATACGATGCGGAAGCTGAAACCTATTTTAGATGTTAGGGATTGCAAGACATGTTATATTGTATATATGTGGTAGCGTCAGATAGGTATACGAAAAATTGTTGTTCGACCTTTACCAATCTCTCAGAGAAAGAGAGGTCTCACTTCTCCTTGTATATATATGTTCATGACGATCTTCTGTGATTAATGGTTCCTTCATTTTCTTATTAGCTAGCATGTCGAGTTCTCTCTATATGTATAGTAGCTAGCGTCGACCAAGCACAGAGAAAGAGAGAACACTTCTCTCTATTAGCTAGCTAATACAATATGAAACCCCTAAATTAACCCTCGAAAACCCCCTAACCCCCCCTTCAAAAAAAACCCCCAGCTCCTGCCAGCTGCTAACGCGTGGATGCTCTTTGGTCCCGGTTGGTATTACCAACCTGGACTAAAGGTCCTCCTGCCTGGGCGCCCTGCAACGGCCACGTGGAGCCCCTTCTGTCCCGGTTCATAAGCGAACCTGGACTAAAGGTTTTGGGCTTTAGTCTCGACCCTTTAGCCCCAATTCTAGAACCGGGGCTAAAGGGCCTCTGGAACTGGGATAAATGGGTCGTTTTATACTAGTGATAGTGATTTACTAATTTTAAACAATGTATGTTGCATTTGCATTTCGATTTAGAAGTGAGATTCCAACAGGAATCATCTATGTCTGAATCTAGTGATCCACATGGATATGTAATCACTACATCTATCAAGTGCAGAGATAGATGATTTTGTACTGCCAATGGTAAAATGTATCAGAAAGGGATTCCACCTCTGGAGAATAGTTGGGTATCTGCGTGAACCCTTGTGCTACAATATTTGCTTTATGTTTCACCACCTCATTGTTCTCAATTCTGTTTCCAGAAGAAAACTGGTGTTGGTATTGCTTATGAATACCTTCCCATTATTGAGCAAGATCATTTCTACGTAGATTATACCCTTTGCTTGAGTTCAGTCCGAGTGTTGTTCACACTTTGCCATGGCCATGGTCTTTCGATCTGAATCACTTGAAAGGTTTTTTCAATCTAGTTGAGAAATGTATGTCAACAATTGTAGACTTCTGATTATATGATTATCCAGAACCTATATATCAATATATAGTTGATGGAAATATCTTTACCGATGGTGACTTCTCGTGATTTCCCAATGCGATTGAATCAAGTATTCCGATGTCCCGGTCATTGTGTACACTATGACCTAGGTTAGTGGAGGTTTCCCATCCACTGGGTGTATACTACCCATTAGGTGTCTGTCAACATGAAGTTGACTTGCATTTACTTATTCAGAGGCCTCGATACCCTTGATTGGGAGAAGACGAATCTTGATGTACCATTGCCATACTTCTCTCCCTATTGCTGGAATGGGGAGTTGAGTGGTTTTTGTTGGTACCTGCACTCTTTTAGGCATATTTTTGTAGGATTGTAGGATTATGTGACACCTTTATTTTCAGTAAATGAATCTGGCAGGCTATTTGCAATGTGTTGCAAATCTTCTAAACCCATGATTCAGATCTTTGAGTATGTGGACTTGAGGCACAAATGTGTTGAGCATTCCACTAATTTCCTGGCATTCTTTATGGTACTTGAAATCTCCCCTAATGCCTGGAAATGTTCCTCACTGAATCAACATACTAGCCATAAATAACTTCCCATGTGAGGGGCCTGAGGTATTGACGGAAATATAGTTATTCCTCACATAGATCCCAAATATATGTTGAGGGGCCAATGATGTATGTCGGGGTGGTGATATTGGTATGCAACCGAACTACCGCAGATGAGAAATACTTGTTAGATATCCACGTATCAAAGATAGAGGGGAATAATATTGTGCAGTTTGGTCATGAGCGTGTAAAACTGCATGACTCCAACGTAAAGTTGGTAAGTTGCAATTTCAAAGTAAAGATAATGCAATGAGCTTAATTCTTTTGATAAAGGATTCTACCAAACCTTTTTGAGTCTAGACATACTGGACAAAGTTCTAAACTTCAATCCTAGGGCCGTAGAGAAGGCATGCAAGGAGACCATCGTGTGGATAAAGCACACTTGAGACCATCATGTAGATGTGTCTTTCAAAAACCATGGATACCTGAATAGTCTAGTCAATGGTTGGGAAGAGCCACTTACCTCGATTTGATGTATTCAAGGAGTTTGAGTGGTTCAGTGTAGACTTTTGTAGGATCGAAGAAGGTGAGAGTGTCTAGAGGGGGGGGGTGATTAGACTACTCGACAAGATAAAAATTATGCCTTTTGACAAAGACAAGTTTTTGGCAGATTTTGCATAACACACAAGTCAAGTAGCATACTACACATGCAATTCTAGAGTATGGGCAGCGGAAAGTAAATTGCACAAGTAGTAAAGAGAAGTGGAGAAGATCAAACACAATTTGGAGACGCGGTGATTTTTCTCGTGGTTCCGATAGGTGGTGCTATCGTCATTCCACGTTGATGGAGACTTCAACCCACGGAGGGTAACGGCTGCGAGAGTCCACGGAGGGCTCCACCCACGAAGGGTCCACGAAGAAGCAACCTTGTCTATGCCATCATGGCTCACGCCCACGGAGGGCTAGCCTTACTCGGGTAGATCTTCACGAAGTAGGCGATCTCCTTGCCCTTACAAACTTCTTGGTTCAACTCCACATCTCGACGGAGGCTCCCAAGCGACACCTAACCAATCTAGGAGGCACCACCCTCCAAAAGGTAATAGATGGTGTTGATGATGATGAACTCCTTGCTCTTGTGCTTCAAATGATAATCTCCCCAACACTCAACTCTCCTCACTGATTTGGCTGTGGTGGAAGAAAGGATTGAGTGGAAAGCAACTTGGGAAGGCTAGAGATCAAGCTTCATATGGTGGGAGTGGAGCAACTTGATCTCAACACAAGGGTAGGTAGTTCTCTTCTCAGAAATGTAAGGTAGGAGTGGTAGTTCTTTCTGATGGCTCTCTCCACGAATGAAGAGGGGGTGGAGGAGTATTTATAGCCTCCACACAAAATCCAACCGTTACACACATTTGACCAATCTCGGTGGGATCGAAGTTGACAACTCGGTGAGACCGAAAGTTCAAATCATGTGAACGTTGGGATTTTCGGTGGGACCGAAAATACAATCTTGGTTAGTCCGATTCGTGTAAAGACAGGAGCTTGCCAATCTTGGTGGGACCGACTTCATCATCTCGGTGACACCGATTTGATGATGTATGTTCTGAAGCTTGGCAACTCAAGTTTCGTGAGACCGAGTTCGAATCGGAAAATCCGAGATTTCTAGGGTTTGGCTTTATGGCTGAGGTGGTTCATCTCGGTGTGACTGAGTTTGGAATATCGGTGGGACCGAGATTACTTATGAGTGTATATGGCGGTGAGAGTTGCTTGATAGTTTAGGAGATGTATCACTAAGCACTTTGAGCAACCAGATCATCATCATAACCTCATCCCTTTAATAGTATTGGCTTTCCTATGGACTCAATGTGATCTTGGATCACTAAACCAAAAATGGAGTCTTGAGCTTTTGCCAATGCTTGCCTTAGCATTTAGGGGTCCACCTCTTCATCCTTTTGCCATGCCAATGTGATTGAACTTCTGAAACATACTTGATAAAAGCATTAGTCCAACCACAAAGTATGTTGTCATTAATTACCAAAACCACCCAGGAGCAAATGTGCTTTCAATCTCCCCTTTTGGTAATTGATGGCAACACACAAATTAAGACATCAAAGCTTATTGAAAGAAAGACAGAATTATCACTAAAGCTTTGACAAACATGTAGTACATGGCTCCCCTACAAGTGTGCAAGATTTTCATAAATTATGGTTTTGGACTACCACAAGCACACAAGAGGGAAAGGCAAGATGTGCTACATGCAGCTTGGCTATATGCATCAGAGCAGATGAAAAGAAGTGAGTGATAATGCATATGTGCATGGTGATTTCTTGCAAACAAGTATTTACAAGCAAGTCACCATCATGCACATTCTGCAAAGTGCATATACTTACCTTGAGGTTCCTTGGCATTGTACCTGAAGAAATAAGCTTGGGAAAACAAGGTTAGACAACACAAGATTATTTCTTCAACCAACTGCAAGAACATCAAGAGTACCAAGCCAGAGATGACATGTATAAAGAGTGTCTCATATTGAGCACAAGCCTGAATCAGCAAACATGTCACCTGAAACTAAAAGATTTTCAATGAACTCTGAGAGATTTTGCTTTCCATAAGATATCAATTGTGAAGGTTCCTTTCCCTTTGAGTTGTCTCAGATCAAGGGGTTTGATGGAAAGAGCAAAATCAAAAGAATGATGCCAGATGTAATTGTAATGTCCAATGTGGAACACGGCAAAGCTTTGATGTGATTCTCTCCCCCTTAAGGTAAGATTGCTCTTCTTCTCCCCCTAAATCTTCTCTTCTCCCCCTAAGTCTTCTCCCCCTTTGACATCAAGTGCCGAAAAGGACAGTAAACTAGGAAGGTCAGGGAAGATGGAAAGACGTGGGATCCTTAAGAATCACAACAGGGCAATAAAATCAGTGAAGCTGCAGAAGATGATATCCTGAAAGAAGTAAATCGGTGACACCGAAATAAGATGGATCGGCGGGTCCGAAGGTCAGGGACTTAGGGCAGATCCTTTTTGGTCAGACCGAAATTGTTAAGTCGGTGACGCCGAGTTTAATTCCAAGGAAATATAGAAATAATTCAGCTCGCTTTGCAAGGAATGTTTCAAAGGGTTTGCAATGAATTTGTAAATGATTTTCGAGGAATTGATCAAAGCCAAAAAGAATATTCACAAAGACAGAAGAATAGAAATGAAAAAGATTCCTAGATGAAGTTTTTTTTTAAGAAAACTCAATGAGAGAACATAAGAGAAAACAAAAACAAAACACTCCAAAACATATGTACTTCATCTAGATAGGGGTCGGCGACTAGGTCACCTATGTTTGAGTACTTTGACTTAGGAGTCAAATGAGAACATTTGATCATAGGTCATACTCATCGTTTAAGCTCAAAATGGGGTTGCCATTTTTCAATTAAGCATTTGATGTGATCACATCTTATGAAGCTGCCTGTACTCATGACTTTGAGCAAAGCTCCTTAAAGATGTGAAGAACATACCTTGGGCTTGTTGTTGCTTTTCTCATGTAGGTGAACTTGATGTAGGTGCTCATAGAATGTGAAGTTGGAGCACCATTTCCACTTGTGTAGTTCATCTTCCTACATGGGTTAGGCAAGCAAGGAAATACTCAAGGATATCCAAGATGACAAGAGTGAAATACTAGATGTATAAGGTGTCAAAAAGGATATGTGGAATTTTGTTCCTTGAACTCAACATCCCAAAGGGCTAGATTCTTGGTCAATGACAAGATTACTCAAGATTTGAGTGTGTGGTAATCTTGTGGAATGTAGATCATCCAAGTACCTGCAAGGAGTTAGATGCAATACAAGGGGGCAAATGTGTCCAATGACATATGATCATCATCATAAGAGAAATATCAAGGATTAGTCAAGTAGGCTCATGCCTTGCATGCATCAATGGAGTTTTCACTCCAAGTTTGAAGCATCAATGATGTTCAACTCACTCCTTAAGCGACAAAACACCTTCTCATCAAGAGGTTTTGTAAAGATATCAGCAAGTTGTTTGTCAGTACGAACATGCTTAAGATTGATGTCACCCTTGGCAATGTGATCACGGATAAAATGGTGACGAACTTCAATATGTTTCGTTCGAGAGTGTTGCACGGGATTGTGCCCAATCTTAATCGCACTCTCATTGTCACAAAGCAAAGGAACATGTCTCACATGTATCCCATAATCCTTAAGCGTTTGTGTCATCCATAGCAACTGAGCACAACATGAACCAGCAGCAATATATTCTGCTTGGCGGTGGATAATGATATCAATTTTGTTTCTTGGAGGACCAAGATACAAGGGATCGACCAAGAAATTGACACGCACCCAAAGTTGACTTTCTATCAACCTGTCACCGCATAGTCCGAGTCGGAATAGCCAACAAGGTCGAAAGAGGCCCTCTTAGGATACCAAATGCCAAAGTTTGGTGTGTGTATCAAATATCTCACAATTCTTTTAACAGCTTTAAGATGACATTCTTTAGGGGCTGCTTGATATCGAGCACACATGCATACACTCAACATTATGTCAGGACGAGAAGCACAGAGATATAGTAGAGAACCAATCATAGATCGGTAAACCTTTTGATCAATAGGTTCTCCATCTTTTGTCAAGTCATTATGTCCACTTGTAGGCATGGGGGTTCTCATACCTTTGCTTTCTTGCATGTTGAACTTCTTGAAGAGATCCTTGGTGTACTTTGTTTGTGAGACAAAGGTACCCTCCTTAGATTGCTTGATTTGCAACCCAAGGAAGAATTTGAGTTCATCATCATGGACATCTCATACTTCTCCGACATGAGCTTTCCAAACTTCTCGCTAAAATGAGGGTTAGTTGAACCAAAGATAATATCATCAACATATATTTGGCACACAAATAGTTCACCATCGACCCTTTTCGTGACTAGCGTTGAGTCTATTTTTCCAATCTCAAATCCTTTTTCAAGAAGAAAACTAGTCAAGCATTTGTACCAAGCTCTAGGAGCTTGTTTAAGTCCATAAAGAGCTTTGTGCAACTTGTAAACATGATTAGGCTTTTAGGATTCACAAACCGGAGGTTGTTTCACAAATACTTCCTCCTCAATTTCACCATTTAGGAAAGCACTTTTAATATCCATTTGATAGAGAGTAATATCATGGTGATTGGCATAAGCAAGAAGAATGCGAATGGACTCAAGTCTAGCAACGGGGGCATAGGTCTCACCATAGTCCATACCTTCGACTTGTGTGTAACCTTGAGCTACGAGACGAGCCTTTGTTGCGGATGACTTGTCCATCTTCATCTTGCTTGTTCCGAAACACCCATTTGGTTCCAATGACGTTTTGATCATCCTTGGGATTCTCTACCAAAGTCCATACATTGTTCCTCTCGAAGTTGTGTAGCTCTTCGTGCATAGCGTTCACCCAATCCGGGTCTTCAAGTGCTTCTTCTACCTTCATAGGTTCAAGACTAGAGATAAATGAGTAATGCTCACAAAAGTTAGCTAAGCGAGTTTTAGAGCAAGTAATTCTCCCGGAGTCGATGTCGTTCATCATTTGTTCCACGGGATGATTTTTCTTGACTCTTGCTCGGACTCGGGATAGCTTTTGTTGTGGTTGTGGCTGAGCTTCCTCATCATCCTCATCTTCCTCTTCTTCTTCTTTGTTGTTGGTGTTGTCTTGAGGCGGTGGAGAAGGAGGTTGTGGTGGATCTTCTTGTTGCACTTCCTCATCTTTGTGAGTTCCACTTGTGGAGGCCTCCATGTTGCCTTGAGGTTCATCTTGCCGTGAGGTAGGGGGCTCCACATATGTAGATGAGGTACTCTCCTTCACTTTCATGGGACGAATCTTTCCAATAGATAAATCTTGGATGGCTTCCAATGGGTCCTTGTCTCCTACATCAATAGGCATTTGCTCTACTTGCGAGCCATTAGATTCATCAAACTTCACATCTACCGTCTCTTCAACCTTTCGGGTGAAATTATTGTAGACACGGTAGGTGTGGGAGTTTGATCCATAACCAAGAAAAAAACCTTCATGAGTTTTAGGAGCAAATTTAGACCGACGATGCTTATCAAGGATATAGCATTTCGAACCAAAGACACGAAAGTATCCCACTTGGGGTTTGTTACCGGTGAGGAGCTCGTATGAAGTCTTGCCGAGGAGCTTATGAAGATAAAGCCTGTTGATAGCATGACAAGCTGTCTCGACGGCTTCACCCCAAAAGTGCTTCGGTGTCTTGTATTCATCAAGCATCGTTCTCGCCATCTCTATGAGCGTTCGGTTCTTCCTCTCAACAACTCCATTTTGTTGAGGAGTGTACGTAGCCGAGAACTCATGTAGAATCCTTCCTCATCGAGAAAAGAGTCTACATGGGCGTTCTTGAACTCCGTTCCATTGTCACTCCGAACTCTCTTGATCTTCACCTCAAATTGATTTTGGGCCTTTCTGGCAAAGGTTTTGAAGATTCTCTGAACCTGTGATTTGTCATCAAGGAAAAATACCCACGTAAATCTGGAATAATCATCAACTATAACTAGACCAAAGGAGTTACCACCAAGGCTTTTGTAAGCATTGGGACCAAAGAGATCCATATGAAGAAGTTCAAGCGGTCTCCTCGTGGTCATGATGTTCTTCACGGGATGACTTCCACCTACTTGTTTTCCTGCCTGACAAGCACTACAAAGTCTATCTTTGTCAAAGAGAACATCTTTAACACCAAGAATATGATCACCTTTGATTAGCTTGTCTAGATTACGCATACCAACATGTCCAAGCCTTCTATGCCATAACCAACCTTTAGCGGATCTAGCAATGAAGAAAGTTCTAGGTTGGGCTTTCTTAGTGAAATCAACAATATATAGATCACCTCTACGGATACCGGTAAATACCATGTTATGATTGTCACGACGAAAGACTTGGCAATCTACTTCGGTGAATAGCACATTGAATCCAAAGTCAGCTAATCTAGACACGGAAAGTAAATTGTATCCAAGTGATTCTACAAGCATGACATTTTGAATAGAGCTATCATGAGATATGGCCACCTTACCAAGGCCAAGTACCTTACCCTTGGAGTTGTCTCCAAAAGTCACATACTTGCGTGGACCATCGTTCTTTGCAAGCTCTCGAAACATGTCTTCGTCTCCGGTCATGTGATCGGTGCATCCACTATCAAGAATCCACTCTTTTCCGCCGGATATGTAGTCTCTCAGATTTGCCATAAGATTGAGACTCTTCATGATCTTGTCTAGCTCGGTGTCCGAATCGGAGCAATCATCATCATGCTCATGCTCATCATCATATTGACCCATAGATAGTTCATCATCAACACCTAGGTCAATTTGACAACTACTTGCATTAGTTTTGTCAATGTGACAATAATCATCGGAATGCAATACAAGAGCATTTCTAATTAGAGCATTGATAAGACAAGGATCACCCTTCTTTTTCATGAGATCACGAAGCTCAAAGAAGCATTTATCAAAGTTGGGATCATTAAGCATCATATCAAATTCAATAGTCTTGTATAGAATTTCATCAAGACCTCTCAAAGAGTAGTCCGGATAAAGTTCTTCCAAGAACTTCCACATAGCATAGGCGCACTCAAAGTTTGTAACGAGCTTAAGCAAATTATCAGGTAACCCTCTAATGATGAGATTTACAGTTCTAAGGTTACGAAGCAAATCAAGCTCTTCATCCATGGTAGGGTGCAAGGGGTCAAATGGAGGCACATAGGGGGTTTCAACATATTTGCGCAAGTTATACGTCTTAAAGATAATAAGCATTTCAATCCTCCACGAGTTATAGGACACTCCATCAAGAATAGGCACTCTATGGCTAACACTCCCAAACGAGAACCGCCCATCTTCCTCCAATGGTGTGTAAACCAAAGCAATGGAGACCAAAGCTCTGATACCAATTGTAGGATCGAAGAAGGTGAGAGTGTCTAGAGGGGGGTGATTAGACTACTCGACAAGATAAAAATTATGCCTTTTGACAAAGACAAGTTTTTGGCAGATTTTGCATAACACACAAGTCAAGTAGCATACTACACATGCAATTCTAGAGTATGGGCAGCGGAAAGTAAATTGCACAAGTAGTAAAGAGAAGTGGAGAAGATCAAACGCAATTTGAGACGCGGTGATTTTTCTCGTGGTTCCGATAGGTGGTGCTATCGTCATTCCACGTTGATGGAGACTTCAACCCACGGAGGGTAACAGCTGCGAGAGTCCACGGAGGGCTCCACCCACGAAGGGTCCACGAAGAAGCAACCTTGTCTATGCCATCATGGCCTACGCCCACGGAGGGCTAGCCTTACTCGGGGTAGATCTTCACGAAGTAGGCGATCTCCTTGCCCTTACAAACTTCTTGGTTCAACTCCACATCTCGACGGAGGCTCCCAAGCGACACCTAACCAATCTAGGAGGCACCACCCTCCAAAAGGTAATAGATGGTGTTGATGATGATGAACTCCTTGCTCTTGTGCTTCAAATGATAATCTCCCCAACACTCAACTCTCCTCACTGATTTGGCTGTGGTGGAAGAAAGGATTGAGTGGAAAGCAACTTGGGAAGGCTAGAGATCAAGCTTCATATGGTGGGAGTGGAGCAACTTGATCTCAACACAAGGGTAGGTAGTTCTCTTCTCGTAAATGTAAGGTAGGAGTGGTAGTTCTTTCGATGGCTCTCTCCACGAATGAAGAGGGGTGGAGGGTATTTATAGCCTCCACACAAAATCCAACCGTTACACACATTTGACCAATCTCGGTGGGACCGAAGTTGACAACTCGGTGAGACCGAAAGTTCAAATCATGTGAGCGTTGGGATTTTCGTGGGACCGAAAATACAATCTTGGTTAGTCCGATTCGTGTAAAGACAGGAGCTTGCCAATCTCGGTGGGACCGACTTCATCATCTCGGTGACACCGATTTGATGATGTATTCTGAAGCTTGGCAACTCAAGTTTCGGTGAGACCGAGTTCGAATCGGAAAATCCGAGATTTCTAGGGTTTGGATTTATGGTGAGGTGGTTCATCTCGGTGTGGTGAGTTTGGAATATCGGTGGGACCGAGATTACTTATGAGTGTATATGGCGTTGAGAGTTCTTGATAGTTTAGGAGATGTATCACTAAGCACTTTGAGCAACCAGATCATCATCATAACCTCATCCCCTTTTAATAGTATTGGCTTTCCTATGGACTCAATGTGATCTTGGATCACTAAACCAAAAATGGAGTCTTGAGCTTTTGCCAATGCTTGCCTTAGCATTTTAGGGGTCCACCTCTTCAGTCCTTTTGCCATGCCAATGTGATTGAACTTCCTGAAACATACTTGATAAAAGCATTAGTCCAACCACAAAGTATGTTGTCATTAATTACCAAAACCACCCAGGGAGCAAATGTGCTTTCAACTTTAGGGTGGACGGGCCTTAAAATTAGCTTCCATGCGTCACATGTAGTGCACACAAAATCCAACTAATGTTAGAATTTAGCATCATAATAGTCATAAACCAATGGAATTGCTGATAGTTTCTTTTCAACCCAATGTCACGATGACCAAGGCGAGCATGCCAAGTTTGTCATGCAAAAGACATTCTGAAAAACTATCTTGTGCAACATGTGCTATGGGTTTTGAAATATGTGTCGTACAATCCTGATGATAAATAGAGAATGTGCTTGTCATATCCATGACATATGGTAAAAAGAAGATATTCCTCTTTGTTGTCATCATAAGTTTCACTATGGAAACTATTTTGACGGATATCTCTATATTTTAGTATGGTATGAGTTGATCCGGACATGATAAAACATCCTTGATTCTACTCAAGTACCCATAGGGATAGGAAATATAACTCGAGTTGAGCCAAGAATTACATCATCACATCTAGCGATAGTTAAAATATCTCATTTTCTCTTGGCGAGAGCGGAAATATTTCACTTCCCTAAGTATAGAGTTCGTGGTGCATATGTCCACAAGGCGCATATCATCTTTCATTAGATTAACCCTCGTAGAAATCTATATATAGACTTGAAGATTCTCAAACTAAAAATCAAAGTTAGATAAATATATATAATACATACAAATGTATTTGCAACAAAATGCTGATACAATATATTGTGATATACAATTTATGATGACAACATACCCATGTTCTTATTAGAACATTAGAAATGGACATAAATTATATTGACCACTAAGGAGATTGAGAGACTGTTCACAGTCTCCAAACATGTCGGTTGAGACATATTCAACCATCATGTTCTCCATACCCAAAGGGTCTCGTGGCTGCTGGATAGTCATGTTGTCGCTAGGTCATGTTAAAACACCACACGGAAAATTGACTTCCTTGCTAGTGTTAGGTTGGAGGTTGAAGTGAGATTCAAACCTTTGCCTTTGAGATTCTTTGTGTCTCAGGAATTCCTGACACAGAATAACCAGATGCTGAGATTTGGAACGATATAATACCTTATGGCATATAAGGCAACATATTTTTTGGTTAGCGGTATGCCTCCGACTGGAGATGAATCCATGGGCCTTGGATTGCACACATTATCCCATGAGACATAAGAGAGATCATGATATTCATGGTCTAGGCAGGGCAGTTGTGGCCATTGAGGGAGAACGCCTCAAATTCTCTAGCCATCCGTTCCCAAAGATAATTAATTTACGTCGGTAAATTAAAGACCATCGTGGTTGATTTTGTAACGAACTTAGCAAAATAAATGGAAATTTCAAGAAGTAGGCTTGAAACCAATAGTGTGATCTCAAATTGTTAAGTATGATGCCTTGAAGATAATCTCCAAGATGGAGTAGATCTCGCAGCACTAGGGAGTATAATCTGATGAAATCAGTAGATACTCACTCCTAATGCCTTATGTCAGGACTTGGTAAAATGTGTGGGAGAGCACTTTGTAAAGCAATCATAATGTTGAAATGACATAATGTAGGCTTTAACAGTAGTCATTGATAATATCCATAAGCAGTAGCACTAGATGACTACCTTATGATCCCAAGCATCAATTTGAAGAAAACTACTTTGAATTCTGCATATCAATTCTTTCTCGTATTAAGCCAAACAACTCAATTAAGACTAGTAGAATGCCCGTGCGTTGCCACGGGCTTTTGAAATATTTTGCTTAAGTTATATAAACATAATGCATGTTAAATTTCATATATAGAGAAAAGATAATACTAGCAGGTAATTACCACTTCACTTGCAATGCAAATAGATTTTTAAAAAGTAATTTGACGATTTATACATATAGAGCAATTATCCAACATTTTTATAGACTAAGATCTACTTGGTCCGCATAAGAAATATCGCACAATATCAAGAATATTGTCTACCCAATTTGTTTAGCTTACTTGCCCAGCCTTATCTTAAGCTCAGCCACTCTCTCACCGCACCCACCTGTCTCACTCTCTCACCCCTCACCCTTTGTGTTCTTGTGCCGACAAGGTCAACAATATGTAGAGGATGAGGTGACCGTCATGAACTACATTCTTCCTCATCTCTCACCCAAATAGATCTTTCTAACATAGATCAACCATTTTTTTTCTATTTCTGTAATTGATCGGGATGGATTGTGTGAAAAAAAATGCTGCAACATGCTATATCGGACATCCCTCTAAACACTGCCACCATCTCTGCCGCCTGAGTCTCCCGTACCCCGCCTTCAAATCCATTAATCCCCTGCCCCTTCTCAGCCAGCGACGACCCACCTCTGGTTCTTCTTCTTCCTCCTCCTGTAGTCGTTGCTTTTTTATTTGACCACTATGTCACCTCGCCCGCCTCTCCCTGCCTAACCACCCGCCACCACCACCTTACAGCCGGTGACTGCCACCGCAGGTCGCCCTTTGCTCAAGTCAGCACCTTCGACACCGACGCCAACCATCCCTCTGAACCCTACCACCATCTTTGGTGCTCACGATCTCCCGCACACCGCACTTGAGACCGTTAACACCTTGACTCTCCTAAGTTGCTGACAACTGCTGCTGCTGCTCCTATTTTGCCTGCCTCCCTTCACCGACCTTTTTCTCCGTCCACATTATTGACCTGCCCACCTCTACCTATGAAACCACTTGCCACCGCCATCCATGATCAGCAAGTGTTGCCACGCACTACCGAGTCGCCCCCTACCCGAGTCGCTGCCTCTGCCACCGGCCAACCCTCTAAACCGTGCCACAATCTCTAGTGCCCGTGACCTTCCGCACCACAATCTCAATGGTTGGCTATATTATGAAGAAAAAAGAAGGATCAAGATTGCTCTCTGAAGAAGTCATACCATCTCTTGTTGCACATTATATTCATGGATAATACACATGTTCTCTTCTCTCGACATCATTACCATATTTCCAGACTACAAAATCTAACACTCGTGTTCTGAATAATCAGTAGTTCAAATCAATTTCAAGAACATGTCATGGGTGAATCATTTGGGTGCTATACTTTAAAAAATCATTTATGCATGGGAGAGATTTGGCAGGTTACACTGAATGCGATGTAGTAAGCCATACCCAATAGAGAGATCCAATTTAACTATAAAAGAACCATGTTACACACAGAAAATGTAACTTGTAAGCTCAATAACACTACCTTCTTCCTCAAGTCATCATGTTGATATTGCGGTTCTTGCTCGCGCGTACCATTTTGACAGCCATTAAATAAACATTTTAAAATAAGGAGCATGCAATCTAGGCTGAGGATTATATGAATTTCATGATTCATCGTTATCTTACTTCTGATGTCAAATAGCTTATGAAGTGGTACTTTATATACAACACAATATACAATTTTGTCTCATGGTGTAACGCTTCAATGGCCTCATCTTGTCCGGTAGAAAACTGAGCATACCAGTATAACATAAGATATATCCTGATGATACAAATCATATATATTGAAGCCTTCTAGAAAAAGCATGTGGATCAAGTATAGTCAAGCCAGCAATTATTGTCAATGAGAATAAAATCCTTATCACCAACTAAAAAGTACCAATGCTTAATCTACTAATTAGATTAGTTATTTCTGTCAAGGAGAATAGAATTATTATCAGCACTAAATTGGTCAAAATCAGGTATAAATTCTTGGAAGCATCAGATTTAGTTATTAAGCTACAATACAATTGGAATGTTATTTTACTAAATTGTTGAGTTGTACTGTTTTATTTCACAATAAATAAATGGCACATTCTCCAAGCTCAAGAAGTTGTAGCACTTGTTCAGCATTGTTAACAATATTTTCGAGCAAACTTAGCACATACGCAACATGTTGCAGCCACAACAAAAATTATTAAACAATCTACTAAGTAATTTGAATAGAAATCATAATCATTCCTACTCTCATGAATTAGTTGCTTCTAGCTCCCGAGTATTAGGAGGTCGCTGGTCTTCTCACTACAAATATCATGTACATCACCATGCACAAGAATGATACGTCCATTTTGCATCATCTTTACCTACTGTTATTTATGTTGTTTTGTTGCATAATAATGCTTTTTGGAGTAATTCTAATGCCTTTTATCTCATAATATGCAAGGTATGCACAAAGGGGGAGAATTCAGCATTTGGAAATCGGACTGAAAAAGCTACGTCAGGCTACCTATTCTGCACAACTCCAAATGAGCTGAAACTTTACGAGGACTTTTTATGGAATAAATAAGAATTTTTGGAGTCAATAAGTACTACAGGGGGCCCACCAGGTGGGCACAACCCACCTAGGCGCGCCAGGGAGCCCAGGTGCACCCTGGTGGGTTGTTCTCGCCTAGGCCCACCTTCGGTGCCCCTCTTCTGGTATATAAGTCATTTTGACCTAGAAAAAAAATAAGGGAAGGACTTTTGGGACGAAGCGCCGCCGTCTCGAGGCGGAACCTGGATAGGAGCACTTTTGCCCTCCGGCGGAGCGATTCCACCGGGGGAACTTCCCTCCCGGGGTTGGAAATCATCGCCATCATCATCACCAATAACTCTCCCATCTTGGGGAGGGCTATCTCCATCAACATCTTCGACAACACCAACTCCTCTTAAACTCTAGTTCATCTCTTGTGTTCAATCTTTGTACCGGAAATATAGATTGGTGCTTGTGGGTCACTAGTAGTGTTGATTACATCTTGTAGTTGATTACTATATGGTTTATTTGGTGGAAGATTATATGTTTAGATCCATTATGCTATTTAATACCCCTTCTGATCTTGAGCATGATTATCATTTGTGAGTAGTTACTTTCGTTCTTGAGGTCACGGGAGAAATCATGTTGAAATTAATCATGTGAACTTGATATGTGTTTGATATTTTGATGATATGTACGTTGTGATTCCCTTTGTGGTATCATGTGAACGTGGCACTTCACCATATATGGGACTAAGGGAATGCATTGTGGAGTAGTTATTAGATGATGGGTTGCAAGAGTGATAGAAGCTTAAACCCTAGTTTATGTGCTATTTCGTAAGGGACCGAATGGATCCAAAAGTTTAATGCTATGGTTAGAGTTTATTCTTAATACTTTTCTCGTAGTTGCGGATGCTTGCGAGGGGGTTAATCATAAGTAGGAGGTTTGTTCAAGTAATAACGTCACCTAAGCACCGGTCCACCCACATATCAGATTATCAAAGTAGGGAACACTAATTAAGCCAACATGATGAAAGTGACTAGATGAAATTCCCGTGTACCCTCAAGAACACTTTGCTTATCATAAGAGACCGTTTTGGCCTATCCTTTGCCTCAAAAGGCTACTTTGGCTTGCTATTAAACTACTCCGCTACTTACAATTTTAGCACTTGCAGACATTACCTTGTTGAAAACCACCTATCATTTCCTTCTGCTCCTCATTGGGTTTGACACTCTTACTTACCAAAAAAAGCTACAATTGACCCCATATACTTGTTGGTCATCAAGGCTATTTTCTGGCACTGTTGCCGGGGAGTGAAGCGCTTTTGGTAAGTGGAAATTGGTAAGGAAATATTATTACTACATGCTGAAATTTATTGTCACTTGCTACTATGGAAAACAATCCTTTGAGGGGTTTGTTCGGGGTATCTTCACCTCGACCGGAACCACAATTAGTTGCCCTCAACCCTCGCACCTACTGAAAATATTGAATATGAAATTCCTTTGGGTATGGTAGAACAACTGCTAGCTAATCCTTATGCAGGAGATGGAACCGAACATCCTGATATGCACTTGATATATGTGGATGAAATTTGTGGATTGTTTAAGCTTGCAGGTTTACCCGGAGATGAAGCTAAGAAGAATGTTTTCCCTTTATCTTTTAAGGGAAAGGCATTGACATGGTATAGGCTATGCGATGATATTGGACATTGGAACTGGAATTGGTTGGAATTGGAATTCCATCAAAAAATTGGAATTCGCTTGGCCATCTGGAGCAGATCGACAACTACGCCCCTGGCCACCATGTCAGGTTCGGAAACTCGAACTACACGGCTGATATCCGCGGAGACTTGATCTTCAATGGGTTCGGGCCTGCGCCAGGAGCGCCGGACAGTCATGGTGAGCACGGCTTGGACCTGCTGTCGGACAATGCTCGGGATATCGCCCATGTAGAAGCCCCGGACCTAAATCCGGAGCAGATTGCATCGCCCGAGGACGAGTGGATGGACCCCACCCCGGAGGCCGCACACTCATCGGCGGTAGAGCCGAACACAGACTTCACCCCCAAGGAAACACAGGCACGGACCCCGGACTCAGATCCATTTGTAGGTTCGATCCACGCATCTCGAACCCACCGAACCTGGTTGGGCTCTAGTAATGGAGTTCACCGCTACGGATATCCTCCAGCACTCGCCCTTTGGCGACATGCTGAACTCGTTAAAATCTCTCTCTTTGTCAGGAGACTCTCAGCCGTACTATGTCCGGCTCGAGTGGGAAGCAGGCGACGAAGGAATTCGTTGCCCACCCGCCACCCACTTCATTGCCATGGTCCATGATTTAACCGACGTGCTTGACTTCGACTCTGAAGACATCGATAGTATAGATGACAATGTAGGAGAGGAACAGCAACCACCGGCAACAGGGCGGTGGACAGCCACCGCCTCATATGATATATATATATGGTGGACACTCCGAAATAAACCAATGGCGATGAGGCAATGGAGGATAACCCCTCAAGGAATAAAGCAAAGCATGAACGTCATCAGCGCTGCCCCAAGCCCCGCCACAACAGTACCAGCACGGCAGTCAAGAACAATCCAGATGGTGCCGAAGATGAATACAACCCTGATCAGCCTGCCTTCGAGCAGGCCTTACTGGCGATGGATGGATATTTGGTGAGGGATAACTACATGCCCCCCTCCGAAGACGAGGTGAGCCTCGGCGA
This sequence comes from Aegilops speltoides, assembly GCA_021437245.1. Taxonomy (NCBI): domain Eukaryota; kingdom Viridiplantae; phylum Streptophyta; class Magnoliopsida; order Poales; family Poaceae; genus Aegilops; species Aegilops speltoides. The sequence continues at coordinate 276,359,285 of CM038141.1, forward strand.
TGATGAATTCGGCATACCTGAGGACCCTATGGAACAAGTTCGCTTTAAGCGACGGCTTATGGCCACCGCGAGGAGCCTGCAAAAGAAGCAACAGCAGCTCCAAGATTTCCTCACTGACAGATGGACCAAGGTCCTGGCCAGCAAGGAAAATGGACTGGACCGCCCTGACAAAGGGCACACACGGCACAATTCGCTACCTCAACCTAAGAAGGAGAACCTAAGGCACATACCCCGACGCCAATATACCACCACGGTCCAGGAAAATATGCAGGAAACACGAGGCAGCATCCTCAAGCCTCGGTGCAATCGTCATAAACGTCAAGCCAGAGAAGTTGGTGCCGAATTCAGCGGCCCCCAGTCCTGTCAGCGGAAAAAGAACAACTCAAGCCCATCCGGCCCAAGCAGCATACTCGATCAACCATGCAAAATTCATGGTACCCCCAGAAGGGCGGCCAAGCATACCAATAGAGAATGCTAGACCCTCAAAACAAAAAGGCCGGTTGCGCGCCGGAAACAATGAAGGGAGGTTTCAAACAATGGAAGACCGATCAAACATGGTGAGGTCAAAGGAAGATCCCCACACGGTACAAAAATACGGCCGATCGTCTCTGATCACATCGACCGTCTGGACAACATCAGCCATAGCAATTTTATTGCACTCACTATCTACCCAATAGTCTGGGGGCTCCATCTTACACGAGCCCCCACGAGCATAAAACTATCAATAACATCTCCTCAAAGATGCCAGGTGCAAAGGCCAAGTTTTAACTGGCCCACCATACTAATGGTTGTCTTTGGATCACCAAACAAATCGACTTGAAGAATAAGTCTTGACCTTTGTCTATAAACAATAATTCTTGGATACTACCGGGACGAACCACGTTGGCTAGATCCAACGGGGTACAACATTAGGCCAGTCCCGCGTGACATAGTCACAATTATGGGCAAGGCCGAACCCCACCCTCAGAGTGGAAATCATACCGCTGCTGGAATAGCGAGTCGTGCCTATTTATCAAATTTTGATTCAACAGCCAACTACCCGGACACCAACTTAGGAGTCCGAGCCACTTTATGGCATGATAGCCTGGTTCAGCCAGGCTCTGATCAGGCACCCGCGGTTCAACCACAGGACATGCAGTTGCCTTTAAGCATTCGTCTTTACAAACTAACTTTGGCGCAGAACAGGACTGGCGACGTGGAATTAGCTCGGACGCACAAGGCAGGAGGACATAAGCAAACTCCCCCTCAAAGGAGGCAGTCCGGATACACCTCAGATCCGCACACAGCCACCTCCAGTCCGGTCACGACAGGTTCCGCCAAAAACACTTCTTTTCATAAGCATAAACCGTACTCATATGCATACCACTCTACTACAATGCGTAGACTTAAATAACCCTTACCGGCCGTTGTTCCTCATGGACGCCCCTTTTTTCACAAATGGCACCCACGCCTTGTGCCATGCCCCATTATGTGAGGGGCTTCATAGTACGGCAACAAAGTCCGACCACCTTTTCGGTCGCTCGGCACCCCGAACTTATAGCACTATATGCATCAGCTCCGAATCATGTCTTGGGTCATTAGTTGGGTTTGCCCGGCTCCCATGTTTTGGTACCTTACGTTTCGCTCCATCGGCTAAGGTGGTCTTTGGGAGAACTCTGCGATTGTGTCCGGTTCTTACGGGCGAGCACCTCGATGAAAGCCGAAAATCGATTGTCATGATCAAATGAGAGCGGTCACTGTTCGAGAGGTTGTAAAATCTTTAAAGATTTATTCCGCATAATGCCATCATAAATGCAAAGTGCGACGAATCGGTCTTCCGATCAGGCGCTAATAGATCCCCTAGTACGGTCTTCTGAACACCAGGGGCTGTGCCCACCATACTCGAATTCCTATGGCTAAGTGAGAGTGATAAAGCCCTATAGTCTGATTGCCTGGTTCGTGGCGAGGAACACCTCCTTAAAAGGACCCAACAATGGGATAAAGAGTGTTCAGGTATGTCCCGAACACCCCGGTACCTTTTTTCGTGGGGGCAGAAGCCGATGACTGGCCAACTCTTAGGATTTATACACACTAAACAGTCGCACAAGAAGAACAAATGTTCAAATAAACATGCAATAAATTATAAAAAGTGCCATTATCCCGCATTACAAAGAATGGCACGACTGCCTTCAGGGAAATATAGTGTCTTTGGTACACTGATCCGCCACAAGGCGGGCTCCTTTCAGGACACCCTCATAGTATAACTCGGGCTTGCGATGCTCCTTACCCTCCGGCGGTCCCTCCGTCATCAGCTTCTCAGCATCAAGCTTCCCCCAATGCACCTTCGCACGGGCAAACGCCATGCATGCACCCTCTATGCAGACCGATCGCTTAATAACATCAAGCCGAGGGCAAGCGCCAACAATCCGCTTCACGAGTCCGAAGTAACTGCTTGGAATTGGCTCCGCGGGCCACAGACGGACAACCAAGTCCTTCATGGCTAGTTCGGCCGCCTGGTGCAGTTCGACCAGCTGCTTCAGCTGATCGATAAAGGGCACCGGATAATTCGGCGCCAAATACTGCGACCAGAAATGCTTCTCCGCAGACTTCTTCTCCTCAATCCGGTAGAATTTGGCAGCATCTGATATGCTGCGTGGCAGATCCGCAAACGCCCCTGGAGAAACAAGAATTCAGCTTGTCGCTTAGAGTTCCTCCCATTACTATGCAAAAATGGCCTTGAGTACAAAAGGCCTTACCAGCCGCAACCTTCCGGGCCTCCTGAATGTCCTTCAGAGCACCTCGGGCTTCTTCCCGAGCATCCTCCGCGGCTTGGAGAGCTTGGGCGAGTTCGGATTCTTTCCCTGCTAGACTCTGCTCCAAGGCCTCGCTTTTCTTCACGGCCTCCTGGAGCTCTCGCTCAGCTTCAATGACCCTGGCCTCGTGCTTCTCACGAAGAGTCTATTTGGCGGTGGCCTTATTGTCGGCTTCGGCCACAGCCTTCTTCAGTGCCTCAATTTCGGCACTCGCCCCTAGAGCATATAATACAAATATTTTTGTCAGACACAACCTCTAATTAGTGCGCAACTTAGCACAAGGTTTCGGCATACCTTGCTTGTCCTCCAACTACTTCTTCACGCGGCCAAGTTCCTCCTCGGCCCGTTCCAGACGCTGCTTTAGTCTGGACACCTCCACACTATGAGCGGCGGTCGTCTCTGCAGATGCCTGTTTTCAAACAAAGGGATACCCGTCATTAACTGAGTCTCCTGTAAAATAGAAAATTTTGATCCCCTGTCCGACTTTATTTCGCCGGACAGTGGATCAGGGGCTACTACTCATATTATGACAATCTCCCAAAGGTTTCTTAAAAACATACCTCAAAGCCCTTTATAAGACTAAGGCAGGATTCATTCAGTCCGCACTCAGCAAACTGAATCTTTTCAATCACCGCACCCATGAGGGCATGATGTTCATCGACGATAGACGCGCTTCTTAGCGCTGTCGATAGGCCGCCCGGCAGCTCTGCTTGGACAGAGGTCGCTGGCGGAGTAGGCAAGCCTCCCCCCGTCAAAGGTGGTTGTTCTCTCGATCCTGGAGCTTTAAAGGTCTCCAGGACCGTGTCCAGCTGCGATCCGAACCTAAGATCGCCCCCGCCATCGACGCGCATTGGAGCCGCTGCTCCCGTGTGTCCGGCCCCCAAGATATGCCCCCCTGTTCCAGGTCCCGCTGAGACGACACCTCCCCGTCGCGCCTAGGCTTCGGGGAAGGGGCCTCTGGAGGTGTCTTGCTCGCCAGGGCATCTGAACTCAGCGAATCCTCTGATGAGGACTGTCCAGCGTGGGACCTCGCCGGGCTGTACAAAATATGGCGACAGTTAAAACTACTACATCCTAATGACCTCGGGCATGTAGGTGTGTACGGGTTTCATATACTTACGACTTTACCAGGGGCTGGACCCTGGGATCCCACTCCGGGCTGCTATCAGCAGCCGTGGTGGACGCCTCGGGGAGGGAACCTTGCCCCCTCTTTGGCGATTTGGCCTCCAAGGATAAGGAGGCCGTCCTTTTCTTCCCTGCCCTGCGGGGGACTCGTCTTCTTCCTCCTCCTCTTCATCTTTAGAGGAAGGATGGTCGCTGGAATCCTCGGATTTTGTGTCCGAAGCATCACAACGGCGAAGGCCACTCCGGGTCTTCTTGACCTTCTTGGAGGCCTCTTTCTTCGGCGCCTCGTAAGGCGCTGGGACCAGCATCTTCATCAGAAGAGGTCTGGCCGGTTCCTCCGTCAGTGGGGCCGGAGTGTATCCGCTCCACCCTTTTTGTCCATTCCTGGGATTTTTGTAGAAAGCATGATAAGTGCACCTCCCTCGGGATATGCTGGCTAAAACACGGATGGACAGAGCACAACAATGACTTACCGGACTCGTAGAGCGGGATAGTTGATACCCGCGGTCCTCGGCGGAGCCCAGCCATGGTTTGCCGGACTTGAAGAGCACCTTCTAGATGTCCTTGTGGGAGGAGCCATAGAGCTCCCGTAGGGTCTGGTGTTCGGCCGGGTCATATTCCCACAAATTGCAAGCTCGATGCTGGCAAGGGAGAACCAGGCGAACTAACATCACCTGGACTATGTTGACGAGTTTGACGTCCTTGTCGACCACGCTCTGGACGCGTGTTTGCAGTATTGACAGCTCGTCGGACGATGACCAGTTCAGGCCCTTTTCGGGCCAGGACGTGAGCCGCAGTGGGGCTCCGGATCTGAATTCGGGAGCAGCGGCCCACTTTTTGCCATGTGGTTTGGTGATATAGAACCACTGCTGCTGCTACTCCTTGACGGAATCATTGAAGGTGCCCGTCGGCCATACGACCTTGGGCATCATGCTCACCATGGCGCCTCCGCATTCGGCGTGCTCGCCATTCACCACCTTGGGCTTCACGTTGAAGATTTTCAGCCATAAGCCAAAGTGGGGCGAAATACGGAGAAAAGCCTCACATACGACGATGAACGTCGAAATGTTAAGGAAAGAATTGGGAGACAGATCATGAAAATCAATCCAGTAATAATACATGACGCCGCGAACAAATGGGTGAAGGGGAAACCCGAGCCCGTGGACGAAATGAGGAAGAAACACGACCCTCTCGTGGGGCTCCGGAGTGGGGACGATCTGTCCCGCCGGTGGAAGACGGTGGCCGATTTTCTTGGCCAAGTACCAGGCCTCTTGGAGCTTTTTGATATCCCTCTCTTGGACGGTAGAGGCCATCCATTTGCCTCCTGCTCCAGATCGGGACATCTTCGGAGGACCTCTCTTCGGTGGAGAAGAAGAGTGCTTGGGCGCTAGGGCTCGAGCAGAGGGGAATGGACTAGCAGAAGGAAAAGGCGTGGGTAAAAAGGAAGAGACCTTATCTCTTTATAGAGGTGGTAAAAGCTTTTTCGCCTCCCCACTTGCCTGGTGGAACCCGCTCGTTCCCCACTCGCCGCGATTAGCGGTGCAGTTGGGCTACCCATACCCGCATTGATGAGAATCCCGTAATAAGGGGACATGATCTCTGCTTTGGCAAGACGTGCAGAGGAAACCGCCTCGCAACATGCGCTATGGCTGGTTGTGGGAAAACAGTTTGAATAATGACCCGACCATAGTGTCATGTCGCTTTGTCTAAAGTTGTCAGCAGATTACACTTGTGAAATATCATTCTCTCTATGATGGTATGTGAAGATCATCTTGCAGATCCGGTCACGATCTAAGTGTTCGGTAATTACTATGGAGTATTCGGAGATGGAACCCGCCTTGCAATGCTGAAGACAGAACTGCGTGCCGGACTCATCGTCATTGAAGCCTGGTTCAGGGGCTACTGAGGGAGTCCTGGATTAGGGGGTATCCGGACAGCCGGACTATATACCTTGGCTGGACTGTTTGACCGTGAAGATACAGGACTCAAGACTTCGTCCCGTGTCCGTATGGGATTCTCCTTTGCGTAGAAGACAAGCTTGGCGATCCGGATATTATATTTCCTTCTTTGTAACCGACTCCATGTAAACCCTAGCCCTCTCCGGTGTTTATATAAATCAGAGGGTTTAGTCCTTAGAGGGACGAACAGAATCATGATCATCATAGGCTAGCGCCTAGGGTTTAGCCTCTACGATCTCGTGGTAGATCAACTCTTGTAACACTCATATCATCAATATCAATCAAGCAGGAAGTAGGGTTTTACCTCCATCAAGAGGGCCCGAAGCTTGGTAAACATTGTGTCCCTTGCCTCTTGTTACCATTAGCCTAAGACGCACAGATCGGGACCCCCTACCCGAGATCCGCCGGTTTTGACACCGACACCCACAACCATGGAGGACACACGCACAACAGAGCAAGTTCGCACAACCATAGTGGCCCCAAAAATGGCAACGGGAATGGAGGAAGCAGCAGCCAGAACCGTTCCAACCCTTCAACACCAGCCAAGAGGGATTTGAGCCACGTTACCTGTTTCAAGTGCCAGAAGACTGGACATTATGCCAATGAATGTCCTGAAGCGAAGAATGGAAATGGCAATGGAGGTTCTGCCAAGAAGCCCAACCCTTTCACCAAAGTTCAGGTGAACCACATCAGCGTGGAGGAGATTGAGGATCAACCCGACACAGTTGTCGATAAGTTTTTGATTAATGTATTTACCGCACTTGTTCTTTTTTATACCGGTGCATCACATTCATACATATCAAGGGGATTTGTGGGTAAGTATAAACTGCCAACCCAAGCCCTTAGGTCACCCATGTTAGTAAGCTCACCAGGAGCAGAGTATATGGCCAGCCGATGGTGTGATCGGTTACCCTTAAGGATTGGTAACTATATGTTTCGCTTGGACCTAATAATTTTGGAGTCATAAGGATTGGATATAATATTAGGCATGGATTGGTTATCAAAGTATGGAGGGAACATTGATTGTGCTAGTAAGTCGATATTCCTCGCCACCCCAGAAGGAAGAAGGATCAAGTATGTATCCCTGCATGCGCCGAAGAGGACTCAAGTGAATTCCTTATCAGGAGTTGTAGAGGAGGAAGTACAAGTGGTGAAGGATTTCCTCGACGTATTTCTAGAGGAGTTACCAGGCATGCCACCGGATCGAGACATTGAGTTTTTGGTTGAGCAATTGCCAGGCACCGGGCCAATATCAAAGAGACCGTATCGGATGCCCGCATAGGATTTGGAGGAAATTAAGAAGCAGATTAAGGACTTACTGGATAAAGGTTACATTCAACCAAGTTCGTCACCTTGGGGAGCCCCAGTGCTTCTAGTGGAGAAGAAAGATGGATCATTAAGGATGGTTGTTGATTATCGTGCGTTGAATGAAGTGACGATCAAGAACAAATACCCACTGCCGATGATCAATGATTTGTTTGACCAGTTGCAAGGAGCTAAAGTTTTCTCTAAGATAGATCTTCGATCAGGTTATCACTAGTTGAAGATTCGAGAGCAGGATATACCTAAGACAGATTTTACCACAAGGTACGGGCTATATGAGTATACCGTTATGTCATTTGGTCTGACTAACACGCCTGTGTATTTCATGAACATGATGAACAAAGTGTTTATGGAGTTTTTGGATAAGTTCATCGTGGTGTTCATTGATGATATATTGGTCTACTCGAAGAATGAAGAGGAGCATAAGGAGCATTTGCGTTTGGTTCTTGAGAAGCTCAGAGAACACCAGTTGTATGCCAAGTTCAGCAAGTGTGAGTTTTGGTTAAAGGAAGTTGGATTTCTCGAACATGTTATATCCGGAGAAGGAATAGCAGTAGACCCTACCAAGGTTGCTTCTGTGACTAAATGGGTGGTACCCACATCAGTCGAAGAGATCAGGAGTTTTCTTGGACTGGCAGGATATTATCGGAGGTTCATTGAGAATTTCTCCAGGATTGCAAAGCCCATGATGGAGTTATTGAAGAAGGACACCAAGTTCAAATGGACTAAGGAGTGTGAAGCCAGTTTTCAGGAGTTGAAGAAACGTTTGGTTACAGCCACAGTGCCGATTCTTCCAGATCAACGAAAGGATTATCAAGTGTATTGCGATGCTTCACGTCGAGGACTTGGAGCAGTGCTTATGCAGGAAGGAAGAGTTGTTTCATACGCCTCACGGCAGCTTAAACCTCATGAGTTGAATTATGCTACGCATGATTTGGAGTTAGCAGTCGTAGTGCATGTGCTGAAGACATGGAGACATTTTCTCATCGGAAACCATTATGAGGTATACACGGATCATAAGAGTTTGAAATATATCTTCACGCAGAAAGAGTTGAACCTCAGGCAAAGGAGATGGTTGGAGCTCATTAAGGATTATGATATGAAATTACACTATCATCTTGGAAAGGCCAATGTAGTAGCAGATGCATTGGGTCACAAGAGTTATGTTAATACACTCATGTCTGAAGGATTACCTAAGGAGTTAGCAGATGATATTTGAGAGCTATGTTTAGAGATAGTCCCGAGAGGTTATGTAGCAGCATTGGAAATTCAGTCCACTTTGATGGGTAAGATCAGAGAAGCCTAGAAGACTGACAAGGAGATTGCCAAGATAAAGGAAAGGATGAGTAAAGGAAAGGCTAAAGGATCTCGTGAGGATGAGCACGACACTTTATGCACTACTGGAAACTGGGAATTTGCCATCAGCCAGCTCTTTGCCATCTGCCAGCTGATGGCAAAGGACGTCTTTGCCATCTGCTTATAAAAAACAGATGGCAAAGAACTGACAGACGGCAAAGAACATGATTGCCATCAGCCAATTCTTTGCCATCTGCTAGTGGATGGCAAATAATCTTTGCCATCTGCCAGCAGATGGCAAAGGGATGGGTAGGGGTCCAGTGCTGTAGCAGCCTATCAACCCACCTCTTTGCCATCGCCGCAGATGGCAAGAATCTTTCCATCTGTTGACAGATGGCAAAGAAGTGGGTGGGCCCAATGGATAACGGCCAGAACGGCCAAGAGTTCCCACCTCTTTGCCATCTCCGACCAAATTACCGGTCGATGGCAAGATATGGGCCTTGCCATCCATTGGTGATGGCAAAGAGGCCTCTTCTTCTAAAAAATTCTCCTCCCCTCTTTCCCAGCCCGGCCCCACCCTCTCTCTCTCCCACCCGGCCCCACCCTCTCTCTCTCCCAGCCCGGCCCCACCCTCTCTCTCTCCCCACCTCACCCACCCCACCACTGTTGCCTAAAAAATCACCCCCAACGCAGTTGCAGGCTTGACCGTCGGACGACGTCAAAGACCGCCGCCGCCTGCCACCGCCAAAGACCACCGTCGGCCCGCCCCCCCGCCACCGCAAGCCTCCCGCTTCTCCCGCCCGCAGCCGCCTCTGCTCCCGTCCCTCCGCCGTTCAGGCTGGCGCCCGCCCTGCCATCATGGCCCTCCTGCCACCATGCCCTCCCGGCGATGGCGTGCCCCCTTCCCGCAGCCCTCCCTCCACCGAGCCAGGCATGGCGCCGCTTCTTCCCGCAGCCCTCCCCTCCATCGAGTCAGCCCTGGTACGTTTCCTGGATTTGTGCGTGTTTCGGCCGGGAGTATTTATGAGATGGATGAGTTGCTTCTACTTTCAGAAGATAAGGATTTGCTCTTTAGTTTGTGCTGCCGTCCTAGTTCCCAAATGTTGATTGTAAATTTTTACTATGGATTCTGTACTAGATAGCATGGGAAAAATGTTTCTGGACATTTTGATCCCGAGTATACTTGCATCCGAACAAACATTTTGACTTAATCATACTTGAACAAAAACACCACTGATTATTGGTTACTCAGAAATGACAATATAACTTTCTGCAAAGAAATATAAAATTAAAGAATGATTTAAAGTGCATCACGAATCAGTTTTTCAACGCAATTTAATCTTGCGGCTGTCATCCAAGCCTGATTACCTTGTGCTCCGGTGGTGTGGACTGAATCAAAAGAGTATACCATCAGATAAAAAAAAACCAAAATGAAGCTGCATTTGTCTCTGAGAATCTTCCATATGCATAGCAAGAGGCCTAGTCTGAAACAAAATACATTCAGTCTAAACTTTGCAACGATCTTGAGTTTCTCCGAAGTGTCATGACAGCAGTGACCCTGGGCGTTGAACTGAAATTCCTGCATCTCTGAAATATAGGTGATTTATTTATAGTAACACACATCACACCTCCATTAATTAGTTGTTACTTCCTTCCTTAATTTTAGTAGGTACTAGGTGATAAAATAACATTCGGTATGCTTTTTTTCGGCTGGTAGCTAGAGACATGATCCCTGCACTAGTTACAAGGTTCTGCATTGCATTGGGAAATGTTTTTGTTTTTGTTTGATCACATGCCTCGGCATGCATGCTTGATCATACATACAATATGATTGATTGCCCCAACTAAGATAATCGGCGCGTCGAGTCTCTCGTAGCTCGTATGCCTGTTCTGTATGTGATCAAAAGATTTTATTACTATATAGTAAGTAGAAGTGGTTACGACACGGTGATCTTCACGGATTTCCCTCAATGTTTGGCTGTTTGGTGGGTCGCAAGCTGATGGGCGGTTGTTCGCCATGGTCCGTGGTATTTGTGGTTCGAGTTTAGTTGAAACCGGGTGACATCTAGCCGACCCATTTTTAGAAATAGAAAGCATCTGATCGCGGGGTGGTTTTTTTTGGACATACAAGTGTCCTCTATTTATTTGTCCGGAAATGTGAATGATACCGAATTGGAAACAATCAAGTACTAAATAGACACTCCCTATTTATTTGTGAATTATGAGTAAGGTCATATATTTTCCAATTTTGTTATGAAAAACATCATATATATTTGCGTTGATCGGGTGGATTTAAATGTGCAGTTGTTTCATCGCTGTGAGGGTTTGGTGTTCAACGACCTCCCCGTGCGTTCGACGAGCTCCGCCCCTGCGTTCGTGGGTGAGCACAAATGACATCTCCTCCTCTCCCCCTTCATTTTCTCTGTTCCGGTCTTCGTGCCGATGAAACTTGCTAGCTATAGGTGTATTCAATCATCAGTATGCGTGACCACTATGCGTCTCCCGTTCGAAAGGGTTACATCTATAAATATGCATTCATTTGCATATTTATAACCGTAATTCTTGCGTGAATCCGAGCCTGAGTAGGAACAAGAAGAGCCTGAACAGGAAGAGGTTACTGCTGCGGATGACCTGTCAATGCTTGACCGATTACAAGCAGGAGGCCTTCCAGATGTTGATGAATTTATTGATGATGATGATGAGCACGTCATTACTGATAGTGATGAGGATGATGCATTTATTGACCACGAAGCATATATAGACGATGATGATGCATTTATTAATGATGACGATGAAGATTAATATTATAGTTCATGTCAGGTATTCCATTATTATTATATACATATATATTATTAATTAGTTCAAGTTTTAACCTAGCTAGCTCTAAAATGAGCTATACTTAGCATTTATTCCTCCAAAATGAATTTGTATGCTTAGCTAGCTCAAAATGACATAACAACCTTAATTAGCTCAAAATGACTTTAACCTAGGATAGCTCTAAAATGAGCTATACTTAGCATTTATTCCTCTAAAATGAATTTATATACATATTATTATTCATGTCGTATTCATTTTTTATGTTGTACTAATTTCGTTTACTCTTTGTCATTCCGTGTGTTGATGGATGGTGGGGCGGGTCAAAGCTCGGGGCTCCTACCTCGGCGCGTGGTGGGAGGGGTAGTTCCATTCCCCCCCCATAGCCTCCGGAGAGCGCTAGATCTCGGTTTGCAGAGTCCAGCGACAGTCGCTTCTTCTTCGGTCGGGAGAGGTCGGGGGGGTAAGAAGAAGGAGAAGGCTGCTAGAGGTGGACGTGGCGTCGGGAGAGGTAGGAAGGCTGCTACGCCTTCCTCGCCGCCACCCCCAGCTGAGTCACCCGACCACAGGGCTGCTCCGTCTGAGATCGAGCCATCTGAGGTGGACCCGTCTCGGACTCCACTCCACGAGCCTCCGGCCGACGAGCCTATGGGAGACGCGCCTACGACCGACGAGCCTCGGGCCGACGCCGAGCCTCGGGCCGCCGAGCCTCGGGCTGCCGAGTCTTCGCCCCACGAGACTCGGAGCTCGACGGGTCACGCTGAGTCGGAGCCGAGCCCATGGGAGGACTGGACGGAGTCGAGTGCCCGTAGTTGTGTTGAGGTGGAGACTATAGTCCCGATAGCTATAGCGAGGTGAGTGGGTTGAGGGGCGCAAAGTCTACCAGCGTGGTCGTACAAAGCTCCCGCCCACCCCGGCGACCCCCGACCAGAGGTGGTTGATTGCGCCTAACGGGGAGAAGTAAGTGCATTTACTCTTTTTTAACCTTTTGCCTTGACGTTTCTTTGAATATCTAATGCGTTGGCCTTGTCATACTGCAGTTCTTGGACACACGGAGATGGTGTCCGCAGGCCCAACACTGTCCTTGGTGTGATTTGTCGCCAGTGCTTCCCCGGGTGCGTCACGTTGCCCGGTGAGGGCCGGGTTCCAGAGCTAGGAATGACCTGGGAGCACTACTTGGCTGCCCCAGCCCCGCCGGGGCATAGGGTCGGCGATGTCGAGTGTGGCACGGTGGCCGACATTGTGATCGCCACGTTTTGGGTAATTTCTCCTTTGCCATTTACGTTGTGTTTTCTTCTTTGATTGCATACCTTCTACATGTGTTTTCTTGTTTGATTGCAGACCTTCTAATCCGTGTTTTCTTGTTTGATTGCAGACCTTCTACAGGTGTCCCGAGGGACAGGAGGAGGTCATGGCTCGGGTTATCGACGCCGAGTCTGGCGCCTACTTGGAAACTTTCGGCACGAGGCTCGGACGCAGCTGTTCGAGACTACGCCGCCTGACGGTATTAGGAGGAGAAAAGAGAAGTGCCGGACAAGTATCTCGAGTAAGGAGAAGTACATGAAGGTAATTACCTATTCTTAAGGCCTTGTACTTAGTTTCCTTGATTTGATTCAGAGGCGAAGCGCTCAAATTTCTCTTGCTTAACTTAGGTGCCTCCAAGATGGTGTGCGGACAAGATGGACTCTTTGGGAGGTGTTGGTGGATGAGTGGTGCTCTCCCCAATGGCGCGTCGCCCACAACAAAGCAAAGGAGAAGCGTTTCAAAATGAAAGGTGTGCCACACCATCTAGGCAGCGTCGACCTACATGGGTGCAGGAAAAACTGGGTATGTGTGGTTTGCTTCATGATTCATGCAAATTCATTCTTTGTGCTAGCTTGAGTCCTTAACTAATACTCTGTTCCTCTCTTTTAGTCAAGACACAACAAGGCTCCGATGCGAGCTGTTCGACCTCTATGGCATGTCCAATATTGCACCGCATAAGAAGGCCAAGTTATTCTCGAGTCGACCTCGAAAATGCAAAGAACTTCAAAGAACGAGGCCTCCCACCACAAGATGGTGCGAGACGTTAGCGAGGGAAGGCGAGGAAAGGGCGGACTTTAACCCGAGCCGGCCTCTTGATCGAGCTGGTGATGATATCTGGTGGCGGGAGGTCCCATGGCTCGTTAGCCATTGGTAATGGATCGATCGTTGTAGTAGCACTCTCCGCAGATCAAGAAGCGCCGGACCAGCTCGATCTGAGATACCGCCTCGTTTGACCAAATAAATCGAATTCGGGTTTGTTATACGGACTCGATAGCCTTTCCTCCATTACATTGTGTTTGCGGCCGTCGATGATTACAATGCTAACGAGTGGTGTTGCAGGCTGCTATTGAGGCGAGAGAGTGAAGACCAGTGCTGCTTTTGAGGAGAGGGACCGACGGTTGGCGGAGAGGGACGGCAAAGCGGCGGAGAGGGACAGGAGAATGAGGAGAGGACGGTTAGGCTGTTGGAGGAGGAGAGGAACCGGAATGACTCGCTAACCGGGCCATGTACGAGCTCTTCGTGGTAAGTTTCTTCGCATATTAGCTAAATCATGCACGCAATGTTCCTTTCATTAGTAACTAATATGGTGACTCGTCAAAACCAAATGTGCAGTCCATGTGCGAGAAGAACGGCCAGACCCCTCCGCCGATGCCAGTCATTGCTCCGGCGGGCACGGTGAGTTTCATTTGAACGGTCATTAGTTACTAGTCTTCACATTTGAGTGCATCATGCTAACGATACATTGAAAATAATCTTTGGTGCAGCGTAACTCCCGACAAGCATCGACCGATCCTTCTCCGTCTGCCACTGGCGCGACCGGTCCTACACCTACACCTCTGTGATGACGGTAAGTTTCCCAAGTGTTTTGCTTAATAGAGTTTTGTTGTGATGCCATGTTGTATCTAAACATATCGTGCATAATGTGTGTATGTTTGAAATGCATTGTATGTGTGGGATTCGACACCTAGTCGTGTGCCTTTGGTAGCCTTCCATACAGGGAAATGCCTCCTAGTGCTTCCATCGAGCCATGGTAGTTCGCCATTGCTCGGAACACATGGATTGACCGGCATGTGTCCTTCTTTGCTCTGTGTGCGTCCCTACGGAAATGTCACGCGTGTATCACCAAGTCCTTGTAGCTTGCTACGACTTGGTTGCACTTTCACGATGACCGACACGTGCATTCTTTGGGTCATGTATGCTCTGTCCTCAGACGCTTGTGCCACCTTGGTTCTATGACTAGTCATGTCGGCCCGGGTTCTCGCCATATGGATACTAGCGACATAATCATATACTTAGCATTTTTTCCTCCAAAATGACTCAATATGCTTAGCTAGCTCTAAAATGATATAGTATGCTTAAGAAATGACATATTTTAGGTCCTAAATGACTTCATATGCTTAGCTAGCTCCAAAATGACATAATAACCTTACTTAGCTTCAAAATGACCTATTCAACCTAGGCTAGCTCTAAAATGACCTGTACTTAGCATTTTTTCCTCCAAAATGACTTAATATGCTTAGCTAGCTCAAAAATTACATAATAAGCTTAATTCGCTCCAAAATGACCTATTTAACCTAGGATAGCTCTAAAATGACCTATACTTAGCATTTTTTCCTCCAAAATGACTTAATATGCTTAGCTAGCTTCAAAATGACCTATACTTAGAATCTTTTCCTCCAAAATTAGTTAATATGCTTAACTAGCTCCAAAATGACATGATATGCTTAAGAAATGACATAGTTTAGCTCCTAAATGACTTCACATGCTTAGCTAGCTCCAAAATAACATAATAAGCTTAATTAGCTCCAAAATGACATATTTAACCTAGGATAGCTCTAAAATGACCTATACTTAGCATTTTTCCTCCAAAATGACTTAATATGCTTAGCTATCTTAAAAATGACCTATTTAACGTACGATAGCTCTAAAATGACCTATACTTAGCATCTTTTCCTCCAAAATGACTTAATATGCTTAGCTAGCTCTAAAATGATATAGTATGCTTAAGAAATGACATATTTAAGGTCCTAAATGACTTCGGGCCAGTTCTTTTGCCAGCTTAAAAAATAAGCCGCCTCCTCCCCAGCTTTTGCCATAAGCCGTCTCTCTTATTCATTGAGGCTTCTAAACTAGTTATGGAATAACTAATTTAGAAGTTTCAACAAATTTTGGGAACGGCTTATTTTTTAAGCTGGGGAGAGGCAGCTTATTTTTTAAGCCGCCCAAAAGAACTGGCCATTCATATGCTTAGCTAGCTCCAAAATGACATAATAACCTTACTTAGCTTCAAAATGACCTATTCAACCTAGGATAGCTCTAAAATGACCTGTACTTAGCATTTTTTTCCTCCAAAATGACTTAATATGCTTAGCTAGCTCAAAAATTACATAATAAGCTTAATTCGCTCAAAAATGACCTATTTAACCTAGGATAGCTCTAAAATGACCTATACTTAGCATTTATCCTCCAAAATGACTTAATATACTTAGCTATCTTAAAAATGACCTATTTAACGTACGATAGCTCTAAAATGACCTATACTTAGCATCTTTTCCTCCAAAATGACTTAATATGCTTAGCTAGCTCTAAAATGATATAGTATGCTTAAGAAATGACATATTTTAGGTCCTAAATGACTTCATATGCTTAGCTAGCTCCAAAATGACATAATAACCTTACTTAGCTTCAAAATGACCTATTCAACCTAGGCTAGCTCTAAAATGACCTGTACTTAGCATTTTTTCCTCCAAAATGACTTAATATGCTTAGCTAGCTCAAAAATTACATAATAAGCTTAATTCGCTCAAAAATGACCTATTTAACCTAGGATAGCTCTAAAATGACCTATACTTAGCATTTTTTCTTCCAAAGTGACTTAATATGCTTAGCTAGCTTCAAAATGGCCTATACTTAGAATCTTTTCCTCCAAAATTAGTTAATATGCTTAACTAGCTCTAAAATGACATGATATGCTTAAGAAATGACATAGTTTAGCTCCTAAATGACTTCACATGCTTAGCTAGCTCCAAAATAACATAATAAGCTTAATTAGCTCCAAAATGACATATTTAACCTAGGATAGCTCTAAAATGACCTATACTTAGCATTTTTCCTCCAAAATGACTTAATGTGCTTAGCTATCTTAAAAATGACCTATTTAACGTACGATAGCTCTAAAATGACCTATACTTAGCATCTTTTCCTCCAAAATGACTTAATATGCTTAGCTAGCTCTAAAATGATATAGTATGCTTAAGAAATGACATATTTTAGGTCCTAAATGACTTCATATGCTTAGCTAGCTCCAAAATGACATAATAACCTTACTTAGCTTCAAAATGACCTATTCAACCTAGGCTAGCTCTAAAATGACCTGTACTTAGCATTTTTCCTCCAAAATGACTTAATATGCTTAGCTAGCTCAAAATTACATAATAAGCAATTAATTCGCTCAAAATGACCTATTTAACCTAGGATAGCTCTAAAATGACCTATACTTAGCATTTTTTCCTCCAAAGTGACTTAATATGCTTAGCTAGCTTCAAAATGACCTATACTTAGAATCTTTTCCTCCAAAATTAGTTAATATGCTTAACTAGCTCTAAAATGACATGATATGCTTAAGAAATGACATAGTTTAGCTCCTAAATGACTTTACATGCTTAGCTAGCTCCAAAATAACATAATAAGCTTAATTAGCTCCAAAATGACATATTTAACCTAGGATAGCTCTAAAATGACCTATACTTAGCATTTTTACTCCAAAATGACTTAATATGCTTAGCTATCTTAAAAATGACCTATTTAACCTACGATAGCTCTAAAATGACCTATACTTAGCGTCTTTTCCTCCAAAATGACTTAATATGCTTAGCTAGCTCTAAAATGATATAGTATAATTAAGAAATGACATATTTTAGGTCCTAAATGACTTCATATGCTTAGCTAGCTCCAAAATGACATAATAACCTTACTTAGCTTCAAAATGACCTATTCAACCTAGGCTAGCTCTAAAATGACCTGTACTTAGCATTTTTTTCCTCCAAAATGACTTAATATGCTTAGCTAGCTAAAAAATTACATAATAAGCTTAATTCGCTCCAAAATGACCTATTTAACCTAGGATAGCTCTAAAATGACCTATACTTAGCATTTTTTCCTCCAAAATGACTTAATATGCTTAGCTAGCTTCAAAATGACCTATACTTAGAATCTTTCCCTCCAAAATTAGTTAATATGCTTAACTAGCTCCAAAATGACATGATATGCTTAAGAAATGACATAGTTTAGCTCCTAAATGACTTCACATGCTTAGCTAGCTCCAAAATGACATATTTAACCTAGGATAGCTCTAAAATGACCTATACTTAGCATTTTTCCTCCAAAATGACTTAATATGCTTAGCTATCTTAAAAATGACCTATTTAACCTACGATAGCTCTAAAATGACCTATACTTAGCATATTTTCCTCCAAAATGACTTAATATGCTTAGCTAGCTCTAGTATGCTGAAGAAATGACATATTTTAGGTCCTAAATGACTTCATATGCTTAGCTAGCTCCAAAATGACATAATAACCTTACTTAGCTTCAAAATGACCTATTCAACCTAGGCTAGCTCTAAAATGACCTGTACTTAGCATTTTTTCCTCCAAAATGACTTAATATGCTTAGCTAGCTCAAAAATTACATAATAAGCTTAATTCGCTCCAAAATGACCTATACTTATCATTTTTTCTTCCAAAATGACTTAATATGCTTAGTTAGCTTCAAAATTACCTATACTTAGAATCTTTCCCTCCAAAATTAGTTAATAAGCTTAATTAGCTCCAAAATGACCTATTTTACAGATATAAGTTGCATCATAATAATCTTCACATTTTAGTTGCATCATAATAATCTTCTTCTTCTAGTCTTCTTCTTCTAACTTTCTTCTTTCCTATTTTCTGATTTGCTTAATTGATCACTAAGCTTGGGTTGATGGAGTGCTTGTATTTAGTTTTTGTTTTGACCTTGTGAAACTTGCTACCTATGGATGAAACTGTGTAATATTGATGAAACTATGTATATGTACGGATGAAATTTGGTACTATTGGTAACATGTGTTGGATACATGTGTTCATGACTATTGATAATATGTGTTGAATATGCTATATTGGTCAGATAAATATATTTGTGTTTGAATTCTATGAAAATGAATTGATATAAGAAAAAACAGAATTAAATGGTGCAATATAGTCACTTTGCCATCTGCTGGCAGATGGCAAAGAGCTTTGCCATCGGTTAGCGAGATGGCAAAGAGGCCACGTGTCATCTACTGTTTCATTTGGGCTGGCCTATTTGGGCTCTTTGCCATCTATTTGGCGCAGATGGCAAAGAGCTACAACCTTGCCATCCGGCGGCAGATGGCAAAACTGCACCTTTGCCATCGGTGGCAGATGGCAAAGACTGCGCACCTTTGCCATCATTGGCGCAGATGGCAAAGAGCTGCAACCTTTGCCATCAATCGGCAGATGGCAAAGAGCTGCAGCCTTTGCCATCCATTGCAGATGGCAAAGTATGCCGTTAACCTTCTAACGGGCTAACCCGTTAAGAGGCTTTGCCATCTGCCGGCAGATGGCAAAGCCCCTGACTCTTGCCATCGGCCAACAGACGGCAAAGAAGCCTTTACCGCGAGGTTTCGGACGACGGTTTGCCATCTGCCGGCAGATGGCAAAGCCTTTGCCATCTGCCGACCATGCCTTTGCCATCAGCCATGGCAGATGGCAAACTGCCAGATTCTAGTAGTGATGGTTTGACGATCGCATTTATGTGCCTAATGACCCCAAGATCAGGAAGTTGATTCTGCAGGAGGCCCATGATTCGTTGTATTCAATTCACCTAGGAAACACTAAGATGTATCTAGATTTGAAAGAAATTTTCTGGTGGACAGGAATGAAGAAGGATATTGCCGAGTATGTAGCAGTATGTGATGTATTTCAGGGAGTTAAGACAGAGCATCAGAAGCCACCAAGATTGCTACAGCCATTGCCGATACCCGAATGGAAGTGGGATAAACATGGCATGGATTTTATCACGGGATTGCCCACGACCCGTTCAGGCTATGACTCTATCTGGGTTGTAGTTGATCGTTTTATGAAAGTAGCTCATTTCATCCTGGTGAAAACCACCTATACGAGTGCTAAGTTGGCAAAGATATACATGACCAGGATCGTATGTTTACATGGTTTTCCGAGGACCATTGTATCAGATAGAGGAACCCAGTTTACCTCAAAGTTCTGGAATCAGTTGCATGAGACTTTGGGTACTAGGCTAGAGTTTAGTACAGCCTTTCATCCACAGACAGATGGACAGACCGGGAGAGTCAATCAGATTCTAGAGGATATGTTGAGAGCTTGTGCACTAGATTATGGATCTAGTTGGGACGACAATTTGCCATATGTAGAGTTCTCTTATAACAACAGTTATCAAGCCAGTTTGAAGATGGCCCCTTTCGAAGCTTTGTACAGAAGGAGGTGCACGACACCGTTATCGTGCGATGAAGTTGGAGATCGACAGTTGTTCGGACCAGATTTAATCAAAGACTCTGAAGAGAAGGTTAAGTTGATTCGCGACAGACTCAAGGTAGCCCAGTCCAGGCAGAAGAGTTATGCGGATTCGAAACGCAAGGAGATAGTTTATGAAGTCGGAGACAAAGCATATCTTCGTGTCTCCTCGCTTCGAGGAGTTAAGCGTTTTGGAGTTAAGGGAATGCTAGCCCCACGTTTTCTGGGACCATACCGAGTTTTGGAACGTATGGGAGAAGTTGCATACAAACTGGAATTGCCAGAAGGATTGTCAGGAGTTCACGATGTGTTTCACGTTTCCCAGTTGAAGAAGTGCCACGCTAAGATGGCCGATTTTCCTCTAAGAGATACCGTGCCACTGGAGGCAATTCAGTTAGACAGTGATTTGACTTATGAGGAGAAGCCAGTCAGGATTCTCGAGTTTTCCAGCCGAGTTACTCGCATCAAGGTTATCAAGTTTTGCAAAGTTCAGTGGAGCCACCATACCGAGGAGGAAGCCACCTGGGAGCGAGAGGAAGACCTTCGTAGAGACCACCCAAACCTTTTTGCTTACCAACCCGAATCTCAAGGGCGAGATTCATCTTAAGGCTGTGTTCGATTGACAGGGAATTGAAAGGGGTTTGACAGGGATTGAAGTGGATTGATTCCCCTATAAGTCAAATCCCCCCAAATCCCCTCCAACCCCCTCCAGGCAGGGTGTAACCGAACAAAGCCTAAGGGGGGTAGGTTTGTAACATCCCAATTTTCAATTTGGATGTTATACATAGATCATCATATGCATATCATATTTATTCTTGCCTTTTGGTTGAGATCCTAGAAATCTAAGCAACTCAAGGACCCATGGAGAGAGTTGGAGGTTTCACAAAATTCATATTTGAATTTATTTCGAATTTGAAGAAAAGGATCAATTTGGTTTTATTATTTTTCTCTCCAATTATTTCCAATATCAAATATAAATGAGAGAAGATAATATGACTTCTTCAAATTCAGAGAAATATTGGAGAAAGAATTTTAAAATCAAATTATGATTTTTCTTGTATTTTATTTGCTATTTTATTTGAATTAGAAAAATATGCGTTTTTCAAATATCGCATTTTTAGGCCAGAAAAATGTTCACATTCTAAATATTCTATTTAGACGGTGAAAATTGTTTTTGGCATTTTTAGAAACAATTATATATTTTATTAGGATTTTCTTCTTCAGGCGAAATAATTTTAAAAAATTTAAAGTTTTCCCACGCCCGATTGGGCTGAAGCCCAGCCGAGCAAGCCGGCCCGCTAGCGCCACCGCCTCCACCACCGTCCCCGAGCCGGACTCTGGCCGGAGTCCACGCCACCGCCGACTCGGGCGCCTTGCCTTAAGCCGACGCTACTGGGCCTTTAAAAGTGCCGCCGCCGCCTCGCCACCACCGTCACCAAGAGCCGACGATCGCCTCCTCGCGCCCGCGCGCCATGTTCATTGCTGCCGACGCCGCCACCCAGCGCCGCTGCTTGCCGCACCGCTGCTCGCCAACGCCGCCGCCATTTTTGCCGCCGCCGCCGCACGCCGTTGCCCGCCGCCGCCGTCGGGTTCTTGTCCCGAACCGGTACGAACCGGAGCCATTTTTTTTGTTTCTCGGTTTATTTTCGTAGATCGTTTTCGTCGGTTAGTTTATTTAGCGGACATTCATCCGTTCGTTTGATTTAATGAACGTTGTTCGCCGGTTAGTTTCAGACAGCGAACGTTCGTTCGTTAGTCTTTTTTTATTTTTTTCTTCGGCTAGGGACTTATCCCCGATTATTTTTATCGTGATTTAGCCCCTGATCTTAAACTAGTATAACTTTTTACTCGTTTATCCAAATTAGATGAAACCAACGCCAAAATCTTTGTCTCGAAGCCCTCTTTCCCGTTAACCAACTTGAACATGATTTTGGTACTGTAAAATTTGACTTTAGTCCAAATTAGTAAACGATCTTATTTCATTCGTATTTTGAGTTTCGTTGCTCCGTTTGAGTTGAATCTTTTTGCAAATTGTACCTAATCACATGTACCTACTGTTAAGATCTAATTCACATGTTATTATTTCTGTTAGGTTTTGACTCTTGTTAGTTTAAGCCGTTTTCTTGTTTCGTGTTTGATTTGGATCTTTTCTCGAGTTTTCTCGTGTTTTGTTTGAGTGATTGCTTATGTATGCTATTGTTTGTCTGGGCTAGATTACCTGGAGTGGGAAGCTTGTTACTACGAATCTCTAGAGTTTGCAGATCGTTAGCAAGGCAAGTTACACTTTGATCACACTCTTTTATACCTAGTTTTTACTATGCATTAGTCTGCCCCACAAATACTTGCATAGGTAGGATTGGGAAGATGTTGTTTTGGTTGTAGTGTTTGAGGTAGGAACCTAATACCTTTTGATCACCCCGAGAATATATGTTATGTTTATTATTGCTTAGCCATGCACGTACACGGGGATTGGATCGTGATTCACACATGGAAGTGTGAGAGTTATTTTAATTGGATAACATTAAGGTGGCAACACTAATACACATCTGGGTGGATTGATTGAGGCACCTGGGGAACCCAGTGTTGCCTGTTTTTGGAAATCCCGGGGTTACCATGTGATTATCCTATGGAATGCCACCCAGGCTCAAAGGGATCATAAGATTGTTCATGCTAGAAACATCCATGTGCAGCCACAAGCCATTATGGGCTCTGGCATAGTTGAGTAAGTTGCATGAGCTCTTGAAGAGGTAGACTAGCAGATGTAGAGGGGTGTAGGTGGTACTGTCTACCCGGAGTAAAGAGTTAATGCTTCTGGAAGACTGTGTCTCGGTCATGTGTTTCTCAAACATCATGTAGTGTGAGAAATTCAACAGAGGAGATCAAGTCTTGTGGGGAAAAGTGCGCAAACCTTTGTAGAGTGTATAAACTAATCATGGTTAGCTGTGTCCCCGGTTATGGACATCTTCAGTATCTAGTACTTGAATCTATTGATGTGATCTCATCACGTTACTTTAATTAATTATGTTGTTGGGTCAATGATGATACTTTTAATTGGGATTTGAGTTGGGGTTACCTTCTCAAATAATGGGCAACATGGGAGTAGCTAAATAAATTTATTCCTTTATTGTAGGAAAAAACTAGCTTTATACAAAACCATGAAACTTACAGACCCACCAGCCAAATATTGCATGTAGATATAGATCTTGCATTATCATTGCTTTACAGTGTAACTGTGCCAGCATATTCCATGTGTTGACCCGTTTCGGGCTGCAACATCTTGTTGCAGACTACTCAGACAATGAATAAGGTGTGATAGGTCATTGTTTTGCACTCAGCTGTGCCGTTGTAGTTGATGGACTCATTTACCTTCGAAGCTTCCGCAGTTATCTAGTTTAGATGGCCTTCGGCCATGATTTATTTATGTATTCATACTCTTTATGAGGACTCGATGTAATAAGTGTGTTATTGAAACTCTGTTATAATTCCTCGAGTACTGTGCATGTCAGCGTTACTGATCCAGGGATGACACTGATGCACAGAGACTTGATTGTTTGAGGTCTGGTCGCTACACTTATGGTTATAGACGTGTGCCTTTTGGTCTATGTTATGCACCTGCTACCTTTCTAAGATGTATGGCTGCTATATTCTCTGATTTTTGTGAAAAGATTGTTGAGGTTTTCATGGATGACTTTTCTGTTTATGGGAAGTCTTTTGATGATTGTTTAAGCAATCTTGATCGAGTTTTGCAGAGATGTGAACAAATAAATCTTGTCTTGAACTGGGAGAAGTCCCACTTTATGGTTAATGAAGGTATTTTTTTGGGCCATAAAATTTCTGAATGAGGTATTGAGGTGGACAAAGCCAAGGTTGATGCAATTGAGAAAATGACATGTCCTAAAGATATCAAAGGTATTCGTAGTTTCCTTGGTCATGCTAGTTTCTATAGGAGATTTATCAAAGACTTTTCTAAAATTTCTAGGCCTCTTATGAATCTTTTGCAAAAGGATATTCCTTTTGTTTTTTATGATGATTGCTTGGAAGCCTTCGAAACACTAAAGAAAGCCTTAATTTCTGCACCTGTTGTTCAACCACCTGATTGGAACTTGCCATTTGAAATTACATGTGATGCTAGTGATTATGTTGTCGGTTCTGTTCTAGGACAAAGAGTTGATAAGAAATTAAATGTTATCCATTATGCTAGTAAAACTCTAGAGAGTGCTCAATGAAATTATGCTACTACTGAAAAATAATTCTTAGCAGTAGTGTTTGCTTGTGATAAATTTAGATCCTACATTGTTGATTCCAAAATGACCGTCCACACTGATCATGCTGCTATAAAATATCTTATGGAAAAGAAAGATGCTAAACCTAGACTCATTAGGTGGGTTCTTCTACTACAAGAATTTGACTTGCATATCACTGATAGAAAAGGAGCAGAGAACCCCATAGCTGATAACTTGTCTAGGCTTGAAAATATTCTTGATGACCCACAACCTATTACTGATAGCTTTCCTGATGAACAATTAGATGCAATAAATGTTTCTAATGTACACCTTGGTATGCTGACTATGCTAATTATATTGTTGCTAAGTACATACCACCTAGCTTTACATACCACCAAAAGAAAAAAAATCTTCTATGATTTAAGACATTACTTTTGGGATGACCCACATCTTTATAATGAAGGAGTAGATGGTATTATTAGATGTTCTGTACTTGAGCATGAACAGGAACAAATCTTATGGAAATGTCACTCCGAAGCTTATGGAGGACATCATGCAGGAGATAGAACCGCTCATAAGGTATTGCAATCTGGGTTTTATTAGCCTACGCTCTTCGAGGATGCCTGTAAGTTTGTCTTATCTTGTGATGAATGCCAAAGAATAAGTAATATCGGCAAGCGTCAAGAAATTCCTATGAATTATTCACTTGTTGTTGAACCATTTGATGTTTGGGGATTTGATTTCATGGGACCTTTTCCTTCCTCTAATGGGTATACTCATATTTTGATTGCTGTTCATTATGTTACTAAGTGGGTAGAAGCTATTCCAACTAGTAGTGCCAATCACAACACATATATTAAAATGCTTAAGGAAGTTATTTTCCCTAGGTTTGGAGTCCCTAGATATTTAATGACTGATGGTGGTTCACACTTTATTCATGGTGCTTTCGGTAAAATGCTTGCTAAATATGATGTTAACCATAGACTTGCATCACCCTATCATCCTCAGTCTAGTGGTCAAGTTGAACTTAGCAATAGAGAAATAAAACTAATTTTACAAAAGACTGTCAATAGGTCTCGAAAGAATTGGTCTAAGAAACTGGATGATGCACTTTGGACTTATAGAACAGCATACACAAATCCTATGGGTATGTCTCCGTATAAAATGGTTTATGGAAAAGCTTGTCATTTGCCGCTTGAGTTAGAACACAAGGCATATTGGGCAATTAAGGATTTCCACTATGATTTCAAACTTGCTGGTGAAAAGGGGTTATTTGATATTAGCTCATTAGATGAATGGAGAACCCAAGCTTATGAAAATGCGAAGTTATTCAAAGAAAAAGTTAAAAGATGGCATGAAAGAATCCAAAAGAGTGAGTTCAAATTTGGAGAATATGTTCTTTTGTACAACTCTCGTTTCAGATTCTTTGCAGGAAAACCCCTCTCCAAATGGGAAGGACCCTACGCTATCGAGGAGGTTTATCGATCTAGAGCTATCAAAATAAATAATGCTGAAGGCACTAACCGAAAGTTGTTAATGGGCAATGAATAAAACATTATATCTCATGTACACCCATTAATGTTGAAAGCAATGTTATCCAAACTATGACACCAGAAGAACACATAAAAGAAACCTTCCGGAACACTCCAGAATCGTGAAAAAGAGGAGGTACGTGATATGGTAAGTAAACAGACTCCAAAAAATCCGCAAAAATATTTTTTGTCAGTTTTGGAATATTTAAAAAATTAGGAAAATAAGAAACTACTAGGAAGGTGACCCTGGTGGGTTGTGCCCACCTCGGGTACCTTCCAGACTCTGTTTTTCTTCCGTTTTTCTTGTTTCCCAAGATACAAAATCTTTACATACTCCCCTAACCTATTGACCTCCGTATCACGGAGAAATGTCATGTTTTCTTTTCTCGCTGTTTTCTGTCAGATCTGTTGAGCCAGGCATCATGTCTTCTTCTTCCTCTAACAATATGGAAGAGGGTGCTTGGTTGATGAAGATTGAGCTGAAGAGGGAAGAGCCCCTTGGAGCAGCCAAGGAGGACAAGAACAAGGAGGCCACCAGATATCAAGTGCCGGTGATCAAGCAGGCCCTGCCTGCTGATGAGGAAGAGGAAGATATCCTTAAACCTTACTATGCTCATCTTACCCCCACTAAGATTGTAGCCCTCAGAATCATTGAAACGGTTCATGTGCAAAATAAGTACCTCACTCGTGAAAATATTCTGCATCAAGAGCACATCACCTCCCTCCGGAGCGTCATCCGTAGATTGGAGAATCTCTTGGTCTTTAAGGACCGGGTCAATACTACTTCATCACCACCACCTCCTTCTTCATCACCAAAAGAAATTTGAGTATCGAGTATGGGCACTCACCTTGGCTGTCACAAAGCTTGGGGGAGGTGCCCTGGTATCGTATCACTTCCACTATCTTTTGCCTTTACTTTTCTTAGTTCGATCCATAGTTATCTTTTGCTTCAGATGAATAAAAGTTTAGTTCGAACCTTTCTTTTCGGGAGTTTTCTTAGTGATCTATCTTTGTAATCGTGTGCGAGATATATAATAAAGTTTAGTTTGAGTTTTGTTTCTTTTACTTTCATGTTTCAATAAAAATAAAGGAAATAAATGAAAAAGATCATATGCTAATCTTATGGTAAGTGATAACATTATACAAGGAAAAGTATAAGTAGAAAATTTTATTGTAGATGGACAAACATGGCATTGGTCAATGATGCAACTCATGAAAGAATTAATAAGAGAAGAGAAGATTCACATCAAATACACTATCTTGGAAATCTTTCATGATTGTGAGCACCCATCAAAATATTATATGCCAAAATTGTAGACGTTGGACAAGGAAGACAACATAATGATTTATGTTTGTTCATGTTCACATAGAAGTTATATTGTCATAGATCCTTCCACATGTTATGTTTGCCCTTATCTTTGCTAGCCAAAAATTCCGCACTAAGCAGAGATACTCCTTTTGCATGCAAAACCCTTAAACCCAAATCTTGTTTTGAGAGTCCACCATACCTACCTATGGATTGAGTAAGATCCATCAAGTAAGTTGTCATCGGTGCAAAAGGGCAATAAAAATTGCTTCTAAAAGTGTGATATCATTTAGTGTAAGGGAAAATTGAGCGTTGTACGAACTTGTGATGGTGAAGAATAAAAGCAACAGACTTCATCATAAATGTTGCCATCATAAGGGGCAATATAACGTGACGTTCTCTTGCACTAAGGGGTTGAGCATACAAACAAAAATCACATGGCAACCTCTGCTTCGCTCTGCGAAGGGCCTATCTTTTACTTTTATGTATTTACTTTCATGCAATAGTCAAAGTTTTTCTCTCTATTCCCTTTTAGTTTCTCCTTTGGCAAGCATCATGTGGTGAGGAAAGATCTAGGCACATATATCCAGTTGAATATGGGTAGCATGAGTTATTATTGTTGACATCACCCTTGAGGTGAATACGTTGGGAGGAGAAACTATAAGCCCCTATCTTTCTATGTGTCCGGTTGAAACGTTTTGCTCATGTGTACGCGGTGAGTGTTAGCAATCATAGAATACTAAATGATGGTTGAGTATATGAATTTGCCAAAAGGCTCCAATACATGACTCTTCCTAAAAAGATGATGAATTGCAGTTACAAAGTTGACTGAGAACATAATTTGTTGGTTTCCAATAGAGTTTATACATTGTACTTCAATGTTGTGATGAATTGTTACTTGTTCATGAGAAGTCTATGATAAAAGTTCTATGATAAAAGCTTTATGTTAAAGTTTGTTGATGTTATAATAAGTTACATGATGCTGCTATGTCCATATTTTTTTTGACACCTCTCTCTCTAAGCATGTGTTTTTCGATTTCGGTTTTTGCTTGAGGACAAGCGAGGTCTAAGCTTGGGGGAGTTGCTACGTCCATTTTGCATCATGTTTACCTACTGTTATTTATGTTTTTTGTTGCATAAGAATGCTTTTTGGAGTAATTCTAATGCCTTTTCTCTCATAATATGCAAGGTATGCACAAAGGGGGAGAATTCTGGTAGCTGGAAATCTGGATCTGAAAAAGCTACGCCAGGCTACCTATTCTGCACGACTCCAAATGAGCTGAAACTTTACGAGGATTTTTTATGAAATAAATAAGAATTTTTGGAGTCAATAAGTACCAGAGGGGGCCCACCAGGTGGGCACAACCCACCTAGGCGCGCCAGGGAGCCCAGGTGCGCCATGGTGGGTTGTGCTCATCCAGGCCCACCTCCGGTGCCCTTTTGCTGGTATATAAGTCATTTTGACCTAGAAAAAAATAAGGGGAGGACTTTTGGGATGAAGCGCCGCCGTCTCGAGGCGGAACCTGGGCAGGAGCACTTTTGCCCTCCGGCGGTGCGATTCCGCCGGGGGAACTTCCCTTCCGGGGTTGGAAATCATCATCGTCATCATCACCAGGGCTATATCCATCAACATCTTCAACAACTCCAACTCCTCTCAAACCCTAGTTCATCTCTTGTGTTCAATCTTTGTATCGGAACTATAGATTGGTGCTTGTGGGTGACTAGTAGTGTTGATTACATCTTTTAGTTGATTACTATATGGTTTATTTGGTGGAAGATTATATGTTCAGATCCATTATGCTATTTAATACTCCTCTAATCTTGAGCATGATTATCATTTGTGAGTAGTTACTTTTGTTCTTGAGGTCACGGGAGAAATCATGTTGCAATTAATCATGTGAACTTGATATGTGTTCGATATTTTGATGATATGTATGTTGTGATTCCCTTTGTGGTGTCATGTGAACGTCGACTATATGGCACTTCATCATATTTGGGCCTAAGGGAATGCATTGTGGAGTAGTTATTAGATGATGGGTTGCGAGAGTGACAGAAGCTTAAACCCAAGTTTATGCGCTATTCCGTAAGAGACCGAATGGATCCAGAAGTTTAATGCTATGGTTAGAATTTATTCTTAATACTTTTCTCAATGTTGCGAATGCTTGCGAGGGGGTTAATCATAAGTACGAGGTTTGTTCAAGTAAGAACAACACCTAAGCATCGGGCCACCCACGTATCAAATTATCAAAGTAGCAAACACGAATTAAGCCAACATGATGAAAGTGACTAGATGAAATTCCTATGTACCCTCAAGAACACTTTACTTATCATAAGAGACCGTTTTGGCCTGTCCTTTGCCTCAAAAGGCTACCTTGCTGCACTTTTGTTACTACTGCCGTTACTTGCCCATTACAAATTATCTTGCTATCAAACTACTCCACTACTTACAATTTTAGCACTTGCAGACATTACCTTGCTGAAAACCACTTGTCATTTCCTTCTGCTCCTCATTGGGTTCGACACTCTTACTTATCGAAAAGCTACATGTAACATCCCAAAATTCCAAATTTTGGAATGTTATATTAAATAAATAGTTTTAATTGCTTGTTTGATTGTTGTGTGGTTGTTTGTCTGAAATTGGCTGAAATTTGAAACTTTTTGAAAGTTAAATGAGAGGGAATGAAATGACTTTCCCAAACTTTCACCTTGCATTTATGATCTCCATGAATTCAAATTATTTTCGAATACAAAACCCTAGAGCGAAGATGACATGACTTCTTCCATTATAAATGAAAAGGGTTTTGAAAAGATTGGAATTTCATGTGGAAATATTTCCAATTCAGAAACTTTATGCAACTCAATGATTTTCATGAGGGAAGATAAAATGACTTCTTCAAATCACATGAAATATTAGTTGGAAGTTTAAAAGAATCAAATTTAAAGTCCCTTTGAAATTATTTTCAAATTGGAGTTATTTGGGCTTTATTAATATTATTTTTCTCCAAAAATATATATATGGAAAATAGGGTAAAATGATTCCCTACATTAGAAAATTGGAGAAGAATAAATTTGAAATCATTTGGTATTTTAGAAATGATTTTTATTGGGTTTATTGCAACCGTAGCATTGTTCAGTTTATTTGAATTTTTGCGGAATTTATTTGCCACTAAAAATATGTTCAAGTTTTAGAAAATCTTTTTCTAAAATTTTTGATATATAATATGCCTATTTACAGTTTTATTTCATTTTCGTTATTCCGTTTTTCCTTTCTGTTTTACTTAAAAAAAGAAACTCTACATGCGGCCCATAACTATCCGGCGCCCACGTGCACTATATAGTCAGCAGACAGGCCCGTTACCATTTTTATTTATTTTTCGGTTATGCTTGAAAAAAAAAATTATTTTCAGAACTATTTTTTCTTAAAAAATAATAAAAATATGCACGGCGCGTGCGCCGTCCGGTCGAACCCGTGCATTTTTCTATTTTCTATCTTTTCCTCCCCCATTGCCTAGTCTTTAACTTATAAACCTCTTTTCCACCTATAAATATACACCCGTAGAGCCTCCAAAAATCATTCACTACGGATTAAATCAATACTTTGGTTTGACTAGCCGTAAAATATATTTCTTCTCTCCGACGGGATTTCTAGAAGTTGTCTCATCTCTGTGAAGTTGTCTTTTCTCTATTTTAAAGGTACCTTTCTTCGTATTTTTTTTATACCTTCACAGCTTATTATTTTTAGACTAGTGTACGGTAGAATAATTAGATTTATAAATTAGTCTCTGTATTACATTTTTAAGACTAGAATTATTTTAGTCATAGTCCTTTTTCTTCCGTAAAACAGTTTGGCCCTGATTTTTCAAATAGGCATAACGTTTTACTCGTTTATCCAAATTAGACAAAATCAACGTCAATATTTTCGTCTTGATTCCACAAATCTATCAAATAAACTTTTTGTAACTTTCAAAATTTGAAATTTGTTCAGATTTATGCTCAAATTTCTTTTGATCATATCTTTTTATCCGTACCTCCGTTTTCGATGAAACCAACGCCTAAATCTTCGTAAAGATCCCCTCTGTCCAGTAAACCAACTTGAACAAGTTTTTGACAATTTAAAATTTGAGTTTAGTTCAGATTAGTATTCCATCTTGTTTCGTTTGTTTATTGAGTTTCATAACTCCATTTGAGTTGATTCCTAATCACATGTACCTTCTATTAAGATCTAATACACATAAAATATAATGTTGTTAATTTTTTTTGTTTAGATTCGTTATTTGCTTGTTTTTGAGTTTTATTTGGATCTTTCCTCGATTTCCCTTTGCATCTTTTGCTTGAGTGCTTATGTATGTAATTGCTGGCTCACGATAGATTGAACGGAGTGTCACGAGTAGAACTATCAGGAATTATGAGTGCGAAGGATCTTCACCAACAGTACAAGGCAAGTTCACACTTCATATTCTTCCTATACCCGGTTTTTACTTGCATTAGTCTCACCCCTCAAAGATTGCATGAGTAGGATTGGGAATATGTGGGTATTGCTATGTAGTTGATAAGGTGGAACCTATCACCTTTTTGATTCACCTCGGGTTTATTCGTTATGTCATATATTGCTTAGCCATGCTCGTAGACGGGGATTGGATTGAGATACACATGGAAGTTCTGAGAGTAATTAATCTGGGATGACATTAAGGTGGCAACTTTAATATACATCTGGGTGGAATGGTTGGGGCACCCTGGGGATATACCAAGTGGCTTGCCCGGACACCTGGGGAATCCAGTGTTGTCCTAGGAGATCGTGGGGGACCCGTGTGATCATCCTATGGAATGCCACCCAGGCTCAAAGGGATCATATGATATTTCATAACTAGAAACTTCCGTGTGCAGCCACAAGCCATTATGGGCTCTAGCATAGTTGAGTAAGTTGTATGAGCTCTCGAAGAGGTGGACTAGCAGATGTAGAGGGAAAGTAGGTGTACTGGTCTGCCCGGAGTAGAGGGTAAGTGCTTCAGAAAGACTATGTCTTAATCATCCGATCATGGGTGCGGTCGAGTTTTGTGGGAAAAGTGCGCAACCTCTGCAGAGTGTATAAACTAATCATGGTTAGCCGTGTCCCGGTTATGGACAATTTTGAGTATCTAGAAGTGGATATTATTATTGATCTCATCACTTTACTTAATGAATTTGTTGGGTTATCAATATTACTTAATTTTGGGACTGAGTTGGGGTTACCTTCTCAATATTGGGTACAACTTTGTTGTAAATAAAATTCATTCTTTCGTCGTAGGGAAAAATTAGCTTTATGCAAAAATCAAACTTAGAGCCTCCACCATCCAAATATGCATGTACTGATAGCCATTGTTCATCATTATTCTTTGGTGTGAATTTGCCAGTACATTCAATGTACTAACCTACATGGCTACAACGTCTCATGTTGCAGGAATCTTACGACGAGTAAGAGATACGTTAGCGTTACGATGTCTACACTCAACTTTGCCGTTGGTGTTGTTGGGACTCCACAACTTTATCATTACTTCCGTTATATGGATTGAGGTAATAGTATTTATGTTACTTTTTACATGTGATTGCACTCTGTTATAAATCCTCGAGTACTGCGTGTGTCAGCATACCGATCCAGGGATAATACTTAAGCATAGATACTTGATCCACTCGGGTCGGGTCGCTACAAGATGGTATCAGAGCATATGTTGACTGTAGGATGTGACCCCTAGAAACTGGAAAGCCCTTAGGAAAGGATTTCTCTATAACTTTATTTTCAAAAGAGATCCCTTAACTCTCATCTTTTCTAAAGCTTTAACAAACACTTTCATCTCATCTCAAATAGTTAGACTATACCCCTTTCCCCCTTTTGACCACACAAAGATTCGACTAAGAAGACCACTCCAAGAAGGACAAGAATTCAGACAACTAAGACCACTTCGGAATAAAGAGGATTTTGCCGTGCATTGGAATATTGAAACTACCACGGTTGAAGACTCCGATGACTCGGAGAATTGAAGGCTCTGAAGAATTTTCCAGATTGGTATGACCTAGGAAGGTTACCCTTATGGAACTTGCCAGACTATTGAAGTTGTCAATACCCGAGATCAAGGTTTGTCGCATAGAGACCAGAACATGGAGCATTGAAACTCAAAATTTTTGTCAAGAAAACCCTAAGGCAGGAGATATTAACTATGGAATGATAGCTCATGGAAATGACATGGGCAGAAACACGACTATGCATGATGTTATCACCAGATTATGCTATTGTCACCGTGCTGAGTTGAGCATGCATTTCTTCGGAAGGATTGGATGATAAAAGGGCTAATGGAGTACCTATTAGCAAAAGATGATGTTTTAACCTTTGCTGGTGTATCACCAGGATCTGGAGTATTACCTCAAGAATTTTAAGATGGACCTTCAGGAAGCCGTATTTGACAAGGAAGAATTTCGTGAAGAACTCGGGACCTAGAAGCTAAAAGTAGCCAAGCTGGATACTCGGAAGATTTGAAGAGTTCGATGAATTTGAAGATTTATTGACCTTTAGAAGACCAAACCCTGTTATATACTTACGTTAGATGCGACGATTGTGAGTTGTCATTTGTTTGATGTTTTCGCAATGGCCACAAAATAAAACACGTTTCTTCAAAACTATTGTTTGTATTGTGTGTATCCCTCTCTATCCAACCTTATCTCGTTCTTACCCAAAACCCTTGGAACAAATAGAGGATGAATGGAGATGAACTCACATTTTCTGGATCAATGACTCAATTGGAGACGGACCAATGGATTCAAAACATGGAAGATCGCATGAAGGATCACTGTATTGAAGGAGAGTATATGGTTCCATACACCCGACGACGGATCACACAAGGTGTTGCAAAATGGCGAGAGATACATCAAGCTATACAAGGATGGAATGGAGCAAATGCTTGGATGAATTCAAGACGATTCTACTGAAGTCACATCTTATCCAGAAGCCATGTGACCCTAAAGTGAAGAAGCCTTGTGCATGCAAGATTTGTGGAGAAATAGGACACACCCAGGAGGAGCACAAGGATGAATGCCCTCATTGTGAAGAAAGTCACCGAGCTGAAGAATACCCAACTAGGCAGATTACTGGTTTCTTGTGTGAAGGGACTACCCACTGCCCTGCTGAGTGTCACATTTCCCCCATGGTACAAAGAACTATCCGAAAGAAGAAAGTAGAGATGAAAGGAGCCCTCATGGAAATTTAGAAGAACCTGTGATGAAGGAAGAGGTGGAGGACACACCCGAAGAAGATCGAATCAAACCCTGCAGCAAGTCATGCTATTCATGTGGAGAAGAAGGACACATCTCCCAGAATTGTCCGAAGGAGGATCTAGTAGAGTTCCCGACAAAGTAAGTAGAGTATGACCCACAAGAGATAGAAGCCCTAATTGGTACGGAAAAGTCCAGGAAGAGAAACGGAATGTATCCCCAGAACAACCTAATTTCTACAAAGAAGGACCTAAGTCATATCATGTGTTTCAGGTGCAAAGATTCAGGGCACTACTTCAGCGGTTGCCCAAAAAGGAAGCCGACGACCCGAGGAGGCTATGTAACCAAAAGGAAACCTCAAGACTTGTCAGAAGTAATATGTTTCCACTGTAATGAAGCAGGGCACTTTGCTAGAGTTTGTCCCAATGAGGATATTCATGTTAAATAGTTGAGTCTGTGAGGAATATAGTAGTAGTAGTGGGAACAATTCTTTTATATTGAGGTGTTGTGTTGAGGCAGGTAATGGAAATGCAAGAGATTGCAATAAATTCATGAAATCAATAAAGTTCATGTGTAATGATTTCATACGTGGAATTTTACGAGTTGTTACTCTATGAAGAAAGATTTTGACCATTTTTGAGGATATGAGAAATATGGTCTATGGATGAATTTGTGCATTTCAAGGGAGGTAGTACCCTGTGAGGACACTTTACCCATGGAAAAGATAATGATATCCCACGAGTGGACTACGGACAAAATAGTATGAGTTTTATCTTGATATGTGGGATACCCCAAGAATATGAAGGGATGAAGTACTATTGGGTACGAAGGAGGTATAATGTTGGTAATATGGAGCAATTGTAACCCCAGGATGAGTTGAAGCTATAAAAGTGATGAGGTGAG
Source organism: Aegilops speltoides (assembly GCA_021437245.1). Taxonomy (NCBI): domain Eukaryota; kingdom Viridiplantae; phylum Streptophyta; class Magnoliopsida; order Poales; family Poaceae; genus Aegilops; species Aegilops speltoides. The sequence continues at coordinate 276,394,366 of CM038141.1, forward strand.
CCCATAACCCACAGGCCCCATGACCTGCCAAGAAGCAAGCACACTCTTGCTGAAGGAAAAACCCTGGAAGAAGATACAACTTTATCAACACATGATCTTATAGGAGTTACGCAAACCCCGATAGTTGTGAAGGAACGATAGATGTTTGTATGGCTTGCAGAATCAATGGATCTATCCGAACTTGGTTCGTCGAGAAGAGAAATTCTGCAATGCTTGTGAGGACGACCGAGTATTAGAATCCGAGATTCACTGAACCATGTACAAGGTAATGATTTGGGTGCGGAATGGATTGATCACCATGCCGACTTACTCTTATTATTCGCCTTGCTATGTGGGATGGTAAATCTGAGTGACTTACCTATAGTAGAGATACGATGATATTAAGCCAAATTGAACCTTAGAATGGTATGACGATTTTCCCTTATACAAGGCAGTTGTTGCCAAACGTAGGTCATACGGTGAGAATGAAGCCCAGACCCATTTCCTGCAGGAGAAACCATAAGTTGATGACCACCATGAGATATCGATAGTTGTTTAGTACGGGCGCCAGACCTGTCAGCTAAGAAGACCCAGTCTCGAAAGAACCTTACCAAGATAAAAGGACAGAAGAATTGAGGAAAAAAGGTTATGCCACTATCGGAAGAGCCCAGAGAAGGAATTATCCCGAAGATCTGAGAAGATCGACACTGTCAACAATAAGGATGGAGTATATGAGTTTTGATGGAACCGTAACCATGTTTCTAAGGGTGGTAGCACCCCAGACCCTCTATGATGATCAATGGATTTTGAGGAGACCCCCGAACCCAACCTAATTCTGGCTAGCCTCTCTGAATCTCGAGGGCGAGATTCATTTTAAGGGTGGTAGGTTTGTAACATCCCAAAATTCTAAATATTGGAATGTTATATTAAATAAATAGTTTTGATTGTTTGTTTGTTTGTGGTGTGGTTGTTTTTGTGAAATTGGCTGAAATTTGAAATTTCTGGAAGTTAAATGAGAGGGAATGAAATGACTTCCCAAACTTTCACCTTGCATTTATGATCTCCATGAATTCAAATTATTTTCAAATACAAAACCCTAGAGAGAAGATGACATGACTTCTTCCACTATAAATGAAAAGAGTTTTGAAAAGATTTGAATTTCATTTGGAAATATTTCCAATTTAGAAACTTTATGCAATTCAATGATTTTCATGAGAGAAGATAAAATGACTTCTTCAAATACTATGAAATATGAGTTGGAAGTTTAAAAGAATCAAATTTAAAGTCCGTTTGAAATTATTTTCAATTTGGAGTTATTTGGGCTTTATTCAAATTATTTTTCTCCAAAAATAAAATATATGGAAAATAGGGTAAAATTATTCCCTCCATTAGAAAATTGGAGAAAAATAAATTTGAAATAATTTTGGTATTTTAGAAATGATTTTTATTGGGTTTTATTGCAACCGTAGCACTGTTCAGTTTATTTGAATTCTTGCGCAATTTATTTGCCGCTAAAAATATGTTCATATTTTAGAAAATCTTTTTTTCAAAATTTTGACAAATAATGTGCCTATGTAAAATTTAATTTTTATTTTCGTTATTCATTTTTTCCTTTTCTGTTTTTATTAAAAAAAGAAACTCTATGTGAGGCCCAAAACTATCCGACGCTCACGTGCGCAACATAGTCAGCTAACATGCCCGTAACTATTTTTATTTATTTTTTGGTTATGCTTGGAGAAAAAAATTATTATTTTCGGAAATATTTATTTTTCTTAAAAAAATAAAAAAAAAATTGCAGCGCGTGCGCCGGCCGGCCGAACCGGTGCATTTTTCTCTTTTCTATCTTTTTCGTCTATGTTTAGTCCCACATTGCCTAGCCATTGACCTATAAAGCTCTTTTCCCTCTATAAATATAGATCCGTACAGCCTCCAAAAATCATCCATTGCGAGTTAAATTAATATTTTGGTTTGACTAGCTTAAAAATATATTTCTTCTCTCCGGCGGAACTTCTAAAAGTTGACTCCTCTCTCTTTAAAGGTACCTTTTTTCGTATTTTATTATACTTCCATAGTTTATTATTTTAAGACTAGTGGACGGTAGAATAATTAGATTTATAAATTAGTCCCTGTATTTACATTTTAAGACTAGAATTCTTTTAGCCATAGCCTTTTTTCTTCCGTAAAATAGTTTGGCCCTGATTTTTTAAATAGGCATAACTTTTTACTCGTTCATCGAAATTAGACGAAACCAACGGCAATATTTTCGTCTTGATTCCACATATCTAGTGAATCTATCAAATAAACTTTTTGCAACTTTCAAATTTCGAAATTTGTTCAGATTCCTACTCAAATTTCTTTTGATCATATCATTTTATTCGTACCTCCGTTTTCAATGAAACCAACGCCTAAATCTTTATAACGATACCCTCTGTCCAGTAAACCAACTTGAACATGTTTTTGACAATTTAAATTTTAAGTTTAGTTCAGATTAGTATTTGATCTTATTTCGTTTGTTTCTTGAGTTTCTTAACTCCGTTTAAGTTGATTCTTTTTGCAAATCGTAGCTAATCATATGTACCTACTGTTAAGATCTAATCCACATAAATATAATGCTGTTAAAATTTGTTTTCTGTTTAGATTCGTTATTTGGTTGTTTTCGAGTTTTATTTGGATCTTTCCTCGATTTCCCTTTGCATCTTTTGCTTGAGTTCTTATGTATGTAATTGCTGGCTCACGATAGATTGAACGGAGTGTAGAACTATCAGGAATTATGAGTGCGAAGGATCTTCATCAACAGTACAAGGCAAGTCCACACTTTGATCATATTCTTCATATACCCAGTTTTTACTTGCATTAGTCTCACTCCTCAAAGATTGCATGAGTAGGATTGGGAATATGTGGGTATTGCTATGTAGTTGATGAGGTAGGAACCTATTACCTTTTTGATTCACCTCGGGTTTATTCGTTATGTCATATATTGCTTAGCCATCCTCGTAGACGGGGATTGGATCAAGATACACATGAAAGTTGTAAAAGTTATTAATCTGGGATAACATTAAGGTGACAACTTTAATATACATCTAGGTGGAATGGTTGGGGCACCCTGGGGATATACCAAGTGGCACCCTATGGAATGTCACCCAGGCTCAAAGGGATCATATGATATTTCGTAACTAGAAACTTCCATGTGCAGCCAAAAGCCATTATGGGCTCGGGCATAGTTGAGTAAGTTGTATGAGCTCTCAAAGAGGTGGACTAGCAGATGTAGAGGGAAAGTAGGTGTACCGGTCTGTCCGGAGTAGAGAGTAAGTGCTTCAGAAAGACTATGTCTCGATCATCCGATCATAGATGCGGTCGAGTCTTATGGGGAAAAGTGCGCAACCTCTGCAAAGTGTATAAACTAATCATGGTTAGCCATATCCCGGGTATGGACAATTTTGAGTATCTGGAAGTGGATATTATTGTTGATCTCATCACTTTACTTAATGAATTTGTTGGGTTATCAATATTACTTAATTTTGGGATTGAGTTGGGGTTACCTTCTCAATATTGGGTACAACTTTGTAGTAAATAAAATTTATTCCTTTGTTGTAGGGAAAAATTAGCTTTATGCAAAAATCAAACTTAGAGCCTCCACCAGCCAAATATGCATGTAGTGATAGCCATTGTTCATCATTATTCTGTTGTGTGAATTTGCGAGTACATTCAATGTATTGACCTACATGGCTGCAACGTCTCATGTTGCAGGAATTTTACAACGAGTAAGAGATACGTAGGGTTACGATGCCTACGCTCAACTTTGTCGTTGGTGTTGTTGGGACTCCACAACTTTGTCGTTACTTCCGCTATATGGATTGAGGTAATAGTATTTACGTTGCTTTTTACATGTAATTGCACTCTGTTATAAATCCTCGAGTACTGTGTGTCTCAGCATACTGATCCAAGGATGAAACTTAAGCACAGAGACTTGATCCATTTGGGTCGGGTCGCTACAAGATGGTATCAGAGCACATGCTGACTGTAGGACGTGACCCCTAGAAACTAGCAAGCCCTCAGGAAAGGATTTCTCTAAAACTTTATTTTCAAAATAGATCCCTTAACTCTCATCTTTTCTAAAGCTTTACCAAATACTTTCCTCTCATCTCAAATGGTTAGACTATACCTGTTGGGGATATAGTTACTGAATGTAAACCGCCCAAGAGGGGCCGGTTCATGCCCATCTTTATTGAACCCCATGAAGATGAAAGCTATGGCGTTTTAACTATGGAGGCTTATAGGCCCAGAGCCCAATGCCGAATTAGGGCCCATAGTAGTAAACCGGCATAGATGTATAACTTGCATTGTAAGCTAGGGAAAGGAAGAGACCGAGCCGGACACTTGTATGAGCTGGCCTCGGGATTCTGTAAACCAGCCGGGCGTCAACCTGTGTATATAAAGGGACGACACGGCGGCAGTTCAGGGACAAGAAACAACAGCTCGAGAGATAGGTAAAGCGGATTCGCTCCCTGCTCATCGAGATCAATCAATCGCACAACAACTGGATCGTAGGCTTTTCCCTTCACCGCAAGGGGCCCAACCAGTATAAACTTCCCGTGTCCTTTGTTCCAGTTTAACCCCTTTAAGCTAATCTCGTTGCGATGGTCCACGACTAAGTCCTTCTACTAGGACATCTGACGTGTTAATTCCACGACAGTTGGCGCCCACCGTGGGGCTATCGCACGATGGTTTTGAGTTCTTAAAGGGCAACTTTGAAGGACTCAAGGGGTACGTGGTTGGCCGGATGACCAAGAGTCATCGCGGCAAGCTCTACATCGACGATGCAGGTTAGCCCCGCGTCGCTCAATCGAGCACGGTACGGGTCCCTTTGGCGGAATTCACGTTTTCATCGGCAAGATTGGCGAACCGGGCCCTAAGCCGGACATCTCCACCGACCTCGTCGAAACGGCTCAGCGTGCAAGTCCTGCCCGGGTTCAGCCTGCTATGAAGCGTGCATTCGTCGGGTTCATCCATGGTGCGGAATCTGAACCGGTGTCTGACGGTGAGACGGCCATCTACTTAGATGGTGAATCATCCACTGGCGAAACCGAGTCACTATACCAATTGCAAGATGGCCGGATTGGGGGATATTCCGATGGCAACAATATTCCAGGCCCCTTTGAACCGTCAAACCGGGTTGAAGTCTTCATGGCCGGTACACAGCCCACCATGCAATCTTCATCTACAACAGTAATGATCTCTGGATCGGCAGCCGCGACAGGAGGCCCTACGCGCCAGCCAGCTCAAGTTCTTGCCGGTTTATTGGATGCTTTGACAACATTGTTGACCACGACAGTCACCTCGGAGACCCAAGATCAGCATAATGCGGATGTTACAAAACTAAAGGATCAGATAACTCAGGCCAAGGCGGACTTGGCGGCTGAGGAGGCCAGGATGGCTTAAGAGCGGGCCGCTTTAGATGCCCAATCACAGCAGATCTAGGCACAGAATTACCTGCTTATGTTGGATCAGAACGCGTCAAACGAAGTAATGAGAAGGAAGTACCGGTCTCGTCTGCCGCCGGTTTACGGGGTATGAATCTCTTCAATACGCCAGGAGCCGGGCCCAGTAAACCGGCAGCAGTAAACCGGACCGAGGCACCTGGGGCGGCGTCGGATCAGCCACGGGTGATGGACCCGCCTCGACGGACGGACAACCCGCCGCAATACGTAACAACGCCACCGGGTCACTCCTCTAGCCCTTTGGATAACATGATTGTTGCAGCCTCGCGTTTGGCAGCTATTCCAACGGAGGGTGACTCACTGGCGGCGGTTGAGACACGACGAGCCAGGGATCTTCTTCAAACCGATGTTGTGCAGCAGCAGGCTTATTCCTACAGCCGCAACAGAATACATTCAACCCCTCGTCCGAGCAAGAGTTATAGCAGGCACATGGACGAACCGGACGTGTCAAGCAGTGTGCGGCGTCGTGATGCCCCTCGAGGGCCTAATCCAGCGCACGGCGGTTTGAATGCTCAGGATGTGGTGAACAACGGCAGAGCACGACGTGAAGCAGAGTTAGCAGCGCAGTTGGCAGCACAGTACCAGAATCAACCCGCTCCGGTTCAGCCAGCGGCATCAGTTGAACGTGGTTTGGCCTTTAGCTCATGGGGGGCGGGGGTACCGTGCACACCCCGGCTCTGCGTAATGTGCGGTTGCCCAAGGATTTCAAGGGTCCGCGTAAAGTGCCTAATTATACCGCCGATCAACCCCCGAGGCGTGGGTTGAGAGTTATGAGATGGCAATAGAGATGCTCGATGTGGATGAAGCAGCGTGTGCAAAATACTTCACCATGATGTTAGAAGGAACGGCTCGTACTTGGCTTGTGTCCAAGGAGAGAATGAATCAACAACTCATTGGGTGCGTCGGGTTTCAAAAATTTTGCATTTGTCAGGCCGCATCAATCCTTACACGGCAATTGTGACCTTGGAAGGTAATTACCGGTTTAAGTCACTGAAGATGAAATTGGGACGGCTCAAGCGTCACTGCAATGATATGGGAATGCCCATGGCGGCTCTGGTTAAGAATGTTGATTCTGACAATACCAAGGACCCCGATTCTGATGAAGAAAAGCAGGAGAAGGGAAAGAAGAATGCCGGTACAAAAGGACAGCATAACCAGGCGAGCCACGGGAACAATGGTAAGCGTAAAGCGGACAATTCAGATTTTGTGGCTAACACCAATATGCAGGGAAATATGCAGCACCATAAAGGTAAACCGCCCCAGCGCGGTGGAGGCATGAATCTAGAACGCTTGTTAAACCAGCCTTGCCCAAAGCACGGGACAAAGGAGGTTCCGGCCACACACCTCTGGAAGGATTGTTTCATCATGAGGGAGTACAAAAACTCTGATCTTTTCTGGTATGATTAGGGTCCATCCGGTGGTTCCGGTCCAGGGTTTCACGGGCCGGGTTACGGTGGTGGCGGTTCAAACTCAGGATTTCAGAATAATCAGGGCAATCAGAATAGCCAAGGTGGTCACAATCAACAGAGTAATCAAGGGGATCAGCAGTAGTCGGGTTATCAGAGCAACTTGAAGCAGTTAAACGGTGGACAGTACCATGTCTTCACTACTAGTTTGTGCAAGCGCGATCAGAAGCTCCATAAAAGGGCAGTAAACTCTGTTCAGCCGGCAGTGCCCCGTTATCTACGCTGGTCTGAACATCCTATTGTTTGGAGCCGGGAGGATCATCCGCCCCGGGTTGACAATCCGGGCCACTTAGCTTTGGTAGTTGCACCACAGGTTGGAGGTTATTAGTTTACCAAGGTGCTCATGGATGGAGGGAGCAGTATCAATATCTTGTATTATGAAACCTTCTGGCGTATGGGGTTAACAAATAAGAATCTTAAACCGTCCAACACCGTTTTTCATGGTGTGGTGCCTGGTAAATCAGCTTACCCAGTTGGTAAGATAGCTCTGGAAGTGGTTTTTGGTGATGATCATGATTCAAGATCAAAAACGGTGACCTTTGAAGTGGTCAAAATCAGAAGTCCGTACCATGCCTTGTTTGGACGGCCGGTTTATGCTAAATTCATGGCAAGGCCGTGTTATGTTTATCTGCAGCTCAAGATGTCGGGTCATAAGGGGACCATCACGGTTCATGGTAGTCGTAAGATTGCACTGGAGTGCAAGGAAGGTAATGCGTCTTATGCTGAATCGGTTTGTGCAACAGAAGAGTTGAAGTTCTGTAAGGACAATGTTGATCCGGCAGATATGATTCTCTAAAGAAGCCCACTACAGAGCATGATCCGACTTTGAAGTTTAAATCGGCTGATGAGACTAAATTGGTTGATTTTGTTCCTGGCGATTCATCCAAGCAGTTCAGCATCAGCGTCAACTTGGATCCAAAATAGGAAAGCGCGCTCATCGAGTTCATCCGTGAGAACCGGGACATCTTTGCATGGAAGCCTTCTGACATGCCAGGTGTACCGCGGGAACTCGTTGAGCACACTCTTAATATTGATCCGAAGTTCAAACCGGTCAAACATTTTCTTCGCCGTTTTAATGAAGAGTGGCGCAAGGCCATTGGTGAAGAGGTAGCCCGGCTGTTGGCAGTAGGGTTTATCGTGGAAGTGTTTCACCCGGAGTGGTTGGCTAATCCGGTGCTGGTACTTAAGAAAAACGGCACTTGGCGGATGTGTGTGGATTACACAGATTTGAACAAAGCTTGCCCAGCTGATCCCTTTTCCCTCCCTCATATTGATCAAATCGTTGATGCTACGGCGGGTTGTGAGCATTTGAGTTTTTTTGATGCTTATTCTGGTTATCATCAGATCAAGATGGCAGTTGAGGACCAGGAGAAGACAACTTTCATCACTCCTTTTGGAGCCTTCTGTTATGTGTCTATGCCCTTTGGGCTCAAGAGTGCCCAGGAAACTTATTAGCGTTGTGTGCAGAATTGTCTTCATACTCAGATTGGGCGCAATGTTCATGCTTATGTGGATGATATTGTGGTAAAATCCAGGAAAAAGGAGACACTGATAGATGACCTCAAGGAGACCTTTGATAATCTACGGGTTTATAAAATGATGCTCAATCCGGATAAGTGTGTTTTCGGTGTTCCGGCAGGCAAGCTCCTAGGGTTTTTGGTATCTAATAGGGGTATTGAGGCTAATCCGGAAAAAATTAAAGCTATTACGTCCCTCGCTAAACCTGCGTGTATTAATGATGTTCAACGTCTGGCTGGTCGCATTGCGGCTTTGAGCCGGTTTATCAGCAGGTTAGGAGAGAAGGCGATCCCCCTGTATCAGATGTTGAAGAAGACACACAATTTTGTCTGGAATGATGTTGCTGATGCGGCGTTTGAGGACTTAAAGAAGCAATTGGTTGAACCGCCGGTTCTTGCTGCTCCAGTTGATAAGGAGCCACTGTTGTTATATGTGGCTGCTAATGCCTGGGCTGTCAGTGTAGCTATTGTAGTGGAGCGCAAGGAGGCTGGAAAGGAATACCCGGTTCAAAGGCCACTTTATTATATCAGCGAAGTGCTCATTGAGTCAAAGCAAATATATCTGCATTGGCAGAAGCTAGTGTATGGAGTTTTCATGGCAAGTCGGAAGCTTAAGCAGTACTTTTAAGATCACCCCATCACAGTGGTCAGTTCCGCTCCTTTGGGGGATATCATCCAGAAGAGGGAGGCAACTGGCTGAGTTGGTACGTGGGATATTGAACTTGGACCACACGGTTTGAAGTATATGCCTCGAACAGCTATCAAATCCCAGGCCCTTGTGGATTTCATCAATGATTGGACAGAGTTGCAGACATTAGAAGACAAACTGGACAGTACATACTGGACTATCCACTTCGATGGGTCCAGGAAATTGGAGGGCTCGGGGGCTGGAGTTGTCCTTACTTCCCCTCGAGGTGATAAAATTCATTATGTTCTTTGCTTAATGTTCCCTTGTACTAACAATGCAGCTGAGTATGAAGCCTTACTCCATGTTTTTCGAGTGGCTAAGGAAATGAACTAAGCCGGGTACGATGCTTTGGAAACTCGGATCTGGTAGCCCAGCAAGTTTCAGGTACTTGGGATTCCAAGGATCCACTCATGGCGGCTTACCGACGAGAGGTGGATATTGTCGCTGGTCACTTCCAGGGTTATCAAGTGGAGCACATTGATCGGCGCAAAAATGAGGCAGATGATGCTTTAAGCCGGCTGGGATCTCAGTGTAAAACCGGTGCCACCCAATACCTTTCTGGATGTCTTGCACAACCCGTCAGTCCAGTTGCCTACAGAGGAGGACCTCGCTATTCCTGATCCGGAGGCACAGTTGGTGGCCGCTTTACACATTATTCCGGATTGGACGGTTCCATACTTGGTGTATCTGAACCGGGGCGAGTTGCCAGAGGATGCAGTTTTGGCTAGACAGATCGTCCGGCGATCCAAGTCCATGGTTGTTCACAACGGCGAGTTAAACCGTTGCAGTGATTCTGGTGTGTTCCAGCGCTGTGTTTCTCCTGAAGAAGGCCGTGATATTTTATGGGAGATCCACGAAGGAGACTGTGGTCATCATGCTGGTTCAAAATCCTTGGTTGCTAAAGCTTTTCGTCATGGTTTCTATTGGCTGACGGCTCATGCTGATGCTAAGGACTTGGTGAGGCAGTGTGATGGTTGTCAGAAATTCTCACGATGAGCTTATGTTCCGGCTCAGGAGTTACGGATGATTCCCATCACTTGGCCGTTTGCTACTTGGGGGCTTGACATGGTAGGGCCTTTCAAGCGATCCAAAGGTAAGAAGACCCACCTGTTGGTGGCGGTTGACAAGTTTACTAAATGGGTTGAAGCGGAGCCCGTAAGCAAGTGTGACGCAGCCATGGCGGTTCAATTCATCAAAAAGATGACCTTCCGTTTTGGTTTTCCACACAACATTATCACAGATAATGGCACGAAACTCTCCAAGGGCGAGATGGAGGACTTTTGTCAACGAGAGCACATCCGGCTTGATGTGTCATCTGTGGCTCACCCCCAATCTAATGGTCAAGCTGAGAAAACCAATCAGGAAATCTTGAAGGGTATCAAGCCCTGGCTTATGGTTCCTTTGAAGAGGACGCTGGGTTGTTGGGTGGAGGAGCTACCATCTGTGTTATGGAGCATAAACACCACCCCAAACCGATCTACAGGTTATACACCTTTCTTCATGGTTTACGGGGCAGAGGCGGTACTCCCAAGTGATATTCGTCATGACTCGCCCTGGGTTGCCAATTATGTTGAAGCGGACAACGAGCAAGCACGTCAAGAAGCACTGGACCTGTTAGATGAAAAATAGGACATGGCGTTGGCTCGTTCGACGGTTTATCAGCAGGACCTGCGGCGTTATCACAGCCGCCGGGTTAAAACAAGAACCTTTCAAGAAGGCGACTTAGTGCTCCGGCTCATCCAGGATCAGACCGATATGCACAAGTTATCCCCACCTTGGGAAGGGCCTTTTGTGGTCAGCAGGAATCTGCACAACGAATCATACTACCTCATCGACATTCGCGAGCACAAAGACTCAAGCAAATCAGAGGAGGAGACCCGTCGGCCATGGAATATCACTCTTCTACGGCCTTACTACACCTGAGCCATAGGCTCTCATTATGTACATATTTTGACAATGTATATATTATGATCAATATAATAAACCGGCATCCTTGCTACAAGCAGGGCCTCTGCCGTTCTTCCAATATTTCTTGGTTACAAGAGGGCTTCTGCTTACAAAGCGATGTCCTGTTTGTCCATTAAACCAGCTATCATGCCACAATAAAGCTTGGGAGCTTCACACCCAAGGGGCCAAAGAGAGTATTGTTGCTAAAAGCACAACTCAAACATAGGCACCCATTGAGCACAGCTCACAAAGTTACTTGGAGGCTCTTTGTGCAAAGCAACAAAGAGTTTGAAAGGACCCTTGTAATTGGCTATCAAGCCACAGCTCGGAAGCCTAGTGTATTCACCTAAAACCCCGGGTTAACCTGCCTTCATCAAGTAAGCCACTCCTATCCAAGTAATCCTGGCATGACCCGCTGACCGTTTGACAAGTCAATCTTATACAGACCCCTGAACTTGTCAAAGTTAAAATGACGATTGGTTAGTTGGAGGCCCATCTTAAAAGGCTTTGCCAAATGGTTTAACTCAGCGGCCTGGCAGCCCATGAAAAGCCTCGAATTTGGGCCTGGCAGCCCTTGAAAAGCCTCGACTACAAGTTTTTATTTGATTTTGTTTTTGCAAAGTTTTATTTCTTCTGATAAGGTTCTAAGATAAACCGGCGTCTATTGACCCGGCCCGACTATATGTCATTACATCAACCCGGTGTTTCTTAACCCGGCGTAGCTTACAGTTATCAGCTGTTAGCACATAATCAATTATGAACTGGCATCTCTTAATCCGGTCTGGCATTGACTATAAGTCGCCAGGATGATCATCCGGTGTTTATCATAATCCGGCATGGCTTATTACGCACCAGCACAATGCGATGGGCGTTTTCAAACACTCAAGGTTTGGGTTATCACCCTTACTACATGAAGTTGGTAAACCAACCGAAGTGATTTAAATCACATGTATGATATATTTCATATTCATTACTTTATAACCTTGGTTATGAGAATTCTGGTTCTGTATTGGGTATCATACCCCGTCCGGCGGTAAACCGCCAGGACATGTTTAAGTCTTTCAAATGCAGAAGGCGGGATTTTATAAGAAATACCAAGGCAAATAAAGCAAGCATAGCAACAATCATGCCGGATTACAATATCAGGTAGCAGTGCACGATGGCAGAAGGTCAAAGTATTTCAACAAGCCTATTACAAGGCGCTTTGATGCCCAAAAGAATAATTGTTTGTTGCCCACAATGCTATATGTGAAAATCAAACCAGCTGCCGGATTATGATTCGTCACCAGGCTGACGTGAAGTTGAAGGATCATCTTGCGTCGGTTCAACCTCCTCCTCCTCACCCAGTGGCTGGAAGTGAAGGGTGGTCCAATCAATCCTGGTTAAGGCTTGAAAGACAACTTCGTTGCTTATAAGATTGGGCGGTTCAACGTCAGGGGCATAGGTGTGCTTACGGATTGGAGGGATTAGATTCTGTGCTTGTTTCACGGCTGCGTCAACCGTTTATTGTCTGCGTCATAGCTGGAACGATAGATAGACAAGTCAACCTCTTCAGCCAATTGGCTTTCCAGTGGGCGCATCTCTTTTTTCAAGGCTTTGAGGGCTTTGTTATCAAAGTCTGATCCGTCTTCTTGTTGACCAACATAGCCCTTTGCAATATCTGCCGGATCAAGATCAGCAATCCAAGCTTTGGCCTGAGTCAGTGCTGTTAAAGTGCCAGCTCTTGCAGCAGATCACTTTACCTCTTCCATCTGGGCCGGGGTCATAGATAATTTGGCCAACGTATCCTTGATCAAAGTTTGTGACGGTTTGTTGAAGGAGGATGCACAGATGACTCGTTGAGCACCAATATACAATTGTTCTATCAACGTTAGGCTGCTTTCAACTTCATCCGCATATCCGAGCCCAGATGAGCAACACGACTACCTGCAAACGGTTTAAGAATTTGTTGTTAAACCGGCAACTTCAAAAATGTTTAAGGAAGGTGCTTACAAAGAGTGCTTACCAAATATTGCTGAAGTCATAGCATTGACTTGATGCTTTAGCCCAGTTAGCTCCTCTGCCATCGGTTTTAGAGCTGCTTCAGCATCTTCAGCCCGTTTTAATAGAGCAGCCTTCTCAGTTTCCCGATCCGCCCGCTCACTTTTGAAACCATCCTTTAATTGCTCCATGGCAGTCAAAGCGCCCTTCAGTTCATCCTTGGCCTTGGAGGTTTCTGCTTGCTGGGACTTAATGTTTTCTTGAAGATCGGCAATCTGGGAATCTTTGTTGCTCAAGTCAGCCTGCAAAATACAGATGATGAAAATGTTAAGATTGTTTCTCAAAGTCCCAAGCACATAACAAGTTATACGCTTGGCACTTGGGGGCTAATGCGGATTGCTTCTTTTTGACTATTATTCAAAGTCCCAAGGCTCAATACAAGTATTAATCTTGGCACTTGGGGGCTAATGTGTAATTGATCGGACAAATCAAAGGTGAAGGAAATCAACAAGGACAAGTTTTGAACAGAAAGTCCCGGTTCATCTTGCAGAGGTAAACTGGCCCTTGGGGGCTACACAGTTGAAGTCTTTTTTATCCAAAGTCCCGGTTCATCTTGAAGAGATAAACTGGCCCTTGGGGGCTACAATGGAGTTGACATACAGTACAAGAAAATTTAAAGTGTTTGGGAGTTACCTCATAGCGCTCCTTCATCATGTTGACTAAACCGGCCTCATAGTCACGGTTTGTATATAGGCGGTTTAGGTTGAAAGATTAATACGTCTCCAACGTATCTATAATTTTTTATTGTTCCATGCTATTATATTACCCCTTTTGGATGTTTATGGGCTTTATTTTACACATTTATATCATTTTTGGGACTAACCTACTAACCGGAGGCCCAGCCCGTATTGCTGTTTTTTTGTGCCTATTTCAGTATTTCGAAGAAAAGGAATATCAAACGGAGTCCAAACGGAATGAAACCTTCGGGAGCGTGATTTTTGGAATGAACGTGATCCAGAGGACTTGGAGTGCAAGTCAAGAAGCAGCTGAGGCCTCCACGAGATAGGAGGGGGGCGCCCCCTGTCTCGTGGGCCCCTCAGGCGGCCACCGACGTACTTCTTCCTCCTATATAAGCCTACGTACCCCAAAAACATCCAGGGAGCCAACGAACCACAATTTCCACCGCCGTAATCTTTTGTATCCGCGAGATCCCATCTTGGAGCCTTCACCGGCGCTCCGCCGGAGGGGGGAATCAACCACAGAGGGATTCTACATCAACATCCTTGCCCCTCCGATGAGTTGTGAGTAGTTTACCATAGACCTTTGGGTCCATAGTTATTAGCTAGATGGCTTATTCTCTCTTTTTGGATCTCAATACAATGTTCTCCCCCTCTCTTGTGGAGATCTATTCGATGTAAACTCTTTTTGCGGTGTGTTTGTCGAGATCCGATGAATTGTGGGTTTATGATCAAGTTTATCTATGAGAATTATTTGAATCTCCTCTGAATTCTTTTATGTATGATTGAGTTATCTTTGCAAGTCTCTTCGAATTATCAGTTTGGTTTAGCCTACTAGATTGAACTTTCTTGCCATGGGAGAAGTGCTTAGCTTTGGGTTCAATCTTGCGGTGTCCTTTCCCAATGACAGCAGGGGCAGGAAGGCACGTATTGTATTGTTGCCATCGAGGATAAAAAGATGGGGTTTATATCATATTGCATGAGTTTATCCCTCTACATTATGTCATCTTGCTTAAGGCATTACTCTGTTCTTATGAACTTAATACTCTAGATGCAGGCAGGAGTCGGTCGATCTGTGGAGTAATAGTAGTAGATGCAGGCAAGAGTCGGTCTACTTGTTGCGGACGTGATGCCTATATACATGATCATGCCTAGATAATCTCATAATTATTCGCTTTTCTATCAATTGCTCAACAATAATTTGTTCACTCACCATAATACTTATTCTATCTTGAGAGAAGCCTCTAGTGAAACCTATGGTCCCCGGGTCTATCTCTTATCATATTTGCTTCCAATCTACTTTTATTTGCATCTTTACTTTTTGCATCTATATTATAAAATACCGAAAATATATTTTTCTTATCATACTATCTCTATTAGATCTCACTTTCGCAAGTGGCCGTGAAGGGATTGACAACCCCTTTATTGCGTTGGTTGCGAGTTCTTTGTTTGTTTGTGTAGGTGCGTGGGACTTTTGAGGAGCCTCCTACTGGATTGATACCTTGGTTTTCAAAAACTGAGGGAAATACGTACGCTACTATTGCTGCATCACCCTTTCCTCTTCAAGGAAAACCAATGCAAGCTCAAGACGTAGCAAGAAGGATTTATGGCGCCGTTGCCGGGGAGGTCTTCGCTCAAGTCAAGACATACCAAGTACCCATCACAAACTCATCTCCCTCGCATTTACATTATTTGTCATTTGCCTCTCGTTTTCCTCTCCCCCTACTTCACCCTTGCCGTTTTATTTGCCCTCTCTTTCCCAATCTCCTCCTCTCTCTTTTTCGCTTGCCCTTTTTCTGTTTGCTTGTGTGTTGGATTACTTGTTGCCATGGCGCAAGATAATACCAAATTGTGTGATTTCTCGAATACCAATAATAATGATTTCCTTAGTACTCCGATTGCTCCTCGTAATGATGTTGAGTCTTGTGGAATCAATACTGCTTTGCTGAATCTTGTTATGAAAGATCAATTCGCCGGCCTTCCTAGTGAAGATGCCGCTACTCATCTAAACAACTTTGTGGATTTGTGTGATATGCAAAAGAAGAAAGATACGGATAACGATATTGTTAAACTGAAGTTATTTCCGTTTTCACTTAGAGATCATGCTAAAGTTTGGTTTTCATCTTTGCCTAAAAATAGTATTGATTCTTGGAACAAGTGCAAAGATGCTTTTATCTCTAAGTATTTTGCTCCCGCTAAGATCATCACTCTTAGGAACGATATTATGAATTTTAAACAACTTGATCATGAGCATGTTTCCCAATCTTGGGAAAGAATGAAATTGATGATTTGCAATTGCCCTACTCATGGTTTGAATTTAAGGATGATCATACAAAACTTTTATGCCGGTTTGAACTTTGCTTCTAGAAATCTCTTAGATTCGGCTGCGGGGGGCACGTTTATGGAAATCACGTTAGGAGATGCTACAAAACTTCTTGATAATATTATGGCCAATTATTCTCAATGGCACACCGAAATATCTTCTAGTAAAAAAGTGCATGCTATAGAAGAAATCAATGTTTTGAGTGGAAAGATGGATGAACTTATGAAATTGTTTGCTACTAAGAATACTCCTCTTGATCCCAATGATATGCCTTTGTCTACTTTGATTGAGAATAATAATGAATCTATGGATGTGAATTTTGTTGGTAGGAATAGTTTCGGAAACAATGCTTATAGAGGAAACTTTAATGCTAGACCGTTCCCTAGTAATTCCTCTAATAAATATGGAAATTCCTACAATAATTCTTATGGTAATTTTAATAAGATGCCCTCTGATTTTGAGAATAGTGTGAAAGAATTTATGATTTCTCAAAAGAATTTTAATGCTTTGCTTGAAGAAAAATTGCCCAAAGTTGATGATTTGGCTAGGAACGTTGATATACTTTCGCTTGATGTTGATTCTCTTAAACTTAGATCTTCCTCTCCTAAGCATGATATCAATGAGTCTCTCAAAGCAATGAGAATCTCCATTGATGAGTGCAAAGAAAGAACCACTAGATTGCATGCTAAGAAAGATAGCTTTATAAAGGCGTGTTCTTCTAGTTTCCATGAAAATAATGATGAAGATCTTAAAGTTATTGATGCATCTCCTATTAGATCTTTGTTTTGCAATATGAATCTTGATAATTATGGGACTGAAGATGAGTCAACTTTACCTAGAAGGCGTCCCAAGAATTCAGAGTCTTTAGATCTTGATGCTAAATTTGGTAAAAGTGGGGTTGGAGAGGTCATGACTTTAAATAGCATTGAACCCACTATCTCGGATTTCAAGGAATTTTATTATGATAATTGTTCTTTAGAAGGTTGTATTTCCTTGTTGCAATCCGTTGTTAATTCTCCTCATGCTTATAGTCAAAATAAAGCTTTTACCAAACATATCGTTGATGTCTTGATGCAATCTTATGATGAAAAACTTAATTTGGAAGTTTCTATACCTAGAAAACTTAATGATGAGCGGGAACCTACTATAAAGATTAGAATTAAATATCATGAGTGTTTTGCTTTGTGTGATTTGGGTGCTAGTGTTTCCATGATTCCGAAAACTTTATGTGATATTCTAGGTTTCCATGATCTTGATGATTGCTCTTTAAATTTGCACCTTGTGGATTCCACCATTAAAAAGCCAATGGGAAGGATCAGTGATGTTCTCATTGTTGCAAATAGAAATTTGGTGCCCGTAGATTTTATCGTTCTTGATATAGATTGCAATCTTTCTTGCCTTATTATTCTTGGTAGACCTTTACTTAGAACGATTGGTGCAATCATTGATATAAAGGAAGGGAATATTAGATTCCAATTTCCATTAAAGAAAGGCATGGAGCACTTTCCAAGAAAGAAAGTCAAATTACCTTATGAATCTATCATGCGAGCTACTTATGAATTTAGTGCCAAAGATGACACTACTTAGATCTATCTTCGCTTTTATGCCTAGCTAGGGGCGTTAAACGATAGCGCTAGTTGGGAGGCAACCCAATTTTCTTTGTGTTTTGTGTTCCTGTTTAGTAATAAATCTTGCATCTACCTTCTCTTTAGATGTGTTTTTATCTTTTAATTAGTGTTTGTGCCAAGTAGAACCTATAGGATAACCTATGATGATAGTTGATTTGATTCTGCTGAAAAACAGAAAATTTGCGCGCACGAATTTAGTTTTGTTAAATCACAGAAACGTACTTTTGCGTTGATTCTTTTTGCTACTGGTCAATAGACAAATTGTCCAAGACTCCCTATTTTGGTAGGATTTTTAGAGTTCATAAGTTTGCGTTAGTTACAGATTGCTATAGACTGTTCTGTTTTTGACAGATTCTGTTTTTCGTGTGTTGTTTGCTTATTTTGATGCATATATGGCTAGTAAAATATTTTATAAACCATAGAGAAGTTGGAATACAGTGGGTTTAACACCAAAATAAATAAAGAATGAGTTCATTACAGTACCTTATGTGGTGGTTTTGTTTTCTTTCACTAACGGAGCTTATAAGATTTCCTGTTGAGTTTTGTGTTGTGAAGTTTTCAAGTTTTGGGTAAATCTTTTATGGACTATGAAATAAGGAGTGGCAAGAGCCTAAGCTTGGGGATGCCCATGGCACCCCAAGATATTCAAGGATAGCCAAGCTTGATAGTTTTTGCTCTAGTGCTTCACTTATATTTTTTAGAGCACGGTGGTGTTTTAATTTTGAAGAAATTGATAGTCTCTCATGCTTCACTTATATCTTTTTGAGAGTCTTTTAGAACAGCATGGTATTTGCTATGGTTACAAAGTTGGTCCTAGAATGATGAGCATCCAAGTTGGGTATAATAAAAACTATCATAGAAAAGAATTGGATGCTATGATCAATATGATGCTTGATAATTGTTTTGCGATATGGAGGTAGTGATATTAGAGTCATGCTAGTTGAGGTGATTATGAAAAATACTTGTGTTAAGGGTTGTGATTCCCGTAGCATGCACGTATGGTGAACTGCTTTGTGATGAAGTTGGAGCACAATTTTATTTATTGATTGTCTTCCTTATGAGTGGCGGTCGGGGACGAGCGATGGTATTTTCCTACCAATCTATCCCCCTAGGAGCATGCGCGTAGTGCTTTGGTTTTTGATGACTTCTAGATTTTTGCAACAAGTATATGAGTTCTTTTGACTAATGTTGAGTCCATGGATTATACGCACCTCACCCTTCCACCATTGCTAGCCTCTCTTGTGCGCTTAACTTTCGCGGTACCATACACCCACCATATACCTTCCTCAAAACAGCCACCATACCTACCTATTATGGCATTTCCATAGCCATTCCGAGATATATTGCCATGCAACTTTCCACTGTTCGTTCATATGACACGCATTACTTTTGTCATATTGTTCTTTGCATGATCATGTAGTTGACATTGTATTTGTGGCAAGGCCACCTTCATAATTTTCATACATGTCGCTCTTGATTCATTGCATATCCCGACATCACGGAGGCATTCATATAGAGTCATATCTTGTTCTAGCTTTGAGTTGTAATTCTTGAGTTGTAAATCCATAAAAGTGTGATGATCTCCATTATTAGAGCATTGTCCTAGTGAGGAAAGGATGATGAAGACTATGATTCCCCCACAAGTCGGGATGAGACTTCGGACTTTCCAAAAAGAAAAAAAAAAGAAAGGCCAAAGAAAAAAAAAGAAGAAAAGAAGAAAAAAAGAAAAAAAATAAATGAGAGAAAAGGAGAGAAGGGACAATGCTACTATCTCTTTTTCCACACTTGTGCTTCAAAGTAGCACCATGATCTTCATGATAGAGAGTCTCATATGTTGTCACTTTCATATACTAGTGGGAATTTTTCATTATAAGAACTTGGCTTGTATATTCCAATGATGGGCTTCCTCAAAAGTGCCCTAGGTCTTCGTGAGCAAGCAAGTTGGATGCACACCCACTTAGTTTCTTTTGTTGAGCTTTCATATATTTATAGCTCTAGTGCATCCGTTGCATGGCAATCCCTACTCACTCACATTGATATCTATTAATGGGCATCTCCATAGCCCGTTGATACGCCTAGTTGATGTGAGACTATCTTCTCCTTTTTGTCTTCTCCACAACCACCATTCTATTCCACATATAGTGCTATGTCCATGGCTCACGCTCATGTATTGCGTGAAAGTTGAAAGAGTTTGAGATTATTAAAGTATGAAACAATTGCTTGGCTTGTCTTCGGGGTTGTGCATGATTAAATACTTTGTATGATGAAGATAGAGCAACAGTCAGACTGTATGATTTTGTAGGGATAACTTTCTTTGGCCATGTTATTTTGAGAAGACATGATTACTTTGATTAGTATGCTTGAAGTATCACTATTTTCATGTCAATATGAACTTTTATTTTGTATCATTTGGATCTGAACATTCATGCCACAACAAATAAAATTGCATTGAGAATTATGCTAGGTAGCATTCCACATCAAAAATTTCTTCTTTATCATTTACCTACTCGAGGACGAGCAGGAATTAAGCTTGGGGATGCTTGATACATCTCCAACGTATCTATAATTTTTGATTGTTCCATGCTATTATATTACCCCTTTTGGATGTTTATGGGCTTTATTTTACACATTTATATCATTTTTGGGACTAACCTACTAACCGGAGGCCCAACCCGTATTGCTGTTTTTTGCCTATTTCAGTATTTCGACGAAAAGGAATATCAAATGGAGTCCAAACGGAATGAAACCTTCGGGAGCGTGAGTTTTGGAACGAACGTGATCCAGAGGACTTGAAGTGCAAGTCAAGAAGCAGCCGAGGCCTCCACGAGATAGGAGGGCGCCCCCTCCTATAGGGTGCGCCCCTATCTCGTGGGCCCCTCGGGCAGCCACCCACGTACTTCTTCCTCCTATATAAGCCTACGTAGCCCGAAAACATCCAGGGAACCAACGAAACACAATTTCCACCGCCGTAACCTTCTGTATCCGCGAGATCCCATCTTGGAGCCTTCGCCGGCGCTCTGTCGGAGGGGAAATCAACCACGGAGGGCTTCTACATCAACATCCTTGCCCCTTCGATGAGTTGTGAGTAGTTTACCATAGACCTTTGGGTTCATAGTTATTAGCTAGATGGCTTATTCTCTCTTTTTGGATCTCAATACAATGTTCTCCCCCTCTCTTGTGGAGATCTATTCGATGTAAACTCTTTTTGCGGTGTATTTGTTGAGATCCGATGAATTGTGGGTTTATGATCAAGTTTATCTATGAGAAATATTTGAATCTCCTCTGAATTCTTTTATGCATGATTGAGTTATCTTTGCATGTCTCTTCGAATTATCAGTTTGGTTTGGCCTACTAGATTGATCTTTCTTGCCATGGGAGAAGTGCTTAGCTTTGGGTTCAATCTTGTGGTGTCCTTTCCTTGTGATAGTAGGGGCAGCAAGGCACGTATTGTATTGTTGCCATCGAGGATAAAAAGATGGGGTTTATATGATATTGCATGAGTTAATCCCTCTACATCATGTCATCTTGCTTAAGGCGTTACTCTGTTCTTATGAACTTAATACTCTAGATGCAGGCAGGAGTCGGTCCATGTGTGGAGTAATAGTAGTAGATGCAGGCAGGAGTCGGTCTACTTGTTGCGGGCGTGATGCCTATATACATGATCATGCCTAGATAATCTCATAATTATTCGCTTTTCTATCAATTGCTCGACAGTAATTTGTTCACCCACCGTAATACTTATGCTATCTTGAGAGAACCCTCTAGTGAAACCTATGGTCCCCGGGTCTATCTCTTATCATATTTGCTTCCAATCTACTTGTATTTGCATCTTTACTTTTGCATCTATATTATAAAATACCAAAAATATATTTATCTTATCATACTATTTCTATAAGATCTCACTTTCGCAAGTGGTCGTGAAGGGATTGACAACCCCTTTATTGTGTTGGTTGTGAGTTCTTTGTTTGTTTGTGTAGGTGCATGGGACTTTTGAGGAGCCTCCTACTGGATTGATACCTTGGTTCTAAAAAACGGAGGGAAATACTTACGCTACTATTGCTGCATCATCCTTTCCTCTTCAAGGAAAACCAACGCAAGCTCAAGATGTAGCAAAGATCAGTCTTCCATTTGCCTTTATCTTCAGTAGCAGATTCCACTTTGGCACTATGCTTTGACAAAGCGACAGGATTACCAAGAGAAGTATGGCCAAGCCCAATAATCACAACATCATCAGTTGCTTTGTTTGGGCTCGCCGGTTTATCCGAGGCTTTGACTTGGCTCGGCGGATCAACAGCTGGACTTGGAGGATTGGCAGGTTGGCTTGGTGGATCAACATGAGGACTAGCCGGGTTAAATTCTGGCGGATCAACATCAGTGTCCTGACCTTGTGGCACAGGATCGTCCATAGCAATATCAGCATCTCCACCAGCACCTTCTAAGGCCCTTTCCGGATCAATCGCATTAGTGGGGGCATTGGTTTTGGCTTTCTTGCTGAGTCGAGCTTTGGCGCTACAAGATGGCAAATAGAGGTTAATATGGTAAACCGGCACAAGAAGGCAAAGCTAACAATATTATACTTACCCAGGGACGGTCTTGAGGGGAGGCATTTGCGTGGTTGATGATTCGCCAGAGGATGAATTGGAAGTTACCTGATAATTTGAGTCAGATGGATTAAGAGGGTATCAGAAGTAACCTGCCAAGGGATAAGACTTGTTAGAATTACAAGAGACCTCGGCACGACGCTTCCGGATTGGGGTGTCTGGTAAACCGGAGGAAGTGACTTGTTGGCCAGTATGCTGGGTTGTGCGATGAGCTTCAGGATGCTATGGACCCAAATGAGTGAAAGGATTTGAACGCTTCACTTTCCGGACTGCGCGACGGATTTTTCTTACTAGCACAAGACCGGAATTGGAGGAAAGGGAGATTACCTCTACATGGTCAGCACGGCTAGCTTCCGCATCATCCTGGTAATGGTCGTTGTCAATAAGATGTATGAAAAATGAGCCAAGGGAGTCAAGTTCTACCTCTTGTTCCGAATCATCAACATCTTCAGGCGGATCAGAGGACTCGGCGGTTTTCTTCTTAGCTGGCCTCTTTGTAGCCTTGCTCTTGCCACGAGGAGCCCTTGCCGGTTTGTCTTGAGCTTTTGCCGGTTTGTCTTGAGTTTTCCTCTTCCAGAAAGGATCTTTGGCCTGTAAGAATAAACAAAAGGATGTCAGAAAAATGTTAAAGTGAAGACGGATTAGAAAGCAGAAAGATAAATCCTTACAGCTGGCGGTTTGTTGGAGGCATAAAAAGGACGCAGCCCAGTTTTGTTGCACTCAGCAATCGGTTCGTCTAGCATCTTTTTTACAGACTCAGTGACTTCATCATCATTCATCTGTATTTCAGTGTGCCATTGAGGGTCCTTGACATGCCCGGTATACTTATGCATCAACCTGGTGCGGTGGCTTAAGGGCAGGATACCCCATGATACCCAGCAAAGGACGAGGTCACTGCCTGTTAAGCCATTTGCTAGAAGAGCCCGGAGCTTAGCAAGTTGAGGTGCATATGTTTGTCATTCTTTGGTAGTAAGCCGTTGAGGCAGTGGATGTCCATTGCTGAGTCGGTAAGAACGGTAACCCGACAAAGGATTTTCATCAGCAGGAGCGGTGTTGTGACAGTAGAACCATGTTTGGTTCCAATCCTTGGGGTAGCTGTGATGTTTGGCATGAGGAAAATCGACTTCTTTTCTTTTCTGAATCGACACTCCGCCAAGTTCAGTATTGGGGCCGTCAGAAAATTCAGTGTGGCGGTTCAAGTGGAAGAAGTCCCTGAAGAGTTCAATTGTCGGTTCTTCTTGAAGGTAAACTTCACAGAACACTTGGAAATAGCAGATATTGGACACAGAGTTCGGTCCAATGTCTTGAGGATGGAGTTGGAAGTTGGCAAGTACATCCCGGAAATTTTTTGATCCGGGAGGGCTAAACCCTCGGTCCAGATGCTGCATAAACACAACCACTTCTCCATCTTGAGGTTCAGAAGGGTTTTCGGCACCAGGGACTCTCCAATGAATGACTTCCTTCTTTGCCAAAGCGCCAGTTAGAAATGTCCAGTGAGTTGTTCTTCTGTGATCCGGGAAGGAACCCAGTTGCAAGAGGAAAATTTCTTGGCCATTTTTTATGACAAACTGTAAAGGAAGTGCAGACGCCGGTTCACGGTTCAAGATTGATATGCACAAACCGGTATCAAATCGGAGAATCTAGTCAAAGCGTGTGTGTACATTAAACCGGGTATGGATGTTCAGGAAAAGAAGGCGGTTTACGAGAGGGCTAATGGTACCTGCTGGATTGCCGTTTTCTACAGGTTAAACCGCCTACAGTGGCACGAAGGGCAACAGATCTGAAAATTACTAAGTGTTCTATAAACAGGTTTCACAAGCTAATGATTGTTATTTTGGATCTAACACAGCTCAGGAAAAGGAAAAATATCAAAGCCCTAAAATGGCGAAAGCGGAACAGAAAGGATTTAGATGAGGTCTGTTCATAATCAAAAGGATGTTATGGTGAGGTGAACTAAACTATAGCTTCGGCCGCAGAAGAAAAAGCTCAAGTTGTGATACGTCCATTTTGCATCATGCTTTTATATCAATATTTATTGCATTATGGGCTGTTATTCCATGTTATGTCACAATACTTATGGCTATTTGGAGTTGCGCCCCCCACCCTCGTGAGCAGGGTGTGGGCCCCCTGGCCTTCATCTTTGGCGACGATTTTTATTTATTTATTTTAAGATATTCCGTGGATTTTCAGGACTTTTGAGTTCTTGCAGAATAGGCCTCCAATATTTGCTCCTTTTCCGACCGAATTCCGGTGCGGTATTCTCCTCTTCATGTAAACCTTGTAAAATAAGATGAATAGCCATAAGTATTGTGACATAACCGGAATAACAGCCCATAATGCAATAAATATTGATATAAAAGCATGATGCAAAATGGACGATCAACTCCCCAAGCTTAGACCTCGCTTGTCCTCGCTTAAAAGCCGATAACAATAAATATGTCCCCATGTTTAGAGGTAGAGGCGTCGATAAAAATAAAATACGGACATGAAGGCATCATGATTATTTCATAACAACAACATATATAGATTTTGTCATATGATTACTTATGTTCAAGTGATGATCTTTTCACAATGCAAAAGTATGAATCAGAAACCTTATTGAGTACCAACAAATTATAACCTTTGTCATTGAAGCAATTGCAATTTATCATAACATCGGAAAGAGTCTATGTCATAGCTTAAAAGCAAGTCCACCTACTCAACTATCACTTAGTCCTTCATAATTGCTAACACTCACGCAATACTTGTGGTTACGGAGTTTTAATCGGACACAGAGAAAGATAGGGGCTTATAGTTTTGCCCCACAACCTTTTACCTCAAGGGTAATGTCAACAATAATAATTCATGCTCCCCTACATCCAGTTAGATATATATATCATGTTCTTTCCACCATGTTGGGCTTGCCAAAGGATAAAATAAAAAGGGAAAGTTGAAGATCACCATGACTCTTGCATAAGGTAGAGGATAATAATAAAGGATAGGCCCTTCACAAAGGGAAGCAGAGGTTGTCATGCGCGTTTAGGGTTGATGCACAAAATCTTAATGCAAAAGAACGTCACTTTATATTTCCCCTTGTATGTGGACCTTTATTATGCAGTCCGTCGCTTTTATTGCGTCCACAACAAGTTCGTACAAAGCTTATTTCTCTGCACTAATAAGTCATGCATATTTAGAGAGCAATTTTTATTGCTTGCACCGATGACAACTTACTTGAAGGATCTTACTCAATCCATAGGTATATATGGTGGACTTTCATGGCAAAACTAGTTTAAGGGTATTTGGAAGCACAAGTAGTATTTCTACTTGATGCTGAGAATTTGGCTAGCATGAGGGGGAAAGGCAAGCTTGTCGGTGTACTAAGATAGGGGTACCTTAGTACCCCAACTTGTGCACGGGCAGTTACAGCTCCCCGTGGCAGGGTTTACCACGTGCTTGCCGGAGACCCCCCCTATTCCGCGTCAAGCCATTCAAGAACAAAGTATACAAGACAGAAGATCGAGACCCCGGCAAGCGGAGCTTGCCGGGAAGGCCGTTCCAGGCTCAAGACTACATCACTCAAGCAAGGCCCCGGCGAGAGGAGCTCGCCGGGAAGACTAGAAGATCGGTTCATAGAAGACACGCCTCGGCGCTACATGCGTCCCGGCGAGGGCCCGGGAAGCGACAAGCCACAGAGCCCGGCAAGCTCCCGGGCCCGGCAAGGTCAAGACCCCGGCAAGGTGCTTGCCGGGAGTGTTACGCTGTGTGCCTGCGCTCCAGCTCATCAGCCCACGCGTGCGCCTGGGCCTTTCAGGGCGTGGCGGATGGCTGCGCACTGGGGACACGGTGGCACTTCACGTGGTGGATCCATCGCCGTGGCGACGGAGACGCAAGGGCGGGAGCTTTTGGGGTCGACGGCGACGGGCATTAAATGCCTTTGTCCCCATGTCAAAGTAGGTGGCGCCATCGCTCACGACCGTAGCCCCACCTTGTTCCAGACTGCTCCAACTACCACCTCTTTTACATTTCTACCCTTTCTCCCACGCTGACACTGCCGGTGACCCTTGCCCTATAAAAGGAGGCCCATGCACAACGTGGGGGGGGTTGGTTTCGAATCCTTTGTAACGCCACGCCGTGTAGATGCTATCAGAGATCTTCAAGCTCCCGAGCTCAATAACAAAACCAAGGCAGGAGTAGGGTATTACGCGTCCATCGCGGCCCGAACCTGGGTAAAAAGACCGCCCGCGTGACCCGCCTCGATCTGCTCTCCGTGCACCCTCCGCCCTCGTACCGCACAAGCAAAGGGGCCCCGGCCCCATAGGTGCTCGCGGCGGGCGGGCGCAGCCTTCCGCCCCGACATCTCTGGCGCGCCAGGTAGGGGGCGTCGAGGTTGTGCGGACCTGATCCGGCGCTCGCGCGGACGCATTCTTCATCATCAACTGCGCCATGGCCCCGAAGAAGAAGGCCTCGGGGTTGCAGTTCGTCTGCGTCTCTTCCGCCGCCACCGAGCCAACGATGGGCGGGGAGACGCTGTCGGAGGGTGGCGCCGGCGAGGACACCCGCGGCGCCACCAGATCCAAGAACAAGACAGATGGCCGCGCCTCGGTCTCCGCGGACCCGCGTCCATCTCAACGCAAGACCGAAATCTTCAAACACGCCCGGCGAGCGAGAGTGCAGAACCCAGACTTACGCTGGGGGCTGCGCTGGGGGCTGTTCCTCGGAGCAGCGCGCAAGTCCGGCGAGGCCAGCTCTAATGCCCACTCCGACAAGCGCACCTCTCCGGAGTGCTGCGCTGCCGTCGAAGACGCGCCATCGAGCTCCACCGGCAAGTGCGAGGAAACAAAGGCAGATCAGCCAAAGATCCGATCCGCAATGCTCGGTGCCTACTCCGCGAAGCGTCTCCCGGAGAGCTGCGCCGCCGCCGAGGACGCGCCATCGAAGCCGCCGACAAGCCAAGTCCGCAACAGCTCGTGCCCACTCCGCAAGCGCACCTCTCCGGAGTGCTGCGCTGCCGTCGAGGACGCGCCATCGAGCTCCGCCGGCAAGTTGAGCAAAGAAAGCAGTCGGTTTCAAACTTTTGAGCCGTATCCCTTGAAAGTTCGTACCTTGTACGGAGAACCTGTGCGCGAAGGGGACGAATCGCGGCAAGTTGCACCCTTGATCCGTTTCGAGTCCGCTCAACGATCAAAAGCGCGTTGCAACTAGCCCGAGGAGTTCTTCCTGCCGGAGGCAACACCGCCAGCTGGCTCTGCCGACGCTCGCGACTCAGCAAGTGTGTTTGCGCCGGCAGGATCCCTGGAAGCATGAGGAAGAAAGCGTACAAGGGAGGAAATCAAGGGAGAAGTGCGACCTTGCCGGAGCACAGAAGATAGAAAAGCTAAGTTGCTCAAGCTTGAGTACAGAGCACCTTTTCAGTTCTAAGTTTTTGTGTTATATTCCTCGAACGTGCGTACCTTGTATGGAACACCTGAGCGCGGGGGGACCGACTCGTGGTTAAGTTGCGCCCTTGCTTTGTTTCGAGTCCGCTCAACAATACAAGCGCTGCAAGAATCGTCCCGACAAGGTTTCTTGCGGAGACAACACCGCCAGCGGCTGCTGATGTTCCGCGACTCAGCAAGTGTGTTAGCGCCGGCAAGTATCCTAAAAGCGCAGGGTAGGAACGTACAAGGGGTGCAACGGAGTAGAGGATGTAACATAGCAAGCCCTGCCGTGAGATGCCTTTCGTATGAGATGCTTGTGCGCGGAGGAGCCAAGTCGTGGTTCCAGTTGCGCCCTTGTGTTTTGTTTCCGAGTCCGCTCAACAAACACAAGTGTGCTGCCGCACCCTTATCTTGCTTTCGAGCCTGCTCAGCAAGTTAAGTGCTTGATCGCCCGGCAAGGTTGCTTGCCGGAGGCAACACCGCCAAAGAAGCTGCCGATGTCCCGCGACTTAGCAAGCGTGTTCGCCGGCAAGCTTTCGAGCGTGGGGTTGAAACATCTGAAGGCGAGGCACGGCATCGCATTGCAAAGTTACACAGAAAAGATTCGTATACATATACATGTAAATAATGAAACTGTTGCAGACATATCTCAGCTGTTTTCATGACTGAAATTACAGCGACAAGGAGAAACCAGAGGAGCACGCCAGCACCTGGATTTTGGCGAAGCCAGAGTCGCCGGGGGCTGCGAATGCCAAGATTCCTCCCCGGCAAGCTAAGGTCGCCGGGGGCTGCAGGATCAGATAAGCTTTTCATCCCTCGTCATGCATCCTCTCATGGACCGGGGAAAGCGGGGCTGCGTCTTTGAACGCGCGTGTCCTGTGAGACCCATGCGCGGAGGAGCCAAGTCGTGGCCCAGTTGCGCCCTTGTGTTTGTTTCCGAGTCCGCTCAACAAACACAAGTGTGCTGCTGCACCCTTATCTTGCTTTCGAGCCTGCTCAGCAAGTTAAGTGCGAATCGCCCGGCAAGGTTGCTTGCCGAGGCAACACCGCCCGGGCTGCGATGTCCTTTGACTCAGAAGCGTGTTCGCCCGCAAGCTCCCAAAGCGTAGGAACATACAAGGCACGAAGTCAAGTAAAATACGCGGTCCGACAAGCATTCCCCTCTTTTCATTAAAAACATCCTAGTTTAATACAAGTCCATAGAGGATGAAAAACATGATAGAGAGGATTACAAGTTTTAAATACAGCTAAGGCCCAAAGGCTTACAAATTGAAAGATAAGATGCCCGTAATCCTTCTCCTGTTTCTCTAATCAGGAAGTAGGTAAAGGAGGTCCCGGCAAGAGAAGCTTGCCGGGGAAGGAGCCCCCGGCAAGAGAAACTTGCCGGGGAAGGGCAAAAGAGGCGCCTAGGAGAGCGTGGCGGTGAGCGCCCACTGCGGCCTGCGAGTGGCGTGCCCTCAGGAGCTGCGCAAGGTGACGGGCATGGGGAGCGCGTCCCCGGAGAGCTACGGGCGCCAGAAGACACCAAGAGAACTTCCCGGGGGCCGGCCAGGAGCTTGGCGGAGACGGAGGCGCCGGCGGCAGAGCTTGAAGACGGGGTGGTGGAACGTCGGCCTACTGCCGAGGCTCCTCGCCCTCGTACTCTGATTTGACGGCCTTGCCGCCACCCCTCTTCCTCTTCCGCAGCCTCCCTACGCCAGCCGCCCTAGGAGGCGGCCCCGGGGAGTTCAGAAGGCCGGCGACCCGGATGGTGGGGTCGCCGGTGGCGCACGAGGCAACGGCGTCCGACGCCTAGTCGGACCCGCCATCCCCCTCGTCGCCGCTGTCGCTCCCCTCCTCGTCACTCTCGCTCGAGGAGGGACCTTCGCTATCGGAGGAGCTGTCCACACAAGATCTCGCCCGGTGCCGGAGTCCCGAAGACCTTGACGGCGAGAAGGTCGCCTCCATTAACTTGAAATGGAGGGTAAACCCCGCCGTCAAGCTGTGGATCCGGCGAATGTCTTCCACCCTCGGTCGAAGAACATCACGCCGGGCTGGGGACACGACACTCACCCGAAAGTGCCGCTGATCCCGCAGCCCCTCATGCGCAACTCCATCACTCGGCGGATCCGTCCCATCGCGTCCGCGAACGGGCCGGCAGCCGAGGCGACGACGAGGCGCCGGCGCAGCTTGATGAAGAACTCCCGTGATCGTCTCAGATGGACCGCCTCGAGGAAGGGGGCCGGAGGGGACGGGAGGCGATCGCCACGACCGCCTCTCCCGACCGCCTCGACCACGCCCTCGGCCTCGTCCGCTGCCTCGTCCCTCCCTCTCCCCTCGTGGCGGCGCCGCCACGGGTGCGGATAGGAGAAGTGCGCTACTGAGGCGACCCTCGCAGCAACCGTTGAAGAACTGGGATTTCCTCCTTCCATGGCAGAAGGAGGGACGGAAGTTGAAGACGAAAGGAGAAGAGGAAGTGTGAGTCCGTTGTGCCCCCCCTCCGCCCTTTTTAAAGGGCGAGGTGGGGGCTCAACCGCCCTGCCCGGCCAATCAGGGAGCGAGGAGGGCAGAGGAGCGGGGCCGATTCGCCTTCTCCGTCCGTGACGGCTCGGCCTCCCACCTTCGCCGCCCACGACGCCCGTGCATGCGGACCGCGTGGCGAAAAAGCGGGGCCGGAGCGACGGGTGAAGTGACCTCGCACTGCGCCACGATCACGGGGGTGGATGCCTTAAAGACCGCATGCGCCGCCCACGTCCCATCCCACGACACCGCAATCGACGCGTGCCGTTGCGGAGGGATGTGGCGGATGCGGAAGTGGATTCGCACGCCGCGCCGTGGGCAGCGTGTGCCGTGCCTTTGTTTTGGGCCTGGCCCAACAGCGCTCGGCACCGTGTGTGACCCAGCCGGGGCTCTGTCGGTGTACTAAGATAGGGGTACCTTAGTACCCCAACTTGTGCACGGGCGATTCTGACCCCGTGGCAGGGTTTACCACGTGCTTGCCGGAGACCCCCCCTATTCCGCGTCAAGCCATTCAAGAACAAAGTATACAAGACAGAAGATCGAGACCCCGGCAAGCGGAGCTTGCCGGGAAGGCCGTTCCAGGCTCAAGACTACATCACTCAAGCAAGGCCCCGGCGAGAGGAGCTCGCCGGGAAGACTAGAAGATCGGTTCATAGAAGACACGCCTCGGCGCTACATGCGCCCGGCGAGGGCCCGGAAGCGACAAGCCACAGAGCCCGCAAGCTCCGGGCCCGGCAAGGTCAAGACCCGGCAAGGTGCTTGCCGGGAGTGTTCTGTTGTGTGCTGCGCTCGGCTCATCACCCAGCACGCCGCCAGGGCCTTTCGGTAGCGTGGCGGATGGCTGCGCACTGGGGGACACGGTGGCACTTCACGGTGGTGGATCCATCGCCGTGGCAGACGGAGACGCAAGGGCGGGAGCTTTTGGGGTCGACGGCGACGGGCATTAAATGCCTTTGTCCCCCACTGTCAAAGTAGGTGGCGGCCACTGTTCACGCACTGTAGCCCCACTGTTCCCGCACTGTTCCAACTACCACCTCTTTTACATTTCTACCCCTTTCTCCTACGTTGACACCTGTCGGTGACCCCTTGCCCTATAAAAGGAGGCCCATGCACAACGTGGGGGGGGGGGTTGGTTTTTCGAATCCTTTGCAATGCTCACGCTCGGTGTAGATGCTACTGTAGATCTTCAAGCTCCCGAGCTCAATAACAAAACCAAGGCAGGAGTAGGGTATTACGCGTCCATCGCGGCCCGAACCTGGGTAAAAAGACCGCCCGCGTGACCCGCCTCGATCTGCTCTCCGTGCACCCTCCGCCTCGTCAAGACAAGCAAAGGGGCCCGGCCCCATAGGTGTTTCATGGCGGGCGCAGCCTTCCGCCCCGACAAAGCTCAACACGGTAGAGGATCCATGACAACATACTTTATCTCGGATGTAAGAAAACATAACTCATTAGGTTGTCTTCCTTGTCCAACCTCAACTCTTTAGCATGTCATATTTTAATGAGTGCTCCCAATCATAAAAGATGTCAATGATAATATATCTATATGTGAAACTTCTCTTTCCTTATTACTTCCTATTAATTGCAACGATGACCAAAACTATATTTGCCAACTCCCAACAACCTTTAATCATCATACTCTTTCTATGTGAAGTCATTGCTTTCAATAAGATCAATATGAACTCTTTGATTCTTTTTATTATTTTTCTTCTAATCACCCAAGATCATGGCAAAATAATCAAGCCCTTGACTCAACACTAATCTTTATTATATAGCTCATGGACTCGATTACAAAGAAGGATCATAAAGCAAAACTCAAAACTAGATCATGCCATGACTTTATTCTACTAAATCAAGATACTACTAAAAGGATCGAACTAAGAAAAAGGTAAAGATAGGAGTTGTGATGGTGATACGATACCAGGGCACCTCCCCCAAGCTTGGCAGTTGCCAAGGGGAGTGCCCATACCCATGTGATTATTTCTCCTTCTTTGTTGTTGGTGTAATATTCTTGGCGATGATTCCCCTCAAGATACGGGTCTCCTCCTCGAGCTTATTGACTTGCTGCTTGAGGTCCATTATTTCCTTGCGAAGCTTTCCGGTAACGGCTAAAGCTCCTTGCACCCAAGGGTGTTGCATAGCTGCCGGAGAACAAGAGACACTCCTCCTCATATTTTCATAGGAAATAAATCTAACATTGGAAGGGATAACCGAGTTTGGAATAGCTGAGCTCTGTAGTTCCCCCATCGTAAACCCAGCTTGGAGGCGAGAGGTGACTTCTTGATCTTCCATGGCATCTACCCTCATCAGGTCAGCCTCCATCTCTTCCTCCGTTGCTGGCCCAAAGTGGTCAGCATCGTTGTTTGCCCTTGGTTCCGGTGCCGGGTTATATACCTGGCTCTCCCCGACTGACTCTTGAGAAGACATCTTGCTCTAATCTGCAGCAGCAACAGCTCAAAACAAAAACAGAGGATATTTGCGTGATACGAGTGTCAAAACCTTTAGGAGTATATACAATGAATTTTTACCGACCAAAATACGTATCGTGCAAGAAAACGGAGTCCAGAGGGCGCACGAGGTGCTCACGAGGTAGGGGGTGCACCCAGGGGGGTAGGGCGCGCCCTCCACCCTCGTGGAGGCCTCATGTCCTTCCCGGACTGCCACTTATTTTTCTATTTTTCTAAATATTCCAAAACGGAGAAATATTGCCTTAAAAATTGTTTTGGAGTCAGTTTACTTACCGTACCACATACCTATTCCTTTTCGGAGTCTGGGATGGTCTGGAAAGTGTCCCTTATGTATTCCTCCGGGGTTACAGTTTCAATAATATTGGTTTCAACATTTATGGGATTACGTGAGATATAGTGTTTGATCCTTTGACCATTTACCACCTTCGGATTTGTGCCTTTGAAGTTGTTGATTTTTATGGCACCGGAACGATAGACCTCCTCGATAACATAGGGACCTTCCCATTTAGAGAGAAGTTTTCCTGCAAAAAATCTTAAACGAGAGTTGTATAGCAATACATAATCACCTACATTAAACTCACGCTTTTGTATCCTTTTGTCATGCCATCTTTTTACTTTTTCTTTAAACAACTTGGCATTTTCATAAGCTTGGGTTCTCCATTCATCAAGTGAGCTAATATCAAATAACCTCTTCTCACCGGCAAGTTTGAAATCATAGTTGAGCTCTTTAATAGCCCAATATGCCTTATGTTTAGTTCGAGAGGTAAGTGACAAGCTTTTCCATAAACCATCTTGTATGGAGACATACCCATAGGATTTTTGTATGCAGTTCTATAGGCCCACAATGCGTCATTCAGTTTCTTGGACCAATTCTTTCTAGACCTATTAACAGTCTTTTGCAAAATTAATTTGAGCTCTCTATTGCTCAATTCTACTTGACCACTAGACTGCGGGTGATAAGGGGATGCAATTCTATGATTAACATCATACTTAGCAAGCATTTTACGGAAAGCACCATGAATAAAGTGTGAACCACCATCAGTCATTAAATATCTAGGGACTCCAAACCTCAGAAAAATAATTTCTTTAAGCATTTTAATAGAAGTGTTATGATCAGCACTACTAGTTGGAATAGCTTCCACCCACTTAGTAACGTAATCAACAACAACTAAAATATGTGTATATCCATTAGAGGCAGGAAAAGGTCCCATATAATCAAAGCCCCAAACATCAAATGGTTCAATAACAAGTGAATAATTCATAGGCATTTCTTGACGTCTACTAATATTACCAATTCTTTGACATTCATCGCGAGACAAAACAAACTTACGGGCAACCTTGAAGAGAGTAGGCCAATAAAAACCGGATTGCAATACCTTATGTGCAGTTCTGTCTCCAGCTTGGTGTCTTCCATAAGCTTCGGAGTGACACTTGCATAGGATCTGTTCCTGTTCATGCTCAGGTACACAACGTCTAATAACACCATCTACTCCTTCTTTATAAAGATGTGGGTCATCCCAAAAGTAATGTCGCAAGTCAAAGAAAAACTTTTTCTTTTGTTGGTATGTGAAGCTAGGTGGTATAAATTTAGCAACAATATAATTAGCATAATCGGCATACCATGGAGTGCTACGAGAAGTCCTTACGACATTTAATTGTTCATCAGGAAAGCTATCATCAATAGGGAGTGGGTCATCAAGAGCATTCTCTAACCTAGATAAGTTGTCTGCAACGGGGTTCTCAGCTCCTTTTCTATCAACTATATGCAAATCAAATTCTTGCAGCAAGTGAACCCATCTAATAAGTCTAGGTTTTGCATCTTTCTTTTCCATAAGATATTTAATAGCAGCATGATCAATGTGAATAGTTACTTTAGAATCAACAATTATAGGGTCTGAACTTATCACAAGCAAATACAACTGCTAAAAGTTCCTTTTTGGGAGTAGCGTAATTTCTTTGAGCATGGTCTAGAGTTTTACTAGCATAATGGATAACATTTAATTTCTTACCAACTCTTTGCCCTAGAACAGCACCTACAACATAATCACTAGCATCACACATAATTTCAAAGGGTAAATTCCAATCAGGTGGCGCAGAGACTAATGCTTTCTTAAGTATTTCAAATGCTTCTACACAATCATCATCAAAGACAAATGGTACATCTTTTTGTAATAAATTAGTCAGAGACCGAGATATTTTTGAGAAGTCCTTAATGAACCTCCTATAAAATCCGGCATGACCAAGGTAACTTCTTATACCTTTGATGTCCTTGGGACATGGCATCTTTTCAATAGCATCAACCTTGTCTTTATCAACTTCAATACCTCTTTCAAAAACTTTGTGCCCCAAGACAATACCTTCATTAACCATAAAGTGGCACTTTTCCCAATTCAAGACAAGATTAGTTTCTTCAAATCTCTGCAAAACTCGAGCAAGGTTGCTCAAGCAATCCTCAAAAGAGGAACCATAGACGGAAAAATCGTCCATGAAAACCTCACAAATCTTTTCGCAGAAGTCAGAGAATATAGCCATCATGCATCTTTGAACGGTAGCAGGTGCATTACATAAACCGAAAGGCATACGCCTATAAGCAGAAGTACCAAAAGGGCATGTAAAAGTAGTCTTTGATTGATCTTTAGCCGACACAGGTATTTGAGAGAAACCAGAATAACCATCTAGAAAGCAATAATGTGTATGTTTGCATAATCTTTCTAGCATTTGATCAATAAAAGGTAAGGGGTAATGATCTTTCTTAGTAGCCTTATTTAATTTGAGGAAATCAATTACCATCCTATAACTTGTGATAATTCTTTGCGGAATCAATTCATCTTTATCATTAGGGACAACAGTAATACCTCCCTTCTTAGGGACACAATGGACAGGACTTACCCACTACCTATCAGCAACGGGATAAATTATACCTGCCTCCAGAAGCTTGAGTATTTCTTTTCTTACCACTTCTTTCATTTTAGGATTCGAACATCGTTGAGGATCATGAACTAGTTTGGCATCCGCTTCCAAATTTATTTTATGTTGGCATAGAGTGGGACTGATGCCCTTAAGATCATCCAGAGTATACGGTGCTTCTTCAGAGTTTTCAATAATCTTTCTTCTTCCTGCTCTGAAAGGTTAGCACTAATAATGACAGGATATATTTTCTTTTCATCAAGATAAGCATATTTAAGATTATCAGGCAACGGTTTAAGTTCAAACACGGGATCACCCTTGGGTGGAGGAGGATCCCCTAGGATTTCAACAGGCAAATTGTGTTGCAGAATAGGTTCCTGTTTAAAGAATACTTCATCTATTTCCCTTATTTCATTCATGAACATATCATTTTCATGGTCTAGCAAATAGTGTTCTAAAGGATCACTAAGAGGTACGGCAATAGAAGCAAGACCAATAATTTCATCTTTACTAGGCAATTCTTCCTCACAATGTTGTAGACTAAATTTAGAGAAATTGAACTCATGAACCATATCATCCAAGCCAATAGTAACAACATTCTTTTCGCAGTCTATCTTAGCATTAACAGTATTCAAGAAGGGTCTACCAAATATAATGGGACAAAAGCTATCTTGTGGAGAACCAAGAACGAGAAAATCAGCGGGATATTTGGTTTTTCCACACAAGACTTTAACATCTCTAATAATTCCCATTACACATATAGTATCTCTATTGGCAAGTTTAATTATAACATCAATATCTTCCAACTCAACAGGTGCAATATCATGCATAATTTTTTCATACAAGGTAATAGGTATAACGCTAGCACTAGCACCCATATCACATAAGCTATGATAACAATGAACTCCTATTTTAACAGAAATAACAGGCATGCCTACCACAGGTCTATGTTTATCTCTAGCACAAGGTTTAGCAATTCTAGCAGTTTCACCTCGGAATTGAATAACATGCCCATCAATATTATCAGACAAGAGATCTTTAACAATAGCAATATTGGGTTCTACTTTGACTTGCTCAGGAGGTGTATAAGTTCTAATATTGCTTTTACGAACAACAGTTGAAGCTTTAGCATGATCCTTCATTCTAACAGGGAAAGGTGGTTTCTCAACATAAGAAGTGGGAACAATAGGATCAT